>JAJQWJ010000015.1:0-600000 GCA_023637945.1 Phaethornis superciliosus | reverse complement strand
CAGATGGTTTTAAAAAAATGCACTGTTTAGTGGTTGGAGGTTATGGTGGTTTTGTTGCAAGCAAGTTTGCTGAAATTCTGCTCTTCTGGTTTCTGAGGCCAGAAGGATAGGAAAAGGGAAAAGGGAAAAGGAGCAGCAGCCTGTGGGATGCTCAGGGCAATTCCAGCTTTGCTGTGAGGGGCTCTGCCAGCCAAGCACTGGGCAGAGCTCTTGGAATACATTGTCCAGACTTCAAGAGAGATGGGGCTGGGGTTCTTTTTCCTCTGTCCAGTGCAGAGGAGCAGAGTGTGACCAGGCTGAGCCCAGCCCGTCCCAGAGAGCCCCATGGGGCTCAGGGCTGACCCCCTCCCCAGCACAGCCTTTGCTGGGAGGTTTGTCCCAGCCTGTCCCTCCTGCTGAGCTCTCCTGCCATGTCCAGCACCAGCTCCTGACCTTCTCCCACTGCACTGAACTTCTCATCCCTCCCGCGGAGCTCCCAGCCAGGATCCCAGCTCGGGAAGCAGAGCTGGAGCTGGCCCGGGCAGTGCAGGCTGCAGGGAGGTGTTTGGGACCAGCTGGGGATGTCACCTCACTCTGCCGTTGTCACCTTGGTAAAGGCCAATTGAAACCCTGATGACAAAAGAGCAGAGCCCTGGAGGAGCAGGGGAGAGAAACCTGCAGCCTGGCCTCTGGTCGTGGCTGCACTGACATGGGGAGAAGCTGGAAAAGGTTTTTTTATCTCCTGCCCTCCCCTCCCTGGGCCATCACTGGCCGGTGCATGGGCCCCCAGGGCTTCCTCTGGTCTAAATTCAAAGGGCTCAGGGTTTCCAGCACTCCCCTTAGGAGACTGTTCCGAAGCTGTGGAGTTGCTCTGCTCTGTGAAGTTTCTCTGGGAGCCAGCCTAAGTCTTCATTTCTTCCTCCTTTGTCCTAATTAGAGCCAGCAAAATAATGAGAACACTATTTACAAATTATTCAAAGCTCGGATTTGCTCACAAAAGCCCCACACAGAGGGAGCAGGTTTGTGGGGACCACGGGTGTGCCAGGCAGGGGGGATGTGACATTCACATTGGAGTTCTGTCCCCTCCCCAATCACCTTCCCAAACCTTTTGGTGCTGCCACCCTTCCAGCCCTGGGACAAATCCTTCAGAGATCCCTGTGCATCCTCCCAGAGGTTTGCACATCATCTTGCACAAGCTCCCTTCCCAGGCACAGGTCCTGTTTGGAGCTGCTCTGTCCTGCCATGTGTCTGGAGCTCTGTCCCCTCTCCCCCTGGTCCCTTCCAGCTTGGCCCAGCCATGCTCCCCTCTGGAGAAGAAGGGTCTCTGTCCTGGAGCCCACCAGGAGCAGGATGCTGCTGAGGAAAGCAGAGCTGTCAGGCTGCAGGGAGCAGCACATCTATCTAGAGGGGAATTTTGTCCCTGACGTGGCAAAATTCCTTCAGGAGAGGAGGGGGCAGGATATGAAGGCATTGCAACCCGCCACGTGCTGCCCTGGAATGGTGAGAGTCTGGGGAGATGGGGGTCCTAAGCCCCTCTTCAAAGGGCTTTATTGCACACTTAGTCATAAAACGCTGCCTGGGGCTGCCTTGGCAAGCAGGGCCTGGGCCCAGGAACCAAACCCCTTTCCATTTTTTAATAACATGTGATGAAAATCCATTTGGCCCTTTGTGACTCGGACAGGTGGGAAAACAACAGAGGGTTCTGGCTCCATCCCCTGCAGGAACCCCGTGGTGAGGAGGTGACCCTCCTGTCTGCAGTGACACGGGTGCTTTGGCACCAGGTGCTGAGGAGCAGCAAACCCCCATCCCACCTCCTCCTGCTTGGGTTATCCACCCCAGGAGCTGGGTGCAGGGATGGGATAGCTGGTACCAACCCCCTGCACTTCCCACATCACCTGCCTGGAGCTCCTGGCACCTCCTGCACCCCCAAAGCCAGGCAGGGGCACCTGGGATGGGGCAGAGCATCTGCCAGCAGCCTGGTGGGAAGTTCAAAGCCATGTGAGATGGGGCTCTTGGCACCAGGCTCTATTTTCACAGCTTGTATGTTAATGCTACCAAAGTTTAAACAGTTGTGAGGATCCAGCAGCTTTGAAAGGGAAGAAGATGTCAGGGGCTGTGCAGCCTGAGTGTGCTGGGCCCCACGCTGGGCATCTCCTGGGATCACAGGAGCCCAGACTGGTATGGGTTGGAAGGCTGTGGGTTGGAGGTGTCCCATGGGCAGGGACCCCTCCCACAGCCCAGGCTGCTCCAAGCCCCATCCAACCTTCAACACTGCCAGGGATGGGGCAGCCACAGCTTCTGGGGGCAACCTGGGCAACCAGGGGCTCAGCACCCTCACCCCAAAGAATTCCTCCCTCCCATCTCCTCTCCATCTCCCCTCTTGCAGCTGGAAACCCTTCCCCCTCATCCCATCCCTCCAGACCCGTGTCCAGAGTCCCTCCCCAGCTTTCCTGGAGCCCCTGAGCTGGAGCACTGCTCTCCGAGGGCTCCGGGGGCAGTTCTTACCAGCTCTGTGTTTGAAAGGCTGGAGTTATGACTCTGTCAGCATTTCCATTACAGGGCCTGATTAATTCGGGGGGTACAGGGTAGGGTTAGGAGTTGTCATTCCAGATGTGAATTTTTGTTTTAATTCCTCTTTCTAAAAAAAAAAAAAAAAAAAAAAAAAAAGGAAAAAGGTTTAAATCCTTTAACTTTGTGTTTTTCCCTTTCAAAGGGACAAAAATATGTGCCATCTGGGTCTGTTTTGTTTTTGCTACAGAGCTCCAAATGTTGTTTGCCAGGTTCATGGCCAGCAGAGCTTTCCTTTGAACCAGGCTCACTCTGTCCTTCAGAGCATCACCCCGGTCCCAGCCTCCAGACCCCAACCAGCAGGCAGGGAAGCAGGGAAGCAGCCCCAGCTGGTGGGACAGAGCTGCTCAGCCCTCCGTGGTGGCAGCTGTGTGACATTCCAGCAGAGCAGCGTGTCCCTTTTCCCAGCAGGGACCGGGTCAGTACCAGGGTACAGGGGGTCCCATGTCCCGGGGCTTTGCCCAGCAGCACCCTCTGACACCCCAAAAGAGATGGGGCCCAGGGCCAGCAGGGTCCAACTGCTCGAGGCAGCAAACTGAAACTTCTTGCTGAGGGAATGTAAAAAATGGATCAGGTGCTTCAGTGTTTCTGGAAGGGAATTTTCATACTCGGGGAGAAAACAGAAGGCAGAGCAAGGGGGTTTCCCTGCCAGGGAAGTGCAGGTTTCCCTTCAGCATGCTCAGACCAACTCTGGGTGCTCTCATCACCCCTGCAAACCACTTCTTCCCCCACTAGTTTGTCTTGCCCCCATCTCACCCCCAGCCAGGTCCCTCGTGTCAACGCTGTCCTGCACAGGGAGCGTTCTCTGTCAGCAGTGGTGAAGCCCTGCCCTGTCCCTTTGCTGGGACAGTTCTCATGTTTAAGGACCTCGAGGAGCGATGCAAGCAGCTGATGTGTCAGAGCTGGGAGCAGCTGAGGCAGAGCTGGAGAAGGGCTCTGAGCCCTGGAGAGGGGGGGCTTTGCCCCACGCTGCCCCATTCCCATTCTGCTGGAGCACGGCTCCATCCCACCCGAGAGAGTGAAGAGGTAGTGGACTGGGGATGCAAGGAACGGGCACAGAGCTCTGCACAGATAAAAACAAAAGCAGCAGGATTTGCTGCAGCTGCCTGGTGGGATGCGGAGGGGCTGAGAATTTCCTTTCATTGCCATCTTTTCATTTGAAAATCTGCCTGGCAGCTTTTCAGTTCTTTGCAAAAAGAGACTGTTGTTGCTCCTGCTGCTGCTGCTGTTGTTGCTGCCAGGAAAAGACTTGCAAATAATCTTCCCATTAAAGCTCCACTCGGTATCAGACTTGGTATCAGCAGTTTTTGTCGAGGGCTTGCGCGGGGGCTGAAGGAGCCGGGTGTCAGGCATCGAGTGTCTGCATCTGTGCCACATAGAGTGGCCCTGCCCGGGCTGACAGGGACACCAAGGAGCTGGCAGGGACACCAGGGAGCTGGCAGGGACACCAGGGAGCTGGCAGGGACACCAGGGAGCTGCAGGGCCCGTCGTCCCCTGGCACCACCAGGGTGACAGAGCCCTAGACAGAAAACGATATTTCCAAATCCCCCCACGTTTGTTTTTTGTTTTGTTTTTTGTTTGGTTTTTTTTTCCCCCACAGCTTTCATCCATTTCCCCATCTCTCCTTTTTTCCCTGCTGTTTTCCTCTGGTTTTCCTGGCCAGCCCCAGAGTGTGGGGAACAGATGGAGGCAGGGATGGGTAATGGGAAGGGGGCTTCAATTTGTGGATGAAATCAGCCCTGGAAACACAAGCAGCCTGAAGTAAGTGTGTGGGTTTATGCTTCCCAAATGAGGTTGGGAAGTGGACAAATAATTTTTCCAGGATTTGGTTTTAGTTCATGGATTTTTATGTTGGTTTTTGTTGGGTTTTTTTTCTGACCAGGTGGGAAGCTGGAGCAACCATCCAGGTGAGAAGATGCTGATCAGAGAGCAGCCCCAGGCCCAGGATGGGAGAAACCCCAGGGCAGGGTCTTCTCCAAGCCCCCCTCTCCTGTCTCTCTCTGTCACTGTGGTCCCCAGGGCTGGGCAGGATGGGGAAGGTCCCACTGCCAGCATCACAGTGATGGCCTCAGGACCATCCATCCCCCTGCCCTGGGGGTGCAGTGTGACACCCCAGAGGAGCACCAGGAATGAGCCCTGGCCTCGGGAGCTGCCAGGCAGCAGGGAGAAGGAGGAGGGAGAGAAAAGGGCTCATTTCTCAAAGTGATGAATGGGAGGAAAAGAAAGTGGAAAGGCAGAGAAGGGGAAGAGAAGGGAACTGATTTCCAGATAAAGTTTTCAGGACACTTAAATAAACATCTCAGTGGAGCAATGATGGGGGGACAGGGCAGCGGGAGGGAGGTGTGTGAGGTGGGCAGGACATGGATCAGACAGCGTGGATCAAACCCTGCCTGCTCACCCTCCCAGAGCTCTTCCTCCCAAATTCCCCTCTGAAATTCCCACCCCAGCCCCAGCCTGGCCTGCAGCCTGCACACATTTCCAGGCCCATTTCTGCTCCTCCAGCGAGGGGTTTGCTGGGCTGGGGGACCCTTGTAGGGCTGGGGATCCCTCCCCACTCCCAGCTCTCCTTCCCACTGCAGGGACCCTGGGAATTTCATCCCTGGAAAAGGAGCAGAGGAGGCAGAGCCATCCCGTCCCGTCACAGCTCACCTCCTGCTGCCCCCCCCCTCTTCTCCCTCTGCAGAACAAAAGAGCAAAAGGGGAGAGCAGAAACCGCCGAGGCATTGGAAACAAAAATGAAAGCCCATCAATGAATTAATACGGCATTAAATGTTAATAATTAGGGGATCGTAAACATTTATGGGAGCAGATTAAAGCCAAGTTCTGCTCCATTAAATTGCTCACGTGGCCTCTGCTTTCCACCCAGCCCCAGGGAGAGAGGGGAGGTTTGCTCCCAAAGGGCTTCTGAGGGTCTGTGGGGTGATAATGCCATGATTAACCAAAAAACACACTGACATTTTTTGCAACAAAACGAAAAGCCCTTTGTCAGTGGAATACTTTCTGACTAAAGCAAAGTAAGGGGATCTGCTTGGGATGCCTGGTGCCCAGCCTGTCTCCTTCAGATTTACCAGCTCACAGCTTCTCCTCCAAAAGTAACCATGTTTTCCTGCGTGTGGTGGGACCACAGGAGGAGCATAAGGGATCTCTCAGATGTCCCCGGGCTGCTGGGAACACATTGGAGCAACGTCCCAGTGCCTGGGAAGCAGTGAGTACAGCGGTGATCCCATGGGAGAGGGGCAGCTCTCCCTGCACCCAGCAGATGGGGAAGGGGAAAGGTTCCCCACCCAGACACAGCTGGAAAACATCCCATGTTGGGGCTGTGCTCACACTGTGGGGAAGCTGCATCCCAGCTGGGTGGGATGTGGGACCCTGGCAGCCCAGAGCTGAGCATTGGGCTCCTGGAGATGGATGTGAGGATGATCCAGGGACTGGAGCACTCCTGCTACAGAGAGAGGCTGAGAGAGTTGGGGTTGTTCAGAAGGCTCCAGAGAAACCTTAGAGCTCCAGTGCCCCAGCTCAGGGGCTCCAGGAAAGCTGGGGAGGGACTTGGGACAAGGGCCTGGAAAGATGGGACGAGGGGGAAGGGTTTCCAGATGCAAGAGGGGACACTTAGGGTGGGACATTTGGAAGAAATTCTTTGGGGTGAGGGTGCTGAGCCCCTGGTTGCCCAGGTTGCCCCCAGAAGCTGTGGCTCCCCCATCCCTGGCTGTGTTGAAGGTTGGATGGGGCTTGGAGCACCCTGGGCTAGTGAGGGCTGGAATAAGATGAGCTTTCAGGTCCCTTCCAACCCAAACCAGTCTGGGATCCCACAGTGGCCACTGCACTGGAGCCTGGTCCTGCCCTCAGCACTGCTGCCTGCTGAGGGTGCTGACACCCTTGGGACAGGCAGGGATGGGAGGACAGGGACCCCATGGGGGCCCCAGGGAGGCCCCCAGCCCATCCTGGGGGACACTGCTGTTGTTGTTGGCTGCCCTGCTGGGGGTCGGGGTGAGGGGGGCCCCTTAGCAATCGAAAGCTTCCTGCTGGGGACCCTTCAAGGGCAGCCCTTGTAGCAGATCTAATTATACAAACAATTTTGTTCTGCTTCTCCAAATAAACACAGCGAGGTCTGCGGGACACGGCACGATGGGAAATTAGAAACGAGAGCGCTGGCTAATGGGCTCCTTAGCTGCAGGGGTAAACAGATTATTTGAAAAGGGCCCGGCCACCCCTCCGACAGAGCCACCAGCTCCTCCCCACCTCCCCTCTCTCCTCCCCCCAGCCCCCTCGCACCTAATATTAACAAAGCTTGCAATTTAATCAGATCTCTGAACTGTGAAAGGAGACTTCTGTAGATTCGATTTCAGGGGTTTTTTTCCCTGTTAAGATTTGCATTGAGAAAATTAGATTAAAATCCTGCACGTGAAAGGAAAGGGACAGGGATGGGAGGAGGTGTGGAAGGGGATGGAGGAGGGAAAAGGGGGGCCCAATGTCCAGCATTCAGCGGGCTGAGCTGAGAGGTGACTGTCCATGGGTCGAGGTGGGGGACACCCTGCAGCACCCCACATCCTCCAGATGCTCCGGAGTGGGACCTGGAGCCCAAGGAGCCTGTTTCATCCCCCCCTGCAGACAAGTGGCTTAGGGCAGGCTGGGGATGGATGACACTGGGATGTCTGTACTGGTGTCAGGCAGGTGCTTTGGGGGGCAGGGACATGGGTGGCATCAGCCAGCCCTGGGGACAGCCATGGGTAGGAGGTGTCACCCCCCTACCCCATGGCCATGCCCCAAAGGTCTGCAGGACACGGGGTTCCTCTCTCAGGCTCTGCCCAGCTCCTCCATCTGACCCCCACATCACTCCTGTTCAGAAACACAGCCTGGAAAGTGCCCCCTCTGTTGTGAAGGTCACTGCACTGAAGGTCTGATCCTGTGCCCCTGGTTATTCCCAGCATCCTCACGTGCATATGTCAGAGGTTTCCCACAGATGATGATCCCTGACCTGCAGCAGGGATATTTTGGAGCCAGGACACCCCTGTCCCAGGTGCAGCCAGTGCTGGGGAGCCTCAGCACCGGGTTTCAGGACACAAAACTCCCGTGAAGCTCAGAGGATGAGGAGGGGTGGGAGTAAGAGCAGGGCATGGGATGCTCTGGCCCAGCCGCAGCTGCTCCCCAGCACAGCCCTGAGCCCATCAGCATTCCCAGAGCCTTGTGCCTGGGATGCTGTGGCTGAGCCAGCGGGACCCCAGCGTGATCCCCGAGCAGTCCCAGCTGGAGAGAGCTGTCCACATCTCCCATCATCTGCACAGACAGACAGGCTCTATCAGCACCCCATCACCAGGAGAAACCCAACGCCAGGCAGAGTCCCTCTCTGGCTGCTTGGCAGGAGCACGCTGCTGGCTGGGATGTTGTTTTTCTTGCTACTCCATGGAATTTATAATTGCACCAAACCCAAAGAACTGACTGCAGCCACCATCCTGCCCCGTGCCTGCCACCCTCCCCAGCAGCCACGGGATGCAGGAGGGGCTCATCCCATGCTGAGCATCGCATCTGGGCACAGGGCTGGGCTCTCCCACCCTCTGGCTTTGGGTACACACCCATGGCTGCTCATGAAGCCTCTGAGATGGGAAATAATTCTGGGTACAGGTTTTTCACAGCCAACCACCCCAGTTCTGCACTTTCTGCATTCATTTTGATCACACTGAGATCCTGAAATTGAATTTCCTTTTCTCCAGGTTAAGAACCTCCCTTTGACATTTCAACAATGAAATGTGTCGATTTTTCTCTCCAGAATCCTTCACTTTTAAAATGCCCTTCAATCCTGTATTTTACAAACTAATGCTCCAGAACAAAACAAATATTTCCCAGCAAGTGAAACGTAACATTTCATTAAACCTGGATCAATTCCTTTCTCACTTTCTGATTCCCTCAGACCGAGCCCTTGCCAGGAGCAGCTCCCCCTGAGCCCCATCACTGGTGCCTGCTGGCTGCCACACCGGTGTCAGGGGCCTGGCCTTGTCCCTTTCTCCCCTCCCCACCTCACCCAGGGAGTGACTGGGGAAAGGAGTCCTGGGGACAGGGACCAAAAGGGGAGAATGTCGATGCAGATCAGGCTTGGGCTGTGCAAATATCTCCTTGCACTTGTACCTGGGAAATGCAGTCACAGAGTTGGCCAAGGAGGAATTACCAGGAGGTTCAAAGGCACCTTGGGCTGAATATTTCATCAGAAATTACCTATTTCTGTCACACCTGCCTGGCTTATCCTGTGGCTTTGGCCTTGAGCTCTCTGCTAACATCCAGCTCCTCGGAGCCCAATGCCATCACCAGAGCATTTCCCAGGCTCCTACCAGGGTTCATTCTGCCAAAACCCAACCAGAAAAAAAATGCAGTGGTGGTGGTGGTGGGGTGCCCAGGGGCTGAGAGCATTCCCTCTCCTGGGGGGACAGCAGACAGCCCAGCTGTGCAGGCTGCAGTGCCTTCAGGGACCCAAAATCCATCCCTGAGCATCTCCAGCGGAGCTGAGGGCTCCTTGGGAAGCTTTGAGCCCTTCTTGTGAGCTTGGCCTTTCCTCAGACCCATCCACCCCCTTGGCCTGACACATGACCCTGGGTTATTAACCCATCTCCCTGTTACAAACCTCTCGGGACTTTTTTTTCTGGAGGGGAAGCGAGCTGATCATTTCCAAGTGATGCTCAGGGTCATCAGCTGAGCTCCTCCCTGCAGCCAGGAACTGCAGCCAGCTCCCTGCTTGCTCCCTCAGCTCACACCTATGGGGGTGTTCAGAGCTCTGACACCATCAGCATGGTCCACCCCCACCCTCCACCATCCTGCACAGTTCCCCACCGTGCAAATGAAGCTCACTGAAATTTTTATTTAAAATTTCTCTTCCTTTTTGATTCCCACTTTGAGGTCAAGGAGCTGTAAGTAAATTGGCCACAGACACCCACAGCTCCTGAGGTGAAACCCTCTTTCCCCGTATTTTTAAGAGAACTGATTAAGTTTTTCCTGCTCGAAGCAGTTGTTCCTGCAGGTCCCCATGGCTGGGCAGTGCCAGGGATGAGCAGTGCCCAGCTGTCCCTGGGCTTTGCTGTCCCAGCAGAAATGAAGAAATCCTCCCCTCCAAACTCCTTCCCGGCTTTGGGGAAGAGCACCTGGGCTGGGAGGGGCGGTCCTGGGGCTGTTCCAGCAGGAGGGAACCACACACTGCAGCCAGATGTCCAGCTGCTCCAATTATCCCTGGCTCATTAGCAGCAGGGCGAAGGCAGGGAGGCTTCTCCAGGGAGTGATGCTGCCTCAAAAGCTCCCTGGACACCCTTCACCCTTCCTGAGCCCTGCCTTGCTGGGCACCTCCATCCCTGGGGCTCTTCTCTGCTCTCTGCTGAGGTGAGGACCAGGACCCGGGGGCAGGAGGGGTGGGACAGAGCACCCATGGGATGCAAGGAGGGATGGGAGCAATGGCCAAGACGTGGTTCCCCCCCATCCTCCGTGCCCAGCAGGGATGGTGGCACAGCAGCAGGACCAGCCTCCTGCCAGCCCTCAGCTTGAGCATCATCCTGGGCTTCCAGGGGAGAGGAAACATCTGAAAACCAAGTGACCCCTAGGCTGGGCAGAAGCAGCCAAATATTCCTAGGCGTGGGAGAGGCTGAGCAGGAACCCAGCATTGTGCTCCCAGTGCAGACTGGTGGGATCCTTTATAAATAATGAACCACTATTGATTGCCTCTGACGGTAAACACAGGGTGACCTTTATTAAAAATACACGAAAAACTCAGGGAAACTCACTGACTTCTTGCTACAGAAGGATGGACACAAAAAAGGTGATCTGACCCCCAAAAGACAAAGGAGGGAGGTGAGGGTAGGGAACCACCAGCACAGAGGGAGCTGCTGGGGGTGGTGGAAATGGCTCTGGGCACTCTGTAAATCTGGGAATTTGCCTGGGAGCTGCCCTCCCTTTGCCTCATCTCTTGGGGTTTTTGCTAGAATTAATGATCTGCTCTGCAATGGAAAGATCATTCCTCCTGGCCAAGGTTAAACACCCCAGTGCTGCGAAATAGCATTTGTGTCTGCTGGAAATAAATCTCCCCTATTCCCTAGGCAATGCTGCTGCTGCTGCTGAACCCTTGTCCATAGATCAGAGCAGCAGGCAGAGGAGCTGCTGCAGCCCCTGGCATGGAGGTGAAGAGCTCCTCACGCCTCAGCCACATCTGGAGCTGGGAATTTTGGCTGTTGCAGATGGGTGGTGAGCCCGTGGCAGCTTTGGCCAGGCAGGGACTCTCTCTGCAGCTCTAAAACACACCCAGGGCTGCTGAGCTTTGCTGTGGGTGGCCTTAGAGTGCCGGGTATTGGGGTGGTGTGGCCGTGTCTGAGGATGCTGGAAAAATGTTGGCAGGGAGGGGAAGGGGCTGGTGGAGCCCTGCACTGCTCGGGCTCTCCTTGGGCAGCAGGGGAGTGGGCAGGAAATAAGCCTCTGAGGTGCTCAGGGAAAACAAGTAAAAATGGCACCAGGCACTCAGATCTCCAGACTTAAAAGCACCTAGTTCTCTTCCCAAAGGAAAGGGAATCAGATGTGTTTGCTCTCTACCAGACCGAGCATCCCCTTTGCTCTCTGGCAGGGTAATTGCCTGTGTATGCAGAGATGGGAGATGTTCTTCTCCTCGAAACTCACTTCCACACGGCACTTTTCTGCAGGGGGATGTGCCCCTGTGTGCACATCACCACCAACAAAAGCATTTCAGGCACAACCTCTGTCCCTTGAAGCACATGTGGGATGCTGCACAGGAAAGCCCGGCCCAGTTTGGCCATGGGGAGCTGGCTGTGGGACTGGCCCAGCTCTGCTCATGGGATTTTATTTGGTTTGTTTTTTCCCTCCACTGGTTTTGGAGAGGCAAAGCTGGGTGCTGAGTGCCCAGAGTCTGTCTTGGGTGCCTTACAGGTCTCTCATATCACACCATCCTGTTTCACATCCCTGTTCCCACTTCCCTCATCACCCCAGAGCTCCCGGGCTGTGCAAGCAGAAGACAATCCAGTATGTGGAGTTTTTCTGATGCACAAAGTGAAAGGTAAATGGGCCCATGGATTTAGTGATCAATCATTCATTCAATTTGCACTTGGTTTTCTACCCAACACGCTAAGGAGAGGTGATCTTAATCAATACATAACAAAATGATCCATCTGCTCCCAAGATAGCTCTGGTGTTTAGGAAGATGTGGATATACAAAGCCTCCTTAATGCACTGGGATTTAAAATTGGGATGACAGGGGATGATATTTGCATCTTGAGAAAATTTCCCAGTTTCACAAGTTCATTGTCCTCAACTTCCTGCAGAAGTCTCTTGACAGAATGGCACTGATGGAGAAAAAAACAACCCTTTTCTCTAGGACCCTTGAAATGTTCCATTTTGGAGCACTGGAAGCAGATTGTGAAAGAAAACAGACTCTCCAATCACAGCCTGGGCTGGAAACAAGCGGACACGAGCATGAAATGTGATGTGCAGTGGGATGAGATAAACTCCCAATCTCGTTTTGGCCCATTATGGCATATTATTCATCAAAACACTTTGTTGAAATCAGCTAGCTCCGGGGTTTGTTAATTTTCTCTGTTTCAAAAAAAATTAGACTTTGGGGAAAAAAGTGCCAGAAATAGATGTTTAACTGGCTGCAGCCAAACGGCCCCTGAGCTGAGCCCATCATCCCGGGTCACTGCTGCACCCACACCCCTGGGAGAACTGGGGAGCAGTTCCTCTGAGCAGAGAGGGGAGGGAAAGGGTGGTTCAAAAATTTGGGATATATTCCTGGATGGCAAGAAGCAGTTGGGATTGAATCCTTATCCCCCGAAGAGTGTTATCACAAGATGCCTGGATGAATTCTTTGCTCCGACATGAGATGATCCATTTGTCCCAGAGGAGAGGGCTCTCTCCCCCTGCCCCGAAGCTGCTGGAGAGAAATGAGTGAATTGCTGTCCTTGCACTCCCAGCTGGGCAGCTCCAGCTCACAGCCCATGCCCACAGCCCACACCAGCTCTGTGGGACACCACCAAGTGTGCTGCAAGCTGTAGGAGCTGTGAAAGTCATTAAGGCCCTGATGTTCCTCCTTAGCTCATCAGTGCTCAGCCATAAAAGGCTCCACCATCTCCAGGTGCTGCAGCATCATTGGGGAAATTATTTCTGTCCCTCTGTCTTCCCAGCTCAGAAGTGCTGCAGCACTGACTGTGTCCCAGGGTTTCTCCATCACTGGGGTGAGTCCTCCCAAGCTCAGTGCAGGTCCAGATGCTTTTGTTCATGAACTCTTTTCAGTTGTGACCTTTGGGATAAACCTGGGCACTCTGACACCCCGTGGTGTAGGGGAAGGAGATGCCAGCCCTGTCCTCTGCAAAGCAGGCAGCTGGAGAGGTGCAGGAGGCAAGATATAACTGGAGGGCTCCAGGGAGAAGCACAAGCCCGAGTGTGGTGGGCAGGACTTTGTGGGAGCCGTGCAGGCTCTGAGCCAGCCCCTCCAGATCTTGGCAATGCCTCGATTCCCCCTCCTTTGGAAACATGTGTGCATGCTGTGAGCAGGGGCAGGGCTGTGGTGGGGGAACTCGGCCAGGCTGCCTCTTTTCCCTCATCCTCTCCTGCTCCCCTCGCAGGCTGGGCAGCTCCCGAGGGCTGCTGGACGTGACGGAGCGGCTGAAGCAGCGGCTGCGGGATGGAGCAGTGATCTGGTTTCAATAAAATCAGAAGATTGTTTCATGGCTGGATGGGAAAGTTGAGAGGCTCCAGGATTTGCTCCTCTGGCAGCTGGATCCTGTTTGTCCATCACTGTCTCCCTGGACTGCAGCTCCCACCCCAGCACTCTGGGACAGGCTGGCTGGGAAGGTGGGTGATGCCCCAGGCTCAGGAGGTGCTTGGGCAGTGCCCTCAGAATGCTTTAACCTTTGCTCAGCCCTGAAGTCCTCGGGCAGTTGGACTCAGATGATCATGGCATATACCTCCCAGCTGAAACTATCCCCTTCCAGCCCCTTCTCTGGCTGTTGCTGGTTGGAGCACAGTGCTTTCCATGGCACCCAGTGTGCTCCAAGCACCAACCTCCTCTGGGACAGGAGGGCAAAGCAGCAGGTGGCAGCCAGGTATGAGCACCAAATGTTTCTGCTGATGAGCAGCTCGTTACCTGTCCAGAAACACAGGGAGGCTGGGTGGAGGAGAGGCTTTCCAGAGTCAGCTCTGATAGAGGCAATAGAGAGCTTTGAAATACTGGGCAGTTTTCTGGGTTACAAGCAGCCTTTCTCTGTACCTTTAAAAATCAAAAGCAATGTGACTTCTGAGGAAAGAAACAAGCCCTTTAAAGTTGTAAACAGCTGTTTTCCCTCTTCCTATATAAGAGCAATTTAAAAAAAAACACTAAAAAAAATTTAACAGCCTTTTTTCTCCTGAAGTTGTTTTGTGAAGCAGAGCCATTGCAGGGGCCTGTCAATGTCCTGGGTAACAAGGTGACATACCCAGTAACAGCATCACCAATAACCAGCTTGGCCTTCCTCCCCAGCCTGCCTTTATTGCAGTCCCTAAACTGGCCCATCAGGAATTTCTGCTCTGTATTTAAATGAACTTGGAGGCAGTAAAGGAACGGGTATAAAGAAAAGGGTGAGCATTATGTCAGGCTTGTGTATTGTAACCCCTTACTTACAGCCCCTATATCTTCTAAATTCTGGCAGGGGCAGGAGCACTAACTTACTCCCACTGTCTCCATCCCCAAAGTGTGCAGTTAATCCCCAATCCAAGGCTGCAATATCAGCTTTCTGTTCTAGCCAGGACAGAAAAAAAACAGAGCAGGACAGACCAGCTGTGCTTAGCGCCCCATCAGCTAAATTTCACTGAAATCATTTTGATGAATTGTGTAGGAAGGGGGGAAGAAAGCCCCATTAACTATACATTTGCTGTTAATTAATAGCCTGCTTTTTCTCTCCTCTTTGGCACAGCACTTCCGAGCACTTCACGTGAGCATCTTTGATAGGCACAGCAGCAGCAGCCAGGAGGGTGATCTGGACAGACTTGAGCATCAGCATGACCCCGGGGAGGATGATTTCTCCATGCCTTGCTCCAAAGAGACAGCACCAAAGCCTTGCCCATGCATGAGGAGTGGGGAAGCTGATGGCCTCATTCTGCTCTGGGGCTGTGTGGTGGCCGCGGGGTGGGTGAGGCATTCCTCAGCTCCCCAGTTTTATTATTTTTAATAAATTCCCTTTTCATGTATTTATTTTCTGTACATATCTTGTAAATATCTCTGGAATGTGATTCAAGAGGAATGTTGGCCAATATCCCTTGGAAAGCAGATGCTGGAGCTTCTGTGGGAGACAGGAGCAGGGCATTCCCAGTGCCTCAGGGGTGGTGGGTGCCCAGGGGTCCTGGCTGGGGCTTCCAACCAGTAGCAGACACACACTGTGGGCAACTGCAATGAAGGAGAAGCCTCAGTAAATAATTTTGGTTTGTAGTTACTAGGTCGATGTGCCCACAGGATGCTTCAGGAGCCAAACAGGGGTGAGAGGAGGGAGAGGTTGCATGTCAGAGCAGCTCCCAACTCTTGCAGCAGGTAAGGGGGTGGCCATGGGGTCCCCATCCCTGCTGCTCATCAGGGCTGTCAGCCCATGAGCAAAGAGCTGCATCTTCTGGTTTAGACTGGCTCCTGCTCTCTCCTGGCTGTGGGATGTAGATCACAGCTTCTGCAGGAAGACCTTACAGTTCTGAAGCCCAGAGCCTGAGGGAGAAGCTCCTTACAGCACGGGTCCCTGGGCTTGCTAAGCTTCCCCTGGGTTCAGATGTCCATCTCCCACTGAGACCTCACGGGACAGATCACCGAGGAAGGAAATTCCAGGAAGAAAATGTAAAATGCTCAGGTTGTGCATCCCTTTTGGTGGCACCCATCATTTTGGAGGGTTTGACTCTTGCTGGACTGTAGCTCCTCAGGTATGTTCACCCATCACCCTGGCCCAGGACTGTGGGAGCCAGATTGCTCACCTTTGCTGATGACTTGCCATTCTTGTAAGGTTTCCTGCAAATGAGCTCTGGTTTCCTGGGGCTTTTTTAAATTCTTCTTAAACTACCGTGGCCTGCAGCTTGTGCTGGCTGATGCCTGTGCCTGCACAAAATACCACTGCTGTCAGCCAGATCTCCACGGCTGTGCAGGAATCATTACAGGTCTGAGTTGAAAAGCTTCCTTGGGGGATTTCTTGCCCTCAATTTTGGATGTGCTGGCTCAGCCCAGGCTCTACCTGCAGGGAGCATTTTCCCTGGGTGCCCCCCAGCAGCAGCAGCAAGCCCTGGGGTGTATTCCCCTGCTTTCCAGGGCTCTGTCCAGAAGGCATCAGTGCAATGAGCTGCTGCAGAGCCCGGGCTCTCTGCACCCCTCCGAGTCACCAGCCCAGGGGGAGAAGCTGATCTGAGGCTTTGTGGGAGCTGGGAGTCATTCACTGCCCTGCCACATGCTTAATTACCCTGACTAGAAAGAAGAGCCCTGGTAACATTTGGTCCAAATTAATGATGGTTTGTTTTGAAATGCAAATGGTTTTTAATCAGAGGGGGAAAGGTGGAAATAGACACTACTTAGCTTCTACATTTTAATTTTTTTAATGAAGCCATGCATCTGTGTGGTTTGGGTTTTTTTAAATATATTTTTCTTTTAATAGGGAGAATAACTTCTGTGTGGGCTGAATTAGCTCTAAATGAAAGCACACAAGGCATAATTAGAAACCGGTTCACTTTTTTTCTTCTGTTTCTTCTCCTCTGTAATGACAGCATCCTAACAAGGTGTGCACTGAGGAGGGGATGGAAGCCCCCAGCCCAGAGCTGCCCCTTGGCTGGTGTGGAGGAGTCCAGAGAGATGCAGCAAGGCTGGGCTGGCAGCAGGAGCTGGGCAGATGCTGGGATGCATCCCAGATGCTTTGAGGCTCCCAGGGGAGGGAGATGCAGCCCCTTTCCCCTTTTCCAGCCCTGCTGGTGCCACTCCCAGCCCCCCTGATCCCAGGAATGTGACTCTGGGCAGAGGTGAGGGTCTCATGATGTCTCCATGTGTGGAGCTCCCACGTGGGAAGGGCCACGAGCTTCTCATTTAACACGGGACCACTCAGCATTCTTTCTCTCTAAAGAAACCTCATTTAACTTTAGGCGTGTTTATACATCTAATTAAAAATTGGTCATGTTTAATTGATTGCATATATCATTACTGCCACCTCCCATTATCCACTGCACGGTCCAGCAGCAGTCACAGAGCTGTTTCTCTTCCCTGTGCCGTAGTGACAGAACTGCTGCCAGGGCCAGGCCAGGTCCCTCCATGTCCCCTTGTCCTGGCTGGCATCATCTGCAGTGATTCCAGCACCCACAGCAGCTCCTTCTTGTAATTCCTGAATGCCCACCCCAGACTGGTGCCCTTCAAACCCCCGGGGCTGGGGAGGAGAAAGCCCTATTCCAAGGTCAGGGAGAAGCTGGGGAGCCATTCGCCCATTCTTGGTGCCCTGCATGGTCCTCTGCCCCTGCAGGCCCTGAAGCAAGGAGGTCCTGGGGACAGGAGTCTGCAGACAGCAGAGAGCATCACTGGGAGACATGCACCACCAGAGAGCCCAATCCCTGTGTGGAGGTTGTGCACAGATCTCCCTGTCCTTGGACCCCCAGCTGTGGCAGCAATGGGGCACTGCTCATCCTCCTCCTGTCTCACCTCTCCAGGGTAATGGAATCAAATTGTCAGCAAAGAGGGGATGATGATTCAGCTCCCACCAAAGGCTAGACTATTACCTAGCAGCTTAATAATGAAAACTGTCATCGTTCCTGCAATAAGGGAAGATAAATAAGTTATTAAATGCAAGAGCCTGCCACCCTCCTCGGGCAGGGCACCACGCCAGAGGAATATTAACTTCTGGCCACTGCCTATCTGTCTGGGGAGTGGAGAGGAATACCCCGAGTGCTCAGGGAAAGAACTCTCTCCTCCAGCTGCCTCTGGAGGGGCTTCTCCTTGCTCCCTGCTGCTGCCCTGTGCTTGGCAAACCCAGTGCCACCACTCTCTGCTCCCCACCAAAGCCTGAAAGACAAACACAGCCCTGGAAAGGGACCCAGAGCAGGGTCAGAGATGCACATGGACTGCACCGGCCTCGTGAGCCCTGACCTGGAGCAAGCAGCACGTTAACCAGAACTTCATGTGAACCAGAACCTGGCGGAGCATCTTGGAGTCCTGCTGCAGCAAAGTGAGGACTGGGGGATGGATCCAGCACTGCAGCCAAGGGAAAGATCCCAATCCCACCCAAGCCCCTCACCTCACCCTGAAGGTCCCTGCCATGCTCCCAGGTCCAGCACCTGTCAATACTGCATGTCTGATGTGGAGAGAAAAAGGTGAGAAACAGGAAAGAAAGGAGGAAAAAAGTGACTTCTCTTGCCCAGCTGTATTTTACTGGGAAAATATCCATGAACTGATGGAGGAACTGCTGGGAATGGGAGGGAGGGAGCCCTGGTGCTTCTGAGGCTGCAGCTGTGCACTAAGGAGACCTGTGGATGCTGTGCTGTGGAGCTCAGCCATAATGACTGACCTTCATAACACCTTCCCTCTCAAATTCTCCTGCTTTCCCACTAATAAACCATGTGGTTGTCTAGGCAGTCCTATCATTTTATCTAAAAATTGCTCCTTCCTTCCCTGCTGAACAGTCAAACCACCTTCCACCCAGCCTACAGCCATGCATTCCCTGCTCAGCTTTCTCCTGGGCTGGGCCTCCTCCCTCCCACTTCCCCAGCTCTGACCCCTTCCCCACTGCCCTTAGCTCCTAGAGGAGTAAAAAGAAAAATATTTGCTGATGTGGCATCTCTCTCTCTCTGGGCTACCTCGGTGCCATTTTTAGCCTCGACACAGCCGCTGGAATGATGCGTGTGGGGTTTTTTTTGGTGTTTTTTGTTTTAATCACCTTGTTTACATGCATCTTCTGGGGGTTGCTAAAGTGCCCCGACAAGCCTCTGAAATCAAAGGCTTGGAGCTGCCCCGGGGGCAGGGAGCAAAGCGCAGCCCTCACCTGGGCTGCCGGCGGGATGGCCCGGTCCAGCTTTGCCAGAACACGCCAGGCAAGGGTGGGCTCGGTTCCTGGCAGCCCCCGCCCAGCCTCCCAGCCTCCCACCCACGGCGGGACAGGTCCCAGCCCGCAGACGCCGTGGCAGACCACGGGAGAGTTTCCACGTTTGGCCCGGAGAGGATCCACAAACCCGGCGAACATCTTCCAAGCTGAGCAGGTAATGAGCCCCGTCCCGCAGCCCAGGGCTGGGTTCCCTTGGGTGCTGGCACCCCCTCCCCTTGGCTTCTCCCCTGGGCCTTTAACACCCTCCTGGTGCCTCCAGGAGCAGGACCGGGGGCATGGTTAGGTGGCAAGTGAAGGACATTGCAGAGAAAATGTAATCCGAGCCCTCGTGCTCTGCTCTGATTTCTCCCCCGGGGTAAAACCCCCGCCCCATCCTCTCCTCCATCCCCACGGGTCTGCTCTGGCACCCTGCACCCTGCCTCATCCCTCTGGCAGACATCTGGGTGCTTCACCTGCCCAACTCCAGGCCCCTACCCCAAGGACCTGCCAGCCTCGGGCTGCCCCTCCAGAGATTCCTTTCCTACAGCTTCCCTTCTCTGGCCAGCCTCCTGCCGTTCCCTGCCCTCTACTGCTCTCCTGCCGGCCATAAAAGTATATAGAATATAGGACATTATTTTATGATGTACTATAAAAAAATAAAAATCCTGGAACTACAAGACACGTGCCAAACCTCAGCAGCACATGCAGGAATGCCTTTGTTCCAGCTGTTGCTGGGTTGCCTGCGCTCTTCCCAGCACAGTTTGAAGGCTTTTTGGGACAGGAACCTCGTTTTCTTGATTTATTTATTTTTCCTGGCATGGGGCAGCATCAGCAGTTGGGGTTTCCATGATGGGTAATACCAGGTGTCCTCTGCACACAGCCTGGGTCCCAGATCCTGAATCCCTGCCCAGGGCTCCCCAGATCGGGGAAGGTGGAAGAGGGAAGATGGACTGAGAAGGAAAGGGTGAGGAGGGGCACAGGGCAGGACCTCCCGTTGCTCGCTGAGGATGCTGTCTTCTTTTTTACTCCTGAGGTCATCTTGTCCTTTCCTCCTGCAGAGCCTTTCTCCCTCCCTCCCTGGGCTGAGCCTCTCTGTGCCCCCCAAGAGATGGGGGCATGGAGCTCTAGGAGCAACACAGCCCTCAGCTCCTTCTGTGCTCTCACGGAGGCACTGGCTCCTGCAGGGATGCTTTGGGGAACCACCAAGCAGGGAATCAGCTGCATTTCTTACCACAAATCACCAGGGAATGCTGTCTCACACCAGCACCCACGCTGTGATGTTCCAGCTCCCTGCCCCCAGGTGCCAGCCCTGGTCCTCATTTTCCTTTCCTCCTGGGCTGGTGAAACTTTCTTATAAAACCTGCAACCCAAGCTCCATAAACCTCCCGATTCATTCTGCAGATATTTCCTGTGCTGGGGCTCTCAGCAGCATCTGCTGGTTTGAAGTAGGCTCTTTATTTGTCCTGTGGGCACCATTACTTTCTGCTTTAGCAGTTTTGCCTGCTCTGTAGTCTCTGCCAGGCTCCATCCATGGAAGAGAAAATTGGTGAAAGAATAATAATTATGATTGTTATAAATGTATATTTCATTGCAGTGGCCCTTGGTGCATGTGTTCATCACTGATGAGGAGACCAGAGGGGAGAGCAGGTGACACAGCTTGGAACAGGCTCCTGCCCAGACACCCCAGTCTTGTCTCTCCTGAGGGTCTCTGGTGGGTCGGTGGGACCAGAAGCACAGGACATCTCCAAAGGTGGACCCTTGGCTCTCCTGCTCATTAGACATGCCCTGGGGCAGGCTGGAGCCCCTGCCAAGCTCATCCATTTATTGGGATGGCAAGAGTAGGGGGGAAAGGAGAGAGCAGTGAGCTGGGAATGTGAGGGAAAAGATTTGCAAAGTGGGGCATGAAGGGGGGGAAAGACAGTCACATCTTCTGGATCTGTTCTCAGTTTCTCAAGGGATGTCTGCTCTTTTCCAGCCAAGTGGAAACACAAAGGACTGATAATCTCATCTGTAAATGATTCACATCGGCAACCAGCAGCAAATGTCTCCTCTCATCAGGGAATTATCTGAACAGGAGTTTGGTGAGTGATGTACAGGGTGTTTCCCCTTCCCTCAAAAGGAAATACTTTCCCCTTCTTTCTCCTCATACCCAGCCCCTGCAGGATGCTCCGGGTGAGTGTCACTGCCACTCAGCTTTCTCTGCTTCATCTCCTGCTGCACCATGTTCCAGAGATTTCCTGGAGCCCCTTTACATTTCCTTGAGGGTTTCTTCATTTCATCCTCAGTGGGACAGCCACTCTGATATTAAAGCTTTCAGATCTTCCCTGCTCCTAGGCAGCAGTTCCTGCCCCAGACCATCTGTACCCCAGCAGTGCCACTGAGGGGTCCAGCCCAGGCTGATTCTTGTAGTTACAGATGGAAATTCATCTCCCAGGTACTTGCTCTTCCACGAACTCATTTGCTCTAACTCCTTCAGAGGACCTGGAGCAGGTTGCTGCTGTTTATTTGCTTTGCAGCAAAACAGAAGAGGTGGGAGAAACCTTGACACGTGTTACCCTGACCTGATCCCAGCCCCAGGAGCACACATACTGCTCCCCACTCCTTTTCTGCCATAGGATAGGTCATAACCTCAGCTGGGACCCTCCTCCCAGTCCGGTCAGAGGAGCCAGACCTTTCCTGTCCCACCACAGGGTCACAGGCTCCTTCCCTCCTCCCTTCCACACCATCCTGCTGTGGCCATGTCCACACCATGTTTGCCAGAAGACCCTTCCCAAATACCCTGATACCTGTCTCCAAACGTAACCAAAGCTTGTCCTGGAAAGCCGGCAGCTCAGCTCAGCCGGCAGCTCAGCTCAGCCAGCAGCTCAGGGATGTTTGCTGCAAGCCCCTTTTCTTAGCCCGGAGAGAGCCCACCCAGCCCAAGGGGTCTTCAGTTTCCCTCGGTTGCACACAAGGAAGCTGTTTCTTATGGTAATTTGTGCTTCAAGAAACGTGAAATAAAATTCATTCTGCCCCTTCCCAGCTGGCCTCATCACCATTCCCTCTGTTTATCACATCGGAACCATCGCCCCGGCAGCCGCAGCGCGTCCCGGGCGGGGCAAAGGTGGGGAGCGCCGGTACCGGGCCCCGGAACAAAGATCCCGCTTCCACATCAGCATCTTTGGTGGCATAGCCAGGAGGGAGGGAGGGAGGGGGGGAGGGAAGGGCCGGGAGACACACTCCAGATGAGAGCAAAAGGGGTTCAGCGGAGGATGCTCTTGGCAGCCCCCGGCAGCCCCCAGGATCTGAGGTCCGGAGGGGTCTGTCCTGGGCACCTTGCAGCCGCGGACACCCCCACGGGTGGCTCCGGCACCGGGAAGGACCCAAACGGAAAGCCCAGCTCGGAGCTGGGGGAGTTTGGGCGCTGTTTGGTGATGTGGTCCTGGTGCGGGCTCATCTCTGCACCCCGACTCCCTCTGTGCCCCCCCTGCCCGGTCCAGAACCCAGCTCACCCCTGCGGAACCACAGCCAGCACCGCAGCTTCAGCGGGTTTGGTTTTAGTTTTGGTTTTTTGGGTTTTTTCCCCCTTTTAACCCTGTATGGATTGGAGTTCAGAGCTCACTGTTCCGACCCGCTCCCTGCCCCCTGCCCAGCCCCCCGCCCCTCCTGCCCACCCCCCTCAGGGGCTCCAGAGGTGCCCGGAGCCCGGCACAGCCACGGGTCCCGGCAGAACGGGACGGGAGGGGACGGGACAGGACAGGAGGGGAGGGGACAGGACAGGACGGGAGGGGACATCGCTGCTCGGGGCCGCTCCGAGCTCCCACGGTCTCCGCTGCCCTCATGCGGCAGCCGCCCGCACCCGCGCACCGACCCGCACCGGGACCCAGACACAGACCCGGACCAGCACCTATCTCGGGACCCAAGCTCCCCCGGAGCCACTGCCGGACCCGCCCGTGTAAGCCCACCCTGCTGCCCGCCACCTCTGCGGCATCCCGGGGACCACCCCCCATTCCACCGTCCCACCGCCTCTTCCCAGGATGCACGGGCATCAGGAAAATATCATGTCTCAGGAAAAAATCGTGTCAAACCAGTCTGGGAGGAACAGTCTGGGCACAGGAGTTGGAAAAAGATGTGGATGAAGGCCAGAAAAGAATGACCAGAAGGTTCAGAAGGAAATGATGGTGCTGGGGAGATTTACTCAGGGGAGAAGCCTGGAAAAGGGGCATGATTGTCTTCAAAGACACAAACTCTGGGGCTCTGACCAACCTGACATCAGTCCAGTTCCTCTAACATCAAGCCAGTGTGGATGAGATGGGTCCTACCTGCACTGAGAATGGGCCTCCAGAGCTGGTCCTGCTGGCAGCTGTCATCTCTTCCTGCCCCACATCCTGAGAACCCCACTGCCACTCACCCAGGAAGGACACCAAGGCTGGCCCAGCAGCCAAGGGAGGGATCTGTGTGGAGGGGTCCCCAGGAGACCCTTGTGCAAGGCTCCCAGTGACACAGCCAGAGTGAAGATGAAGCAGCCAAGTTGTTTTCCTCTTACCAAAGAGCTGCTGCTCTGCTCTCTGCTGGCAGCAGCTGATGCTCTGCTAGACCCCTTTCCCCAGCCTCATCTGGGATCTGTTACAGCCTTGGACCCTGCTCCCTTTCCTTACAGATGTGGATTCTCCTGCAATGTCTGCCTCCTCCTCCTCCTCCTCTCTCCAGTTTCTGTTTCTCAGGTGTCCCCTCCCCAGCTACCACAGCAGCCCCCAAGCAGGGTTTGGCAGCACTGCGTCCCTTCCTTGGATGTTTGGAACTCCAAATGGGTGGGAGGAGGCTGGGTGGGAGTCCTCCTCCTGGGAGAGGGGTCATGGCTGTACCAGGACATGGGTGTTCATGCCATGAAGAGCAGAGCTGGAGTGGGAAGGCAAACACCTTGGTAAGAAGGAGAAGCAGCCAGGAACTGGTCTGGGATGTGAACAGCCTCAGTTACTGTATGCCTGAAAAGTGAGACAATTTTTGGCTCCAGCTGTGCTGCTCAGGCACATCCACCCAAATCAACCCCACTGCAGTCACTCCAGCCCCAGCTCTGCCTGCTGGACTTCTCCTGCAGGTTTTTCCCTGCCCTGGGGACAGCTTAATTCTCCTTTGAGCAGGGGAGGGAGGAAAACATTGACATTGCAGGGATGGGGAGGGGGGGAAGACATTCAGATTCAAGGTGGTGAGCACAGCTTCTCTGAATCTTCATCAGGAGCCACCAGCTGATGTTTGGAGGGGGTGATCACATCCCCTCTGTTTATTGAGGTTAAATAAAACTGTCTGTCAGTGCCTGGGACAGTGGTGACTCCAGGCGGCAGCAGAGCTAAATCAGATGCCAAATACTGATTCCTCCACACATCCCCAGGGACTGACAGCTACGGTTCCTCTCACCATCTGTCTTCCCTCATGCAGCCCCTGGAGAAGATGTGCTGCTCGTTCAGCTGTCAGGGAAGACAGCAAAAGGACAAATGCTTCCATTTCCAGGCCCATGGATTTTCTGCTCAGGTGTTTCAGGAGTTCTGCACTAGGGGAAGGTGTTTTGTTGATCCTCCTGCTTTTGCACTGACACCGGGCATGCCCGGAGACTGAAGGGGGTGGCTGGAAACCTGGGACATATGATAAAAGCATGTTCTCTCTTGATAGGACACATCTTCATGGGAACGAGTCCGGTATTAATAAACTGTCAGCAAGGAGCCAAGTTTGTTGTGTTCACTCAGAAGTAATGAGCTCGTTGTGAATCACTGGGAGCCTGGGATGTGAGGGTAGGAACCAGTTTGCAAAAATACTAGATTAGGCCAAGCCCTGGAGCTGAACCCTCTTTATTTCTTCATGGTTGAAACTATTTAACAATTTATATTCTTCACATTAATTTTCCATCTCTTGCATCCAATAAAACAGGAGGGGAAACCCCAGGTACCAGAGAAACCAGCCCAGCCCAGGGGGGATGCAGGAGCAAGCAGAGGAGGGGAGGGTCTTGGGCAGGTCTCAGCCTCTGCCCCTCTGGGCAAATTGCTCCAGGGTGGGGGGGCTGTGACCTGCCCCAGCTCTGCAGGGACCTGTCTGGGGCTTATGGTGATGCTGCTGCACCCAAGGACCTGAGCTGAGCAGGGAGGGTGGGTGATGAGCTCTGCCCTCCTGCCTGATCTCAGCCTGACTTTGGACACCAGGAGGATGCTGGGGCTGGGGCCAACTTCCCCATCTCTCCCACCATCCAGCTCTACAGCAGCAGTTCCCAAAGGCTTTTTGCTCCTTAAGAGAAACTTGGTGGGCTGGGCAACCATAAAATATGAGGGGAAACACCCCTGTGCAAAAGTTTTTCTAGGCTACAGGTGTCTGGGGACTTTAGGGAATGTCTCTGTGATGGAGGGACATCCGAGTTGGGCAAGTTCTCACAGAGAAAGGGAGCTGCAGTGGGAAAAACCCTCTCCCCAGCTTTGCATATTCATTTATTATGATTAACAGGCTAATCCGGTGCCCCTCCCTGTGCTCTGACAATCTCAATACCCACTCTGAATTACCTTTTTCTCTGCGAAGCCCGGGTCTTTGGACCACCCACGGTATTGCCAATAACTCCTTCTTATCCTCTTGGTGTCTCCTGGGGAGCTCCCTCCTTCACCCAGCACCCCAGGGTGCCAAACTCAGCAGGGAGCAAACCCCCAGCTCCAAACTCTCCTGTGCTGGATTCAGAATCAAGGGTTCAGAAATGCCACACTCAGACCTGAGATGTTTTCTTCAGTGCTAATTTGCAAATCTTTGCATTCAAGATGATATTGAAATTACCCCAGTTGCCAACAGCAGTAAAACCAGGGCTTTGGTAGACCTGGAGGAGGCTTGTCTGGCACCCACGGCATTTCTCTGAAGAGCAGAGAACAATTCTGCAAAGAACGACCTGAAAAGTGACATATTCATCCTCCTTTGTTCTCACTTCCATCAGCTGAAGCCTTCCTCTTCTCTAATTCCTGAAAGGCTCTGTGTAATTAACTTTGCAGAAACAGGCAAGCAGCACGATGTGGGGAGTTCCTCATCCACTGAGGGAGGAACTGAGCAGCTGAACCCTGGGCAGATGAACACCAGGCAGATGAACCCTGGGGAGGTGAACCCAGAGGAAGCTGAGACTCTGCTTCAGCCAAGCCTGTCCCGACAGCTCAGCCCAGCCTGGCACTGGGGGCACAGAGCAATGCCACTCCCCATGTCCTCTGCTTGCCTGGACCCATGCCCATTGTAGCCACAGGCTGCCCTGCCCTCCCTGAGGGGTTGTTCATGGCATGTATACTTTTTATTGGGTTTTGTTAAATTAACCATATGATCCTGCATTGTCTGACCCAGCTCTGAAGTCTCCCAGGCACAAGCAAGCTCTGCTGCCTCAGCTTTTCATTTACATGTTTATTTACTGCCTTTCAGATCACCCGGTTTGCACCGTGCAGCCTCTGATGAATAAATAACCAGTGCCCTTGTAGGCCAGATTGATTAAATGTATTTAATTAATGAGCCCAGCTCCCCCTGAGGATGCTCCCAACTCAAATACTGAAACCAGCCTTTTGTATATGACACCACCAGGACCCATTGATTTGCAGCAAGAGGGAAGAGAAATAATTCGGTAGTGCTGCTGTCCCAAGGCCACCCCTGAGGATGGGGACAGGCTGGGTCACCGGTGGCTCACAGGAGGCTCGCAGCCTCTCACTGCTTTATTCCTGTTTTCTATTTATTTCTATTTTCCCACCTTCCTGGGAGGGAGGATGAGCACAGGGGTGAAGAGGGGGGTTCCAGCCCTGTGTTTTCTGGCTGACAGATGCCTGACCTGCAGAAGCTCCCCAGCTGCCTTTCCAAAACCCTCCCCTGGATGGTCTGTCCTAATTCTCCCCCAGCAGATGTGGTGACATGCAGATGTTCAGAGCTCCCTTGGACCCCTCCTCAGCAGGCAGGTTGCTAAGACATCACCATCCAGGGCTCCAAACCTGCTCCGAGCAGCTCTGTGCACAGCCCCACAGCGTTTGGTACCTGGGGACAGGAGCTGAGGCTCCCCTGGGAGGATGGGGACAGCGGGGCTGCAGGGGGCTGGGGACAGGAGGACCCCGAGGATGCTGCGAGGCTTTGCTGGGGGGGTCTAGGAGGTTACCCCGAGAGGGGACCGCTGGGGATGTCCCCCAGCAAGGACAAACCCGAGGGTTTGCAGGCAGGGGAATCGGGCAGGGAGAGCGGCCCAGGGCCAGCCCCAGCAGCCCGGTGCTGAGGGCACAGCTGGAGGGGACATCTGGAGGGGACAGACCGGCCTCTGCCACTCCATCAGGGGGTCCCAGAAGCTGCCTGCCCGCCCTGCCGCAGACCTTGAATCCCGGAGAAGATACGGCGCGGGTTCGTTAATTAGTCTGATCAATTATCGCTGGAGCTGATTGAGACCCGCACGGTCCCCCCGCAGCGCCCTCCCCGCCGGCCCCCTCGGGCAGGGGGTGGCATCCAGGGGACAAGGAGCTGCCGTGGGGTGCCGGGGGGTGCTGTGGGGAGCACCCTGTGCCCAGCATGGCCCCCACCCCCCAGCCCCCCCGTCTGCCAGGCTCAGTGCAGGGACGGCCGTCAGGTTTTAATGAGTCTCAAACACGATTCCTGTCACAAACACTCTGCTGGGGGTTGTTTGTTTTAATTTGATCAGGGACGGGCGAAGAGAAGGGGAAGAGGGAAGGTAATTAAATTTGACTGAAAATCTTGGGATGCCATTAAAGCTGATGTCCTCATTTGCATGATCTGCTGGCAGGGAGCAGGGCTGGGGATGCTGGCCCAGAGGGGAGCTGGGCTGGGGGGAAAGGGGCAGGAGCTGCAGGTGAAACAGTTCAATACCAACACCTGGGTTAAGGGGGTAAATACCAACATCGGGGGGCTTCCTCCTCCGGGTCCTAGGGCTGGCTGGGGGAAGCAGGCTGAGGGCTGTGTGATGCCAGTGGACAAGGCACCAGGAGAAGTGGCAGCACGACAAGGCTGGGGCCCTTGCCAGCAGGGCAGATAGAGATACAGCTGGCTGTGGCTCCAGGTCCTAGCTTTGGGAATGCTGCTGCTCTCTGAGCTGGGCTTTTGGTCCACAACACGAGGACAGCTGAGCAGCAGGTGGGTGTAGGAGCAGACCAGGTATTTCTCTCCTCAGCCCTCCCTTCGCGTGGCCCTGAGCAGCTCCTTTTGTCCCTTGGTGCTTGTGTTCCCCTGCTTGTGTTTCCCTGTTTAACATGGAGAAAATACTGTTCCTCATTTCCCTGCTTGGCTGTCCATAAAGCAATTATGTGATAATTATTTCTGTTCATTGGCAAGTTAGTTCTAATGATGTTTGCTAAACATTTGATGATTATTGCAAACACGGCTTTGCATGCAGAGTCAGGGCTGTGATTGCTGGAGATGGTTTCTGGGAGAAGTTGGTTTTCCAGGCAGGTGCTTTGTTTTATAAAGATATGGCAGTCAGGGCCAGTGTTTGTGAGGATGTTAGTTTTTTATTTTTGTTACAGAGACAAAATATTTAAGGTGATAAACATAGATTGGGTGACAAACAGGGGTTCGATGATTAGATAGTAGAATTCCTGGGTGGTTTGGGAAAAAACGCAGAGAGGAAGAGGGAACAGGGGTGCTGGGGGAGGAAAGGCAAGGAGGGACATATCCTATCTGCCCCTGGGGTGTGTATCTATAGCCAAGCAAAATCCTCTGGCTCTTTAGAGCAGGAATATCTGCCCTTGTCCCTCCCAAGCCCCTCAATAGCAGATGCAGGACCCAAGACAGGAGATGCTCTGGTGCTGCCTCTGCCAGCACCTCCTGCCCTGCAGCTTTGGGCATTCCTTGGAACAAATGGATTCACCTCCCACCACAGCCAGCCCTCCTCAAGCCCTGGAAACCTGAGAAGGGCCTTTAATAAGGCCTTTTTTATGTAGGCTGATTTTATGTGATTGAGACCTTATACCAAGAGCTTTGGTTTGTCAGGGGACAGGGATCATCCCTGGGGCAGGCAGTGCTTCCCCACAGGATTTGCTCAGTGCTCTGTACAGCCACCCCAGCTTTTCTCATGTAGGGTTTGCTTGTTGCTCCCTGCTGTCTAAAAGCCCACATCAGCTTTTCTCACCTTGCTCCCTCTCACTGCAGGGACTGTGGTGAAAACATGAGCCTAGGAGAAATACCAGGGAGCGTTAGAGTGCAAAAGGTCCAGGAATATGCTGAGAGTAATGTGGAGAGGAGCTCCAGGTGGGCTGTAAGAGGAGAGAAGGTTGGTTCAGAGGCATGGAGCCACCTGAGTGACATGGGTTCTTCTTTGGCTAGGAGCACTTGTGAGCAGGGTGACACTTGACATTTCTGTGGAAAAACCTCCAGAGCTCCAGCTGGGACTGCAGCACTGAGCATGGACAAGTGAGGGTGCTGGGAAGATGTAGTTCCACTTCTGTGCTTTCCAGAAGGATAGCATGGGATCTGTAGGGTATTGTCCTCCTAATTTTTTTTTTTTTTTTTTTTTTTTTTTTTTTTTTTAAAGGACTAAGAACATGCTGGTTGTCACTAGGAGAGCTTGGGGCATTATGTGAACACCTTTCCCCAGACATTGTGCTGTTGCTTTCCCTACTGCCAGTCGGCTGCAGTGTGAAGTATTTGCAATGTGGCTGGGGAAAACTGGACAGGCATCTCTCATTGCTGTGGATGTGCCTCAGGAGCTCCCTCAGAAAGAGTCCCAGCAATGACTTCTGCATGGTGTCTGCTGTATTTATGTCTAAAATCCAACATGAGGACAAGTTGTTGTGATCAAACTTCTTGTCTGCTTTAATTTCACATGATTTCAGCATGACGACTGGAAAGCAAAGGCTGCAATGCCCCAAAATACCTCCCTGTGATTTGTTCTGCAATGATTTGCAGAAGTAAGAAGCATGTAAGCTTGCAGAATATGGAAGAAACTGCCGAGTGTGCCAGCTTAAACAGCTTTAGCAATTTGTTCCACTTCTTCTTCCGAACCATTGCACAGCCCAGAGCAGTCACAGGCTGTTCCACTGCTGCCCAGGCTGGTCACTGGTGAAACTGGTTCTTTTCCTCTCTCAGACATTAAACCATAAATGAGTGGGGTAATTATTTTAGTTCAGTATTTATAGCTTTGTTGCTTGCAACCATGTTTCTGCCCTGCTCTGGGAAGGGTGAGCCCTGGTCCTTCCCCTCTGCTCTTACAGCCACACAGTGCTTTGGTAGGAGCCCCCAGGAGACCAGGGTTCAGACCTGATTTACAATGCAATTGCTAACTCAAAGCTAATGATTCTTTTAGTTTCAGCCACACAATCCCCTTTAGGAGTTCTTTTGGGCACCAAACTTTTATAATGGTTCTGTTCTTTACTTACCCACTGCCCCTCAGCAGCTGCCCCGTCTTTCCATGAGGCAACCTTGCTGCCAGTGGAGACTGATTTTACCAGGGGGCTTGAATTTCAGCACAAAACCCTCAGCCTGGCAGCCCTGGTGGGCAGGGCTGAGTGGAGCAGTTCCCCAGCATCTCCTCCTCTGGTGCCCAGGGCAGGGATGCTGTGTCAGGGCTTGTAAAAAGGAGGACAGCGTGGGAAGAGGTGGATGGGGCTACCCCACACCAGCATTTACCCTATTTCACAGAGCGTGTGTAGACAGCAGCCTTTGTGCAGCAAGGAAAAGTTCTTCAGTGCTGCTTTGTAGTGGTAACAGCCAAAATTTCCACCAGTGTTGGGTGTTTTCAACCTCAAATGGCTTTGCAGCCCACAGAGCGGAATTGGGGGCAGTGAAGCGTGGCCACGTCCAGAGCAAGCAGAGGAATGGTGGGGAGGAGAATTGCTCAGCTGAGACTGGAGGAGAGCAGGCTGCCAGAGCTCCCCAGCTGACACCCCAAACCACCTCTTTATGCCACTGACATTGGAGTTTATTGAAGGCCATGAGTCAGTCAAACCTTGAGTACAGATCTCGTGAAGCATTAGTGCACTAGCACACCCTCATCCTCATAGGTTTCTCCAACTTCCTCCAGTTCCCAGGTCCTTTCCTTCCCAGCAAGAGCCTGTCTGACCACACTTTCCTCCTGGTTTTGGGCATATCTGTGCAATTTTTTTTTTCTTTTTTTTTTTTTTTTTTTTTTTCTTTCCCCTGCATGGTTAAAAGTGCAGAGGAGCAGGGAGCTCTGCAGGGACAGGCACAGGGGGATGCTTTCCCACTGCATCCCCAGTCAGGAGGGGCTGAGGTCCTGTGAGGGAGGTCTGGCTCACCTTGTGGCCATTTTCATTTAGTCTGGATTGATCATGTACAAATCTGTTCACTGTTAATTATTCCTGTGCTTTCCTATTGCTCAGCAGGGAAATTTTTTCTCTTGCCTGTTTGCTTGTTATTTGGCAAGCTCAAACCTTGACCTTCTTTCTCCATGTCCTCTTCTGCCACCTGATAGCTGAATATTTTGTTCAAGTTCACCACCTCTAGCTCCTCTTCACTATTAATATGGCTGATAATGGGACTGAACTTTACCCAGGTTCCTTTTTCACTGTCCAAAGCACCAGATAAAGTTGTATTTTGTCTGTTTTGCCCTCTTTTCCATCTCCCCTCTGCCTGGAGGGTTGGCTTTGAGGATGGAAGAGGAATGCAGAGAACTGCCACGGTGCTGCCCTGTTGGGAGTTGCAAATGCATAATCTGGTTATGGGTGGTCTGATCCCTTGGGAGCCCTATTAGGACCACTTACTCTCCTTTGGGATGTGTGGCCAGTCCTGCTCCAAACCAGGTGCAGGGAGCTGTGCTTGTTCAGTGCACTGATGCAGCTTTTTTTTTTTTTTTTTTCTTATTTATAAATGAACATGTTTACCAAAAAGTTCTGCCACCCCAGGGTGAGGAAGCGAAGATGCCTGAATTTCCTTCTTGCCCTTGAACCAGGTGCTGCCTGCTCAGCAGGGATGCTGAACCCCTCCTGCCTGCTGGGGTGACTGCTGCACAGGGTGGGCAGCACAGGCTTTGTCTGGAGGATGGCAGAGAGGAGTGAATCAGGACTGCAGTGCATGCTTCCAGCATCTTGCCTGGCTGCAGGTGTCATCCTGGTCTGACAAATCTTTAATGTCTCACCATCACTGCCCTCTCTCTGCAGGACTTTTGGTCTGTCTGAAGCCAGCAGGGCTGTGGGCACAAGCTGCTGCTGCAGAGGGAGATGCTGGGCAGCACCAGACCTCAGACCCACAGAGCAGGAAAGCATCAAAGGCTGCTCTGAAGATTGAGCTTCACAGCAGCCGACTGGTGCTGGCTCCAGTGAGCCCAGGTTGGGATGAGAGGGGGAACCTGCTGGGTGGGAAGAGGTTGATAATGTAGGAAAAGGCAGAGCAGCTTCACATCTGCCTCTGCACTCCTTTGGAGGTGACTTCTCCAGCTGATGAGAACCTTTCTGTATTGTAACACTGAAGCAGGGCTGTTCTGCTGAGCTCAGCACCCTGCTTCCCAGGTTAGGAGCAAGGCAGCAGGCTGTGACTGCTGGTGGATGGATGAACAGGCCCGGGAATGGCCCCAGACTAATGATTCCATCCGAATGATTGAGTGTCCCTGGCCAGGAGCAGAGCTGGGTGTGTGTGGTGCTGCACCCCAGCTGACCCCAACCCGCTCCGTGCAGCCTCGGACACGTGCAGAGTCTCACCTCCAGTGAGAGGAAAAAAGTCACCAGAGAAGTTAGAGTGAGAACCAAGGGATCATCCCAGTGGAAAACGAAGATAACGGGAAAAGCTGGCTGGATTTCCTCAGAAGAGACATTTCCCAGGGAGGCAGCAGGGAGAGCTCTGGGAGGGAAGGTGCTGTGTGTGGGTGCAGGCAGTGGGTGCCTGCAGGGAGGTTGTGCTTTCAAAACCCTGACACATAAACCTGTCCCCCACAATTGCACAACTCCTCTCAGGGCTCTGTATCACACCGCACTGCTGAGCTTCCCAGCCTGGAGATTTGCAGCATGTGGGGAGCATCCAAGGCCCCCTCCTCACCAGGAGGGGTGGTGGGAGGTGTGTCCCTGAGCTGGAGGAAGATTGCTGCCAAAAGGCTCAGGCAAAATGTTTTGGTCCATTAACAAAGCTCACATTAGGAAATGCAAGCTTGGTGTGAAGATCCTGCGAGCCTACAGGGGCTGGGGTGGGGGGAGAAAGCTGAAAGGCTCTGAGAGCACAGAGTGTTGGTCGAGGACCAGAGCAAAGCACAATCTGCAGAGAAGCCCTGGGGAGGTGCAAGAACTGCAGCTTGGATGAGATGTAGGGTGTATCTAAGAGAGGGTGGGTGCTCATGGGCTTCCTGACAGGAGCAGACCCTGCTGTTGGGGAGGAAGCAGCATGGGATGGGGAGCAGAATGTGTGGGCTACAACCCCACAAGGTTCTTCCTTGCTTCTGTTCTGATGGAGCATCTGCAGCCAGGTCCAGGCACAACAAAGTCCTGATCTTCCACCTTTGCAAAAGTTCCCTGCCCAAATCTCCATGTTTTGCCCACAAACCACCCAAAATTGTGGTCCTGACCCCTGTGCTATGAGGAGATTCCTGAAGGCAGGTTCCTCAGCCCTGTCCCTTCTTTTGCTCTTGGGAGTTGTCACCCTCAGGCAGCTTCTCTGCAGTGCACATGGGGAAGGGGTCCTGAAAAGTCTGCAAGGGAAATGCTCTCAGTCCCTGACATGTTTTAATTGGAGGGCTTTGGGGTTTGTTTTTTTTTTTTTTTTGTCCTGGCTGCTGGTTCAGATGCTTTGCCATCCCTGGCACTTTGACATCCAGCAGCAAACTCCTGAGCTGGAACATCAGGGCAGAAAAGTGGAGTTATGTTCTGACACCAAGCCCCCATCCAGGCCTCAAGACTGAAGTGAGAGCTTTAAACTGCAGCAGAACTGTAAAGCTCTGGAGAGGGGGAGAGGGTGGTCTGCTCAAAATGTTTTCCCCACAGCTTCTTCCCTTCTCTGAAATAACAAAGTCTGTTGCTTCTCTTCCATTTCCACCAGCCTCACCCTATCTGTCTTTTAGCTTCAAAGTGCCCTTAGATTTTAAATTTAATTTAGAGCTATAAATGCCTTATATTGAATTATTTTGGAAGCTGTTCCCTATCCTACATAGATGATCCCAGCCACAGCAGGGGAGGAGGTAGTTGTGGGGCCTGTGTTTCTGGGACCCCATTTCCTTCAAGGCACAAAAAGAGAACACAGATAGAGCTGCTGGTTGTTTTAGAAGCATCATCAATAATTTTGGTAAGTTTCTGGATAATGTGCAAAGGGGGGAGGGGACAGGATGGGACAGGACATGACGTGTGTTTTAATCCCCCATGTTGACACTTCCAGGTGAGGGCAGGTTGGTCAGCAGGTCCTGTGACCCAAGTAAAGATTTGGCTTTCCAGCAGCATGGGAGGGGTTAAATTTTTACAGATTTTTTGTGCTAGCAAAGAGCCTTTGGAAATGCTGGGGAAGGAGACTCCAAGGAGACCCAGGAATGGGCTGGGAGCCGAGATGGAGCAAAGCCAGGGCTGGGATTTGCTCTGGGACCCCCTCTTCTCCCTCCCACCTGTGACATCCAATTCCTCAACATCCTCCGTGGGGCTCGGATGGGTTTGAGTCAGGGCTGCCACCACCGGTCCCTGGCTGATTCAGAGCCACCGATGGATGGCCCGGTGCCCCCTCTCCCTCCTCTCTGCCCACCCCCCGGAGTGGTCCCAGAGCAGGGTGTGCACGGAGGGGTCCCAGACAACCCAGGGATGGGGACAGGGGAACCACAGCATCAGCGGGGAGGGAAAGGCAGCCCCGGCCCCTGGCGTGTGCCGGGATGAAGGCTCGGGGAAGGCGTCTGCCTTGTCCCCACAGGGGGCTGGTTGAGTGGGGCAGGGATGGGGCAGAGACCTCCAGCAGCGATGCCACTGCTGGGTCAGGTCCGCCGGGCCACCCGACGCTGGTGGGCACAGATGCTGGCAGCAGAGGGCCCTCTTGGGGGGGAAGCATCCTTCCTCCTCCTCCTCCTTCCTCTCCTGCTCCTCCCCAGGCTGCCCCGTGGGCAGGAGGGACAACACAGGAGGGACAACACAGGAGGGACAACACAGCTCCCGCTGCCCCCCTGGAGGCGGGCGAAGGGCTGTGGGTTCGTTGTTTTCTTCTCTCCATCCCTGTCCCTGCACATCCTCTGTCCGGGTGCTGTGCCCCCACAGCTGCTGCAGATGTCCCCAGAGCAGCGGGACAGCGATGGGGACACAGCCCGTGGCTTCCCGGGAACCGGTGACAACCTGTAGCGTCCCCGGCCTCTGCTCTCCCGGCAGCCGGGGGTCCCTGGGTGTTGGTTAGCGGGATTGGACCCGCAGCACCTCCTCGGGGGGGCCAGGGGGGTCCTTCCAGCGCTGCTGCCATGCGGCTGCTCCTTCCCCCACTCCTCCTCTTCCTCCTCCTCCTCCTCCTCCTGATGCCATCGCTTCTCTGTGCTGCTGCAGGTGAGTGGCTGCCGGTGCGGGCCCCCAGGGTGTTGGAAGGGGAGGACAGAGTTTTATTTTGGGATTTCGATCCAGATGCTGGCAGAGGGATGCTGGAACCAGCCGAGAACGGGCTGTCCCGGGAGGAGGTTGTGTGCCTTGTGGCACTGATCACTGTTCTGGGCACCAGGGTCACCTGTAAGCCCAGAGGGAGATGGAAATTGGGGTTCTGCCTTCAGCCAGGGGAGGGAAGGGAGCACGGGAGCAGAGCCAGACCCCCAGCAGTCTGCAAGGGAGGGAGCAGAAAGGGGACTGAGGAGGGACAGTTACTGCTGGATGTTCAGAAGGGGATGGTGGCCAAGCAGGAGCCCAGTGTTCTTTGCTCTCATTTGTTGTGGTTTGCTCTTGTGTCTGGCAATGCAAACTGTCCCCTCCCTTCTCTGGGACAGTGGGGTCTAAACCTTCCTCCCCAACCAGTTAATTCTTTCTGTCTCCCTTAGAACAGTTTGTTACAGGTGCAGCTCAGCCCTGTTCAGTACAGGAACTGTAAAGGAATTGTGTGAGGAAGGACAAATTGCTTCAAATTCTCTTCTCTCCTTCTTCCTCTCCTTTTTCATATTCCACCTTCTCTCCAGTCTCAGGCTGTTCTCTGGTTTCTGCCCTGCACAGTCACTGGTTTCTGGAGCCCTGGGGGGGTTAATGCAGAAGAATGTTCTAGGGGGGTGACTAGAAAGCAGCACTTTGGCTGGAAATCTGGAGCTTGAGCATCATTCCTGAAAATAACCAAAGAGCTATCTGTGTTTATGTGTATAAATATATATTTGTATAAAGTCCTCTCTCCTTGTATTTACATAGCACCACGCACAGATAAGTTCCCTGCAATAGGGACCAGAGGCTCTGGAAAGGTTCTGTTGCCTTCCAGAAATCCTCCCTGGGCAACTAGGAATGGGACTGAGAAAAACAAATCCTTCTGGAGGGACTTGAGTTCAGGGCCTGGGGCAGAGGGCACTAAGCATCTCCCCTTCCTCGGTCAGAGCCTCCCCTGCCCCTCTCTGGGGGACACAGGTGTCCCCTGGGGCAGTTTCCCTGTGGCAACCTCCCAGCCTGCCTGCCCCAGGCCCTGCACTGCAACGGGGAGGATGACTGCGGCAACGGCGCCGACGAGGAGAACTGTGGTGAGCAGCAAGATCCTTGGGATGGGGGTGCCCTCAGTGCCATCACCCTGGGACTTGGGAATGCCAGGAGCTGGGACCATGAGTGCATTAGAGCAGAGCTTGCTCTTCCCCTGGTCAGAGAGGAGGAATCCTGGATCTGCTCTGTGATCCAGACGCTTCCCTGGCTCTCACACTGGCACAGCCTGGCCCAGGGTGCCCCATCCCTGGCAGTGTTGAAGGTTGGATGGGGCTTGGAGCACCCTGGGCTGGTGGGAGGTGTCCCTGCCCATGGCAGGGCTGGCACTGGATCAGCTTTAAGATGCTTTCGAACCCAGACTAGTATGGGGATTGTCATTCTATGAGAAGAAGGCAAATTGTCTCATGGCTGCTTTTGGATTCATCTCATGGGGCTGGACCCCTGGCTCTGTGCAACCCAACCAGCTCCCTGCCAGGCTCCTGTGGGTGCTGCTGGGGGTGCTGAGGCTCTAACGCTGCCCCTGCCCCCCTGCAGTGGATGACAGTGGCTGGCTGCAGATCCTGGGTGACATGCTGGCAGTGAGGAACAGCAGGGTGCTGATGGAAGATGAGGGCAATGCCTGTGGTGAGCCACCCTCCCTGGGTGTCCTTCCTCATCCCACAGGTCCCCACTGATGTCCCCTCACCCCATGTCCCCTCCCCTCCCTGCAGGGCTGGAGCTCTTCCCGCAGCAGTGCCGGTGCCAGGGAAGGGCTGTGGACTGCACGCAGCAGGACCTGGCCACTGTCCCCTGGGTGTCCTCCAATGTCACCAGGATGTGAGTAGTGGTGGGTGCACCTCTCCCTCAGGTGAGGCACAAGTGGGGCACATGCAGCCACACAGAAGGAAAACAAGCTTAGAGGGAAGGAAATGAGGTTTCTGGGTTTTCCTTCTTGCCCCTGGGTCTAAAGAAGCAAAGCGTGTGGGAAAACTGTCTGCAGCAAATAATGCAGATTGAGAGGGCAATTAGCAAGGCAGTGCTGATGAGAAGCAGATACCTCCAGGTGGTCTGGATGGCACAAGAAGAGGAGGGTTTGGTCCTCCTGGTGCTCCTTTGATACAGGTTTCTTCTCTGTCCTACTCTGCTGGCCCTGGGTTTGAGTTTTTCCCCCCTTTTTTTATTTCTAGGGACCTAAAGAAAAATAAAATCCATTCTTTGCTGGACAATCAGTTTGCCAGGTACAGGAGCCTGAAGAAGCTGTGAGTATCACCTGGCTTTATCCTGCTCCCTGGCTGCCTTGGGTAGCAGGGAGAGCAGCAGCAGTGGGGTCATGTGCAGAGGAACAAGTCTGAGGATCCCATGGGAAGCAGTCCTTCCTCTTCAATCTCTGTTCTCTGATTTGTTTGTTTATTTGTTTGTTTTTTTGTTTTCCAACAGCTTTTTACAAAACAACAAGATCTGTCTGATCTCAGCCAGAGCCTTTGCTGGGCTCTCTCAGCTCAAAATGTTGTGAGTACGGCTGTCTGAGTTACAGGGAGAGGAGCCTGGAGGTTGTGGTCCTTGGCTCCTCTTGGCATGGAGCTTGAGGCTGGGTTCTGAGCTGTTCCTGTTCCTTCATGTGGTGGTACCAGTTTTAAGCTGGAGCTGTGTGTGTATGGGGTGGGGTAGAGCAGAGGCATTTTTCCTCCTGCAGCCCCTCCTCCCATCTCCATGTTGTCCATCCTGAGGTGGGATCTACCTTGGAGCTGCTAAGGGAGAGGGGACCAGAGGCACCCAAAGCTGTGGTGGTGGGCAGCAGGGGGAGAGCAGCTATAGTAAAAAACAGGTTTGGTGGGCAGGGGGTCTGAGCATCCCCCCCTGTGCTGCTTCCAGGTTCCTCAGTCACAACAGGATCAGGCACTTGAAGCCCCGGGTGTTTGAGGACCTGCATCACCTGGAGTGGCTGTGAGTCCCTCACCTCAGCCCATCAGTACTGGGAGCTCTGACTGGTCCCAAATCTCCTTTGCACTTCCCTCCCATTCCTGAGTCATGTCCAGCACAGGATGGCCACGCTCCTGGCCCAGGTGGCCACCTGGTCCCTCCTGTGCTGGTCCAGAGTAGCCAGGCAGGGTGGTGGGCTCCAAGCAGAGGCAGCCTCAGCTCCCAGACTGGAACACCAGAGGTTTGTGTGTTAAAGGTTTCAAGTGCACTGTTAAATGCAGAGATTTGCAGCTCCGTCACCTTGAAAAATATATGCCTGAATTAAATGTGCAGCTGAAACCTTCCCTCCCTGTTTATTCTCAAAAGCTCTCTTTGATTTGGTGTGTGGTTTTACACATAGAGCTTATAAAGGTTTCACTACAGAAAATAAACCATTAAAAAAAAAAAAACCACAACCAACAACAAAAAAAACAAACCAAAAACTTTACAGGATGGTTTCCTGTTCTGCATTCAGAGGAGCAGCTGGGGCAGGTCTGCAGCCCCTCCTCTGGCTGCCCTGGGACCAGCTCCCTTATTCCTTAAATCAAAGAGGGGGAGCAGAGGATGAGCAGCACACAGAGGGTGGTCTGTGGTGCAAACAAGCCAGAGAACTTTTGAGAAGCTGAGCACAGCCCAGAATTCCCCAAACAGATTCTAATTTATCTTTATTTAGCAGAAGAAGAGAGAAAAATTCCAACAGACCCTGACTGTGAAGGAATCCAGACTCTGCAGCTGGATCTAAGGCTGCAGCCAGGGCTGCCTGGGAAGATTCAAAGGGGGGGGAAATGGCTTCCAAGGGGGGCATCCCCTTGCCTGGGAATGGGTATCCAGGGAGAAAGGATGGAGCCAGCTCCTGCTGGGGCAGCACATGGTGGGGGCTTCCCCTGATGGGAGCATTCCCTGCTTCCCCCTGATGGGAGCATCCTGCTGCCTCCTCACCCTTGTCATGTCCTCTCCTCTCACTTCTCTCCTTCTCCTCGCAGGATGCTGGACAACAACAGGATTGCCCAGATTGTCCCCAAGGCGTTTGCAGGGCTGAAGTCACTGTATTTCCTGTGAGTAGGGCTGGGGGTTGGGGGTTGGGGACACCCTGCTCTGAGGGGGTCGGGTGTTCCCCCATTGCGGGGGGCTCTGCTGGGTGATGGGCACTGTTTATCCTTCTGCATTTTTGCTGGTGGATCAAATAAACTAAAAGCCCAGTCATGGAGCTGCAGTGAGGAGCAGTGTGCTGGCAGGCACGTGCAAAGGCTCTGGGAAAATCTCCAGCGGGTGGTCAGGCTGTAAATCTGCCTTTACTGGCTGTCACTGCAGGGTCACTGCCTGCTGCCTTCCTGCACCCTTCTCCTGGGGCTGTGCCCGTCACAGCTCACTGGAGAGCATCTCCCACAGCCCCAGACGTGCCCCTTACCTGTGCCTCTTTCCCAAAGAAGGCAAATGAATCTCTGCACGGCCATTAACAGCCACGGGTGCCAGGGCTTTGCCACTGTAAGGTGAAAGAGGGGAGATTTAAATTAGACATTAGGAAGAAATTGTTTCCTGTCAGGGTGGGGAGACACTGGAACAGGTTGCCCAGGGAAGCTGTGACTGCCTTCTCCCTGGAAGTGTTCAAGGCCAGGCTGGATGGGACCTTGGGCAACTTGGTCCCTGTCTTTGCAGCAGGGTGGGAATGAGATGACCTTTAAGGTTCCTTCCAACCCAAACCATTCTGTGACTCCGTGGTTTCCCAGACACAACTGCTCTGTGCTGGGGACACCACCAGCCCCAGCTCCCCCCTCCACAGCTGTGCCCCCAAGTGAGGACCAGCAGAAGGTCCCCATGAACCATCTTGTGATCCAGGACAGAATCCATGCATGGGGTTGCATCCTGGGCAGACGTAGCTGTCACCTCATTTGTCCTGAATGTCTCCTGCGCAGGTACCTGCTGAACAACTCTGTGGGCAGGCTGCCCAACACCTCACTCTGTGCAGAGCTGCCCAAGCTGAGCTGGCTGTGAGTGCCCAGCCTGGGGTGGGACTGGGGGCTGGGGGCAAAGGGGGACATGCAGGAGGTGAAGAGGATGAGGGGGAAGGGGGAGGTGGCAGCCACGCTGTCCTTTCTGCAGAGAGCTGGAGGGGAACAGGATCCAGGCACTGCACAGAGATGTCTTCCAGGAGTGCCACGAGATCACAGTGCTGTGAGTACCACGGGGACCAGACCTGTCCCCTCCCCTGCTGCTGCAGACCCCCTCCCACGGCAGGCACGGGGTGGGGGGGCTTGCACCAGGCTGGGTAAGGAGCTGCTGGCTCATGGTTAATGGTTCCAGCCCCTTGTGCACAGCAGGCCATCAGCTTCCTGAATTTTGTAGGGACTTGGCCAGGGGCTCTGTGCTGGAGCATGGCTAACCCTGGGGTGAGGAGCTGGGGGGCTTGTCCCAGCACCCTGTCACCAGCCTGTGGGGCTGCCCAGATTGAACAGCACTTTGAGCACTTTGTCCAGCTCTGCTCACCTTCCACACATCTGAGGGGTTTGTGTGAGATGGGCCTTGCACTGAGAACTGGGCTCTGGCTCAGACTCCCCACACACACCCGCGTGTGGCTGCTGGAGGTGACAGCTGTGACTCGGGAGGGAGGGAGGGTTGGGTGCCCCCCTGGCTGCTCACAGCCCCTCCGGAGCTGGGAGGATGCTCCCCAGGGCCTCGCAGGGCTGTGCAGCACACACACACCTTCTCCCCTTCCTCCTCCTCCTCCAGGGTCCTGCGCAGGAACAAGCTCCGGTGGATCCAGGAGGGAACATTTTCCCGGCTGAGCAGGCTGGTGGAGCTGTAGGTTTCCAGCCAGCACCTTCCCTGCGTTCCCCTTCCCGCAGGCAGGGGCTGTGCTGGGGACAGGGCTGTCGCAGGGCACCCTGCTCTGCACCCCCAGCCTTGGTGTCCCCTGACGCTGCCCTCCTCCCCGCAGGGACCTGTCCTCCAACAGCCTGGCCCAGATCCCCTCCTGGCTCTTCACTGGCCTGGCCCAGCTCCAGCAGCTGTGAGTACCGGGGGTGCCTGTGCCCTGGGGACAAGTGACAGTGATGGGGAGCCCTGCAGCACCCCCTGGGCAGAGTCCTCACTGCTGGGGCTGTTGGGCCCCCTGCCCGTGCATCCTCTGCTCCAGGGCTGCCCACCCAGCTGAGGGGAACGGGGTGTGTTGGGGAAAACAAACAAACACCCTTTTGCCCATGCGTTCAGTTTCTCTGGCAGGTTCCAGGTGAGGGAAACCACCAACCTCTTGTCTCTTTTTCAGGAATATTTCCTACAACCCCTTGGAAGAGCTCCTGCCCATCCCCTTTGAGAGCCTGCCCCAGCTCCGCTCCCTGTGAGTCCCACACCACCCCTGGCACCATGCTGCTGTCCCCGGGGCTGCTCACAGTCCCTGCCTGGGGTCACTCTTGCAGGAGCTTGGAAGGGCTGGAGATCCCCAACATCCACAACCTAACCTTCCAGAAGCTGACCAACCTCTCCCACATGTGAGTGGGGGGAGCGGGGGCTGCTGCTGCCCTGGCACTCCACCTGGGGGAGGGTGACAGGGACCCCAGCTCACTCCTGCACCCCTGGCCAGGCTGCATGTGGGGGTGACACCATGGCATAAGCCTGGAGATGTGGGGACAGGGCAGGGGGTGACAGGGATGGCAGCTGGGGGGGAGCAGGGCTGCACAGCCAGCCAGGAGTGCTGCCGAAGGAGAAAATAATCATTAATTTTTCCCAGATGCACGCTTTAAAGTAGCTGTAATGAAAGGCAACTGTACATCCTCCTTCCCGTAATTGGCCTGTTTGCACTATAAACGTGGTACATTTTCTACCTGACTTGCTAATAAGCAATCATTTTCTCTCCTTTTATCTATAATTAAGCAGAAAGGAGCCTCGTGTTGCAGTTTTGTAGTAATTTTCTAGTGCAGAGCATTGCGAAGCTTATGTAGCTTGGCTTTAATAAGGCTTGAAAAGATTAATCGGAAATAAGATGCAGGGGGAAAAAAACCTGAATCCCTGGTAATCGAACTTGAAGGATTTGGAAAAGGAATTGCTTTTTCAATGTTAGTTTGTGAGAACCATGGGCTGGAGGAAAACACACTTGTGTTTATCAGCTGACGGTGCTGAATCGTGGCAGATTTAAGAGCGTGGCTCTGGTACGTGATCCAAAAAACACTGGGGTACTGCCAGCCTTCCCCAGAGTTGTGGCTTATGTCTTAATAATCAGGATGCCACTTATTTATTTAGTGTCCAAGCCCAGTGTGTGAACAGGGAGCCCCTCGCTCAGCTCCGTCAGACATGGCTGAGGGAACCTGGCAGAGGGTTTCGGTCCTGGTGGTCCTGGTCACAGCCAGGAAACCTCCTTTCCCCCCACCCCTTGCTTCCCAACAGCTACTTCAAGAAATTCCAGTACTGCAGCTACGTGCCCCACGTGCGCAGCTGCAAGCCCAACACCGACGGCATCTCCTCCTTGGAGAACCTCCTGGCCAGCATCATCCTCCGTGTCTCTGTCTGGGTCATCGCCTGCCTCACCTGCTTGGGAAACCTCTTTGTCATCTGTGTGCGGTCCCTGGTGGCAGCTGAGAACAGCCAGCATGCCCTGGCCATCAAGTCCCTCTGCTGTGAGGGCTCGAAGGGACCGGGGTGGACAGGCTGCCCACCAGCATCTCCCCAGGGAGAATATTCGATTGGATATTAGGAACAATTTCTTTACTGAACGAGTGGTTGGGCATGGGAACAGGCTGCCCAGGGCAGTGGTGGAGTCACTGTCCCTGGAGGGGTTCAAAAAACCACGTGCTCTGGGACATGGTTTAGTGGGCATGGTGGGGGTGGGCTGACGGTTGGACTTGATGACCTTAGAGGTCTTTTCCAACCTTAATGATTCTCTGATTCTGTGATCTCAGCCCCTGCCTGCAGGTCCGTGGTCTCCTGCTGTAGGAAGCACCTCTTTCAGAGATACATCTTTATATATATATATTATAAATTTTACATATTATTAGATAATTTTTCATATGCATATTAAAAAACGTGCCTAAAGCCAGAGGCTGCCCGGCTCTATGGTGGCTTTATGGCCCTGGTGTTAATGCAAAGGGTGACGTTTGCCCTCTGGTGCTTTTTTTTCTCCCTGTGCTTTGTCTCCCCACAGGTGCAGATGGCCTGATGGGCATCTACCTCTTCATCATCGGAGCCCTCGACCTCAAGTACTCGGGCGAGTACAACAAGCACGCCCAGGGCTGGATGGGCAGCCTGCAGTGCCAGCTGATGGGCAGCCTGGCCATGCTGTCATCTGAAGTCTCTGTCCTGCTCCTGACCTACATGACCCTGGAGAAATACTTCTCCATTGTCTTCCCATTCAGCCACTACAGAGCTGGCAAGAAGCAGACCATCTCGGTGCTAGCAGCCATCTGGCTGCTGGGCTTCTCTCTCAGCATCGTCCCCCTGTGGTTCAAGGAGACCTTTGGGAATTACTATGGGAGTAACGGGGTCTGCTTCCCACTGCATTCTGACCTGGGCGAGCGGCCCAGTGCCCGGGGCTACTCCACCACCATCTACCTGGGTAAGGCCACCACGGGACTTGGGACAGGTGGGCTTCCCCTGCTGGGTGCCAGGAGAGCCTGCACTGATGCTGGCACCGGGCTGCATGGCTTCACAGGGCACTGCCATCTTGCTGGGACCCTGGAAGGGGTGGGGTGCTGGCTCTGCACCCCCTTCAGGTCTGGGGAGAGTCCTTGCTCTGGCCCTGGGCAGGAGTGAGGGGCTGTGGAGATCTCTGCCCCCTCTAGTGACAGAAGCGAGAGCCATCCAGCCGTGCAGCCCAGCCCGGAGGTTTGTGCTTCGGCCAGGCTCAGAGTGAGATTTCTTCTTCTCCAGGCTTGAATCTTGCAGCCTTCATCACCATCGTCTTCGCCTACTCCAGGATGTTCTGCTCCATCCACACCACAGCCTCCAGGAGAGGGGAGGGAGGTGTCTGCTCCCGGGAAGTCGCCATCGCCAAGCGGTTCTTCTTCATCGTCTTCACGGATGCTCTCTGCTGGATTCCCATCTTCCTCCTCAAGCTGCTCTCCCTGCTGCAGGTGGAAATACCAGGTGAACCCTCAGGCTCTTTGGGCCATGCCTCCCTGGGTAAGGGACCCCTCGGTGCAGGTGCTGCTGAGGCTGGGCTGCAAGGGGATGGCAAACACGCCTGGGTGTCCTTCTGCTGCAGGGGCTGGAGCAGGGGGGCCACCGAGTCACCCTCGGCCACCTAATGATTTTGTGTCCGTGTTGGCACAGGCACCATCACCTCTTGGGTGGTCATCTTCATCCTGCCCATCAACAGCGCCCTGAATCCCATCCTCTACACCATCACCACCACCTCCTTCCAGGAGAAGGTGAAGGGCTGCCTGCAGAGCAAGCAGCTGGAGCTGCACCAGTCCCACCCCAGCTTCACCCTGGTGACCCTGCAGGCCAGCAGCCCCTGACCCCTCCAGCCCCAGGAGAAAGCAGGAGGGGGTTGGAGAGAACGACTGAGCATGAAGGTTTCCTCACCAGCCAGAGGATATCGTTAGTACTTTATTAATTACACAGATAGGAAGGGCTGTCCCCATCCAACTCACTCAGTCTGTTGTAGCTGCATATGATACAAAACACGAGTCCCTTAAATAGGAAATACAGGTCCTTGAGGTGAGCATCACTTGGCACTGAGCTCTGCTGCCAGAGTAATATATTAATATTCCAACTGTACAAGTATTTATAGATAGAAAAAGAAAAACAACAAACATTTTTAAAAAAATATCAGGAGAAAAATCACTCCCCCAATTGTTAGTTATATTTATATATATATGTATATATATATAAATGCAGAACACAGGCTGGATCGTTTTGGTTTGGTTTGGTTTTCTTCCCCCCACCAAGAGAGAGGCAGATAGGGTGTGTTATGGCACAACTGACACTGGGAGTGGCTCCCATGTGTGGGTCATGTTGCCTTCCAGTTGGAACGAGGTCTGGTGAGTTGGGTCCCTGCCTGAACGGAGAAACCAGGTCAGTTCCCAGGCACTGGCAGTCAGGGTGGATGGTTTCTCCAGGGAGGAAAGGGAGGGAAGGGAATGGATATCTTATCAGGGAACAGCTCTGCACCCAGGAGCTCAAGGGCTCTGCCACCAAAGAGTGGTGACCCCAGGACACCCCCTCCTCCCTGCCACCCCATCTCCTTGTAACCACTCTGGGGGCACATTGCTCCTTCTCAGCTCATAGCCAACTACATGGGCAGCTGCCCTGGGGCTCCAGACACGTCCTGTGCCCTCCAAATGATGTCTGGGATGGTTTTGAGGGACAGGCTTGGTGTGGACCATCACCCATCCAGCCCCCACTGACTCCTGGTGCACAAGAGAGGTGAGATTGACCCAGGACCATGGGGCTTTGTCTTCTCCTGTGAAATTCAGCACCAAAGGTGCACTGGGCTCCTTCTGCCACCTGAGAGGGCTGGCACTCGGGGTGTGTAGCCCCCTCCTCCCTGAACAGCAGCCTCTTCCACCACCACCTCACCAGGTCAGGATGCCTCCCTGGCTGTCCCCACTGGGTGACATCCTACACCCATCCCTCCCCTCACTTCCCCACGCTGCGCCCTGCAGCCACCCTCCTGTCCTCCCCTTGGCTGCTCCTGCACCTCCACACACCTTCACCCCTGCTTGCACCACCTGCCCTCCCGAGGGGCTCTCCCCAGCCCCCCCGCTTTCCCTCTGCTCTCCGACCCCTCCTGCGGGGGGCAGAGGCTCCACGATTCACCTCAGTGGACAACCTGCTGCACGAGGGGTGGCTGGAGCAGCAGCAGGGACGGTGGGGCAGGAGTCCCCAGTCCAGGGTTAAAGGACATTCATACAGCTGTGTCTGCACACCAGCCTCTGCCCCCTCTGCCCTGCTGCCCTCCGACAGCCCCAGCCCGGGGCCATGGCAAGTCCACGTCAGAGAGGACCGAGCATCATCTCCCCACCACCTCAGATCTTCGTCTCTGGGCCGCTGGGACTCAGGGCTGGGAAAGAGTCTCGGATTCTGGCCAGCTCCATGGCACAGAGGTGCCCAAAGACCTTGTTGTACCACTCGGGAGAGCGGCCCCTGGAGAAGGGAAGAGGAGAGGGAGAGGGCAGCTAAGGGCTGGCTCTCAACCAGCACTCCTGTCCCCTGGGGTGGGCAGAGGGACGAGCAGCTTCTGCTCCCACCACCACCTGCTGCTCCATCACCCTCCTCTGTGGCTGCTGGTGCGGTGGCACCCCGGGCTCCCCTCACCTGAGGTCAGCTCTGCAGATGTGGGTCACTTTGGAGCGTCCCATGGCTCCGGGCTCGATGAGGTACTGGGACATCAGGATGATGGCTTTGACACCTCCTCCCTCCACCAGCAGCTTGTCGTGCTCCACAGAGATGGAGATGAGCAGGCAGGCTCCCCGGGGCAGGTCCGTGCACCAGCGCCTGTGGGACACAGCTCAGTTCCATCCCTGCCACCCCCCCTGCAGCCCCTGCCCCGACCCCATACAGCCCAGCTGGGATCCACCCACCCGAGACCAAACCCTGCCAGCCGGGTCCTCCCCATCCCTCACCGGAGCACCACGCAGTCCCGGCGTGGGTGGGGTGCCATGCTGTCTGTCACGTAGTGGTAGACCTCCATGTCCTTGTCCAGAGCCTCCACCACTTGACTCTGCAGCAGGTCCTCATCCCAGAGGTGACGCTCCCGAAGCACCCGGTGCAGCACCATGGCTGGGGGGGCCTCCACCTCCGTGGAGACCTTCCACAAGCGCAGAGGGTGACCGTCCCCAACCTGGTGGGCCAAGGGAAGGGTCAGGGGGGCTGTCCCACCGGAACCCCCCCCAGGTGCTAGCCCCCTGAGCAGCTTTACCCATGGCTTCCACAGCCACACAGCAGAATTTACCTTTTTGCAGGAGAGCTCCGTGTTCAGGGGCCCCGGGGTGCTCAGCCACCCCTTGAACTTCTCTGAGGATTCTTTGAGCAGGTTCTGGACACTTTGCTCAAAGTAGGAGTGTAAATCCTTGCTTTCTGCCTGGCACACAAAATCAGCCAGAGGATGAGGGTAAGCGTCCGCTGCCATGTAGGAGCTGCTCAGCTGGAGCAAGATGTCATGGGAGACCTGCAAACCAAGAGCATAGAGGTCTTCAGAAAGCCAGCAGGATCCTAGGTGGACTTTGTGAGTAGTCCTGGGCAGGTAGAAAACCCCAGCTCCTCACCACAAGGCAGGAGGGGGGAAGGATGGACAGAGCATCCCTGGTCATCCATTCTGCACCACCATGAGGCTGGGAGTCATTCCCAGGGCTGACTGGTGGGCAGCAGCTGCTCCAAGGTAGGACACGTGTCCTGATCTCACAGAACCAGCACCCACCACCCAGGCCACATCTCCCACTATCAGCACCCGGGGGAGGTCAGAGCTGGGCTGGGCACCATGCAGCCACCCACCTGGAAAAGCTTCTTGCAGTCGGTGATCATGTGGGAGAGCCCCTGTGTCGCAGCCATGTTCTCACTGAGGTCCTTCTGGTCGGGCTTCCCCATGGTGCCCCTCTTGTGTATCACCCTGTGGGGAGCAGGCACTGCTGGGCCCAGGAGGGTGGGCAGACTGCCCACTTCCACCTGCCCTTGCCCAGGGGACCCCCGCATCGCTGAGCAGAGAGTTGGGGGCTGTGCTGAGAACATGCATGTCACAGAATCACAGATTCATCCGGGTTGGAAAGGACCTCTGAGATCATCAAGTCCATCCCTTGATCCACTGCCACTGTGGTTACCAGACCATGGCACTGAGTGCCACATGTCCCCACCGTGCCTGACCCTGGCCCGTGGCCTCCTCCCAGGAGGGGCAGGGAGGGGATGATGAGGGGTGGGGGCCAGAGAAAGGCTGGCGATGCCCACCCTTACCTCGGCGAGGTGCTCTCCTTCTTGGACACGTTGAGGTGGAAGATGGAGGGGGCCAGGCAGACAGCCAGGTTCCCCGCAGTCATCTGGTTCTCCTCGGCAGAGGCGATGTCGCTGAGGAAGTAGAGCAGCGTCTGCAGCACTTCCCGGTTCTCATCCGGCATGAGGATCACGGCCGCCTGCACCGCCTGCAGCCGCTGCTCCTTGGACACGTCTGGGGAGACGGGCAGAGCCCTCGGTCAGCAGGTCCAACCCTTGGGCCACCTCCTGCCCCCCTCCAAACCAACAGACGGGTGCCTGCTCCTCCTCCCCCGGACACCCCGAGCTCCACGCCAGCCCCACACTTACACTGGTAGATCTGCAGGAAGGTGTCCGTCAGCTTGGTGGTGAAGATGGGCTCCGGGAGGTCACGGAAATACTGCTTCAGCAGATCAGCCACGTCATAGGCAGACTGCCCCTCGTAGCTGACGTGCTCGGGGCTGGTTTCGTTCATGTGCCGCAGAGCCTGGATCCGGGACTTCACCCCTGACTTCCGAAAGATGCCGACCTGCCAGGGAAGAGAGGGTTGGGGCTGGAGGGCAGAGCAGACACCTGAAAGGAGCCCACGGGGGTTCCCATGGGGCAGGCGAGAAAATCCTTCCCCAGAGGAGGGACAGGTGAGGAATCATGGAATCATTAAGGTTGGAAAAGAGGTCTAAGATCATCAAGTCCAACCACCACCGTGCCAACTAAACCATGTCCTCAAGTGGCACATCCACGTGTTTTCTGAACACCTCCAGGGACAGTGATTCCACCACAGCCCTGGGCAGCCTGTCCCAATGCCTGACCACTCCTTATGTAAAGGAAGTCATCCTAACATCCAATCTGAACCTCATCTTGTGTAACCTGAGTCCACTTCCTCCCACCCCACCAACAGTTACGAGGGACCAACCCTCAAAGCCCCCCCCCAGAAGTGGGACAGGTGAGGAAACCCCTTCCCCTGAAGGGGGACATCAAGGGAGCCAGGGAGACGCCGGTGGCTGTGGAGTTGCCACGGACAATCCCACTCTCCTCCTCCACCATGGCCAAGGGCTGCAGAAGGTGATCAGAAAGCACCTCTGGCCTGTGAGGTTTTTTCCCCCAGCCTCCGGGATCCCCGTGGCCTCACCTGGTCCAGGCAGCGGCTGCGGAGGTAGCGCATGGCCTGCTGGATGCTCTGCGGCAGCGGCTGCCCCGTCCGCTGCACGTTGATGATGGGGGGCACCCCAAAAACAGCCTTGTCCCTGTAGTCGGGGACTTTACTGCGCTTCATGAACTTGGGCACAGTCCTGCAGGGGGGATGGACAGAGGTCAGTGCAGGGAGAGGCTCCCTCAGCATCACCTGGAGGAGGGGACCCCCGGGGACACACAGACACACACCTCTGCCATGGTTTGGGTAGCAGCGAGGCAGCTTGTGAGCACAAACTGCAGCTCTTTTTTATTAACCCAAAACACCATCCTTGGCTACAAAGGGAAACCACTGTCCCACTCTCTTACGTAGCTGCAGCATTTGTGATGCCCCACAGACACCTCCAGGAGCCCCAGCCCCCATCTCATGCTGGTAAGGCTGCCCACAGCCCTGCAGAGCAAAGCCAGCTCCCGTGGCAGCTCCTTCCCCTCTCTCCCTCCCTCCCCATCCCCTTGGCACACCAAAGCCACCCCAGGCTGTGGGACCCAGACACAGAGCCCGCACCCACCACAGCACCACCACCCCCGTCCCCTCCCCAGCAGCTCACCACGTCCAGGCTTGCTTGTGGGGCACGGAGTACTTCTCCATGATGGCCGTGAGCCGGAGCAGGGAGCACTTCTGGAGCAGGTTGAGCTGGGCAGAGGACTGGCGGTTGATCTCCAGGGAGGCAGAGTTCAGGCTGGGCCGGTGCGAGTTCTGGAAACTGTGCCAGCGCAACTTTCTGTGGGGAAAGGATGGAGGTGGAGGGGCTGGAGAGCCCGGGGAAGAGCCTTTCCTTTCCCTGTGCTCTGGGGAAAGGTACAGGCAGAGCAGCAGCTGGGCTGAGCCCAGTGACCCCAACACCAGCCCTGGTGCCACCGCTGCTGGTTCCGCAGCCTGGGCGCTCACAAGCCCAGTGCAGGAGGGGGTCATGGAGGGCATGAGACACTCTGCCTTTCCCTCAAGGTGGGTTCCCTCCCCAAGGCTCCCCTGAAACAACCAGCACCCCCTCCACCTGCATCCTGGGCTCACTGCACTGGGCTGCAGCAGAGCAGAGCTTGGATGCTCAGGGGGACACAAACCTGCACGACCCACCACACAGAGCAATGTCACAGCCGAGGGGACACCTCCAACACCCATCTTCTCAAGAAGAAAAGGTCCCCCCAGGGAGGTAGTAGTACACCCTCAGGAACCTGCTAAAACCCTTCCCAAATCCCTGCTGCTCCTGACAGCTGCTCTCCTGCATTCCCAAGCCCAAAAGAGGCACAAGAGACATTCCCAGCTAATGAGAAAGGACATCCCTCCTATCCCCCCGTGCTGCAGGCACATCCCCTGCAGCCTCAGCCCAGCAGGAGCCAGACAGCCCCCAGAGTTCAGCTGCCGTGGGAGTTCAGCGTCCCTCATTTAGCCCCATTATTAGCAAGTGAAAAGCCACCTAATTACGGGCGTGTGCAGGCAGGGAGCAGGCAGGGAGCAGGCAGGGAGCAGGCAGGGAGGAGCAGCAGCAGCAGCAGCAGCAGCGCAGGTTTGCAGCCAGCAGAGCGCACCCGCGCCCCGCACTTGCTGCTCAGCAGCATCCCCGCCTCCAGACACCGAGGAAGAGGTGACCCAAGAGCCAGGGCTGGCAGGGACCCTCCGCACCCCTCTGCCACAGCCCCGGGCCTGCTCCCCCCGAGCCACGGGCTGGGCATCCCTGCTGCAGAACCCCGGTGGGATGCGGAAGGGGTTTGCGGTGGTCTCCTGGCCACCAGCCCCGGGTCCAGCCTGTCCAGGAGGCTGCAGAGGAGGAGGAGGAGGAGGAGGAGGAGGAGGAGGACAGAGCCCCAGCCCCGCCTCACCTGCAGGGCCTGGTGAGCGACGCTCCCACCCCGGAGTCCCGGCGCTCCCGCATCTCCATCTCCTCGGCCTCGTTGAGGGAATTGCCCGTGCTGTCGAAGTCGCTGGCAGAGGTGCCAACATCCGACATGGATCGCTCCTCAAAGTGCAGGTTGGAGGGCTCCCCTCCCGAGTCTGACTCCTCCTCATCATCCTCATCCTCATCCTCCTCCTCGCCCCGTTCCTCCCCAGCCAGGTCGGGGGAGATGGCTTTATACCAGAGCTCCACCTTCTGCTGCAGCCCCCACATGTGCTGCAGGATGTCATCCAGGTTCTCGTAGGTCACCTCCTCATCCTCCTTGCAGAAGTCCTCGCTGCTGCCGAACTCGGGCACGTTGTCATACACACTGACCCGGCTGCCCAGAGAACTGCAGGAGCCCCGGCGGCAGGAGAAGCCCCCCACACTGCTGCTGCTGCCACCCCCCAGACCCACCGCCGCCTGCCCCGATTTCCAGTGGGCCAGGGAGCTGCCTCCCAAGGGACACAAGCTCTCGATGGAAAGGGATTTGGGGAAGGTGCCTGGTTTGTGGTCCCGGGGGATGTAGACACGGCAGTCCCCCCGGCGCTGGCAGACTCCTGCTGCCCAGCTGCCCCCGCTGGCCACGGCCCCCCCATAGTCCTCCAGGTAAACCCCACCACGCCGGGAATCAGAGCTCCCCTTGCTCCTGCCTGAGCCCAGCAGGCGGTTAGTCCTGTAGGATACTGAGAAGAAGTGTTTTTTGCCATGGAAAGAGGCAGATACCCCTCTTTTGGTGGAGCCGGCCTTGGTGGCCGCCACGTTTGCCTTCAGGGAGCCCCATCCTGGTGTGGCTGAGATGCTGTCCTGTGGGGCCACCTTCTCATCCGGGCCGGCTTTCTCCTTGTCCTTCCTTCGGAGGGACTCGATCCTCTTCAGGAAGCTGCGAGACCGTCGCTTCTTCAGCTTCTCCTTGGAGCCCTGGCTGTGGCTCGGGGGCTGCTCCGGCTCGGAGCGCTCGCTCAAGCTGCGGCTGGAGGCAGCGATGGGACGGGGAGGGGACAGGGGGACAGGCAGCGTGACCCCAGTGCCCAATGTGCCACCTGTGCTGCTGCTGCTGTGCAGGGATACGGCCTCAGGGTTGGTGCTGAGGTCTGTGAGGATGCTCTCGTGGCTGGACGCCGGCCGCATGCTGGAGCTCAGGACCTCGGAGCCCTGGGAGAGGACATCGACGGACCCCACCCGGGACCACGTCTTGCTGTCCCTCTGGAAAGCCCACCGGTTGCTGATGGCACACAGGTCTTCTTCCTCAGAGTCTTCATTCTGCAGGTGGTCAGGAACAGGGGACAAGAAATCAGCCTGTGTCACAGAGGGCCAGCACGTCCCCCTGCCCTTGCTCATCCCACCCTCCTGGGACAAGCACCCCAGCAAAGGGCAGAGTCCACAGCACAGACCCCACTCCCAGCCCCCAGCACCTACCTGTTTATGTTGAAAGTGGACTTCCAGCTTCATGGAGGCACATGTGTTCAGGGTCATCAGCCTCCTGCAAGACATCAAGAGAGGCTTTACCCCAGTCCTGGCCCCTGCAGCACTTGCTTTTTTTTCTTTCTCCCCCCCCCCAACCCTGTTCCTGTCTCAGAGCCCTTGTTGTTCTCTGTCACCTGTCACCCAGCAGCTGTGGCTTCAGGGATCAGGGGGGTGAGCAAGAGAACAGGTCCAGGGGGTTCAGTTTCTTGGAAGAGCTGCATTCCCATGTCCTCTCAGACCTTTCTGTTAGGCAGATGCTGTGAGGGGTCATTTTGGGGATCCCAGAGACAGCCTGGGGGTCAGGGACATGGGTGGCCCACCCAACCACACTGTTCCCACAGGCAGGATGACCTTCTCTGGGTTGTTAGTGCAAAATTATCTCAGAGCTCCTGTGGCCAGCCAGGTGACAACAAAAGGACACAAAAGCTCAGACAGGGAGCCACAGTGTGCCAGCAAGACACAGAACCTGCCTGGACAGACAGACAGACACTGGGGCAGGAGGAGGTCCCTCCTCTCAGGCATTAGATCCTGCTCTGGTTGGCAGAGCCCCCCCAGCACAGGCACTGCCTCTCCAGAAGCTCCCAGAGCTATTTTCAGCCTGGCTGCTGTAAGGAGGAACGTGTCCTGGTGGAAAATGTCCTGGCAGGGCCACCAGGATCTGGGACATCCAATGTCACGTGAAGCCAGAGCACTTGTGAGCACCAACATCCTCGTGGAGGGCAGCTCCTTACCACCCACACCAAGCACTAATTGGCACCGTGGGACATCCACAGAGCCCCTCACACTGCCCCAGCGCTGGAGAGGAGTGTTACCTGCACAGGGATTTGAGGGAGTCCTGGTCCAGGAAGCTGTGATCCTTCTTCACAGCACTGATGTCGAGAGGGAACAACGAGTCTGGGGAGGCAAACGAGAGGAAAATCAGCAGCTGTCCCACAAGGGATGGGGGGAGTGTGGGAGCCCAGGGACCCCCTCTGCACCTAACAGGGGCTTGAGGAGAGGAGCCCAAGGGCCACCCCGGTGCCCCATAAGACATCACACATGCGTGGATACTCATCAGTCACTCCCTTCTCATCTCCCAGGGTCAAGAAAGTCTCCCAGTTCCCTGGGGGAGCCTGGAACTGCTGAGAGGAGTCCCAGAGCAAGAAAGCTGTACCAGCATGGTGGTTCAGTAGATCTAGCATCTCCTTCAGTACCCCCCATGCCTCAAGACCAGGTCTCCACGGGCTCACCGGTCTCAAGGCAGGGGCTGTGGGACCAGCTGAAGGTGGTACATGCCCAGGGTCTTTGGGCAGACCTCCTTCCTTCCACCTCCCTCCCTGCTCATCTCCATCCACCTGGAGAGAGCTCTGCTGGGACCAGCTGTGTAGGATCTGCACCATCAGTCAGAAGTGTTAATGGTTTAATGAAGCTATGGAGCACAGGCACCAAGGGGATGCTGAGCCCTGCCAGCTGAGGAGAAAAACAGAATGAAACAGAGGATGTGGAAAGTTTTGCTCGGACAGGATGGAAAAAGGTTCAGTTTATTCATAGACTCCAGCACCCAGCACCTGCTCCCCTGGGAGCACCATTGGGGACCAACACCTGGGGCTGGGAGTCACCTGCAGGAACCCAGCACGTGGCTGTGCCAGGAGCAGACCCGAAAATAGAAACCAGAGGCAAAGAGGCAGACTGTAAAGCCATCACCCGGGGGCAAGAAGAGCCTGGCTCCCGTGCACGTGTTGGGGGGTGGTAGAAGAGCCCAGCTGAACAATAGTCACTGCTGCAGCCCTCCCCAGACCCTGCTTCCCCCCATTGTCCCACCCGCTGCCTGCAGACACTGCTCACACCCCCGGGCCCCCAGCAGGGACCAGCAGTGACAGCAAAGACCACGACCAGAGACACCCTGCAACCCCCCCCCCCCGAGCCCATCAGGGGGGTCTGCTCATCCCCTGCACCTGGGAGATGTGTGGCATGGGCCCCGGGGATGGGACCTTCTCTGCTCTGGTCATGGTGTGCTGGGTGAAGGCACAGACCTCACTGCCAAATGGCATTTTGGGGGCAGGACACGTCAGGGGGGAGGCAGGAGGACACGCTCACACTCCAGGCTACCCCAATGGCTGCCCCCATGCTCCCACCCTCTGCAAACACTCCCTGAGTCCTGAGGAGCCAGCCCAGCTCCCCACACCCCGGCAGCCACCCTGGGACTCCTCGCAGCCCTGCCTGAAGGGGAAAAGTTCAGGAATGCAGAGAAGTTCACAGCAGGGCGGGCTCTGCAGGCCTTGGCCAAGCCCAAAGGCTTAAAGGTTTAACACATGATGTTATAATTAATAAACATCCCTCTCAGTCCTCTCCTCTCCCTGTGTCCCAGGGTATTTGGTTGGGATGCAGGAAGAGGGAGCAGGGTGAGGAAGAGGAGGAGGCAGCTCTCACCTTCATAGAGCTGGGCATACTGAGGGAATCCTGCTGCCCGCAGCCACTCACAAGCTTTCCTGGCCTCAGTTTCTGAAAGAAAGCAAAGACCCATCCTGAGCACCCTGCTCCCCAGCAGGAGCACCCCAGCAGCACCCAAGCCCATGTCTCACAAGCAGAGGGAACCCCTGGCTGCAGAAGGGCAGTGTGGGGTTTGTGGGTGGGCAGCAGTGCCCACAGAAGCTGCTCAGCTTCATCCTCTCCAGCCCAAGGCAAAGAGGAGGAGGGCACAGGGACAACACAAGACACAATTCCAACCTCCTGGTGAAACATTTCATTTCTGAACACACAAAATGCAAGCCCAGTACCCTGCCAGGAAAGAGAGGGAGATCTTTATTTTAATAGTTAGTCCAGAGCTCATCAAAGCTTGGGGCTGGTCACTTCTGCAAACATCCTCCAGAAAAACCTGCCAAAGAAACCTCTCCTCCTCCTTCTTCCTCCCCACCTCTTCCTTCAAGCTGGCGTTGATCCTGGAAGGCACCAAAACCCCAATGGGCTCCTCCACACCCCTGTCTGGCTGGTTCCCATCCCTCAGCTATCTCCTGCATGAGCCCATCCAAACTGTTTTCCGGGAAATTTCTCAACTTTACAGAACTGGAGGGAAAACAGCCCAAAGCTCACTCAGCCAAAGCAAGCTGCTGCCCGCTGTCGGCAGCCCCTGAGATTTATACTTCTGAGGGCAGCAAACATTTGACTTCAAGTGTAGAAAATGTGACAGCAGCTCCAGGGTCTTGCCCATCCCTCTGGGAGGCACCACCCAGCACAGACCGGACTGAGGCCAGACCCACCCGGAGCAGATTGCAGCCAAACACTCCAATTTCATCACCATCCCTCAGCAGCCTCATCCCAGGGCTCTGCATGCCTTTGCAATCACAAAGATACAGCAGGAGAAAAAAAGAAAAAAGCCCAAAAGAAGCAGTTGAGTTAAGGACAGGACCAAGCCATGACCCTAGATCCAAATACTTCAGAAGTTTTGGGAAAGTCTGGAATGAGCATCTTCATCTGAGTCCAAATGTCACAGCTGTCCTTAACCGTGCCACGAACCCAGCTGAAACCCGTGCCTGACCCCTCCTGCCCTTGACAGAGCTCAAAACCAGTAACCCCAGCAGAGACCTCAACCCCAGAGCCCTCCTGGGTCAGCCCAGCCCCCGGGAAGCTCCGCACCCCTCCCAAGCACCCCATGGGGAAGGCACCTTGCAGCTGGGACCACCCAGCCAGGAGGGCACCAAGGAGACTGCAGCTCAGCTGCCCCCAGCCCAGGAACATCAGCCTTCCCCTCTGCTCCTGCCCCGTGACACCCTGACCCCCGGGGGGAACGGGGCTGGAATCTCCTGGGAAGGGCAGCCAGAGCAGAGCAGAGCTTACCCCTGACAGCAGAGGGACTGAACTGGCAGAAGAGCATCTCCAGGACACCAAGGGGCACTTCTCACCCTCCAGAGGACATGCAGGAGCTGTGTGACACCCAGCGGGGTGTGGGGAGCGGCAGGGGTGGGATGGGGAGTAGTGGGGTAGGATGGGAAACAGCAGGGTGGGAGGGAATGGGATGGGATGGGATGGGATGGGATGGGATGGGATGGGAGCAGGCAGGACGGGGCCAGGGCTGCAGCAGGATGCTGCCTCGTAGGACTGAGCCTGGCCACTCATTGCCCCGGTGGAAATGAGGAGTCAGAGCACGACATTTCCTTCCCCTCCGCCGCCTCCTCCCGGGAGGGGAGGGGGATCCAGACCTTTCCTCGCCCCATTCTGGAGCAGGGTCCCAGGCTTTGCCCACCACAGCGAGTCCTGCATATCCCCCCAGACCCTAATGCAGTGGGAACAAGACCACCGAGGAGGAGAGGGGGGTTCTGCCACCCCAGCCCTCCCCACATCACCCCGCTGGCACAGAAAAGGTTCCCAAGTGTCCCTGTGCCGGCAGCCGATTTCCTCTGCCCTTCCCACAGCCCTGCATTCCCAGGGAAGGGCAGGAAAGGACGGGCAGCAAACACCCCCAGCCCTCCCACAGGAGCTGCCAGGGCAAGGTGACAGGGACCCAGACCCCTCTCTGGAGAGCTGGCAGCACAAGGGGCTGTCCCCAAGACCTTCCCGCAGCCGGGGAGCTCTGATCTTTCCATGCTGTCCAACTGTCCTGAACTAACAAACCTGCCCTCATTAACCCTGTCCTCATTAACTCTGCCCTCATTAATCCTGCCTGCCTGGGCAGCCATCTGATTTCTTGCTGCTGAGATGTTTGCAGCTCTCCCCAAGCACCAGGACCGGCTCACTTCCCTGGAGCAGGGACACCGAGGTGGGATGTCCCAGCCAGGGGCTGCCACTTCCAACCAGAGGAGTCACAGCTTTCCATAGCAGCCAGAAAAACCAGGCACTGAGGTGATGCTCGAGAGTGAGATCCAGCAGGGCTGTGTTTTGCTAGCAGCAGGCATGGGAAGCATGACCAGGAGGGAGGAAAGTGATGGAGACCACCAAGAACCCTTTTCTCATCCCACCAGACCTTGACCAGTCACACCACTGACCATGGACCTCAGCTGAGGCCCCTCTTGGGTGGCTGTTTGGAAACTGTGGGAGCTGCAAAGGACAGAGCCTGCCCTGTGCACAGGCTGGGAAAAATGAAAGCAAAGATGGATCCATCATAAATTTCCCTCAAGATACCCACAAGGATTAAAAGCTCTGGAAGAGCTTTCTGCACCTGGGAAGAAATGGGCCTGGGAGGGGACATCCTGGGTCTGAAGTGCAGGAGGGAACAGCTAAGAGGGAGAAGTCTGGTGAATATATCAGTGAGCAAACCTCAGGAGGAGCAAGGCAGGTGGCTGCCAGCAGCATCACCTCGAAGCTGCAGAGGTGTCCTGCAACCACGTGCAAGATCTACACCAGATGCTGCCTGGACAAAGTGGAACCAGACAACAGAAACCTGAAGTTAATGGGGGTCACCAAGGGGGCAAAGCAGCCCAGGACTCTCCCACTCACTTTCCCCCCCCCTCTTGGCTCTGGAAAGAGAGAACATTGGGGCTGGAGTCCCAGTTCAAGGTTTCCTTTCCATCTCTTCTCCACAAGGAGAGCAGATCAGATGGCTTTTAGAAAAGCAGTTTTAAAGGCTGTCACAGTTTTGCAAAGAGACAAAGGAATATTTAAAAAAAAATATAGAAGTCTCCTTGCCAGGAATGCAGGGAATGTCAGGGAACATCACCAAACAGGATGCACAAGCTGGCCTCAAGCAATGTCACAGACCCACACACAGGTCTGACAGTTCAGATGCTGGATCCTGATGGAAGATGAACCATGGAGCCACCCTGGGAGCAGTGGGCTCAGCTCAGTGCCACCTGTCTGTGTGACACCAGGGCCACCAGCCCCAGCCAGCCCTGCCTCACCAACCTGCAGCCCAAACACAGTCTGTATCATGGCCTTTATGTGTACTGGGGCATCTTCTGAGGAGCTGGAGCAAGCAAAGCCTTGGGGGACCACAGCCCAGAGCCTGGGGACAGAGGGAGGGTCTGGGGAGCCCCAGAAGGAAGCAGACAGCTCCATAGTTGCTGGGTAGTCCTGAATCACTGAGCTTTGCTGTAAGCAATACAAAACACTTCTGAGAAAGGGTTCAAATGATTCTCTGCTTCAGGTTTATCAATTGACCAGGTACTTCCCAGCCTCCCTGGGGAGTCACAGGCAGAGGAGCTCACACCCCCCCGCAGTCACCCAGGGAGTGGTGACACCTCATGCATCGGGGGGAGGCAGAGGAAGCCCCCCGGGGTCAGGACAGGCAGAAGAACCCGGGCTGGAAGACAGCAGGAAGCTCTGATTCAACACACCAACCATTAGGATCAGCAGCAGCAGGGAGCAGAGGCTGGTTCCTGGCAAAGCAGTGCCTTTTGGCAGGAACGGGCATGTTTTTTCCAGCTTCCCTTCCGTGTGAAAGCCCCTCTGTCAGAACAAGATTTGTCACAGCCAGACCTCCTCGGGGTCTTCTCTCCTGGCAGAGTATTGTCCCCACAGCACAAAGGTCTGGCTTGTGCTGGCAGCCAGACACAGCCAGGAGGAGACTGACACTCAGGGGGATGAATTCCTCCCCCTGATGATGGGCTCAGGCAGGGGACTGGGCTGGGGGAGGCTTCAGCCCACAGCCGATGCTTTCCAAGGGCTCCTGTAGGAAAACTCTGCCCTACAGACAGTCACACTGGAACAGCCATCTGCCATCTCACACAGGGCAAACTCCAAGAGTACTCCACATGCTCTCCCCATGGATTTGGGACACTCAGTTCTCCTGGGCTTGTAGGAACCACCCAGGACAAGCCCGTATGCCCACATGTTGCAGGGAGAGGGACCTCAACAGCATCATGTCCCCTCCTGCAGCTCAGAGGGGCTGCCCAGCCCAGGAGCCCCCTCAGTCCCCTCAGCAGTGTTTACACATGCCCACATCCCCAGCTGTCACCTTCGTGTCTTTCAGAACAGAGCTTTAAAATCTCTGCATCTCCTCAGGCAGGTGTTACTTCTCAGCACCACTAGCATGTGGCAGCTCTCCTGCTGATGTTCCTGGGGAAACCTCAGCCTCAGAAAGCTTCTACCATCGAGCTTCAGGCCAGCCTCAGTTGTGGTAAACCAGTCAGCACACATCCTGCTACAGATCAGCCCCAGCTATTTTTGTGAGCTGCTGATTTTTGAGTCGCACGTGGATGTTTCCTGAAGGGACCCAAAGCCCTTTATTAACACTGCATGGTTAGAAAATGGAGTGCTGAGCTGCTCTGAAATGTCACCAGTGACAGCTCCCATTCCTGTCCCTTTGCTCAGGAGCTGAGCAGCACCAGCCACCACGCCTCTCACTATCCAGCCCCAATCCCAGACAGCCTGTACCTTGCTTTTATCCAAAAATCTGCAAGTTCAGTGCCTGGATGCCCACCTGCTTGCCTGAGCGAGCTGCTGTGACACGCTGGCACTCAGGGACACGCGGTGACACCGACCCGTGACAGCCACCACAAAGGACTCGTGGCTCCTGCCCATTGCTGTTCACTGAGCATTTCATTCCTCCTGCCAGCACCCTCCTGCAGAGCCCCAGGGGGTCAGGATGTGCCTCCTGGGAAGGTCACTGGAGAAGCTGATCCTTGCTCTCCCCAGAGGGATGTGTGGGGCATGGCACCTCATCCCACTTCCATGTCCATCCATCCCTCCATCCCTCCATCCCTCCATCCCCACACGGGGACAGGTGGGCTGGTGCTGTGGGGGGGATGCAGGGGACAGTGCAACCTCTGGATGTACCCCCCGGGGACAGGTGACATCCCCAGGGGAAGCAGCCAGGCAGGTTTTGTACCAACACCCCAGACCGCTGCATCGGGTTGTGACAAGGAGATGGGGATCCCAGCAGCTTCAGGTCCCATGAGACAGGACCTGGTCCCAGCCCAGCTCCGGGAAGGGCTGGTCCTGCCCGGGATGTTCTCAATTCACTGTTTTCCTCCTCTCTATGGAGACCAAAGATAAGATGTCCCAGAACCTTATCAAACACTGATCGCTGAGCCCTCCTGGTGCTGGGGCAGATATGGGGACCCTGCCTGGGGACAGGGGCAGTGCCAGCCCAGCACCCAGCTCTTGGGAGGGGGCAGAGGTGGGGTGGGGGGCTGGGGCCGGGTTTGCAGAGCTGAGAAGGGGCAGGAAGGAAACACGTCAGCCCACGGCACGCTGCCAAGTGCTGGGTGCTGCTTCCGGCAGCAGTTCTGCAGGACCTAATTAATGAGCAAACATCTGCAGCTCCACATCCCCTAACGAACATTCACAAAAACACGCTCCATTCATGCAAAAACCCTTTAATTAATTAATTAATTAAAAAAAAAAAAATCACCACTCCTCAGGCAGGTGGGAAAGCCATAAGGGAAGAAGAGCAGGAGAGGTGGGCACGGGTACCAGGGGTGTCCCAGCAGGGTGGCTGTGCCCCAGCCCCAGGGACAGCGTGACCCCACCACGGCTTCCAGCACCAGAGGAAGAGCTCTGGGCACACCCAGAGCCTCTCAGAACAGGCTCTGATGACAGAGAAAGCCAATCCATCCAAAATTCCCCTCCTGCCACGTCCCAGCCTGCTGCCACCGCCCCCCTGCACGTCCCCAGCACCCCCAGGATCTCTGCCAGTGCCTGGGGAGCCACCAGGGAGGAGAGGACAGGGGGTAACGTGGGCACCTCACCCCCCTCTTCCAACCCACACGCCAGAGCAGCTGAAGGGATTGGGTGAAGATGTGGCAGAGAAACACAGTGGTCCTGGGGCAGACCTCAGCCACCCAGCATGCAGGGAACCCCACACCAGGGAGTCCAAAATGGGAAGGAGGAGAAGGCACGAGCTGCTGCGGGCTGGTGTCCTGCTCGGGGAACCACATCCTACATCTCCTCTGAAAGGCAGAACTAAGAGCCCACACCAGCAGGGAGGAGAGGACAAGCCTGTTGCTCCCCCCAGCACCTACGTCTGTCCTGCAGAGAGGGATTTTCAGCTTTTCACCATGAGAACACCAATTCCACCCCCACCCCCCTTCAGCAGGCAGAAACGGGAAGCAAGACCACAGCCTCGTGTCCCACCAGCAAACATGTTCCCTGTGTCTGCAGCAGCAATGCAAGAAGCTGCTCACTGTTTTCTTCAGAACCATTTCCTACTTAACCATCTGATGGGAAAATCGATGCATACTTGCATACTTTTTTTTTTTTTTTTTTTTTTCCACTTTTTGGATCAGTTTAAAGTTTAAAACCAGGGCTAAGAGTCATTTGGCATCTTTCCAGCTCCCGAAGAGGGATGGGTTTGGTGTCTCTTTGCAGCCTGCACAGCTACAAACCTGGCTGGGAGCCATCAGCAGGGGCTCGGCCAGAGAAACCCAACAGATGCAAACCCAGGGGAAAGGAGGTCAGGGCACAAACACGGCCAAAGGCAAAGCCTTTGGATTCGGAAGCAGGGAAGGGTTTGACATTCCTTGTGCTGCCCCAGATGGAGCTGTTCTGAGGACTGACCAGCAGGAACACGGTGCAGCACAAGCTCCAAGGGCTTTTCCTCCTCCTGCTCCTTCATGGCAGGGAACTCTGTGAGCTCGATGCCTTCCCAGCAAACACAGCCTCAGCTCTATGCCTCCCCGTGGTATTGTTAAACAAAAGCGTTTAAAAAACCCCAAAACCAAAAAACAAAACAAAACAGAAGTGTCTCTTCCAGACGGAGCCTTGTTGGGAGAGTGGATACGTACCAGAGACCCAGAGCATCCCTTGCTGCCACGTTAACCCTTGCAAAAAAGAAGCCTCCAGGCGGCCTCCCAAATGTTTTTGGAGGATACTTAGAGGACACCAGCATCCCCAGCTCAGCCTTTCCACACCATCCCCTGGCCAGCAGCACCTGGTGGCTGGGAGCCCCGCGAGGCTACCAGTGGCCCCGGCACAGACAGGGCCAGGAGCCAAGGAGGAACAATGGAAACCATTTAGAGGGCAGGAAGCTGCATCTGCGGGGTGAAACGCTATCTTCAAACAAGACGTGTTTGGATAACTCCAGTTTCATAACTCGCCTCTTCCGATGTTAGGAAATCACAGTAATAAAAAGAAAACAAAATGGGGGAGAAGAAGCTTGGCGTGGGGAACAATGGGAGAATTGCTTGAATGGGGGGGGGGCTCTGCCTCAGAAGGAACCCAGCTGTCACCTCCCCCCAGGGCAGCTCCAGCCCCAGGGACCTCACACGAGAATTCTGGTCTGAGCAAATATCAAAGGGAAAAGAGAAATCCATGTTACAGACACTGAGAGCACAGTAGATTTTTATGACCTTATATATTACTGTGTTTGCTTGACGGTTTTTAACGGAAATTGGAGGATATTGGGTGAGGGAACAGAACAGGACAGTGATCAAAATTAGGGGTCCAGCAGCACTTATCTTCATCATCTTACAGGTAATGGTAAGGATGGTTTTACAGGGTGGGTGGGGGTGCAGGTCAGTTTTTCTTAGCATGGACCATTCACTCCCTGGGCCAAGGCAGACAGCTGCTCTGTGGTGTTAGCAGTGCTGACTTACAGTGAAGATGAGTCTGCCTGCCCCTTAAATTCCTGATGCTGACCTAAAAACCCTACAGATATTAGATGAGGACGTAAAGGTGCCTTTTGAAGCCACTACTTAAAACCAATGAGAGGGAAGACAAACACACCAGCTCCTCAGCTCCAAGCCCGAGGCATCCTCTCTCTGACCCATCCATGCAAAGGGGTGTTTCGGGTGCCCTGTGCCCCCCACCTCAGCCCCACCAGGGCCAGGACAGGTGGGACCCCACTCCCACAGCCTCTGGTCCTGCAGCCACTGCTCCTGCAGCTGCCACCTCACACACTCTGGGACAAGGAGCCAAAGGCTGAGATCACTCAGCTTGGACTGCCGGACCCCTCCCCAGCACCCACCTCCTCTCCCCACCCTCCCCAGGCCAAATATAAACTTACAGGAAATGCCTTAAAGAAAAGGCACCTCCCTGAGCCCCGAAGAATGCCCAGAAAATAAACTGTCTCTGGACACGAAGGAAATGGCTTTTTTTTTTTTTTTTTTAAATCCCAATGCAAAGCAGCTTTAACCCTTTCAGTCCCTGCTGCAAGCCCAGACACCCACAGGTCTTGCACAGATGAAGTACAGAGCCTGGTTCCACACTGGCATCCTTACACAAAATACAAGAAAGAAAAAAAAAAAAAAGGAAGCTGGAGAAATCCAAGAAATCCAGGACACGGGGGGGCAGATGGCTCAAAAGAGTTGGCACAGGCACCCCAGGGCTGCTGGAGAGGGACAGTAATGGGGCAGGACCAAGACATGTAACCTGAGGATGTGATCAGGTTGTGTCCCCATACATTCACAAGCCACAGTCTGCAGAGAAAGCCATTCTGTTCTCCCTCTGTTTCTACAGAGGAGAAAGCCAAGCCCGGAGCAAAGCCAAGAGCTGGGCCCAGGTCCCTGCACCCACCAAACCCTTCCCTTGTCTCCAGACAGCAACATCTCCCGAAACGTGCCCCTTAAAAAATGTATACTCAGAGCTTTAAGTCCCAGATGCACAAATCGGTTTGATACAATTCAGCTGCTGCTGCAAAATGCCTTAAATACTTGTTGCCTTGTTTCCACCCCCCCCTCCTTGGCCAGCAGCAGCCCTGGCAGAGCTGCACTGCAGAGGTGTGTGCGGGCCCTGGGCGTGGGAAAGGAAAGCAGCAGGGTCAGCTCACACTTGGCTGGAGAGCAAGTGCCCATCCGGAGCACGAGTGGAGGGTTCAGCAGGAGATCACGCCTGTCTCCCGAGAAGAAAAACTATTTCTGCTCAGCCCATGGAGGTTTTTTATGCCTGGTCTGTGAGGTACCTGGCGTGAACAGCCCTGATCCCTGTGGGGGAAGGAGGAGAACCTGGAGAGGCTGTCAGGCATCCCGGGGAGCAGCACCAAGTGTTCTGGAGAGCCCTTGCAGGAGAGGGACCCTTCTGCACCATCCCAAGGGTATGGGAATGCTCTGCTGAGACAAGCTGCACAAGGAAAGCCAGTGACCGAGTCAGCACTTTGATATATAAAACCTCTGGAGATGCCCACACAGAGGGCATTAGAGAGAGCAAACCCTGCAGCAGACCCAGCAGATGTCCCCTGGTGGCTCTCGGCAGGGACAGCCTCCCCGGGAGGTTTTCTGGGAAGGGGAACAGCGGCAGTGGGGCAATTCCTGCCAGGGCAGACGGAGCTGGAAGGTCAGTCCTGCCAGCTCAGATGTTCTGGTCTTGCCCAATGACACTGATGAAATGGGGTCAAGTGCATTTTGAGTCAGTGCCCAGCGTCACCCTCCCATGGCCTCGTGACACTCCTGCCCACAGCCAGTTCCAGTCCCACTGGGAACTGACCCCTGGGGAAAACTCCCCCAGCATCCCTGAGAGCCTCCACTTCCCCTCAGCCCAGCACCTGCAGCCAAGCCTCTGCCTCAGTCCTGGGAGGTTTCTTAATTCCTTTTTTTCTTTAATTGGGACAGAAAGGGGTGGAAAGGGAGCAAGTCCTACTGTTCCCATTCCTAGGGGAGTGAGGGGAGAGCGTGGCTGCTCAGTGCTGCCCCAGACAAAAAGGCATTCAGACACCGAAATTGTGCCCTTGGCAGCACCAAAAATATTCTTGTAAAATTCATGGGGGCTGGGGGGAGGTGAAGAGGGGGGCAGAGAGGTAGACTAGAAAGCCCATCGTGTTCCTTGGCAAATGAGTTGCACTCGAGCAGTGACACGAGTGGGGTGTTGGAAGCACCATCACTTGCTGCCCCCCAACACGGGCAGCGTGGGGCCCTTAATTACTGGCATTAATTGCTTGTGCCCCCGTGATCCCTGAACACAGCCACCAAGGCTTCATCCCAAAGGGCACAGGGACCTGTGACCGGCCCCAAAGGCAGAGACTCTCTGCGTGCCTGAGGGCCCGTGTTGCAGTCAGATGCTTTTCCCTCCCAGATAAAGGGCAGGAAATCCCCGGTACACCCGGCTCTGGGCCCCTGGGAACATCCCAGAGGAGCTCCTGCTCCCATTTAACAAATGGGAGGCCCAATCCCTGGCTGCAGGGTCCATGGAAATCCAGATGTTCACCCCACGAGGTGCATCCCTCATAGATGACTGTGACACCAAACCACAGCCGGGCCCCAGCAAACATCCTTGATCCCTCCCTTTCACCACCTTTGGTTCCTCCCATAAACATCTCATGACAAGCCTAGTGCAATTCCAAGATGCTCTTCTGTTGCATCCCCCGGAGTGTCCCATGCCCCCCTGGCAGCACCCCCTGAGTCTCTAAGGAGCCATGGAAAGCCCTCAGGGTGATTTGAGTGGTGGGCAATGGGCAGTGGTGTGGCAGCAGAGCCACGGGACAGCACAGGACACCCCCGCTGGACACATGCAGGATAGGAAACAGCCAAACCTCCCGGGGAAGGTCCCCGAGCTGCTCCCCCTGTTCCCGGGGTTGGACGTTACCGGTTGCTCTGCCTGTCACTGGCACCGGGTGACAAGTGCCCGTTTCTGATAAGGGGCCCTGCCACCCGCTCCACAAACCGCCAATGGTTAACCCTGCAGCAGAGGGGACATCAGGGGACAGCCCGACACAGCCCGGGGGTCACAGCCAGACACAGCTCGGGGGGCACAGCCCGACACAGCCCGGGGGGCACAGCCCGACACAGCCCGGGGGTCACAGCCAGACACAGCCCGGGGGTCACAGCCAGACACAGCTCGGGGGGTACAGCCCGACACAGCCCGGGGGTACAGCCAGACACAGCTCGGGGGGTACAGCCAGACACAGCCCGGGGGTACAGCCAGACACAGCCCGGGGGGCACAGCCAGACACAGCCCGGGGGGTACAGCCAGACACAGCCCGGGGGGTACAGCCAGACACAGCCCGGGGGGTACAGCCAGATCCCACGGGCTCGGGGTGGGCAGAGGGCAGGGGAGGGATGAGCAGGGCAGAGTGAGGCCGGCACAGCTCCACACCTCCAGCACAACCCCTCGTGCAGAACCCTGCAAATAATGCACCGAATTAATAAAAGAGCCAAGCGGGACAACGAAAACCAGCAAGGCACTGCATCACTTCCTGTGCCTACACACGAATTCCTCGCTGGAAATGTAAGAAAAAAATACCCTGCCTCTTTAAATTTCTGCGCCCAGCCCCGGCGGCAGCATGGAAAAGTTAATATAATTATCCGGAGGTGACTTTCAGACAGGCTCGCACAAGGAGGGTTATTGTGGCTCAATCATTAACCGGGCGGGAGACCCCCGGCCCTGCTGGAATGCGGCCCGGAGCAGGGAGCGGGCACAGAGGCTGAGGACCCCGCTCTGCCCCGCACACCCGCCCCGGACAGGCTCCCGCCGCTTCCCAGCCCCGACAAATCCAACCCAACAACTTCTTCACACTGCCTGGAAGAGCCCAGGAGCGGGCAGGGGTCCCGCAGCTCCCCACGCAGCTGGGACGGCACCGGAGGCATCTCCTGCCTCCACAGCCCCATCTTCGGGGGATGAAAAATCCCCACGTACGCCAAAGCCCTTCCAAAAGCAGGCAAAGTGCAAAGGCAAGCCTGCCGACGTTTCAGGGACGTTTCAGGAAATGAGCACTGTGAGGAAGGAGACCCTGTTCTACCCCTGCTCCCTGGGCAGCTCCCAGGAACTGCCCCTGCACCATCCACAGCACCCTCGGGGCTCGGCGCTGGCTCCTTGGCTTCTTCTTCCCCTCCAAAGTCACTCAGCAACCTCTGCCATGCCCTCGGGGAAAGGGCAACCTTTCTTTCCCCTCTGTTACTTCAATTGACTTTGAGAACCTTCAAATCTTTTTGAAACTAGTATAAAAACCAAGGGGAAGTACTGCGGTGCCCTTAGGCACAACCAGATTTTGTTCTCTTAGGAAACTGAAGTGCTGGCAGCCTGGCCCTGCGTACACTCAGGTTTGGACATTTGAGGCAGTGCAGGCAGGGAATGCTGAACAGGAGCACGAGTGCATTTATTCAGCGAGGCTTTTATTGGAAAGGTATTTCTCAGAGGAAGCAGAAGCACATGGAGGGAATGTGAGCACCTCCTCAGGAGCCAGGTTTGACACCTTCCTCCCCACAGGGACTCGATGTTTTGTCACACAAGAAAATCACTGACGACCTTTCGGCATAAAGGTGGCAGCTAATTTTTTCCCCCAGGAGAACAGAGAGTGACTGAGGGGTCTGAGCTGAGCTGTGCCCCCTGCCAGGGGCAGAGCTGGCATGCAGGGAGCAGCCAGGGGCCGTGGTGCCTGCACCAGCACCGCTGCCATCTCTCATAGTTAAATGTAAACAGAAAAAAAAATAAATAAAAAGCACATTCATTGATAAGAATTCAAGTATGCACATGGAAAAGAATGCAGGACTCTGCCAATAACATCACAATATCTGCTCTGACATCCCAGGACTGTGCAAGGGTCTTCATCATTGGCAGCTCCTCTGCCCTCTGCACCACAGAGCCATTCCAAAACGCAAGCCACAAAACCAAACACACAAAGAGCTGGTGTTTAAGTCAGCCACGATCAAACAGCCCCTGAACAAACAGCCTCTCACCTTGGCAGCACGCTCTGACAGATTACTGCCCGTTCCCAACGTGACAAACTACGCAGGCACAGAAAACCCATTCCTACCAAAGACAAAGGTCTCCAGAAGGGACGGTCGGCTGGAAACACGTGCCCATGGTGCCCAAAGCCAGACCACAGAGTCCAACCTCCCCCCGGCTACAGCACAGGGGCCTGATCTGCAGCCTCCTGACGTCAACACAGTTTTTCCATGAACTCACTGGCTCTCTGGATCAGATGGCAAATCTGTGCATTTCCAGCCACTGCTTTAATCGCCCGTAATTCCAGCCAGAGGAGGGGTGAAGACAAGCCCTGAGAAAATCTGGGCAGCCCAAACCCTGCTGCCAGCTCACCCGCATCCCTCGGCTGGCTCAGCCATGGGTCTGCCAGCCACAGAGGGAGTGGGGCAGCCAAGCCCAGCTGGGATGGCAGCAGAGGCCTCCGGGCCCACGCACTGCTGTGACTCAGCCCGGGAATGACGGGGATCCAGTAAAAGCTCCAGCACGCCAGGAAAACTGCTCCCAGCTTCTTCTCCTCAGCTACAGCAACAGCCACCTCGCCCCACGCCACGTCTGCCCACACACACGGGCAACCCAACAGCCCCGTGGAGAGCAGCCTGCTGCTGCGGGAAGCAGATCCTGGCCGGAGCAGCATCCTCCATCCAGAGCCACAGGCTGCCAGATTTCCAAATTCCAGCCCCTCTCCTCCCGCAGACCCCCCCGCCCCAGACCCCGCCGCAGGTCCCCGCTTTACCTTCAGGCTGGGCTGCCCCTCGGCCTGGGGAAACGGCCGCGTCCCGGCGAGCAGAGGAGGAGGAGGAAGAGGAGGAGGAGGGGGACGGGGCGGTGCGGGACCCCTGGCCCCGCGGGCGGGTTGGGGCTGGTGCCAGCCGCGGCTCCGGCTGTTGTCGGTGTGAGCGCGGCAGGTGCGGGGCTGCCCCGGGGCCCCGACGGCTCCGCCCGCCGCTGCCGGCACCGCCCGGGACCGCCCCGGGACCGCCTCCAACCCCCCCCGGGTTCAGCACCGCTGCCTCCCCCCCCCCCCGGGTTCAGCACCGCTGCCTCCCCCCCCCCCGGGTTCAGCACCGCTGCCTCAGACCCCGCAGAGCCCGCGCTCCTCCCCGCAGCACCCATCAGCGCTCCGGCACCAGGAGGAACGGAACCGCAGGGCCCCAGCTCCCCGTCAAACCAAGCCTATGGCAGAAGCAGGGGTGTGACACAGCCCCGAGAGGAGCAGAGAGGCTGCTCCTGGGGGATTTGTTCCCTGGAAATCCCCCTCACACTGCAGGGGCTTCTCTTGCTCAGCAGTTACACCTCCGACAGCACAGGGCGAGGAACATCCTCCCCATGGCACGCACACATCTCACAAGCTGGTGCACACCAGATGGGAGCAGCCACAAGCTGTTCACAAGAGGGTGAAGAAAAAAAAGGGGAATCGGGTCTGGCACTAAGAGATAAAGAGAACGTTTGAGGTGGACCTGAGGTAGGAACTTGTTAGTGAGAAATGGGAGGCAAAGGGGCTGGAGGTAAGGTTAATGGTTGGACTTGATCATCTCAAAGGTCTTCCCCAGCCAGAATGATTCTGGGAGGTCAGGAAGCACCAGCTGGGGGGTGGAAGGTGGAGAGAGGAAGCAGAGGGTGAGACAGAGACAATGGGACAGTGGGCAAGAGGCTTGATGGTGAACACAGGCACGCTGCAAGGAGAGACAGGCAGTGATGTGGCTTGGTATGGCCAGAGAAATTGGAGAGACCAGGTACATGGTAGGGATGCCACAAACCCTATTTTCTCTTGGAATTAATGGCGGGAATTGCAGGGTTGCCCAAGCACCCTAATATGGGAGGATCAGAGGGAAAAAACAGGTTTTTTCCATTGTTTTCACAGCCTGAGAGGTTTTTGATGCACATCTCCTTCCTTCCTTCCCAGCCCCGAGCTCCCGACCCTCCTCCCACCAAGTCCCTGCTGCCTCTGCTCCTGCTGCAGCCTCCTCCTCCCGAGGGAAGGGGCTCTGGGCCACGAGTGTCTCAATGAAGTTCTTGTTGACTTGAAAGTCTTCACGCAGCTTTGTGCAAAGGATCCTCCCGCCAGGCAGGGCCCAGGGTCTGGGCAGGGGGCCCGGAGGACAAGCAGCTGGTGCCACCCCCCTGCTCAGCTATGGCAAAGGGATCCATGCTGGGGGAGATCGGTGGGAGGTCCCTACAAGCAGGAGGAATGGGAGGTGCAAGCACCCCACTACAGAGCCACAGGAGATAGAGAGGAGGGGGGGTCGGGGTACCAGGAACCCAGCCCAGCCCTTATCCCCAGAGGTACCAACATCCACAAAGCCTGCTCCCCAGGAGGGTGGCAGGAAGGGGTAGGGGGAGGGAAAGCTCTGGGAAAAGATGATGGGTGCATCAGAACCTGGGGGTGGCAGCCACCGAGCCAGCACCCGGGGGATGGCCAGGGTGGGTATTTCACTCTGGCCACATCCTCAGGGAATGGAGGGAGGCAGAAGGGGGGGGCAGCATTCCCAGCTCAGAGCTGAACCACTCCTGGTCTGGCCCTGCGGTGGGTCAGGGCAGCAGCACAGTGACAGCAAAACCGCTGAGCTCGGGGGAGGATTTCAGGCATTTTCCACTCATTTCCTCGCGCAAAACGGGAACGGGGAGGGCGTGGGGGCAGAGGCAGGAAATCTCCCGGAGACGCCGAGCTATAAACAGGCAGCCAAGAGGGTAGGACCCCGCGGGCAGGACCAGGGAGGCCACGCTGCTGGGGCGGGTGCTGGGAGGAGCAGAAATGGTGCAGACCACAGGCTCCCCCCTCGCTGCCCCGTGAATGAGCAGCATTCATGCCCGGAGATATTAATAGTTGCCAGCATAGTGCCGAGGAATGGCAGAGCGGCTGCACAAGGCACCCTGTGTGCACACACGTGTGCTCGCCCAGCCGAGGGGACAGCTTGCCCAGGAGCTGCCGGGTTGAGGGACGAGGGGGACAGAGCCTGGAGAATGCTGCCCGCTCCGGGGAGCTGGAGCACATCCCGGGGGGGCACAACCCCTGGCAGCCGGGGGAGAGGAGCTGTTCAGGGTGGCCTAAAGGGCACAGCTGGGAAGGAATACAGGGGGGGAAAATAATCCAACAAAGGCCCTTTTTGGGCTGGCTGAATACTAGGAAAAAATGTCAGGAAGGGTGAGCAGGCTGGGGAGCTGCCTCCTCCTCCCAGCAGCGAGGGTGGGGGCCATCCGGCTGTTGGGGACACCCAGACATAAGCACGGGAAAGCTCCAGTAACAGCTCCACGGATAACCTTGGCCAGGTCCCTGGAGGTGCTCCCTGGTTACCAGCAATCCAGGACGCAGCAGCCGAAGCCCCCGCACCCCCTGCAGCCCCCCCCGCTCCCTGAGCCCCCCGCACCCCCTGCAGCCCCCCCGCTCCCTGAGCCCCCGCACCCCCTGCAGCCCCCCCGCTCCCTGAGCCCCCCGCACCCCCTGCAGCCCCCCCGCTCCCTGAGCCCCCCGGCTGCGGGAAGGGCGCTCCCTGCTGGCCCCGGCACGCAACAACAACACCAGCACCCGCCACGAAAAAACACCCGGAAAAGTTAAAAAAAAAATAAATAAAAAGTGTCAAGGACTTAAAGAAGAAAAAAAAAATAACGCAAGTCTATGGGAAATGGGAAAAGCCCCTCTGCTCTGCCCGGCCACACACCACGGCAGGAGAACCCACACACCCACAGGGAACACACCCCCAGCTGCCCATTGTCTGCTTCTCTGTATCCAACAACCACAATAAACAGGAGAATAAAAAAAACCAAAACAGTTCACTTTTTCTTTCAGGTGTATAAATACAAACTGACCACAGAAGGGGTCGATCCAGGAGTGGGTGTCCTGGGGGACATTATTCACCAGCCCATGCTCAGGGGACTCTTGCTTTGCTCATCCAAGTATTATTCATGTTTCATAACTTTCCACTGCCACAGATGGACATCAGAAGAAACCCAAAACATTTTTACGTGGACCTCCCCACAGTGCATTAACCCAGAAACTGCCTTTGTCCCCTCCACCAGCTCACCCCAACACGTCCCTCCTGCCAGGAGGTCACGCTCAGCCACGGGACACCATGGAGGAACATCCCAGAGCCACTGGCAGGATGGGTCCTGGGGCCATGGGGATGCTCCAGCACCAGTCTTGGCACAGAGTCAGCACCAGCATGAAGTGAGCAAGTGGCTCTGGCCAAGAGGAGGAGAAGGATGGCTTCAATATCCTTGTTTATGAGAGGAAAACCAGGGGAAAGAAGTTAACTGGTGCACAAGAAATGTCAGATGGAGCCGTGTCACCAGCTGCACGAGCACAGGCAGTGGGATTTCAGCAGCACTGAATTCCCTGGCTTCCAGGGGAGGAGGGCAAGAGGGAGGAAAAGAGAAACTCAGAGCTGTACACACAACAGCATCATTCATGGGAGCTGATTCTGTGCAACAAGGGTCCTGTGTCTGGCCCAGAGCTCTGGGCAATTAAAGCAGCAGCCACAGATCTCAGAGAAACAGCAGGAATTCATCTGAGGAATCCAGATTATGTGGCCAGTGCTGAACCAGAGCAAAAAGCCTCCAGCTTTTTGGTAAACACGTTGGTGAGCAATGAGAGGCAGCCGCCAGCTCAATGACCCCAACTGTGTCTGCTTCACCCACCCACGCCAGAGCCTCCTCCTGTCACTCCGAGGGGGGTTCCTGCTGCTCCCTCCAGACAAACAGCTCCACCGAGGGGATGGAGAGGAGCCAGGTCCCTGCAGTCCACACGGGGGCTTTGCCACTGCAGGCAGACAGGGGAGCAGCCTGGCAGAGGGGACAGCTTCATGCGGGGCTCACAGGGGATGCTGACTGCTGCAGGGCTACCAGCCAGAATGGTTTGTTGTGCCAGAGATAAGGGTGGTGGTTTGCAAGCCTAACAAAGTGGTTTTCCATTCCAGTCCAGCCTCAGGAATCAGGGTTTACCAAGGTATGTGAAATGAGACAAGATGCTGATTAATCTCATGGATTCAGACTGGCATGTCTGGCTCCTGGGATCAACTATGGATCCTCCAGGAGACCCTCAGAGAGGATTTGCAGTTGTGCTCCCAGCTCTTGTATGGATCACCCCAAAACAACCTCCCGCACCCTCTGTCCACAGCCCCTGGCTACAGCTGCCCCCCAGCCTGCTGGCACCAAGCTGGGCAGTGTCACCAGCAGTGGAATCTCCCTGGAAAACTCCATTTTCCCCTTGACTACAGCAAACTGAGCTGACCTCCCCACCCCTGAGGAGCAGCCCGTGTCCACCTGGCATGTTTTGGGCCATTCCCAGAGGGACTGTTTAGCAGCAGGAGGAATCAGTCTCCAACACGGGTCTTGGGGCAGGTGCAGGATACAATTTCTCACTGAGCATCAGGGCTGACAGAGAAACTGAGTTCCTCTCTCACACAACCCAAAGTAAATGGCTCCAGGAATGTTGTCCCCACACTGTTATCACTTTCATATTTAAAAGCCACATCAAGCCAGTTTCTGCACTGGAGTTCCAAATGAAGAAAAATTCCTTAAGCATTTTAACAGTCTTAACAAAAGGACTGAGACAAGCACTGTCTCTGTCTCACCCTGACCACACAGAAACATTGTCCTGGTGTGGGGCTGGCAAACAGCTGGGTTAGTCCTCACAACACTGTGGTGACAAGGCTCAGGGCTCTGCCTTGCACAAACATCCTTACAAGCCACCATAAACACACCAAACCTCACCAGCACTGCACTTTTCCTCGGTGACATCACCAGACACAACTTGTCCCTCCTGCCACCCCAGGAACCAAAGTGTTCCACATCCCACCTGCATCCTCTGCACTACAGCTCTGGAGTGAAGCTGCTCCTGGGGGGGCTCACAGGGCTGGTGATGATGGGGCAGGATTCAAAGTCTCTTCATTAAGAGGAGATGGAAGCAACAGGAGCAGGCTTGGCCTGCCAACACCTTTCTTTTTTTTTCCCATCTGACCTCTCACGCTTTGCAAAGAAAACCACCCCAGTGTTACAGAGCACCCACAGAGGCCACGTCCCTCCTCTACCTCCAGCAAAGCTCTCTCCAGAAGCACACGGGGGTTATTTCAGGCACAGAACCATCACCTTTCTTTGCATTTTTAATGCATCTAACTTGCCAAACCTCGTACCAAAGAAACATCGTTGTACAGCCAGACCTTGCTGCCAGTTCTCAGTGTTTTCTCATTATAATTTCAGGGAAGTAGCCACACTCAATACTTCCCTCTCGATCCTTTTGGTCTCATGCAAACTGCCCCACAGAGGCAGATCCAAACATACTTTCTTGCCTGCAATTTCTTCCCAGTCAGTCTCAATCATTCCTTGCAGCCAGAGGGGCCTTTTCCCAGCTCATTCCCTGCACTTCCCCAGCACCCGGCAATCCAGGCCATGCCAGGAAAAAAAAAAACCAAAAACCTCTCTCCACCCACAGCTCTTCCTTTCTGACCTTCAAAGAAAATCACCCTGTTTGTGATAGGATCCTGCTGTTCTGCAGGGGGAATCTGCATTTCGTTAGCTACAGGAAACAGAAAAACTTCCAGACCCTGAAATTAAAGCCCCAGAAGGAGGGTGAGCTGAGCTGGGGGTGGGGGTCAGTTTGTGCAGCAGCCGCTGGGTTTCAGCATTTACAGCTTTAGAGGCAGGAGGGGAGCAAGGAGAAGAAATGGCCTCATTCCCTGGGCTGGAGGGGCCCTCTTGCCTCTGACAAATACTTTCCCCACAATCATTTATTGGAAAAAACAAAGCATGGCCAAGTCAGGTTTGATTTTCGTTACAGTATTTTTTCTCATTTCACGTTTTTGGCTCCTTTCTCAGGAACTCGACATGAGCGGCACCGGAGCTCACCAGCCTCCCAGAAAGGTGACAGGGGAACAACCAACCCAAACCGTTCCATGGCTCCAGACTCAAGGAGCCCCTGGCACGTCCGTATCACTGCCACGGTGGTTCCTGTTAATTAACCAAGGCTGTAATTGCACACACAAGCAGCTTCCCTGCAAGCAGCTCCCACAGAGGGCACTGGGTGTTTGGGAGGTGCCCATGGGGACGGGCAGTGCCCAGCACAGCAAAGAAAGGTGTTCCTTGGGGAGAGGGGAGAGGGGAGAGTGCAGAAGGCACCAAACTGCACACAGCCCCCAGCACTGACCCTTGGGGAGCAGGCAGGAAACGTCAGGGCTTCTGACCCCAGCTCTGCTCACCAGCCAAGCTCCTCAGGGAAATCAATCCAATATGGAGAAACACGTATCAAAGAGCTCAGCAGTTCAGAAATAACCTCAAGGGTCCACAGAGGAGGCTGGAAAGGAAATGCTGGAGATAGCATCCCGAGCCCTAAGAGATGCTGTCCCCAGCTCCCCAGAAGACATCTGTTGAGGAGGAGCATAAACTGCTCGAGCTGCCCTGGCAGAGGGACTTCTGGTGCATAAACTCTTGTTCAGGCAGTATCTTCTCACTTACACTTTTTGGCTATTTAGCACTAATCACACTAGCTATTAGGCAGGGAATCGATTCCCAGTGATAGGAGAGTGCCCAGGCTGAAGGCTGTAACAGAAGAAAATGAGGATATTTGAGAAGTAGCCCTCTCTCTTTATGAAAACTCACCAGAAGAGCCAGGGTTGGGTGCTGCTGCTCCCAGGGCACCCCAGTGGGGCTCTGGGAGGGACCTGACTTTGCTTTGGGTGGGGGTTCCAGCAGGATTCACCAGCCCAGCCCGAGAGTGACCCCGCAGGGAAGAGGAAGGAGCAATGCAGACTGCCTTTCCTCACATGTCACACCAAAGCCACTGATAATCACATCCAGTTCAGCTTTCCAACTCACTACCTCTCCGAGCAGGATTCAGCCCCGTGACCACATTTTCCACCACGTGTCAGGCAGTGATTTCTCAGGAAGTTTCAGAAGACCCCAGAAACAGGTCCCAGCATCCCACTCCATGCCTTCAACATCCACCCCACGCCTTCAACCTCCAAACCAATGCCTTCAAGTCTCCTCCAGGAGATCCCAGTCCCCATCTTGTTCCCCCAGACCCAGGGCACCAAGCGAGCGGGTGAGGAGCGAGGGGCTGAGCTACAAAGCAAGAGACCCAGGGCAGAGGAGACCTTCGTGTAAAGAGAGAAGAAAAATAACTCAGCTGTGACAACATATCAACAACAGCTAAATTTAGCAGGTTATTTCTGGAGATCCAGATGCTGGGTAAATACAACCTTATTATTTCATGAAGGGGCAAAAGTTCAGCTGAGTCCCTCGTGCCTCTTTTCCCTATTATTTCCCCGTGTCCTGGAGCTGAAGCCCCCTCCTGCACTGCCATCCCTGCCTCCCTGCACCCACAAGAGCCCTGAGCTCCATCCCTGTCCCTCAGCAGACAGAGGAGGCCACTGCTTGATGACACCTGCAGAGCATGCTCCTGGCCCTGCTTTTGGGGAGCTCTGATCCTGCTCCCAGCAGGAATTCACTCGGAGGGCTATTTCATGTCTGAGAGTTTCTGCACACACAGCTGGTACAGGAGCCTTTCCTTTCGGCTCTGTCCAGAACAATGCATGGGAAGTGAATGTCAGAGGGGAAGCAGAGGGTTCAGAATTCCATGGAAACCTGGCCCTGGCTGGGGCTGCTCCAGTGGGATGGAGCTGTGCAGCCAGCACTGTGCCCCAGAGCTGGGGCTGCCCCGGGAGGGGATCCTGGTGGTGGTCAGGATCAGGGGATGAGGGATGGGCTCTGGGGAGCAGTGGGGGAGGCAGGGAAAGTCCCTTCCAAGAGTCTCCAGCAATCTGGAGCTCACCAGGCTGGGACACAGAGCTGTGGCCAGGCTGGGATGGCTGTGAATGATGCTGAGCCTTTACCAAAACAGATTTGGATTTTACAGGCAGCTTTAACCAAGGAGAAAAGAACATTTGCCCCTCCCCAGATCCAGCCATGGATATGATCTGTAGGAGCCTTCCCTGCCCCTTCCCTTGCACAAGGTTCTTTGACCCTTTTTAACAAGTTCTTGATATTCCTGTTAATCTCTCCCATGAAAGGGCAGGAGGGACCACCCAGGATCACCTCAGCAGCTCTGTTCACAAGGAACCTTTTGTTGCCCAGAGCTTTCCTGGGCTCTTGCACTTGCGGGCTCAGAGCTCACCTAACCCTGACACAGATGAAAAACAAGAGGCTGGGTCATTGCCCCCCAGTCAGGGAAGGGCTGGGAGGTCCCCAGGATGTTCCTTCACACCCAGCAGAGCAGCAGCCAGGACCAGCAACACCATTTCAGACCAGTTTGCCAGCAGAGCCCTGCAGGGTCCTTAAAACAATCGATGCCTGTGCCCCATCCAGGAGCTCCCAAGCCCTGCAGCCATTCTCCCACAGGCCACTGACAGCCCCTCCAGCACCCCTGAACACCAGTTTGGGGAGAAAACCATAATGCTGACAGGAGAACCCAGAACCCAGCCAGGGGATGGTCTCTCTTCTTCTACAACCTCTGCCCACCCCACTGTGAGGACATTCCTACCCCAAAAACATTACCACAGCTTACCTGCATCTTTCTTATCTTCTAGCAATGTGAAACTCTGTGAAAAGAAAAAAGAAAATAACAGTAATCATTTAATTATCTTTTTCATTTTTGTATTAATGGATTCCAGGAGAGGATCTGGGCCCAGCAGTGCCAGCTCTGGAGACACACAGAGCTCCAGGACAGGTTGTCCCAAGGGCACCCAACTCCCTGTCTCTGAACCACCCCACCTGGCACTGGGGACACCTCGGTGGGACAGACCCTGTGGAGGAAGCACGGGGCTGGGGTCCCTGAAAATGCCTCTGGGTACCTGTGGGGATGTCAGTGCTTCAGTCACACTGGTGGGGCTGGGAGCAGAGAGTACAATGGTGTCTGCAGGCACCATGGAAAACCAACAATAAAGAAAGGGGGGGCTGGAGGGGGGGAAGAGAAGAGCTGAAAGCAGACGGGGCTCTTGTTCCCCAGGCACAGCACCCGGGTGGGGAAGGGGCTGTGGGGACAAAGCTAAGAGATGTGGGGTTTACAGAGAGCTGGGCTTTGCCAGCACACGGGGGGGAGGGTGATTTGCACGGGAGGGTCCCCAGGCCCCTCTGGGGTGCTGCTGAGCCCCCAGCACACAGCAGGGTTGGCCACAAGAATGCAGCCCCCTGCCCAGCCTGCTCTCCCACAGCCCCAGGACCCCCCCTTCCTGTCAGGGCAGGGGGCTGGGGACAACCCAGAAGCTGAGGGGCTTAACTGCCTCCCCTTCTTCTCATCCCTGAAGAGCCAAAAAGCCACCAGGCCCACTGCAGAGGGTCACCCATCTCTGCAGCCTCCCCTGCCCAGAGTTTCCCTCTCCACAGAGCCCTGAGCAGATCCCTGGCCACATCATCTCATTGCCCAGGGTGAGCAAGGGAGGAAGAGCCCCAGAACCAAAGGACAAATTTACCCCCAGACCTGAGAAGGACTTTTACCCCTGCTCAGTCCGTGTCTTTCTGTTTGCACCTTGGCAAAGGTGTTCTCTAAGCAAGAAGCAGACACAAACATCGGCTTCATTAGTGAAAATAGAGGGTTCAGCTCGGGAGGAATCCTTGGATGAGGGGGCTGGGAATGTGCTGGGGTGGGGAGCAGCTGGGGCCATGGTCAGAGGAGCAGCTGCAGCCTGGGGCTGGGGACAGGGAGGGCAGGAGCCATCCCATGGCTCCCCACAGCTCCCCACGACCACTGGCCAGAGCTCTGCTGGTTCTTTGGGCTTTGCTGAGGTCCACAGGCACCAGGAGCCCAGCTCAGGCCAAACTGGAGCCTCTGGAGCAATCCAGGGGGATGAGGGGGATGGGCACAATGGCAATGGCAACAGAGACAAGGAGGGTTAAGGAGGAATTGCTGAGCTCTCTGGAGACAGCAGGGACAAGACAGCCACTAATATAATTAATGAATTTCACAAATGTCATTTTGAGCCTCAACTATTTTAAGCATTGGATGGAAAGCCCGGGGGAGCAGTGTGCATTCCACATGCACTTCAGATCCACTGGCTTGGCACAGCACCGGTTGGGAAAGGGAATTCAGTGCTTTTCCCAGCCTGAAGCTCCCCAAATCCATGCTGACCATGCCTCCAAAACCCACCCTGCACACCTGCCACCACGCTGGATCCAGCACAGCCCAGGGGACAGCCAGAGAGGGCTGCACAGTCTGAAGGCAGCAGATGAGGAATGAAACCCCCAGGAAAACCATCAGCTGCCACCACAGCCTCTGCTGCAGGAAATTAAAAACTCGGGGGCTGCAGGCTTGCTGCTCCTTTGTCATCCTGCCTGCCGGATGGGTCGGTGGGGCCAGACCCGAGCCCCCAGGCCAACCCCAGGTGCCCCCCAGCCCCGCCACAGCCCCCAGAGAGCTGCCTCCCCCCCTGCCCGGGTCCCTTCCTGCAGGGTCCCCACATCGGGTCCCCAGCCGGGCACCATTTTAGCAGACGGCTCCTTACCTTGGCTCTTCGGAAGCAAGCCCAGAAGAAGTCCAGCAAGGGCATGATGGGGTGGGCGGGGGGCAGGCACGGAGCCCCCCCCCCCCCCTAGAGCACTGCACAGCCCCCTGCCCTGGGCAGGGACCCCCCCGGCACCCCCATGGCTGCTGCGGGAGCTGGGGCAGGCAGGGAGGGAAGGAGCAGGGAAGGAGCAGGCAGGGAGTAGGGAGGGAAGAGCAGGGAGGCAGGGAAGGAGCAGGGAAGGAGCAGGGAGGCAGGGAGGGAGCAGGCAGGAGCTGGAGGCAGGAGCTGGAGGCAGGAGGCAGGGAGGGAGGAGGCAGCGCTGGCTGGGGAGGCGGGACAGCGATTCAAACCCTGCACCGTTATTCAGTTGGTTGTGAGCAGGCACCGAAATTCCCTTCGAAGGCTGCGAGTTTTAAACAGCTCCAGGACGTTCCTCCCTGCCTGGAATACCCCGAGCAGGGCTCCCCGGGCCGGGCAGGGGGAACAGAAACACCCGCGGGATGCCCGGGCTGTCAAAGGGAGCTGGGAGGGCATTGGGAGCCCCAACCCCGCAGGGTGCAGGATTCCCCTCCAGCCCCACAGGACATGTGGCCTGGTGGCACCAGCCTGGCCCTGGTGACACTGAGATGGCCCCGGTGGCAGCAGGAGAGCAGTGTCAGCCCCGGCGCCAGCTCCAGCTCCAGCTGCCCCTGTCCATCTCCCCAGCTCATTCCTCGGGTTCCCTGGCTCAGCTCCTGGGCTTGGCTCCAGCCACAGCTCCTCTGGGTGACCCCGGTGGTACCGAGCCAGCATCCTGGGGCTGGGGGCCCCCAGGTACAGCCCAAGCTTTGTGCCTCCACTTATTTTCTCCTCTTTTAAATGCCCTGGAAGCCAACCTCACCCCAAGGGGACACTCCCAGGTCAGCTTTGCCACAGGAGGACATGTGGGAGCCCAGGGGCATCTCTGGCCAGGACACCAGCCCAGCCAGCACCTCACATCACTGCAGACTTGGGTGGCATTGAGTTCTTCTCCCGTTTCCTCCAAAAGCAAAAACAAAAACAAAAAACCCAACCAAACAAAACAAGTTAGTGCAAATAGAAGCAAGCTGACTGCTTCCCAGGGCCTGGGAGACAAACCACAGAGGCTGCTGCATACTTGGGTAGTGTCTTCTACCCAGTCATCCCAAAAGCATCCGAGTAATTTTAAATCCAGGATCCCCCCTCAGCACAGCAGGAGCCATCCCCATAAGAAGGGCTCCTGGGCCCTGAAGCCACACTGAGGTGCACCAAGAAGAGCAGCAGCAGACCTTCCCCAGATCCACACTGCCCCACAGCCACCCTGTGCTGTCCCCACTGCTGTCCCATTGAAGACAACCCCAACATGCACCCCCCAGCCCCCAGCAGTGCACCCAGGAACACAGGAAAGCCACTCAGATCTGCTGCTGTATTTTTTTTTAGCAGAGCAGAGCCTGAACTCTTCTGAACACAGCCCATGCCAACAGCAGCTGTGAGGTCTGGGAGCAGGTATTCATTTGTCACCCCTGGGATGACCAGACATGACTCCTCAAAAGAGGGCCTGCTCCCTAAATTCCAGGGTCTCTATGTGCAAATACTGATTTATTTACTAAATATCAGTGAATGTGTTTAGAGGTACTGAGTTATTTAGTAAATACAGGTGCCCGTGCCTGTAAACGCCGATTTATTTGGTAAATGCCACTGATTGTATTTGGAAGCACTGATCTAGTTGCTAAATACTGCTGAATGTATTTAAAAAACTGATTTGTTTACTACACACATAGGAGCCAAATAAACTCTTGGGATGCCTGAGACATCCCATACCCTGACAGAATGCCACAGCTCACCGGTTCCACCCAGCCACACAGGCACTGATGGCTTTGGGGAACTTCTGCCTGAGCTGGGGCTGCTCCTGCTCCTGCTCCTGCCCCGGGGGGACACGGGGGACACAGCCACAGGGGGTGACACTGGGAACACCCTCTGCCCTGCTGGGAGGAGCACGTTATTCACACACATAAAGGAGTGTAACTGCTAGGGGGATGGTTTTGAGGTGCTGCAGAGAAGTTACACAAACAGACACACGTGGTACAAAAAAATGCCTTTTTTTTTTTCTTTTTCTTTTCTTTTCTTTTTTGAAGGCCTGTAAGCAGGGGCAGTGTCAGGTCTATTAATAGTTGAGCACCTGAGAGTCTGGGAAGAGTCTACAGAAACCCTCACGTGAGGCAGAACTCCAGGAAAAAGCCTTCTGCAGTGCCATAGCTGCCACACAGGGATCTTGAGGGCACAGAGAAACACAAACCAGGCAGAAGTTTTATGTTCAAAGGAGTGGCATGGGCAGCTTCCCCTTCCTAAGGGAATATCCCTGAGCTGCCAAGGGCCTGGTGGGACAGGAATCCCTGTGCCATGCAGGCACCAGGGCAGCACAAGGAATTGCCAGCAGCTCTTATAATTAGCCAGAGGTAATTAACAGAGCAGCCGGGGGCTCTGCTGTTCCCAGCCCCAGGGGGACAGTGCCAGGGGCCCAGGACTCCTTCCCCAGGGAGGGCTGGTGTGGCATGAGGGGCAGCAGCACCCACCCCCGGGCTCATCAGGGACAGAGCAGTGACAGGAATCAGCAGTGCCCGGCAGGTTTGCAGAGCTCAGAGCTGTTCAGTAAACCAGAGCCAAGCTTCTCCTGTATTTTTGCTCTCGACAGCTGCAGCCTGGGGAAGGTCCCAGCCCTAATTCTGGATGGGGCTGGGGATTAATTAGCAAGACAGAGGAATGTCTGTCGGGCCAGACCCTAAAGCTGAGGGAAACAGCTGGCACTGATAGCCCAGTCCAGAGCTGCCTTGTCCCAGCAGCCTTCCTGCAACCCTGGGGGACACGTTCTGCCCCCAGCCCCTGCTCCCTGGGCCAGCACCCCTGGGTGAGCAGAAGTTTGGATCCTGTTTGGGCAGAACCACCCAGGGTACAACATCAGCTTCAGTGACTGAAAGCCCAGATGCACTGACCAGCTCAGCAGGCCGTGGCATCCTCCCCCCAGGAGGCAGAACAAAGGTGTTCTCCTCATCTCCCTCCCCAGCCAGGATCTCCTGGTCTGTGCCCAGCTCTGCCCAGAGCAGCTGCCCTGCATCTGTTCCACCACGCTCAGGCATCTGCCTCTGCTTTGTCTGAGAAAGTTCCTCGAAGGACAACACTTCACCACTGCCCAGAAGTTCTCTCCTGCCTGTGGCATCCCCTCTGTGCCCTGCAGGAGCCCCTGGGGGGGCTGCCAAACCCCGGAGCAAACTGTTGTCCTCAACAGAGGGAGGACAGAAGGCAAAAACCTGGCTGTGGCATCCCCGGTCTCCTCTGATGGAGCAGGAAAAAAGACAAGGAGAAGGAAAAAAAACGAAGAAAAAGCCGAGGGGACGGGAAAAAAAGAAAAAAAGCAAAAGAGATATGAAAAGCGAAGCCCTGAGGGACTGTAAGGCAGTGCTGCCCTCTGGTGAGCATCGGGTGGGCATCTCCCTGCTGCCAACACTGCCAAACCTCTGCCATCTGAACCCACTGAATGTGACATGTTCCTCCAATTATCTTTCAGAGATAGTATCAGGTTAGGTCACAAGACACTACAGAGCTAGAATTCCAAGGATGGCTCTAAAAGGGTGGTTAAATTCTTATGCTGCAGCAGGAAAGGTTTGGCTCAAACAATCCCCCTGTAGCCATCTGGTAGCTTTACCATCTACTGCCCTTGAGTACTTGTTTCAGTTTTATAAAGCTAAACTAATGTTTAACTGAGTGGAAAACAACACACTTAAAAGACAAATCACATTCCAGATCAGTAATAATTTAATGGAAGTTTAAAAATTCCCCATTTCCATTGTGCCCCCATGTCTATGAAACACTGCAGCTCCTGGGAGCAGCAGGGCAGTCACCAGCCTGGGGAGCCACTCAGTCCTCCTTCCCTCTGCTCCATGCCCCCAGAAAGGCAAAAATCTACTTTTAATAAGCACGTGTAGAAATTTCCATCCCAACTGTCAAATAATTAGTGTTTTTAGCAGAAACTGCAGGTTTATCTATAAATCAGGAGTATTTACACCTCAGCAGGACCACATACATCAGTGACCAGCCACATCTACCAGCATTGCTTCAGGAAAAAGGCAATCCCATGCTCATTTTCAGAGAAAGGGACAAAAATGTTAACAGCAGCTTCCCCTCCCTGAAGATGTTTCAAAGCTCTCCCCCTTGTTTACTGAAAATAACAAATGACATCAGTCTGGTCTGTACAGTTTTCCAGAAGGGACTATCCAGGTCCCTCTGGTACTTCCACACCTGTGAGTGGGTGCCCAGGCAAGGGCAGGAGGGCACCTGCAGGCAACTGCAGAGGAAAGTCTCCTCCCCTTTTATAAAAAGTATTAAGCAACAAACAAACAAAACAGGAAACAAAAACAACAAAAAACCCCTACCAAAACAAAAAAACAATCCAGAAGCAGAAAAAGAAATAGAGAAAAGTTTCTCCTATCTCATTATTCATACAAAGAAAGCACAGGTGAATTCCCAGGTGCTATGCTGGAATGCTGCTTGCAGGGACACACCAGTGACAAGTCACACGTCAGCAGTTCAGGCCACAATTCATGTCCTACCTCACAGCAGCCAACACCTTCATCACAATTTAGTTCCCTTCATCCAACACGTTTTAGAACTTTTGGGCCCAAGTCCTGTTTTTTTAGGTTAGCACCCAAACAGCTCATGTAGCAAAACCTCAACTGACTTCACAAACTTTTGGGTTTTTTTACATACATACACACTTTTCCTTCTTGGTACTCCCCAGACAAATTTCCCTTCTCCATGTGCAGTGATAGCTGAGACCCTGCCCAGCCTTGACCCTTTCTCCAGGGCCTGTAACTCCGACTGATGGACTCATGGGATGATTTGGATCTATCCCATGTACAGACATCCCTCTGGGGTGACACACCTCTGAGACAGCACAGCTGAAGGCACCTGGCTGGAGCACTGCCCTGCTGTGAGGGGATGGAACACAAACACACACGTGAGCAGGAGCAGAGGCAGGGCCCCTCACCCAGCTCTCACCTGTAAAACAAACCTGGCTTCTTTGTTGCTGAAATCTGATGTTCAAGTGAGAGCCCACAGCCCCGTGACACACTTTAGACACATTTCCCTGCTCCCTAAGTGAATGAAGGACAACAGGAGTCAAACACAGCTCTCCCCTACCCCAGAACATAACAGCAACAAAGGTCTATGATGATTTCATAAGGCATGTTCATCTTCAGAGAGGATCTGAGCACCAGCAAGCATCCTGCCATCCTGGAACTTCATCTCCATCCATTCAGTGGCTTGAACCTCCAGGACCTCCAGCTCTGTCCCTCGGTAGAACCTCTGCCAGGGTGGCCACTTCTGCTTCAACACAACTACAGAGCAGGGCTAAATCAGACACCCCCAGCAGCTGTGTCTTTCAAAAAGAGGGACACACAAACAACCAGATTTTGCAGTTCTCTGGCTTTATCCCGTCACCTGCCTTTGTACAATTATCTCTCTATATATAAATTAGGAAGAGATAAAGCCAACAATTAACTGCAACGTCCATGAGGAAACTCCAGTCCGTGTGACAGTCTGTGGAGCTGGGAGGTCACTGGGGTGTGAAGGTGAGGATCATCCAGCTGATGACAAAGTAGAAGAGGAAGATGGGGTACACGGCCAGGGCCTTGCGGTTGGGGGGCTGGCTGTCTGCCAGGAAAGCTGTGGATGCTGTTGGGAAAGAGGAAAAAGAAGACCTGAGATGTCAGCAGCAGAGGACTGGCAGCAGCAGATCCAGTGCAGATGGTAAGGGTCTGGAATGAGAATCTGCTTTTTGGTTTTGTTGGAAGGGAAAAGGCAGCCTCCCCCTGCCCAGCTGCTCTGTGACACCGGGTAAAGCTCTCATCAGGAGGCAGACAGAGAAATGCTAATTAACATTCTGTGAGGAGAGCCAGGCTTGTCAGTCAGGGACAGCAGAAACAGTGCAACCCCACCCCCACAAAATCACCATTTTCTAACAGTTTCCCTAACTCCCAGAATAAAGGACCCAAGGGTCTCACTCAGGATTTGGTGTTAATTACCAACCCTCCCCCCAGGGCAGCCTGCAGATGAGGAGGACAATCAGCAGAGGCTGAACCTCTGCCACCACAGGGACTGCAGGGACTCAGCACCCCGTGACACCAGGGAGAACACCCCAGCCTGGCAGAGCCACTCACCCAACGTTGACCACGCAAACATGGCCAGCACCACCAGGAGGCGAATGATGAAGCTGATGGTGCCAGAGCCTGCCAGCAGCACCAGCCTGCACACCAGCATCCCCACCGTCAGCGGCAGCACGCAGTACCCCAGCACACACAGGCTCTGGAAAAAAGATCTGCAGGGACAGGAACGGGGGGAAAAAGTGGTCATGAGCAAAGCAGGGTAAGGGGCAACACCTCCACTGCTCCTGCACAGCCCCAGACTCACATGGTGCCCCCGAGAAGCTTGGAGTTGAGTGTGATGACCACGGCACCGAACCAGATGATGACAAAGACCTCAGCAAACTGGGGCCCTCCGTCGTCCTTGCTGTCTGCTGAGCCACCCTGCAGCATCCTGGGGACAGAGAAAAGGAGTCACCTCACTGTCCCCTCACTGCCAAGGACTGGGGTTTTGCAGTCCCAAACACCAAGCCCAGCTGGGCTGCACACCCATGGCATTCCTGCTCTTATTTTGAGCAGCGTCAGGCTAAAAGCTGACAATCTTTCAGGTCCTAATGGGCTTGAAGTGTCAGAAATACATTTTATCAAAAAGCTAAACAGGCAGAGTGTGCAGAGACCAGGGAAGGGTCAGAGGAACTTCATCTCAACACATGTGGTCAGAATTTTTTTTTAATTTCTCATTGCTCCGATGCCAAAGACCACAAAAACCCCAATCCCCTCACACTAAGTACTTACAGAGCAAGCGAGACACAAAGCACCAAAGGGCCCCAAAGGTCCCCTGTAGGTAAAAAAAAAAAAAAAAAAATCATAAATGGCATTGTATGGCGCTCCTTGGAGTCATTAAAGCACCTTTTCCAGCTCCTGAAGTACTGTTTGGCAGATTTTACTTCCTTGTGATTCTCCCGTGTAGCATCTTACGTGCCACACTCTACAACAGAACCAGTTCAGCCCCTGCCAGCTCACTCAGCTGACCTGCTCTACGTGTTCTGGTGCCTGTTCTGCTTCTAAAGAGCCCTGGGGACACTCTGTTTTTTCACATTTCTGCCCAGTGTTCCACAGCAGGAGCAGGGCCGAGGCAGTGCTGAGCCCCTCCTCCCCTGCCCCCTCAGACGTACAGTCCCTGAGGAGCGCGCTGCTCTTCCTGGGGTAGAGGACGTGGACAAACTTCTTCCCAACAGCCTTCAGGTCTCTCATCTGAAACACAGAAGCAGAGTGCTCACTTATCCCCCCCTAAATGTTACATCTGGCAGCTAGGAGCAGTGAGAGAGAAGCAAAGGAGTGTTGATGGAGACAGGATCCAGCCCTAAAGCCTCTGCCATGAACACCTCTCCCTTTTCCTGCCTTCCGTAACAACCACAGTGTTTTATCCTCCAGTAACACCCAACTGAGAGCAAGAATTTGTTTGTTTCTCTAGGGAAAGGAAATTAATGGAAAACCCTATTAGCTGGGGCAGTTCTCTCCCAGGCTCCACCTGAGGCCTTTTGCCTTGCAAAGAGAAACTCTGGGCTGTAATTCAGAGATTTCTGACCCAGAAGAATTCATTTTTCGTGACTAGTTCTTAGAAAAACAACGACAAACCCACCCAACCTTACAGGGAAGCACAAGTCAAGCAGAGCTGTGCAAAGCCCCAGCGTTTTGCCCAGCACTCGGCCAAAAGCAGGAGCAGAGCCCGGGGGTCAGCAGAGGCACAGACTCACGATGGTTTCCCGCACGGGTTCGTCCAGCGTGGAGCCGTCTTCATCGGGAGAGCGGGAGCCCACGGGGACAGTGATCTGTCCTTCCACCGGGATCTCCTCGGATATGGACACATCCGCCAGCCCTGCGAACTGACCGGTTTGACAGGCCTTCAGCAGGAAGCAAAGGCGGGGAGCCCGGACTCGCTTCCAGCTGTGCCTGGCATGGAAGCCGTGGCTCAGGCCTCACGGACACAGCGGTACGGACGCGGGCAGCCCCAGGGCAGCAGGCGGGGCCGGGCCGCTGCCCGAGGAGCGGATCAGAGCCCTACGGGCGCAGCGTTCCTCCTGCCTGCAGTGACTCCCGGGAACCCGCCGGGACAGGGACAGGGACAGGGACAGGGACAGGGCCCGGACAGGCCGCACCCCAGCCTCACCGCCCTCCCCCGGCCCCCCGGGACGGACCGGAACCGAGCCCGGGCACCCCCGGCCCGCTCACCAACGGGTCCGCGCCGCGCAGAGCCTCCGCCGCCGCCATCTTGGCTGCACGGGCGACGTGGAGCCCGCGCCGACGTCATCACCTGGCGACGCCGCCGCGTGACGCGCGGCCGGGGCGTCCATGGCAACGCGGGCGGTGCCTCCCGCCCCGCCCCGCCTCGCCCCTCCCCGCCGGCAGGGGGCGCCCTCGCCGCGCGCTCCCGGTGCCGCTCCCGGTGCCGCTCCCGGTGCCGCTCCCGCCCAGCTCTCGGTGCCCGCCCCGGGATCGGGTGCGGGGCTGGGTCTGAGCCCAGAGCCCCGCAGGGAGGGCGGGAGGGGTCCCGCTGCGGGGGTTCCGCTCTGAGCTCCGCCCGGCCGAGCCTCCCGGAGCGGGCGGTGCCGGGGGCGGGGCGGGGCGGTGGCACGGCCGCGGTGCGGGGCGGTGCGGGGCGGTGCGGGCAGGGCGGGGTAACCTCCCCCGCCCCGCATCGCGGCGGTGCCGGCGGCGGCAGCAGCATCAGGAGCCATGGGGCACCCGCCGCTGGAGTTCAGTGACTGCTACCTGGACAGCCCCGACTTCCGAGAGCGGCTCAAGTGCTACGAGCAGGAGCTGGAGCGGACCAACAAGTTCATCAAGGAGGTGATCAAGGACGGGAACGCGCTCATCGCCGCCATTCGGGGTGAGCGGGGGCACGGGGGGCGGGGATGGGGCCTGCCCGGGGCTGCTCCCCCCCCGGGACCCTCGCCCCGAGAGGCAGAGCTGTTCCTGGGACCCCCCCGAGCCCCTTCCCCCGGGGCTTTCCGCCGCCTCCCTCACCCGCATCACCCCCGGGGCTGCCGCGGAGCCCTGGCAGCTCTGCCGGTACCGCCTGGGTTCCCGGTACCGCCTGGGTTGGGGAGCAGAACCCCGCTGCGGGGAGGGGGCTCCTGGATCGTGGTCACCCCGGCACCCAGCCCTGTTCCCGGGGTGCTGCTGGGGGAGCCTGCCCGCCCTCCCTTTGCTCTGGGTGCTTTGTTCTTTTTTTTTTTTTGGCCTTTGTGGGTTTTTTTCTTTCTTTTTGGTTTTTTTCCCCTCACTTTTTTTTCCCCCCCCCTCTCTTTTTTTTTTTTCCCCCTCTCTTTTTTTTTCCCCCTCTCTTTTTTTTTTTTCCCTCTTTTTTTTTTTCCCCCACAAATCTGTTCACACCTAGATGTTGATTTCGGTGTTGATTTCAGGGGGACACTTGTCCAGGTGTCCTGGCTGCCCTCTCAGCCCCTCGCTGCCTCTCCTGATGATTTTATTTCTCTCCCATCTTCTCGGCTCTCCCCAGGACCCACCAGGGCACCCCGGGAGGTGTGTGGCAGCCCCGCAGACACCAGCCCTGCCTCGGCCCAAGAGAACACAAATAAAACCAGGGGCAGCCCAGGCTGCTCTCCCACCAGCTCCTTGGTTCCCAGTAAGGTTTAGCTCGCTGCCCTTTTGTTAAGAATAATTCAGAGCTTCCTTGTTATCAAGGCCAGGGCTGGAATGGGCTGTGTTTGCCCATCTGGGAAGCAGTGCAGACAAAAGCTGGTGTGAGCAGAGCTGAAATCAATGTGCTACAGCAAAAGCACAGCTCTGCTCCCTCCCTCCTGGGCAAAAAAAATAACAAACAGCACAACGAAAAACCAAAGTGGTTTGAATAAGGCTGCTTGTTAGTGTAAATGTGTTGCTTTTTCTTCTCACTTTGGTCAAGAGCAGTTCCCTCTGCAGTGTTTGTGAACCCCTCTGCTGCCCCAGGAGCAGGGATGAGGCATCTGGCTGGGTCAGCAGACACATCCCAGTGAGACTGGGAAGGAGGAAAGGGAGAAGGAAACTGAGTCCCCTCAGACAGCACAGACAATTCCCCCCAGGAATGGAACCCCAGATTTCTTGCCTGTAATGCCACGGGGGTGTTTTTCTGCTGTTTGATTGTTGGTTTTTTTTTTTTAAGAGTGCAGCTGAGGCAGTGGGCAGGGTTGGGAGGGGGCTGGTATCCCCTGGGCTTCCATCAGCTCCCAGGCCTTTGCCCTCTCCCCTTCAGCTAACACATAACTGGAAAAAAAATAAAATTGGGCTGGTGGCTGGTGCCCTGACATTTGGAATGTGCCCTTGGCAGGGCTGTGGGAGGGACCTGTCCCTGGGTGTCTGGCCGGTGAAGGAGAGGAGAGCCTTACCTGGAGAGAGTGAGAGCTCTTTGTCAGGGTCAGAGGGTTAATGGCAGTGATTGTTCTGGTTGTACCAGTCTGTCACTGCCCAGAGGCCCTGTCCTGCTCATCATGGGTGAGGCACCCTCTTGGTGAAGCTTTTGGCCAAGCTGTTCCCTGGTGCTGGCTCCCTGCACCCAACACAGACCTCTGGTGACACTGGTGGTGCACGAATCCTCTGCCTGTGTGCTGCTTCACTGAGTAAACTCCAACATCAGATCTGAAGCAGATCCATCCCCAGTTTTGCTCAGGCTCCCAGGCAGGGCAGACACCTGCTGTCTCCAGCTGGTGGGCTCCTCAGCTGACAGGGCCATGGAGAATGCCCAACAAAAGGCTGGGCTGCAGTGGAGGGTGGATGCAAACACACCCACGTCAGCTGTGCAAGGGCAGCAAGGCTCCTGCAGGTGACCAGGACAAAAAATACATTTCCCCATGGCAGGAAAAGAGGATCTGCTGGGCTTCACGTGATCTGCTGTAAGCACCATCCATATCTGCACTCAAAAACCTGAGACTGCCCCAAGTTGTCATCTCTTTTCCGTGTGATGAGTAACAGGGAAAAAAGTGAGTGTGACTTTACGTGGAGCTCTGCAGGACCTTCAGTTCCTGCACTGGGTGGCTCTGAGCTGTGATACCAGGAGCTGGTGGGTTGTTCTTGGTTGCTGGCAGTGATAAAGTGCCCAGCCAGTTAAGGCTGCCTCAGCCTACCTGCTGGGTAGGAAGATATGAGGAGTGCACAGCTGAGTCTCCAGAAGCTAAAAAATAAACCCCACACTTGGTAGCACATTATTGTGTCAGCAGCACGAGCTAGGCATTCCACATCTAGGGAGTGCTACTTTGGTGACTTATATTTGGAAATATATTTGTTGAAGGCTTTTTGTAGTCCATTCCTTGGGATGGACCACCATGATATTTGTCTCAGGGAGACAAGGGAAGGTGCATCTGTCCATGGCCTGCTGGGTGCCTCAGTTTCCTCTCTGCAGAGCAGGGCTTCATCTGAAGTGGGGAGCTGTGACCCCAGTGAGGGGTCTTTTGTGCCTTAAACTCCCTTTGCCTTTCCAGGGGGAAGAGACAGACACAGGCTTCCCCCCACAGAGCCATCCCTGGCACGTTACCTCCTGACAGAGTGACAGTGCTGGGGGTAAAGCCCTCCTGAGCACCAGACAGAAATGTGAGCTTCAGAATCTGCTGCTGGGCTGTATGTGGTGATGGCAAACCCACCCCTTCCCCAAGGGCTTTGATCTTCTCTCACCACTGTATAAAAAATGGACTTTGAACAACCTGAAGCTGAGACTCTTCTTGTCCAGGCAGGGGTGCAGCAGTGCTGTGACCTGTCCTGTGAAGGTGGAAGAGCTGTGAGTTCTCATGCAAATCTTGGCTTTGAACTTGGTTCTGGTATGGTGTAAAGCTTTGCAGATTGCATCTGACTTGGCAGGTCAGCTAGCCAGCCTCCCCAGGCAGTGCAACTGGAAGGATAATATTGTGAAGGACTGTGCAGGGGCATCTGTGCCTCTAAAGCACACAGCAGTCTGTAACAAAATGCTCTGGGGGGGGCTTTTCCCCCAGAATGTGGGAGAACAGGAGATGCAGGGGAGTGAACTCTCCAGTCCTCAGTTATTGCAGTGTGTTAGAGCCAGGTATTGGGTTTTGCCCATGTCTGAACAAACCTAATAGCAGAAGGGGCAGTGTGAGGACTCTGTCCCAGGCAAGGCTGCAGCTCCCCAGTGCTGGCAGCTGGGATCAGAGTATCCACAGAGACAGCTTAGCTGTGAGCCAGCCTGGGGCACAGGGATGAAGATGTGCACAGAAATCCTCCGTGTGGCTGCACAGAGGCCTTCTGTCTCCTGGGAACTGCCGGAGGAGTCAGAGCCCAGGCAGGACTGGGATGAGCAGCTTCTGGTGCCTCTGGCTGGCGGGGGCTGCTCCTGTGCTGGGTCAGGGATGCCACTGCTGCCGAGAGGATCCAAATTCTTAAAATTTGGTCTATCCTCTCCTTTCTCCTTCAGCTGTGTCTGTGTGCTCTCCTGATGCTGTGCCCCAGCCACAGTCAGTACCTGAGCCATGGCAAGGGTGCAGGATCAGATCCTCTACGTGTAGGCTCAGCTCTCCAAACAAAGCATCTGAGTACAATCAGCTGGTAAGGTCTGGGTGGCCTCGTTAGTGTGTGCCTGGTCTGTCCCTGCTCCTGGAGAGGGTGTTTGTCCTTACACCCACTCAGGGGTGTGGGCACAGGCACGGGAGGAGCTGCCTTGGGCTGCTCCAGGGGCTGGCTCAGTGCTGCAGGGACCCCTTCCTCCCAGAGCACACTGCACCACAGCAGCCAGCATTAAACTGGCTCAGGAGTTCAGTGTGGGGAAAATGACTTGCTGGAAAAGACATCACTCTCCTCGAGCAATAATGTGTTCTCCTTCTACTTGTCTGCTCCACACTGATCTTTTCCATCCTCCCTGGGGCTTTCATCCAGTAAGTGCTCCAGTTACTGCTGATAACTGAAAGTTTTCTCCTAACTTCTCAGCTCTGTTTGTTTGAGGAGACATCAGATTTATATCCAGCTTAAGCAGTGGGAACACCTGGAAGCTGTTCACACAGAGACCTTGAGAGGCCTTGAGTAGATACAGACTGTGTGTGTGGGTATCTGCATGTGGGAGAGACCACAGTGTTCTGCAGTGCTGGCAGCACACAGTACCCTGCACAGAAGGGACACTGGAAGAGCTCTGGTGTCACTGACCTGTTAGGGTGTGCATAACAATACCCACCAAATGCTATTGCTTCCACTGAACAAAATCCCACCCAAAAAGCCAGCTGTGCCCCCAGCCACCAAGGCCAGGTCTTCAGACACAGGGAGGAAGGACAGGGAACATGCAGAGGACCTGCCTGCTCCAGCTGCAGGGTGTATCTCACCCCTTGTCTCGGGGTTCATTGATGTGTGTTTGTCAGATTTTGCTCCAGACTGGAGTAACTTGCTCATCCTGTCCCCTGAGCTGGGTCGGTGGGGACCTCAGCCTGCTCCCTAGGAGCTGCTGCCTTCTGCAGCTCTGTCTGTATCCTTGTCACCTGCACCAGGGACACCCTGGGCTTGGTTTGCTGATGGGGAGCCCAAGGCAGGAATATCTGCTGGGGATGCTTCCCACCCCTGCCCCTGCCCTGGCAGCACCACACTCCAGCCCTCTCCCTCTCCCTGCCAGCACAGGGTCCTGCTTGAAACTGATGCACAGTATTTTGTGATGCCACAAAGGGCCAGGGCAAGAAGTTAAGCTGTGTTCATGTTGTCAAGTATATTTTGTCTTCTGCCATGCGTGGGACGTACAGACCCCTTTCCATCCATCTTCTGTCACCTGTCCTGGCTCCTTCCCTGTGCTGGTGTGGGTGTGATCCATGTTTTGTAAGGTGTCTGACAGCCCATGGGCTCCAGCAGTGCTGCTGGGGACCAAAGACTTTGCTCTTGAGTCACCACGGGAAGACTCAGCTTCTCTGGCTTTTTTTCTTGGGAAATTTTTGGAATATTTTGTTTATTAATTCTGTTGGTGTCATGCTGGTAGCTACAGATGTGGCATCTTGCCTCTGCCCACAAACTGTTCAGAGGTGGCTTCTGTCCTGCTGGGTGCCAGCCCAGCTCCCTGGGCTCAAGGGCCAGTGTGGGCAGGACATGCTGAAATGAAAACTCCTTTGAAACTACTGGTGAAATTCAGCAGGCAGCAGTTACCTTTCTTACTGAGCACTGAGCAGGCACTTCAAACTGTGTAAACTCTGCCTGGTGTCCTTTTTGTGGACAAGGGGATGCGCAGCCAGGCGCTGTTCAGCCCGTGGTAAGAGCAGCTGGAAAGCCTGAGATACAGTTCAACAGTAAAGTGTAGAATTCAGGTTTTGCAGTCAGATCTCCCTCTTTTTAATCCTGTTCTTCCAGCCAAGAGTGATTATGAAGTGCTGAGGCTAGATACTTTTAAAATGAGTAATTTTGTTAAATATCACTAAACCTCATGGCTGTGAAAACAGGGAGCAAGGGACACGACCTGCTCCTGTGCCATGGAGTGATGAGCTGGGAGCTGCAGGGCATGAGGGAGGTGCTGGGTGGAGGTGCCCGGGGGCTCCCAGGAGGTGCTGGCTGGCAGGGGATGGGCTGTGTCGGCCTTGGCCATGGCTCCCAGCCCCAGAGCAGGAGGGATGAACCAGCTCGGACCGCTGGAGCCTCCCCCTTGCTCCGTGTGACTCATCTGGACTCCTGCCTGAACCCTCTGAGCCCTTCTGGAAGGAAACTCTGAACCCTCCCAGTGCCAGGTTCTGATCCGCGGCTCCGCTGGGTCAGGGTGGTTCTGGAGAGGCAGGGAGAGCATCTGGTGGGTATCTGTGGGGATTGCGAGGGCTCTGCCCCAGAGAAGAGTTTGTTGTTGGTGTTTGTTTTCCCGGTGCTGACGCTGCTGGTCCTGCAGGGAGCTGTGGCTCTTGGAGCACACCCTCTCCTCCCACTGACACCAAAGCTCCGTGCCAGCAGCTCTCTGGGCTCTGCCAGGAGCACCACGGGGAGCTCTGCCCTACCCTTGCAGGTTCTCCTGGTGTCCCAGGGAGGTTTGGCTGCTCAGTCTCCCCTCCACAGCTCACTTCTCCCCAGAGGAGGACAAAATTAATTTGCTTTCTGTGTCTCAGCTCTTGGGCTTTTTTGTTTTTCAAAGAGCCTGTCTGTTACTCAGCATCCCTGAGCTCTGTCCCCAGGGCTGGGGAAGGACATTGGAAGGGGCAGCTGGGACGCTGATGCCAACAGGTACATCAGGGTGAACATCCGTGGTCCTTTCCCTTCTGACGTACTTGATGGATGTCATGATGTATACGATAGAGATAAATTATAGCTGTAGTATTTCCTAATGCACATTTCAACATTTTTGCTCATTTCTAGAGCTGCTCGTTTTTATTTAACTTCTCTTCCAGTTGTCCACGTGCTCTGGGCTCTCTGCCTCGCATCTCTCCCCCTGTTTTTCTGAAGGAACTCCTCCAGCTTTGCAGGGCTGTGAGATGGGTTTGAAAGGCCAGGAAAATGTCAGAGGTGAAAAATTGTCCTTTGGGGTGTTCAGGCATTCAAAGTGTAGCTTCACCTGTTGCTCATCATGAGGAGCATTAGAAGTACAGCCCCCAGTCACTGGAGAGCAGTCTGCTCCTCATCTTTGCTGCAAAATATGTCCTTGCTGCCTGCTTGTCTTCCTGAGCAACAGTAGGTGCCTGGCACTCAGTCAGCAGGGAGATAAGAGAAGGCTCAGGAATACATGATAAACATGAAGAATTGCTGTGTTGTTTTGGTTTGGGTTTTTTTTTTTTTTCTTAATTAAACAGTAAGTAAAGACAACAAGCCTGCTGAGCAAGTTTGTGCACTCACCACAAGTTTGCCTGGGCAAGAGGGAGAATTCATGAGAATGAAAAATGAGCTTTAGGACAGGAAACAGAAACTAGAGGAGAGAAAAGTGGGGGTAATGGTACAGAGGGCAGATTACCACCTTGCAGAGCTGACCAGCAGGTTGGGAGAGTAACTGAAAACCATCTTTGTACTTGAACCACAGCCCTGCACTTCTTCCTGGAGTCTGTGCTGGGTCAACTGTCCCAGAGAAGTGGCAGTTTATATAAGACTGTCAATATAGAGCTGATTAGAAAAGAAAAATATATAACAGAAGTATTAGGCATTCAGTAGATTCCTTTGCAAGAGACTTGTGAAGTGCAGCTAAATATAGCAAGCTATTTCTAGAAGTTGGTGCTAACCCATTGACTTCTGGCAAGTGGAAAACCCGTGTCAGTGTGTGAGAAATGGCCCTGGTGAAAAGCACCAGGATTTCTGAACCCCCACAGCATGCAGGAAGCCTTCCTGGAGCAGCTTGCCATGGGTTAATCCAGCACTGTCCACACTGTGCTGGGCCATTTGTTGGTTACCTAAGGGGCAGCCCCTCCCCTCCATGGAGCTGCAGGAGGGGTGTTCATCTCCTCACAAGATGCTTGTGTAGATTTGGAACTACCTAGAGAAGACTGACTAGAAGATCATCTTTATTTCCCTCTCATCTGAAAAAAATCAACACATTTTTATGTTTGAGCAGCTGTGGAGTATTTAGGAGTGTTCAGTGAGTCAGGACTCATTACTCACACTCTTAATGGCACATCTGGGCTCAGTCGGGGCAGCCTCATTGATTCAGAGTTGAGGTATTTTGGTGTGTGTTTGGGGACTTGATGCAGAAGGCATGAAGGCTTTGTGTCCCAGCAGAGCTTCCCAGCTGCCAGCACAGAGTCCCCTGGAAGCAGTGGGTCGGGCACTGGATCTGGAAGCTCATCTCCATCTCCTTCGTGATGCAACTCCCTGGGAAATTCTTCAGTGGGAGTCAGGAACAATGGACACATTCTTTTCCCCTCAGAGATCACAGCCCTGTCTTTTGCATGCTGGAGGAAAAATGGTGTTGCTCATGTTCTGTGCATCCCCTTGCTCAGCTCTCCTCGAGGACTTGGAAAATGTTCTGTAGTGACCCAGCAGCAGGAAGAAGTGTAGGTGCATCCTCAGCTGCTGTGCATCAGGCTCTTGCAACATTTCCCGGAAAAAAAATGGATTTCCAGAGGTCAGATCCTAAACCTAAAATTTGTCCTTGGCTTAAAATACTCTTATTTAAGTACAGAATGAACTTTTACTGTCTTTTGTTTGTTTATTTGAAAGAAGAAAAGCGTGTGGCTGGTTTTGGTATTTCTGTTCTCAGGCTGGAGTAAAGGAAAGCGAAGTACAGAAACAGAGCTTCTCCTCACGTTTCATCTGTTTGTTTGCATGACCAGTTGGGTCAGCGAGGGGATGTTTGGGTCTGCCTAACCTGTGTGAGGGTCCTGGCAGATGTGCAGTGCATGTGCTGCAACTCTCCTCTACACAGGAGGAGCTTTGTTGGGTGTTGGTTCTGTGACTGCATCCCTGACCTCCTCAGCATCATGGGCCCTCGAGCAGCCCCTCTGCCCTGTTCTCCAGCCACCTACCCATGGCAGCTCGAGGGGCTGAGTCCCCTCTGGGGACTGTCCAGCAGTGATATTCCCTTCTCTTTTAAATTCAAAGCATTGAGTGGAAAAAGAACCACAGCCTGGGTTAGGGCCGCTGGTTGTGTTCTGTGCTTTGTCAGAAGCCCAAGGGTTTTGCAAAAATAGCAAATTTTTTTTCTTTTTTGTAGTCTTCAGTTACCTGTGGTTGCTGTGAAAGGCTGAAATGAGATTCCCAGCTAGGTCTTTGCCAAGCAGACTGCGGGGCACATCCCTGGTAGCTGCAGTCTCCGGGGGTGTGTTTATAGGTACATAAATACAACCAGAAGGTTTCTGTGCTCCTCCTCGGAGCAGCAGGGCTGTAGCTGGCACCTTCCCTCCCTCCTGCAGGCACAGCTTGGCCGGGGTGTTTCAGTGCAGGGGGCTGGGATTTTGTTTTTGCTAGAAAAATAAATTACTGTGGCTGCAAATTGTGAAAGCTGTCATTGCTTTCCCAGCGCCGGGAGCAGGGAGAGTCGTGGAGTATTCCGGATCGAATCCATTTCCGTGCGTTTCCACGGCAACAGGCTGAGCTGCAGCAGGAGCTGGGATGCAGTTGTCATTGGTGTCCCTGTCCCCTGGACACACGGGGTGTTCTCCAGCTCCCCACACACCCAGCTGGGGTGCTGGGAGCAGGACAGAGCCCTGCCTGGGCTGGGCTGTGCGGCCACTGCTTGTGCTGGGGCAAAACTGGCAAGTGTGGTAACATGAAGGAGAATACAAACTTATCTCTCCCGGCATGGAGATGTAGCTCTGTTTTTCCAGGCAGCTGATCTCTTCCTGCCCAGCTCCAGCTGGTGACCACGGGGCCCCTTCCTGCTGTCAGCCGCTCATCCCGTTCTCCCCATCCCCTGGTGTCACCACGCTGCTCCTCTGTCACCAGGGGAAGAGGTGACTTCTTGCTGTGTGTCTCAGGGTCGGGATGCATCATGCCCTGGTGTTGTCCTGGCTGATGGGCCCCTGGGGACACAGCCCCCAGTGCTGTGGTGGGATCCCGATGAACATCCCACCACTACAATAATCCCCCTGATCCCACAGCACTGCCCGGTGCTCTCCCTCCTGCATGGACGTATGGGATCAGTGGGAAGCTGGTGTTCAGCCAAGGCTCTGTACGTGTGTGAGGATGAGTCACGTTGATCCGTAGCAGTCTGGTTTCCATTAAACACTCCTCAGGAGCCGCGCCAGGCGCTCGCAGCGCTGGCTCTCCTCCGGCTTGTCCTCTCCTTTCCTAACTCTGCATTTTCCACCGTTGTTTTTCTGTGCTGGGGCCAGCTGTGCGGCTGCCTTGGCCACCCCAGGGATGTCCTTGGTGGCTGTCACCTCAGCATGGGACAGGAGGGACAGCTGTCTGGGCAGCGGGTGGCACGGTGGGGTAAATGCACGCGGTCACTGCTCGCAGCCAGCACCTCCTGCACCAGCTTTGCTGCAGGTGAGGGTGAGGATGGCTCCCCAAAAGAAAAAATGTTCTTTGTCCCAAGCAAAACCAAAGAGCACTGGACTAATTAAGGGGCACAAATATTTTTTCCACTGTTCAGCTAGTGTGAGATGTGTGTGTCCACCTGGATTCCCTTCACCTAGACAGCTGGCAAATAAACCTTCGGGCCAGGCAGCGTTTTGAAAGGAGAATGAAACTTAAATCAGCTATGCTGTTTCTTTTTTCTGGGTAAAACATATTGTGTCTGCCTTTCCCAAACCCTTCCTGCTATTGCCCTACCCCTGTTTCTACAAAACCAAAAGGCAGGCAGTTGGCCAAGGGCCATTTCCCCAATGCTGGGGCCAAATGCTGCACTGGCACGGGGGGTGGGAATACAGTGCAGGAGAACCCCCTGCCCCATGGGAGCTGGGCTTGGGGTGGCAGCCCTGCTTCTGGGGACACACACAGCCCGAGCTGGCTGTCCCCCTGGATGGGTGGATGGATGGTGGTGTTGGCTTTCGGAGGGACTGACTGCTGAGTCAGGGTGGGAATTTAAATGGGGTGGTTGAAGTTCACCCACTGATAAACGTAGCCAAGCAGTGAGGAGGGGCTGGGCACCCAGGGAGGGTGTCAGAGGTTTTCAGGGGGACGAACAAAGATTCCCCTGAGCCAGAGATGCATGAGAGTCTCTGTCCCAGCCTGAAGTTAATGCTGCAGGGTCTGAGAGTGAATTATTTACTGAGGTTTCCCATCAAATCAATGAGGTTGTTCTGTGCTGGAGTTCACCCATTTACAGGTGCTGGCCCCCCCAGTAACTGTGCTTGAATATCGATATTCAATCCTGCATCTGCCCCTTCAACAGCAGAGGTCTGACCCCTCAGAGGAAACTGCTGAAGGAGGATTTTGGGGTGAGGGAGGAGAGTCTCTGCACTTCAAGGCCACACTCCTCCTTGGGCTGGGGACCTGGCTGTGCCCAGGGGTCCTAAAGAGAGGCAGCTGCTCCTTTCAGTCCAGTCCTTTTCCTAATAACCTCCCATGGTGGTGAGCATTGCAGCGTTTTCTGAAGTGCTCGTATTCACAGTGCCTTAGTGATTTTTCTGACCAGTTTTGTCCCATTCAGGCTAAGTTTCTAAGACTTTCCTCTTCTCTATGGCAGTTGCAGAAATATACAGCCTCACTGCTCTGTCCTTTTCCAGGTTACTCATCAGCAGTACAGAAATTCTCCCAGACACTGCAGTCCTTTCAGTTCGACTTTATCGGTGACACACTAACGGATGATGAGATTAATATTGGTAAGTTTTCTTCTTTTTGATGCAAACTTCCACTACCTGAGAAAGTTTTCTTCTCTAATACTTTGCCTGCTCTGATGGTTTTTACCCAGCATCAGGAGCTGGGTTCCACAGGTGCCAGCCAGCTGGTCCATAGAGTATTTTACAAAAGTTCAGCTTTCATGGATAGAATTTCACATTCCCAATTCAGCAGTAGTTTCTGGAGGTTTTCCACAGCTCCAGCCCTGCTCTGTGCTGCTAGACACTGGGGAGGACACCAGTGTAGTGCAGGTCTCCCAGCAAGTCCCATCTCCCAGTGCTGCAGCTGGACTGGGAGCTCGTGTGGCCCAGAGCATTGGTGTATCTCCCAAAGCTGCCTTTGCTCTGCTGAAGATGCCTTAAAAACCAAAGTGGCCCCACACAGCCCTGAGAAAGGGATTAGGCTGAAAACTGCTGGGAAAAAATGAATTGCTGGATGTGTCATTGTACAGCAAATAATGGCTGCACAGCAGCCTGTGCCATGGATGTTGTGCTGCTCCCCACACATCTGTTCTGGGATTAGCAATCCTGAGGCCATTTTAGGTCCCTGCCATCCCAGTGCTGGTTACACAGCTAAATGCCTTAAACCCAGCATGTTTCAAACTAATCCTGCTCCTGGCTTAGTGCTGTTGAATGGCAGTGGGCAGGAGAGATCCTCCAGCCCCCAAGGCTGCCCTAAGCCCTGGAGGCACCTGCCTGGGCTGAGGGGCTGGGGCTGTGGTGAACACAGGGATCAGCCAGGCTGCTCCTGGGGGCTGAACATAGGAGAAAAGAACAAACAAACAAAAAAAGCTTTTGCCAGGCTGCTGTGGGAGAGCAACTTGGAGTGTGACATTGCTGATGTCAGGTCTCTCAGCCACTGCTGGAAGGGGAAGGAAGTAGAGCCTGTTCTTTTGGCTGTTTTATTTAAAGCAATTCAAAGCAGACTGCAGTTTGCCCTTCAAAATCTGGGTTCCTTTGTGGAAAGTCTCTAGGTGAAACCCAGTGGAAATGAGTCAGCCTCCAAATCTAATGGCAGCAGAGGTGCTGAATTTCCGAACACATCGGGGTAAGGGAGGGGAGAATGTTGCCTTGTAAAATCCCCTTGGGAGCAGAGGGACCTGAAGCCAACAGCCCAGGGAAAGGAGGGTCCCTTCTCTTGGCTGAAGGGCCAGGCTCTGGTGTCCTGTGTGCAGGAGCAGAGCCCTGCAGGCGGGCAGGAGAGGAAAAGCTGCTGGGGGAACTGTGGACAGAGGGGTACAGCAGGAGATCAGGGTAGATGTAGAGCAATCCCGGGTGAAATGAGCACATTTCTCTGCTTCTGTTTTTGTTGGGGAATATTTGTTTTGCTTTTTCACCAAGGGGTCCCTGGTTTCCCCTGTAGGGCTGTGCTGCATGTTCCTCGTCTTACAGCAATCCCTGCTGGGGCTGAGCTGCTGTGCCAGGCTCCCTTATTCCTCAAACAGCAGCAGGGTGTTGACATCTCTGTGGCTGTTTCCATCTCCTGCAAGGGTGCCAGAGATCTGCGTGGGAGCGTGTTTGATGTGCAGGGCATGGGAATGGAGCAGAACATTCACCAGCATTTCTTATCATCCTCAGGGAAGGTGTTTGATCTGTAAATATAACTAATGGCCCACTTCTTCCTTTTCATGTGGGCAGAGAGCAGGCTGACACCCCTGCACGTCAGGTGGTGGCTGTGGATGCTGCAGGTGTGAGTCAGGACTTGGCTGATGTCTGTCCTGAGCAGTGCTTTCCCTCGGGGACATTAATAGTGACAGACACAGCACTGCCATGGGAGCAGCTCCTGCAGAGATGAACAAACAGTGAAACCCAATGGTGTGCTCTTCCCTGCCAGGCATGGGAACCTGAAATCCTCTGGTTTTATGCAGCAATGTTCCTGGATTGCTCCTAGCCAGCGAAGTCACTCCTGGGCAGCTCCCAGGAATGGTTGCAGGCAGTGATTGCTGGTGGCCTCCCTGCCCTGCCCTGCTGGGGTTTTCAAGCTCAGTCTGGGGCCAGAAGTGCAGGTCCAGCCCCCTGCTCTCCTGGTCTGGCTGCAGGGTGCAGCCTCAGCCACCTCTTTGTGCTGCAGATGTGCCAGGAGGTGTGTGCCTGGGCTTCTCCTGTAGAGCAAGGAAAAAAACCACATCTAGAGGAAATATTAAGTGCTGACATTTTCCCTATAAGTTCAGGGCTGCATTCTCTTTCTGCCTGTGGTAATTCCTTTCCTGGCTCAGGCCTCTCGGTGTGCACTTGAGGTTTCACATCATCCTGAGTAACCACAGGGAAAGTCAGCGTGTCGGCCCTGTGGTCCAGCAGAATAAACTGTTTGGAGATTGCATGTGCTGGGCTCTGAAGCCCTTGCTCTGGAAGAGAACACAGAAGTTCCTGACTCATCAAGAAGGTTCTGTTTTGATGATGCCAGCTGAGGGGCTCTGTCACGAGGCTGTGGTTTTCCCTTTTGTGTCTGCCTCAGCAACTGCAGAGCAAATCCTCTGGCTCTGGAAGCTCAGGCTGGCTGTGCAGCAGAGCTGTGCCTGGCTTTTAGCAGAAGGATGAGTGCTTTTCCTGAGACACCACATGTGGATGAGAGGAGAGGGCTTTCAGCTGGAGGGCAGAGCACAAATGCATCCTCTCCCCTTCTCTGTGGGGTGAGCACCATTGCTGTACATGCCTCACTACATGCTTGTTGTGTTCCCCTGTGTGTCACCCTGAGCAAGCTCTGCTGTCAGCCAGGTGCTTCTGAGCTCCTGGGGGTCATCTTCAGACAGTCCTTCAGCAGTGGTCAAGTGCTCTGCAGTGAGTGCAGGGTCTGTGCTGCAGCACAGGAGCTCTGTAGGTTTTGCAAAGCCCCCCTGAGCTTCTCTGGCTCGGGGTGGAGGGCCCTTTCCCCACTGCCTGGGCAATCAGATTGTCCACAGGCATTTGCATGCATGGGCAGATGTCTGCCCAGTCTTGTCTTACAGCCTCCTGGAGAGCCAAAGCTTCTGCAGTGCTCCCCAGTGTTGTGCTCTGAGTCCTCTGCCACAGACTCAGCCACTTGCCACGTTCTCCTTCAGTGGGCAGTGAGAAGGGCTGAGTGTTTCCTCTTGGTGGTAACTGTGGGTATGAGGAGAGTCAGCTGCTCCTACCTAGTCTCTTTTTTCCCCAGGTTAAATAAACCTGTTGCTTCAGTTCATTAAAGGAAAGGTTTTATGTTTTTATTGCAGCTGGACTCCAAGAAAATGCTGATTGAATGAGATATTTTGATTAATTGTTAACATTTTGGGGAGTGGTGTCAGTGCCTGTGACCATTTCTACACCTGCTGACAGACTTGGTGCTTCTTGTCACTGACCATAATCTTTGTCATTCTGGACTGTTTTCACTTGCTTGCCTTGGCCCTGGAAGGCACCTGCAGCTCTCCCAGGTGTGGTAGAGCTTGTTCACCACCATCCCTGGTTCTGGGAGCTGCTCCCTCCCCATCTCCCCTGCCCTGCTGCCTGCCCCTCACCTTTGCACTGCAGTTCCTAAGGGGAGCTCAGTCCCTGTGTCCTTCCCTCCCAGGGCATTAATTCCCTCCTTGCCCCAGGCAGCAGCCCCTCCTCCCCAGGTTGTAAATAACCACCCCTTGTGTCCAGCCCTTGTGCCAGAAGGGACCAGATCAGGGTACCCTGGTGCCAGCTTCCAGCTCCACTGACCAGCCTCTTCCTTTCTTTACAGCTGAGTCCTTTAAGGAGTTTGCAGAGCTGCTGCAGGAGGTAGAGCTGGAGAGGTCCATGATGGTAAGCTGATCTGAACTGTGCTCTGGGAATTACTGCCTCCTCCCAGTGCTGAAATGCTGAATCACATGCCTGGGTGTGAAGCTTGCCATGGCAGGGAGGCTGGGAGCACCAGGACATTGTGCTTTGTACCACAGCTGGTCCACAGTGCCCTACAGCCAAGGGGAGGTGCTGGGCAAGGAAGGGAGAGGTTGTCCCATGTGCTGTGAAACCACTCCTGCCATGGCAGCACGTTTGTCCTGCAGAGCCAGGTGTATCTGAGCTGCTAACAAACTGGTTCTGTGGAGAGAGGAAGCATTCAAGAAGCAAGGTGTACTTGTATCTTCCTTTGTGCCATGCAGGATCCCGTGGATCCCTGGTGTCCCTGCCCTTGCCAGCACATCAGGGCCGTGGGCTGCCTCCCCTCTCCTGCTGCCGTGTGCCCTCAGCCTCTCCAGAGCTCCTCCAGAGTGAGCCTTGGCTTCCCCTTTCACTGCTAATTCCAGGAAAAACATGAAAGTTAGGCTCAGTGGAGAGCTTTTGCAGCATGCCAGGAATGTGCTGCTTGGCTCTGCTGTCTCTGCCTCACGCAGAGCGAGCGCGGGTGCCAGGCTGCTGGCAGGGCAGTGGCTGTGCCAGGGGGACACCCCGGGCAGGCAGGGAGTAAGGGACTGAGGGAGAGTGGTAAGGTTCTTGATTAGTTACATCCCTGACACAACAGTTGCTTTCACAGGGGGTACACGGGTGGAAGGGATCATTTCAGGGCTCATGCATGCTTTTAGGGATGCTGCCCGACTTCCCTAAATACTTTTTTTTGCCCTCCACTCCTGTCCAAGAGCTCACTCAGAAGGTTTCACACTCTCACCACACTGATCGGCTTTAAATCTGGAGGAAGGGCTGTGGCAGTAGTGTTGTATCCCCTTCTCCTCCCCTGTTCCCTCTCTGGAGCACAGGGCAGACCTTGTCACAGTAGGGTCCTTGCTGTCACCTACAGGGTGTCCCCAGAGCCTCCCGTGATGTGATTGGGGTTTTCTGTGTATTACAGATGGGGAGAAGTGGCTATGGATGGGTTAAGTGACTTCACTTACAGAGAACAAGTTTGCAGTCGGAGGCATTAAAATCTAAGAGTTCTTGGCTTTTAGCCCTGTTCAGCCTCTGTTTAGGAGAAAATGAATCTGTGTCCTGTAACTAAACTTACTTTCTTTGGGCTGTAGGTACAGAATGCTAGTGATTTGCTGATCAAACCTTTGGAAAACTTCCGGAAGGAGCAAATAGGGTTCACCAAGGTAAGGCTTGTTTGTTTGTTTCAAATTTAAAGGCATACGTTTTCTGTTTCAATGTTTGAAACTAATTTTTTTCTCCTGTTTTTTGGTTGGTTTTTTTTTTAAGTAGACAATCATTGTACTATGTTTTGACTTTGTGCTTTCAGAAACTCCCCTGTTTAATGCTGGTTTTCAGCTGCTGGCACGAGAGAGTCTGTGCTGTGACTTTTAGTCTGATTTTTCAATCATAAGAGGCTCTAAAACCTTTTCCTGAATTCTTGGGTTCTCTTCTGGCCTAATTCCAGCACTGTCTCAGTCCTGAGTGAGGAGTGCTTGTTTCAGCTGGTGCGCAAGAGATAGTCCTTGGTTCTTTCTCTCTTCTCCCCTTATTCTTTCAGTACTATAGTGAATAAAATGCTTGTGTGTGAGAGCAGAAGGGAGAGAGACCAGCAGAGCCCGGCAGTCCTGACTTGATTATAGTCACAGGGCTTTTGTTATGAAATACTTAAAGCATCTAATGAGTCTTTCAGATGGACCAAGCTTTTAAAGAAACAAACTATACAAGGCAAATCCTGCACATGTTGAGCAGAAAAGATAATTTTACCCCTGATCTGCTATCAAGAAGGCCAGGTTCCACGTTACTCAGCGGCAGCTTGAAATGCGGCTGGCGCTGAACCAGCTCAGAAATTGAGAAGTTTTGGAGAACACTTGGAGCCTGGATTCAGCCCAGCCCATCTGGAGTCTTTGACGTTTAATAAACGACACTTGATCACCATCCTGCCCTCCAGGATCCCCCTGTGCAACTGTGTGTGTGTGTGTAGCACGCCTCTCCCAGGAGCTGCACAGCCTGAGCCTGGCCAAGGCAGCAGCTGGGACCAGTCTGGTGCTGGCAGAACTGCCTGTGCTTCCCTGATGGGCACAGGGGAAAGCTGCATCACCTCCTCACCTCCTCTTCAGCGTGTTTTGCAGCAGGCATCTGTGTTATGAGCATGTGGACATGGCCAGGGCTGGGAGAAAGCTCCCTCCTGATTGACCCATCTGCACCAGCCATAGGAGAAGAGTCGTGGGGAAGGAGTCATGGGGTCAAGCTCATATACCCCCTGGGTTTATGGAACACTTGAGTCAAGGGGGCAGTGGTCTGCAATGATGAGATTGGAGTATTAAAGTGTTCTTCAGGCTTTTTTCTTCTTGGGTAGCCCTGGAGCTGTGTAAGGATGATTCTGCCTACAGCCTGGAGTGCTCCCTGCTCCAAGAGCCATGCCACCTCCTGCCATGGATCACACACCTCTTCCTGCTCCTGATCCACCCAAATGTGTCCCGGCGTGGGCTCTGAGCACCAGCAGGGATTCTTTTTGGAGCTCAGAGCTTGCCAGCCTGCAGAGCTTCTCTGGATCATGGGCATCCCTCAGCAGAAGGTGTGATACAACCCAGGGCTCTCACAGCTGTGCTCAGTCACTCTGCTCAGCCTTCAGCAGGGGCATTGCCCCAGGAGATCTTCCTGGGTTTGCACCAGGGCAGGGAGGCTGGGGCCAGGCTGTGGAGCAGAACAGAGACATGACACACAGAGTTTGTGCCCTCTGCTTCGTTTCCCATATTTTGGCAGAGTCTCCTTCTGTGAGATGTTTTCTGTTCTCATTGTGAGATGCTGAAGCCAGATAGGAAGAGCCTTTGAATTGGGTCTTTGTGCTGACTCTGGCTGGAGAGCAGCCAGCCGGGCTGGCCGAGACATCTGAGCCCACGTTAACCCGTGTGCCCGGGGCTGGATGGAGTCTCCTGGTCAGATGGTGTGGTCCCACCCAGGGGAGACCCGGGGGTGTCACCAGGACCCACCACAGCTCCCCCAGCTCCAGCCACCATCCCTGCTAGCTGCAGTCCCGGGGGATGATTGCTCTTGCCCTGACTTGCTGGAAAACATTTGTGTATGTAGACATCAGGAATAAAAGCAGAGAATCCCAGAGCCCCTGAGCTCTGACCCATTTCTCAGTCCTGGCCTCTGCTGAAGAGCTGGTGAGAGTTCGTGGCTGTGGGTGCAGGGCTCAGTAATAGATTTAAAAGAAAGAGAAAACAGTAATTTCTACTTGTTCTCCTCTCTGTGGGAGCGAGACCTCAGGCACCTTTGAGAGAAGGCAGTGGGAGAACAAAAAAGACCAGGTTAAGCTGAGGGTGGTTTTATAGAAACACTTTTACATTCTACACCCCTCAACAGTGTTTTACTTTTTAGAAATTACTGGGTTTTGTTCATCTTATTTGTGGCCAGCTGCACGTCCTGCTGGGTGCTGAGTGCTGGGTGCTGGTCCCTCCACCTGACCCCCTGTGGGTGTGCTCGGAGGTGGAGGCTCCAAGCAGGCAAAGTGTGGTGTGTGTGGTGTGATGTGTGGTGCTATGGTGTGGTGTGGTGTGTGCTGTGGTGTATGGTGTGGTGCGTGGTGTATGGTGCGGTGCTGTGCTGTGCTGTGGTTTGATTTCCTTTAAGAAGAATAGAAGGAGCCACGTGAGCTGGGCTCCTCTCTTGCAGCTCACTCAGCCTCTTTTTAGGATGGGAGTTTCACAGAATCCTAATTAGCAGCTGATGGTGAAGTGAGAGTTTTGGCAAGCCTCTTTGCTCCATCCCTCGCTCAAGCTGGAACTGGAACTGGAACGGCTGCCGTGGGGCTGGGCAGCAGCAGTCGGGTGCAGGGCAGAGCAGGAGCTGCTGGTGCTGTTCTGAGGGCTCCTGCTGGCTCCTGGTCCCTGCTGAAGCTCAGGGAGTGAAGCTTGGGAAGAGCACCCTCCTTTCCTTCAGTGCCTGGGGTGGAACCGCCTCGCCTTCTCCGGGTGAGCAAATGAAGGAAAGTTGGGTGGCTTCTTGGACTTGGCAAACCTCAATGGGAAGGTAATGCTGTCCTCTGATGAATATTCACGAAGAGCTAATTTGTGCTCATGTTTCCAGATTGTGCTTCGGTCTGGGTGGGTTTTTAGTGTTTTTTTTGTCTTGACTTGCTCTGTTCAGCAGCCAGCAAGCTGTTAGAAGCCTTGGCTTGACAATCAGGAGGGATTTGTACTTGATCCTTCTGCTTTTCAGTTATATGCTAATTAGGCAGAGTGGGACGTGATTGGCAAGCCCTCTCTGAGTGGCCAAAAATGCCATTCTGTGCTGCACTGCCTCCCTCACAGCAGCAGTTCTGCTCTTGTTGTCTGGATTTGGAGCTGACTTTCCATCCCTGGGGACTTTGGGGACCTGCTGCTGGTGTGACCATCCCCTGGAGCTGCAGCAAGAGGGGTGAGCTGCAGACCTGTGGCACCATGTTGGCCACCAGTACTCTTGGTGCTCTGACTGGTTTGGTGACTGCCTGTTACAGCAAGGAAAACACACCGGGGTTCCTGTCTGGGTTAGAGTTGGCATCTCCTGGCACAGGCAGGCAATCCAGACTTGTGACCTTACAGACGTGGTGATCACTGTTCCACAAACACTTTTACTTCCCTGGGACTGGATTTTCTTATCGGGGTGTTAGTCATGGGGGTGGTGTTTTGTTTTGACAGTCCTTCCTGGCATGGGCTCCACACTTGCACAGCTGCTCACAGTAGATTTCACTTGCAGAAGACTCTCTGCTCCTTCGGAGCTGATATGGATTGCTTTTTTTCCTCCTCCAGCAGAGGCTGGAGTGCCAGGACTGGGAGTGCTGCCCACGGTGGGCAATGCAGGGAACTGTGCCCCAGGCAGCAGCCTACCAGTGTCTCCCTGCCCCCCCAGAAAATGACCCTCACTCTTCCAGAGGCTGTAGAGCAGCAGCTGCTGTGAGGAATGGGTTCAAAAGAAAGCAGATGGTTTGATGGGGGTCACCTTGCTGACCCAGAGTGCTGGGGTTGGGAGCCCCGGAGCATCCCACATCCTGTTAGACTGAGCTGTCCATGCCAGTGGGATGGGGAAGCAAAACTTGATGGCAGGAGAATGGAGTGAAGAAACAGAAAGGACTTTATTTAGGAAAAGTATCTTCAAACTGCAGTCACTAGTGAATTAATGAAGAAAAGAACTGCTGGCCCCCAGCTTGGCACAGTGCCTCTGTTTCATGGTGGGCTTGGTGTGTGTTTGTCATGAGTTTATGAACAGATTCAAGAGAACAGGATCTCAGGGCTTTGAGGAGATAACTGTGACCTCCACAGGAGGTCAGAATTTCCTATCTGCTTTCTACTTTCTTGATAATTCAAAAACTAGACCAATGCTCTGGGCATCCTCTACACATCCTGTACCCTGTATGCACCAGCCCTCAGCTGCTTGCATGGAGGCTCCTGCCAGGCTGGAGTTTCTTTATTTTAGCAATGCAACAGCCTCTTGGCAATCACTGAAGGCTCAGTTACCATCCCATGTGTCAACCTGGCTTCAGCTCATGATTGTTTCTTGACGGATGAAGTTCTCTGGGGTTTCACAGTCCGTGTAAGGCATGAGCAGACAGCGGGCTCCTCCACTCAGCTCCCCCCTGCCTTCTCTCTGGGTTTCATTCTCAAGGCTCTCCTTTTGCTCTTGCTCTAGACATTTACCCTTTCATGTTTCTTAGTGAAAACAACTCCTTTTGTTATAGTGATTCCTTCAGAAAGTCTTTTTTTCTTAACAAGTCAGCCCACCCTCCGTGTTTGCATGCCTGTGGTGGGCAGGTTGCAATAGGGCAGTAAGAACCAGAGCATCTGCAGGGGACCTCAGGGGGGGGAAATCTTCACCTGGTGCATTGTAAACCAGCTTTGTTTGAGGCAGCATCCCCCCGGGCCGTGTTCAGGGTGGGGACTATGCAGTGAAACTTGTGTAGGCTTTGAGGACAAGGTTTGTGATCTCTCCACTGCTGCTGGCAAAGAGACCATGGCTTCCCTCCCATGGATCACTCTGCCAGCCTTCTGCTTTCATTCTGATACTTTTCAAAAGCTTTAAAACAGAAAACTGCCCAGCTCCTAACAAATCTTTTGTTACCCCAGACATGTCTGACATAAAAATCTTTGCCCAGTTGTTTCGGAACTATGTGCACAGCACACTAGGAAATGGTGAGCAGGTTTTGATGTTTTAGTATGTCTCAAGTTTACTCAACATTGAAGAGATTGAGAGGGGAACAGGACCTTGTCGGTGTGGCTTTTGCCACAGTACTAACATGACAAAATACTGCAAGTGTCTCTGCCACAGAGTACTGCCAGAGCTTGGTGTAATTAATGTAGGCAACAGAGTGTGAAGGCAACAGAAATGGAAAGTGAGCTCCTGTTCTGGATGGGTCAGCCAGAATCTTTCCATGGGGATGCTGAATTGCACAAAAGTTCATGGTGTTGTTGCATGTTCTTATCTCAAAAATGACAGTAACTGGTTCTGCTTCAACTCTTGCATTTACAGGAAAGAAAGAAGAAGTTTGAGAAGGATGGTGAGAAGTTTTACTCCATGCTGGATCGCCATTTGCACTTGTCTTCCAAAAAAAAGGAATCCCATTTACAGGAGGTGTGTATGGAGTTGTCTTCAGAGCTGGGTACAGCACCAATACCACCAGCTGCTCTATGTCTTAAAAAAGGGGAGGAATCACCCCTTTCAGTAACTAGTTGAAATTGATAAACAATTGCTCAACTTAAATCCCAGATTCTCTGGATGAGTTCTGCTTATTGTGTTTCATTGTCATTGCTTGTTCTCACCTGTACAGTACAGGGCACTGATCAGAGACAAATATTGCTAGTCAAATATTGTCAAACTAGATGTGATGTATTTTCTTTTTTCACCTCTCCCTCCTTCTTCCAGGCTGACCTTCAGGTTGACAAAGAGAGACACAATTTCTTTGAGTCTTCCCTTGAGTATGTGTACCAGATCCAGGAAGTACAGGAAAGCAAGAAATTCAGTATTGTTGAACCGGTAGGAGCTTCCTTTTCTGTCAGGCCCTGTTGTCTGATGCTCATCCATACTGACTTGCTGACAGTCACAGGAAGGGATGAGTGATCAGGTTGGATTTGGTCCTGAGGAGTCTTGTGATGGAGCAGGAGTTCACCTTGTGCACTTGGCTTGCTGCAGCTCAACAGCCTTAGTGGTGTTTGCAGGGGCACGGTGAAGCCACAGACTTGTTTCTCATGTCTGTAAGTCAATCCTGAGGAACTGGCTGGATGCTGTAGGTAGCTAGAGGCCTTGTTGTGAATTATTAGAGTTGTCTGGTGCAGTGGGACCAGCTCCCAGCTGTGTACAAGGGCCCTGCCGTGGCTGGGTGGCTCTGCCCCTGGCGCCAGATGTGGTTGAGCGTGGGATCGTGTAGGTCTCATGGACCTCAGTCTGCAGATCTGTGCTTGTTCTCCCTGCAGGGTCTTTCATTTTGGGTGTGTTTTATTGAGAGAGATGTGTGGGTGGAAGACCTGGGCTTTAGGGACATTGTGGTGGATAAGTCATACTAAAACTTGCCATCGCTCCAAAATAGCTAGAAAAAAGACTACATTTGTGTATGTAATTTCTGGAACTATTTCCTGTCTATCTTTCCTCTGATTCCAAATAAAGAAGAGAAGTTTAATCTGTGTCCTTTCTTTTCTTTGCAGGTACTGGCTTTTCTCCACAGCCTCTTTACTTACAACAACCTGACAGTTGAGCTCACGCAGGATTTCCTCCCTTACAAACAGCAGCTTCAGCTCAGCCTGCAGAATGTGAGTTCCTGCCCAGCTGAAGTATTTTTTGCATGTGACTTCTATGCTCATTTGTATTTGAACATGGCAGGGCTTTTCCATGCAGAATAGATTGTCTGTGTTTGCATTGTGGGAGGTGCAGATGAAGTTATTTCCTTCTCGTTTCACATATATTTTCTCCTCTCCTGCACACGAGCCAGAAGTGCTATTACAGTGCTTTTGAGAAGGGGCTATTGCAAATCTATCATCTAACCTTGTGCATAAGCAAGCCTGAGAATGTCTTCCAGTCTCATGAGGCTAAAATTGTACTCATCTTCTGAAAAGGCCTCCAACCTTGGTGGTAATGGTATCAGCATACTGTGTGCTTGGGTGAGCTCCTCCTCTGGCCAAGTGTACTTACGGGGTAAAATATCTGTGTCTTGTTTCTTTTATCCTCAGTCTTCCATGGCTGGCCCTCATTACAGCCATAAATCTGTGCCAAGCTGAGCTTGCTGCTGCCTCATTAATTGGTCTATCATTCCATAAAAACACCTTGGCTTTGTGCCCCATCTTGATGGGATTCTAAAAATGATTTCATGCCAAGCAGTGTGAGGAATCAACACCTTAGTTTTGTTGGTGAATATGCCCGTTACTTAAACAGTGGTGCCAAGGGGAGTGCAGGTGCTGCTTCTGCTCCACCTAGCCTTAATATGTGCCAAGTTCTTTTACTGGATGAACAAGTGTCCTCCCAGTGGTGACTTCTCAGTGCTGTTTCTATGCACGCTATGTTAAACCTTGTCTGCTCCATCATCTTTAAGAGCCCATTGTTCTTTGACCTGGAGTTTTCATGTGAATTTGTAAAAATTAGCTTTCATATTTTGTACTTCCATATTTTGTACACTGGGGACCTATTCATTTCTTCCTGAGCACCTACAATTTGTGCAGGATACCTGAAGCTCTCCTTTTGCTCGTGTTCATATGTGCTGCTTTTTGTTTTCTCGTAACAGACGAGGAATCATTTTTCCAGCACGCGGGAGGAGCTGGAAGACCTGAAGAAGAGGATGAAGGAAGCCCCCCTAACCTGCAAGCTACCTGGGCAGCCAACCATCGAGGGCTATCTCTACACTCAGGAGAAATGTAATGGCTTTTAGATGTACCCCCATGCCCTACAGAGCCCAGGCTGCCCTGCTGGTCACCCCAGGGGTGGGGCTGTGCCCAGCTCCTGGGTCAGCTGCAGCTGTGCCCTCACCCAGTGCCTGGGGAATCACCATCAGCTTTAGCTGCCAGCACTCTCAGTGATGCCACAGAGCTTTCTCTGGGTTACATGAGCCGTGCAAGCAAGGAGCTAATTGCCCTGTGCTCAAATTAGAGGAGATTTATTACTCCACTGTATCGCTTATGCTCTGGCAGTTTGCACCTTGGCTGCCGTTTATCAGACCAAATCTGTTGTCCTGCCCAGCTTCCCTCTCACAGCCTCTCTGAGCACAGCTCAACTGTTAACCAGCCCTGAGTGTGAAGCTACTGAGAGTGAAATGTGATTCTGTGCACAATCAAATCACGCCAAATTCAGTCTTTTACCAACCCTTGCTGTAGCTTTCCACAGCCATACAGTCATCAGCACTCGGGGCAAAAGCCTGAATGCTGAGCTGTGGCCTCTGAGACTACAGGCAGCTTATTTTGTGAGCAGGTAATTTTTGGATTATATATAGAAATGTTTTTATACTTATATTTATATATATGTTTATCCTGCTTTTAAAAGAAAACACATAGGCAATAATTTTAGACCACAAACAAACACTGTGTGTTCCTGCATGCCAGTGAGTGTTTGCTGCCTCTATTTATGTTTCCCCTACAAATCGAGTATGAAGAGAGTTGTTCCTCCTGACAACTGCAACTTAAAAACACATTAGAGAAAACATATCAGTTGAAGTATTTCATATAAAGGGCTCAGGTAAGACAACAAAGGAAAGTGACAATAAATCTAGTCTGATATAAATAGGAACTTTAGAGTGTTTTAAAGATGCTGTTGTCTTTACTGCCAAGTTTTCATCAACAGGAAGAGTGGTGTCTGTGTGAAACAAGCATTCAGGTCACATCAGCTCATGCCAGTGTAGATCTTGGCTGGACTTAGCCATACCAGCCTGGCTCACCACCAGAGTCCCACAAATGCCCTTTCACCAGCAGTGTTTTGGGAGGGTGCTGGAGGCAGCTGCTGCCCTGCGTGCCTCTCCTCCTCTTCTCCACTTCTTTCTCTATCTCCTCTGTCTCCTCCCGGCTTCTGCCAGTGGAGATGCCAGCGAGGGGGATGTCCACAGAGGGCCAGGGGTGTCTGTCCCCAGAGAAGCATGAACATGTGGGAAACAGCAGCCATGCCCTGCAGGCTGCCTCCAGCTAAGGTTCCCTCTCTGACTCCAGCTCCCCGTGTGTTTCTGCAGGGGCACTGGGCATCTCCTGGGTGAAGTATTATTGCCAGTATGAAAAAGAGGCAAAAACCTTACGGATGACACCCATGGACCAGAAGCCTGGAGCTAAGCAAGTGAGTTGATCTCTTGGAGGGTATCTGCAAACACTGCCTTTCTGGACAAGCTAATTTTTACATTTATCTATGCAAATGGACAGTGAATCTGGTTGCATGTAGCTCTCTGGCAGTGATTACAAGTACTTGAGTTACTCAAGTTGTTAGATGAGCACGTCCCAAAGCAGTATTTCTCTGCCTTTGCATGTTTGCAGTCACTAGTTTGTGATTTTGAACTGGAGAGGAGGAGAAGGCAGCAGCTGCAGCTTTGAACTGTGCAATAAGGCACTGATTTGGGGAACTACTTCTTTTACAAAATGCTTTGTTTTTTCCCAGTGAGTGGGGAGTCTGGGAGTTCCCTGCACTTCCTTGGTGTGACAGAGGAGGGGTAGGATGCAGGCGTGGATGATGGAGTACAGCAAGCGCGTCCAGCTGAGTCCATCCACCCTCCTCTGCCATGGAGCAATGTTCCCTGGGGATGTCCCAGCCAGGCGTGCTGTTCTCCAGCTTGTGATCTCATGGTCTGTTCTTTGGCAGCCCTCTGCAGGCTGCAGCAATAAAATAAAATCTATTTTTTGGAAGCCCTTGGCAGAGACCTTGGCAAAGAAACGTCCAAAACATTGACTGGAGAGATCTATTGTCATCTCTCCCATAAACATGTCTAGTAAGGCTAATTAATGCAGGGCAGGGGCTTGTAAAAATGTAAATTAGTCTTCATCCTAAACTTGCAGTCTGGTAATTGCACCTTCAGGTCACAGCTGGCCGAAGAGTTTCAAACACTATGAGTACAGAAAGTGCTTTTAATAACCCCAAACAACCAGCATGCACACTCAGCACAGCCAGGAGACGATCACAGCCCCGAGGAGGCTGTCCTTCCTGCCAGGCTGTCTGGGATCTGCTGGATCTGCTTCTGCCAGAGGTCCTGCAGGTGTGACAGAGAGGGTGGTCAACATCTTCCAGGTTTGCAGTCTCATCCCTGGTTGGGTCTGGTTGGTTGTACGGTCTCCTGGGTGTCTCTTCAGAGTCCCTGCAGTCATGGAGATCTCACCATCATTTTACAAACAGACTCTGCTGTAGAGGCAGTTGATGCCTCTTTATTAAAGGACATGAAGGCAAAGGGCCTGAGCACAGCCCCACAGCGCCAGTCTTTCATTAGGGTCCACCTACTCTGGATTTGGTCAGTTAGATGGTCTTTAAGGTCCTTTCAAACCCAAATCATTCTATGATGAAGATTCTACAAAGTATTTTGTGTAAAGCTGTTTGGTCCGTGCATACTGTAGGTGACTGGTAGTGCTGATTAACTCTGATAAAAATTATCTGATTAACTCTGATAAAATACCTGACCCAATGGTGTCAGGTAACAGACAAGCATGGTCCTGGCCTCAAAGACCAAGGGACTGCCTGGTGAGGTTTGCTGGTAGCAGAGTTCCTGCTTGGGGGAGCCACACAGCTTGTTGCTGAGGTGTTTCACACTGGTTTGCAGGGTAGTGCTGTGAAGTCGAGGATGTTCTGTGGCTGAGGAGGGAAGCTTGGCTCCCAGAGCCTCTGATCTCTGTCCTCACTGATGTGGGAAGGACCCTCTGTGCTCCTGGCAGCAATGCCATGGGATTGGCAGGGCACCCACTGGGAGCCCAGAGTTCTGTGGGCCCAAGGGTGCTGCTGAGGCACCCAAAACCTTCTCCCGTGTTTCTTTCCTTTAACCCTGGCTTTTGTTTTCTCTTCTAGGGCACCTTAGACCTGACACTTAAATCCTGTGTAAGAAGAAAGACGGACTCCATAGACAAAAGGTTTTGTTTTGACATTGAAACTAATGAAAGGTGAGATGCTTTGTACTCCAGTAGCCTCCAGCCCTTCCAACCTGGAGGAAATCACGCTCTGCTGGTTATTAAAAATCCCTTTTCCTTCCTCTGCCCCCCTGTCCCCGGGTGCACTCTGCTCAGGTCTGGGACCATCACGCTGCAGGCGCTCTCGGAAGCCAACCGCAGGCTGTGGATGGAGGCGATGGATGGGAAGGAGCCGGTGAGTGCTGGAGCTGCTGCTCCCGGGATCTGCTGCCCTGCAGTGTCCTCTGCCGGCGGGTCCCGGGGGGTGGCACAGCTGGCACAGCACCCCCTCTTTATCGTCAATAAAAGCATGCAAAAATGTGGGTTTGTGTGGGGTGAGGGGCTGTCTTGCCACTCGAATTTTTAAAAGCAAACAAAGGAATGAACAAATCCCCAGTCCCTGTGGGCCAGACAGTCCAGCTGCTGTTCTTACAGGGTACCTGAAGGACAGTTTCATGCTTAGAAAACTTCTTCCCTAGAAACTTCCCTTCTTCCCTTTCCCTTCCTCCAGTGAAACATAGGAAGTCAGCAAAACCTCATATCTCAATTACAAAATAACATCTCGTTAGGACATTGTGATTGGCTTTGGGTGATCTGTGGGGGGCTGCATTTTCTTTCACAAATAAACATCAAATCACCCTGCATTATGTTTTTGTCTCTTCCTCCTCCGTTCCCTCCCCCTTTTCAGATCTACCACAGTCCCATCACGAAGCAGGAAGAAAGTGAGTCACTCCTGTTGCTGTTCCTCTGAGCTGTTGAAGCTGTCTGGAGGTCGGGCAGTGTATTTCCTTGCAGATACACTCGTCCTCAGTTTCTGCTGAGTAGGCTGTGTGTTCCCTCCCTGGCAGCAGTGTAACTGCTTTCCTTTCCATCCAGTGTCTGATACTGAGGCCAGATGAGAAAAGAGTTGTGAACGGTAGAAGCTGTTGATTGCAATATGAAGTTTTCATTTAGCAAGAACTAGCAGGGTGCAGAGTTCAGTTTGCACCTCTAAACCTCAAAATAACAGAGGAGGAACAAGATCAGTGAGAGATTTTGAGGAAATTTCCCTTAGGAAAGATGATAAGGGGAACACAGAGGTGGTGTACGGATGATCTGTGGGTAATGGGCTGGAACAACAGCCTGTGTTCTGCTTCGTTCCATGGATTGAGCTACATTGTTTTTGCTTTTTAATCTAGTCAAGCAGATAAGCAAAAATTACACATTCCTGCGATGCAGAAGAGCTTTAACTGCAGATTTTTCAGTGTTCTGGCAGTAATTAATCTACTCCTTATCGGACACAAATTCACAAGTGGTGGAGCTCTGATTTACGCTGCTGTTACTAAAGATAGAAACGGGGTAGGGAGCAATGCAGTAACTCAAAGTAAAATCAAGGAAAAACAGAGAACATATGGAACTCAGAATTCCTTGTCAGGCTTGAAAGAATGCCTGTTTTCCTGGCGGGGTGAGCGGGATGTAGAGGGGTGCATGGCCCTGGCTGGGCACAGGGTGCAGGCAGGGATGGGGTGTGGGCAGGGATGGGGTGAAGGCAGGGATGGGGTGTGGGCAGGGATGGGGTGTGGGCAGGGATGGGGTGAAGGCAGGGATGGGGTGAAGGCAGGGATGGGGTGTGGGCAGGGATGGGGTGAAGGCAGGGATGGGGTGTGGGCAGGGATGGGGTGAAGGCAGGGATGGGGTGTGGGCAGGGATGGGGTGTGGGCAGGGATGGGGTGTGGGCAGGGATGGGGTGAAGGCAGGGATGGGGTGTGGGCAGGGATGGGGTGTGGGCAGGGATGGGGTGCCTGCAGCTCACCCTCTGTCCCTCTTTTTTGCCACAGTGGAGCTGAACGAGGTCGGCTTCAAGTTCGTTCGGAAGTGCATCAACGCCGTGGAAACGAAAGGTAAGGGGGCTCAGCTCGGCATCGGGAATGCTGCTCATGCCAAGGAGAGGAGAAAGCTGAATCTCTGCCGGCAGCTGCCTGGGGCAGACGCGGTTGCGCTGGGACGGGAGCCCCACTAGATGGGGCCTGAGGACTTCCTAGCGCCTGGAGGAGCCTGGCTGACACTCCCTGCCTCTCTCCTGCGCAGGGATCACTACCGAGGGCATCTACCGGACCGTTGGCAGCAATATTCAGGTGCAGAAGCTGCTGAACGCCTTTTTCGGTAAGAATTAATCCATGCAACTGGATCGTCCTGTTTTTGTATCGTTTAAGATCAGGTTTCACGGAAATGTCAAGCGGGGTCCCTCTGAGGCACACTTTCCCCTTTTCTGGGCTTTTTTCTGCAACCCACTCTCTTTCCTGTGCCTTTGAACTGCACTTATGGGTTTGTGGTGCAACCTGCATTTGAAGTCAGGTGAGTGGCAGTGACCGTGGGGCAGTGGGGACAAGCCTTCTCCTATCATCTGCTAAAAATATTCAGGCATTTTTGAGTCACGTGCTGGGGACTTATTCCTGTCATCCAGAAAGAGATGAGTCCAAGCCCTCTGTCTGGACAGCAGCTCCCAGCCTTGGCACGAGAGGCTGGGGACAGTGACAGAGGGACCCATTGCTCACCCAGCCACCACGACTCCCTTCCCTCCACAGCAGCCCCTGTCCCTGCTCTGACTGAGGCAGTGGGGCCAGACCCAATGGTTAGAGCTTGTTAAACAGTGTGGGGGATGCTGAGGGCTGTGGGGTTCAGGCAGCCCCTCCTGGCTGTCACCCCAAGGGCTGGGCTGGCTCCTGTCTGCACACACTGTGTGGGGTGACTTGGCAGCCTGTGCATTCCTGCTGGGAGCCTTCCCATGCACCCAGCCCCGGGTTTCATAGTAGCCTGTCAGCTGCCTGTCAGCTTTATACACAGGCATTGGGTACTAATGTAGCTTTCAGAGGCTTTTACTATTGTTTACTCTGACTATTGTTGTTTATCAACCTGGCTGGGCAGACATGGAGCTGTGTCTGATTCCCAGGGGTCAGGGCTGCAGACAGCTATCCAGTTACACTTGCCTGATGACAAATTATGAGCTTAAGTTGTTACTGCTTCTTGATTCTCACCCTCCCTGTGAGCAGCCCTGTGGTCTTCTCTGAGTCCCAACAGTGAGTGGCTTCTTTTTTGATTTTGATTTTGATTTGTATGGATTGGTCTGGTTGACCATTTGCCACCCTACTGTGTACAAACTCAGGATGGAAAGTCCAACAACACAGAAGCAACTGCTGCAGAAATGTTTTCATCCTGAACTTCAGTCAGTAAGGAGAGATGTTATTTTAATTTTTATTTTTTTGTTTCCAGTGCCATTTGTTTATTTAGTCCAGCTGCCCCCTGTTCTCCAACCATGTCCTTTACTTCATCGTACCACAGACATGATGTGGTTGGTGAGGGTAGGCAGGAACAAATTGTACTTCCTCACTGCCATGCCTCCTCCTGAGCTCCCTCTTCTCCCTGCAGAGTGAGGGCATGTTTCCAGAGCAGCCTTTGGGAGCAGCTGTGAAGGAGGGATTGGAGCTGGACAGTTCAATTACTTTGGCTGTCAGACAGCCAGTCTTGGATCTGTTGAAATGTGTCAGTTCTGCCAGCCTTGGCTGTGCTGGGGGAAAAACAACTTTAGAGGATATGCCCTCACTAGCCTTTCACCACTGCTTAAATGTTACCTTCTGCCTCTTCCCGTGTCCCAATCAGCACTGCTCCTCAGCCTCTCCCACATGCTGGCATTGGTACTGTTCTGCTTTTCCCACCCATGAGAACCACCAGTTTTCTTCATGTGCTGGTGTAGCTCTGTTTGTCTCGAGAGCATACCCCTCTCGAGAGCCTGTGATTTATTTACAGCCTCAAGATGAGCCTTCTCTAAAAGCTCCTTTGTTCTTCCTCCAGATCCCAAATGTCCAGGGGATGTGGATCTCCAGAGTGGTGACTGGGACATCAAGACGATTACCAGCTCACTGAAGTTTTACCTCAGGTAGTGCTGCAGGTCCTGCCTGTCCCCAGTGGGCAAAGGAGCTTGGGGCTGATCCAGGCAAAAAGCAGTGAACTGCCAGAGGTTAACATCTGGCTGCTGGGAAGGCTGAAGGTGTGACAGAGGTGTCAGGAAGAGGCTTGGATTTTTCATTTTTTTTTCTTTTTTTGTGAAATATTCCTGTTGCAGAAACCCCACTGTGGAAAAGCTGTTTAAATAATAATGGACGGGGGGGGGGAAGCATTTGGGAACCACTGGTGCAAGAGGGTGAGCAGGTTTGCCTGTCTGTTTGCCTGTCTGATCTTCAAGAGCAGTCACCAGTGGGGTGTGCTGCCCTGCCAGAGCTCAGTTCTTTTTCTGGTTACTGCAGGAACCTCTCTGAGCCCGTCATGACGTACAAGCTCCACAAAGAGTTGGTCCTGGCTGCCAGTAAGTCCTTCAGCTGCCCCACTGACAGTCTTTGCCCTGCCCTTCCAGCCAGGCCACAGCAGCAGCACTCACACTCTGTCCTGCCCCTTCCACCCTCTGTGAGTGCTGAAATGTGCAAGGGAGGTGGTGGGATTTCTTCTCTTCTTGCCTTCACCACTACAGTGCTCTTTCCTTTCACAGGGTTTTGCATTCTCAGAGGGTCTGGATAGTCTGGGCATGTCAACTAACCTGAAACCAGCACAAGTGTCCCAGAAGAAGTGTTTTTTTTCATAGTATTACTGTATTTATTTTAAATCCTGCAAGGGAATGAGATGTGCTGTTGCCACACAGATAGATAGATGCTTCCTTTAGGTCATGAAACTTGTCCTGAGGTGCTAAATCCAAAGTGTCTACCACTACATGAAAGAAATTTTTCTGCTGCAGCCCTTGGGATTAAGCCCTAGCCAGTATTAACTGAGATAAGCCAAGTCACATGGATATACTGACAGGGCATTACCTGTGCTGACCCAACCAGTCTTCAGCCTCCTGTTGTAACCATTTCAAACAATCCCTAATAATTCTGCACTGTCTGCATCCTCAGAGCCTGCTGGGAGCTGGCACACTGGGTTGGAGGCTAGAAGAATACAAGGAGTTGGTCATCTCCCTCAGTAGGAGAATGGTGGCATTTGGAAATCCATGGCAGGCTCAGCCCTGCTGGATTAAAGCATCCTTCACACCCCCGTGCCTCCTCCAAGTTAACAAGAGGGGAGGAGAGCACCTACCTTTCCTCAGTTTAGAACTTTGGGGAATTAACACGTGCTCTTTCTTGGAAATGAAGATTTTCCACCACCTACTGATTGTGCTTAAGGCCAAGATTTATTAGTTTTAGAACTGCTTATATGCACACCCATAATCCCTTCCCTACCCTCCCTCAGATACTTCCATCATTAAGCTTCTCAGCTACCAAGATCCCACACTATTCTTTTCACACTGAGTATTTTATTGTTTCTTGATTATTTATGCTTCTTAGGGTGACCTCTTTGGGTCAGAGACTCCATTTTTTCCCTGCAGGATGTTTTACCTTGTTACTTGGTGTTACAGCTCTCGGGGCTGTTCAGAGACCCAGTGTGGAGGCCATGTGCTCCCCAGGAGTGCTGGTGGGCAGGCAGGGGTGCAAAGGGGAGGACCCAGCCCTGCTCAGAGGCAGAGTGTGACCCTGAGCTCCCTTTCAGGCTTCATTTCTCCCTCTTTCCACTTCATTTTGTTTCTCACAATGATTACCCTGTTGCTATTTATTCTCACTTCCCTTCTGCTTCCCATGGCTGGGTTTGGCCAGCCAGCCCCACTCTTCAGAAGGAACAGCTCCCACAGGTTTTCTTTGGCTTTATCTTTCTCTTATGTATTTCCTTGAAAAGTGATGGGCACAAACTTTTCTCTGTGTTACCTCTTTCCAGAATCTGAGAACCTGGATTACAGGCTGGGAGCCATTCATGCACTGGTCTATAAACTACCTGACAAGAACAGAGAGATGTTAGAGCTCCTCATACAGCACCTCGTCAAGTAAGCAGATGTTTTGTTCTAATGGAATCAGCAGAATAAGCCTTTTTTTTTTTTTCTTTTTGTGTCAGGTTTGCAAAACTATATCCACTGCAGTACCTCTAGGAATTTATGTCTGGGCTGCAGAAATGGTATGATTGTCTTTGCTACTCAGTGCACTAAGTGATACTTCTCTTTCTAATTGCCACTTTCATCTTCTTTCTGACAAACACCAAGCTGGAAATAGTTGTAGAGCGAAAACACCCTCTGTCAGCAGAGCTGTAAACCTGTCACCTCTCACTCCAGTTAACAAGAACATTAGGTCTGGGGTTGAGAAGGGTTGTAGGACCTGTGCCTGCGGGCTGAGTGTGCTGCATGCTTCGACTGTTATCTCCAGCTCTATGAATTCAGCCCTTGGAGCATCATGAAGGCTTCAGCACAGCATTCAGCCTGTGCTCTTGTACAGGTGTGTCGGACACTTGGTGGCACTGAGCAGCACTGCTTCCACCTGCTTCTGCCAGTGATCCACTGAAAATCCTGGTTTTTGCTGATAGTGGCACCAGCACTAAGCTGGGAATGGGCATTTTTCTGCCATGGAAAGCAAAGGCTCAGTGTGGAAGCTCTGCCCTCTTCCATCCTGCCTTTCATCCATAGGTTTGCCTGGTTTTTAGAAGCTTTTCTATGGAAGCGGCAGCGTGCACATGGCTGGTGTCTGTGTCCAACACTGTGCTTGTGGTGGCTGTTTTCATTCCTTGAAGTGTTTGCACTTCAATTCTGTACCCTCTCTGCTCGTGTTGACAGAAATCTCTTTAACACCAGAGCTGCAAGGCAAACCTAGAGTTCATTCCATGTCAGCATGATCTCTCTGGTTCCCTTCTGGAAGCAGGCAGTGCCCACCCAGGTGGCTGGTGCCTCAGGCAGCACTTGGAGTTGCTCCACAGGCTTGCACCTTCCTCCAGAGCTCAAAGGCTGCTGGACAGAGAGAGCTCTGTGTGGTGGGAACAGTAGTTCTTTCAGGCAGAAGGTGCTGTGTAGAGTTTTATTGAAAACCTCCAAAGCATGCTCCCTACATTCAGTCCTTCAGAGAGAGGAAAAATTAAATCCAAAGTCAAGTTGTGTATCAATAGGATATTCTGATTTAAATTACTCCTTTTGTGTATATGTCCTGCAATGGCTTTTGATTGCAACATTAAATGAGGAGCTAGGAGTGGGATAGGATCAAAGAAAAATGTTGTCAGCATATTGCTCTCCCTGACAGTTGTCCAAGGCAAACACGTGTCACAGCTAGAGACACATTTTATGTCTGGTGGGTTTGGGAACCAAGCTAGGCTGAAACAAAATGGAAAAAAATTAAATGACTGATTCCTGTGTCCTTTTTATTGCTTAGAATAAGATTTGTTTGAAAAAAACCAAACCAAAACAAACCCTTTTCCTTCTCTCCCTCCTCTCCACAGCATATGTGAGCACAGCCGAGAGAACCTGATGTCCCCCTCCAACATGGGGGTGATATTTGGACCTACCCTGATGCGGGCACAGGAGGACACTGTGGCAGCAATGATGAACATCAAGTTCCAGAACATCGTAGTTGAGATCCTCATCGAGCACTTTGGGAAGGTAGGGAAGCAGCTCCTGGCTGCTCCATCCTGCTCTGGCAAACTTGCTGTGGCAACGATGCAGAGCTCTGGCTCCTTTTCCTGGAGCCTCCTCAGGACTGGGATTTTTAATATAATATGTTATTCTGAAATGCTTCAGAAGGAAACAAAATGTGTAGCAGATCTGTTCCTCATTGTTGCCTTTAGCTAGTTCTGCAGGAAACCCTGAGTCTAGGGATTTCAGCTGTTCCTTTTAAATAGGAGGAATTTTAATTGAAAAAACACCTTTCTATGCCTGGGCATTACAGGAGTTGATCCTTTGCTGAAGGTAGACCAGAGCACAGCTGGTGTCAGAGAGAATCAAATGAACATCCTTGGGCTGTGCCCATGTCCTGCTCATCCCCAGGTGCCAGGTGGTATGGGCAGGGAGCTGCTGGTGTCTGGGCAGTGCAGCCTGGCCAGGCTCTTGCAGCCTTTGCCTTTCCTGGGATTTTTGCTGCGTGTTTCTGTCTGTGAGCATTGCCTGGATGTGGGTCTGGATTATCTGCTGGGGCGGGTGCTGAAGATCCACATGTAGACAACAGCTTTTTGTCAGGTGGGATTTTGTCTCCTGATGGAAAGCAGAATCTTCCACCGCCTTCTGTGCCAGCACTTTCTCCTCGTCCTATCTGATGTAACAGCTGAGGATTTGCAGGGGGACTGGAGGATGATAAAGATGTGTATTCATATCTGAAAACTTGAGCGGCATTTGCATTCAGACCAGCGTGCCAGGGACCAGCTTGCTTTCCTGGGTTGAGAGCAGAGAGTTTGGGCCTTCAGCTTTACATTACAGAATGTCCAAACAATCTCTTCTGTCTTAGAGGCAGGAAAGCTCAAAGCTATCCTTTAAAAGATGCTGTTTGCTGTGAGGAGAATGGAGTAGTGCTCCCAGCACACATACAGAAGGGAAGCCCCCTTTTTGAGAAAGGAAGAGGAGGCTGAGGCTGGAAGGGCAAGGCTCTTGCAAGAGTGGACATGGAGTTGGAGCAAGCAAACAGGGACCAGATGGGTGGCATGGGAGTTGGTTGTGGTGCTGAGAACTGGAACCTGAGAAATGGGATGAAAATGCTCAGAGAGACTTTTGGGTATCCACGAGAGGCTCATGACAGTCACACACCCATTTCTTTGTAGGTCTCTGCAAACTCTTTAATAAATTCCTGCAGCAGAACAGTGACTCATCTGTGTGCTGGGCTCCTAGCTTATCTTGCTCCAGAGCTAAGCCTCTGTCATCCTGCCTTGTACAGCCTGGGCTCCAGGCTGAGTCAACACACCCCTTACACTGCCACCTCTAAGAGATGGAATTAAATCTTTAATTAAACCAGACATCTCTTTGCTTGCTTTTAATTTCTTCAGCGATAAGGTGAAGTCAGTAACACTTATTAGATAGAGCTTGTAAGTTCAGCATCAGTGTCTTTAGCTCATACATGAGCAAACACAGTAAATGAGTCTGGAGGAGAAGGGGGTATGGTTTATATGGTGCAATATGAAGAGTCTGAGGAATAAGTAACTCTTTGTTGAGTCTGGTTGGATAATTACTATTTCTACAGCTTACATTTCAGTTCCATGGTTAAATTAAATAAGTTGATCTCTCTGAAAACCTTCACTGTACAAACCTTCTAAACATGAGAGTCTGTAAATACCTTTGTACCTGCAACTTATTTAACTTGTATTTTCATTTGGAAGGAAGAAGGAAAGCAGAGTCTGCACCCACATCTTAAAAAAGCGTAGCTTGAGGTGAGTTTTAGCACAGGTTCCAGGTGCTGAAAAGTATCTCATGGAAACAGCATTCTGTAATATCTGTAAAAGCATCCATGGGGAACTTAACACGTCTTTTTCTTAAAAAAAAAAACCAACAGTGTTGTTGATCTATAGGAATGATATTTCAGACAAAGTTGCCCTGGTGCAGGTAATTCATTGCTATAGTATGTGAGCTGCTGCTATTCCATCATGACTATTAATGTCACAGCAAATTCATCTGAAGCCTGGCAGGTGGAACACTGCCCCTGGTACCACCTCTGCCAAGGACTGAGCCCCTGCTGCTCTCTCTCATTCCCCATCTTATTTTTCCAGAACTGCTCTCTGGCTAGGAGAAGAAAGAACAGGATTTGGTTTGAATTACAAGAGTGGCATACTTAATCAAATCAGAATGTAAAATGTCTTAATTTTAACATTTTTCTGGGTGACACGATACAATTGTTCTTCCATCACAAAGTATGCTCTGGAGGAGCAGTGACCCTGCTCCCTGGGGGTACTGACACCAAATGTTGTCCTCTGGGCTTGAGTTGTCATCTGCTACCAGCTGGGAAGGGACCAGCTCCACATTCTCCCAGGATGGTTTTTAGCAGCTCATATCATCACATCCATAGTAACTCACTCTTTAAAGTCTGATAGAAATTCAGTTAATACCCGTAAAACACAGGAGCAGTTTGGTTTGGTCCTTAATGAGGTGTTTCAGATCTTCAGGAGTCTTCGCAGAGCTTAATTCCTTTTCAGCTCTTAAAAAAAAAAAGCACTGACACAAACAAGAACCTCTAAATTAAACCCAGCCAAATAGGTTCCATATGACCAATGAGAAAAGGAGATAAAACTCCTTAGCAGCATTGTTCTCATGCCAGTATATCAGCTCAGGTAATTCTGTTGTCCACACACTTACTGTAAGTCGAAAGCTGAAGGGATTTTTAGCATTAAATCTAAAACAATGCAGTGGCTTGTCTCTATCTGTGATTTTGCTGTGTTCATTAGTGCAGTGCTGCAGTCTCTGGCAGAAGCACAAGGTGCAGAGCAGAGCAGTCTCTAGGAAAGCTGGTGTCAGGACACATCTCTGGTGACACAGCCCCAGCAGCCAGGGCTCTCCTGGGTGCTGCCCACCCTTGGGAGCACTGGTGTGCTCCAGAGAGGCAGGAGGAGCTGGGATCACAGGGCTGGAGGTGCCTTTTAATGACAGCAGGCTCATGAGGTGAGCCTCCGAGGATGTTGTTGGACCTGCTGGGACAGGAGGGTCATCTCAACCTCTCTGCCTTTCTAGATCTACTCCGGCCCCCCAGAAGACACTACAGCCCCCCCAGTGCCTCCTCCCAGGGTGACTGCCCGGCGGCACAAACCCATCACCATTTCCAAACGCCCTCTGAGGGAAAGACCTGTCTTCTTTGGTGCTTCTGTGGAAGAAAGTGGAGGTCAGTCCAGCTGCTCGCTGCCCCGTTCCCACCTCTCCCGCTCCTCTTTGAGCACCTCTCCAGGAGCAGTGTAGATACCAGCAGCAAGACTGCTCTTCCCAGGCTGTGGATGCTGAAGACAAACTGTCTGATGGTCAGTGGGACAGGAGGGCACAGAGATGCTCACACATAGGTTGTGTGCCCTCACAACTCAAACTCCCTGGGGATTTTTTCCCTGTTACTTGCAGCATTTTCCATTAGCTAAACTCAGACTGGTTCTTCTTTCCAGAGCCCATCAGTCTCTGTAGGGCTGGCCCAGTCACTGGCATTCCCATATCCAGAGCAAGAACACTGAAGCACTTTTTTCAGGACATAGTACCACTCTGCTGTTAAATTGATTTTATTGTAAGGAAATGGTGAGGCCCTTATTATCATGCTCAAGGGCACGTAATTTTAAGATCCTTTCTCTGCACCTGATTTGCTCTGTCATTGCATTCTGTGCCCTAGGTCACATCATCACCAAAGGGATGAGAAGTCTTTTACTTTGTTACAGTTTTCAGACCTTTGATGATGTTTGAGGCTTAATACTAAAATTGTACTCCTTGGCACTGGCAAAACATGATTGATTCAAATTTCTTTTTAAAATCTCAAGACTTCTCGTGTCAATAGAAATGTCCTCAACGTTTGAGTGTTCCCCCCAGCTGGGAGCAGAAGCATTAACATTTGACTGCACCAGGATTGCAGGGTACAATAGGTTTTGTGTCAGTGCCTCTGCATCCTGTGCCTGGGTCTCTTGCACAGCAAGAGATGAGGGATGAGACAAGTGATTTTTGGAGGGATCTAAAAGCATGGTGCTCAACTTCTCATGAGCAAGAGCATTAAAAATTTAAAAGAAACATGTAAGTATATGCTGAGATATTCAGCATTGTTTCAGTTTTATTGCTTAGCATTTGCCTGAGCCACTCACTGTGTTCTGCTCAGGGCGAGGGTCTTGTCCCTCACCTCTAGGGGAGAGCTCTGCTCTGCTTCCCACCCCATGGCTCTGACCCCCTCTTACCCCTGTGGCTCTGTCCCTGTGGCTCTGTCCCCATGGCTCTGTCCCTTTGTGTCCCCAGCAGAGTGGCAGGTCCAGACCCCCGATGGCGCAGAGGCCCCGCGGCCGCTGCAGCGCAGTCGCCCACCCGCACCCCGTCCTGGGGGGGATGATCCGGGGCGTCCCCCAGCCGAGGCCCGGCCCGACCCGCGTCCCGAGGCCGAGGTGGGGAAGCTGGTGGCCAGGCTGCAGGATGGAGGAGCCAAGCTGGCCGGCAAGGCTGCCAACGGGGTGGTGGGCAGCCCTGCCCTGAGGACCGCCACGCTGCAGGCCAGGAGACCGGCACCCCGGCCGGGGGTCTACGGCAGAGAGGGTGAGTGTGAGGCTGGCACCGGGCTCATCCCCAGGGTGGTCGTCTGGGGGGCTTCCCACCTGCAGTCCTCATGATGTAGCTCAGCAAGAGGGGCTGGGAGGCCGGAGCAGCTCCAGATGTGGGCAGGGGCCAGCAGCACCTGGGTTTGACCCAGCTGTGGTTTCCCAAGTTGTCCCATTTTATTTCAGACTCTTGGTCTGTTACTGAGTGGGGGTGTGGGGTTTCAGAGCAGCAGAGCCCAGTGCTGGTGCCACTACTGGTACTGGTACCACCCCTCCTCTTCTGGGCCAGGCAGGTGCCACCAGTGCCCGATGAAGCCCCCATCATAGCTGAGCTTCTGCTTGTGCTGACCTCAGCCCAGCTCTTAAAATTCAACCTTGAGTAACACCATGAAGACCATTAAACCTGACACAGTTTGTACCCCATCTAACAGCCATAAGCACTCTGGATTGCCAGCACTTTCCTCAGCAGAGGTGAGGAAAATGGCAGAAGCCACTTTCAGATCTTAATTTCCAACAGTTTCATCTGTCGGGCCTCCCAGGACACAGTGTCCATCACTTTCCTGGGAATGTTCATTGTAACAGTGCATCCATGGGTGTTAAATGGAGATAGCTTTTATAATTTGTATTCCAATAAGCCTCATGCACAGAAGTATGCTACAGGTAGATGTAATTAGTTTGGAGTCAGAGCTGAGCTGGCATTGTGGGGGAAGGTGGGCAGGAGGCTGCATCTGTAGACATTTGCCCAGGAGGTGCTGGCAGGACAGTACACATTGCTCTAACAGAAGGTGCTTGGTGTTGAGTCCTATGAAATATATCCAGAATGATGGCCATAATAGAAGATTTATTGCTATCTGCAATTCGTCAGTTTTTCCTGTGAACTCCTCAATGCTTTTCAGACACTGTCACCCTGACAGCTTCACAAGCCTATATTTAGAAATTAAAATTGGGCTGCATGCTTGACAAATGACTCCTGTGTGCAGTGAAGAGAAAGAGGAAAGGTCCATCTGGGAGCAGAAACATCAGACCCATCTGACTGACACAACTGGCTGAATGTACATTTGTCACATAAATGGTGTATAGAAATGTGCTGCAGGAGCAGTAAGATGGCTTTTAATCTTGGCTGATACGTCAGCTGCATTTAGTTTTATGGTTTTGCATCATCACACAGACAGAAATTAAGCCCACTACCTTGTTTAATCCCTCTTCATGAACATCTGTCCCCAAGGCTTCCTTCTCAGTGTTGGTAACCCTGACCCTTGCAGGTGAGTGTGAGGGGGTCCCCAAGCCACGGTCCCATGGCGAGAAGCCGGTGATAACGCGTCCCCCCGTCAGACCTCCAGACCCCCCCTGCAGGACTCCTGTCCCTCCAAAGCTGGAGCAGAGGCCAGATCTGATAGCAGGGACAGCAGAAGAGATGCCTTCCTCTGTGTAAGTCAGATGTCTCCTCCTACATGGGTGGCAGCGTGGGCTTGGGTGTCATGTTGGAAAGCTGTGCAGGGGGCACAGCCTGGGAGGGGAGCATGGCAACAGCAAAGGAAACTGCAGGAGAAACAAAGGAGAAACAAGTACAGCCCTGGGGCTGAGCTTAGTCCCATCACCTTCTCTGCCACTTCTGTGTCAGTGGAGCCGGAGGGCCCCTGCCTGGCTATGAGTAAGCCTCTCAAAGGAGATACTCCCCTGGGAGGGCAAGATCCAGCTTGGCTCTTGGAGGAAAATTGGAGGGAGCACAGTTTTATCATCAGATTTCTATCCCAAGCTTAAAGAGACAGAAACCTTGCAAGCTTCTAGGGGGACTTGTAAAAGAAAAAAAAGAAGAGAAAAGGGTGACAAAACGCATGGGGATCTCAGCCCAGCATCCAGCACTGGTTGGTGGGGAGGCTGTGACCTGGGTGCTGCTGCTGTGCACCCAGGATGGGTTTTGTTCCCACCACCTCAGCAGGGCAGCCCCCCAGGTCTGCCCCTACCCACACCCTGGGGCTGTGCAGGGGACACCCCAGGGCTCACCCTGCCCCCAGTGACACCCGTGCAAAACAAAGGTTGTGACCTGGCACATTGTCCGTGGGTGACCATGTCTGTCAGCAGTCCTGGGGGCTGTGCCTGCCGTGGGAGGAACATGAGGAGCAGAAAGGGGGGTGGTCTGCAGTGCCTAATGCCACTGCTCTTTTCCCTGGCACAGAGGAGATCAAATTTAAAAATTGCCTGATGGAATAACTGGAGTGACCGCTCATGTTCTCTTTGCAGGGTGGCCTCTAGGACCAAGTTCTTTGAGACTGCTTCCCGAAGAACAAGCAAGTAAGCCTGTCCCCGGGGAGGTGGCATGTCCCCAACAGCTGCCCTGCTGCTCCCTCTGGGGCAGACCCAGTGCCCTCTGGAAACCCCAGCCCTGACACTTCTTGCCTCTGGCTCATGGGTAGAAGACAGGGCTCAGCTAAAACGCTGTAACTGAGCAAAGAGCACACAGTGTAAAACAGGAACCCAGATAGAGATTTGATAAGTGAAATGTAAATCTGCTCAGCAAGACAGATCTTTGGATTCCTTCGGTCTGTGTGTGGCTCCAAGCCAGCAGAGCAAACATTGCACTCCTCAGCCTTTGCAAAGAGCAGAGAGAAAATGATGGGAGTGAGGAGGAGGAGGAGGAGGCAGGGGTCTGCAGCAGCTGATCAGACCCCGAGGATGGGTGGTCCTGCAGACATGGTCTGTGCAGGCACAGCTCCAGCTAGAGGCAAGGTGTGACAGGGACAGCCTGGGGCCAGGCAGGGCTTTGGATTGCAGGCACTGTGCTTTGTGGCAGCAGATTCCGTGTGTAAAATCTGCTCAGAGAAGCTTCAGCTTCCCACTTTTTAAGATGACCATCCTCTGCCAAAAGGGTGAGCAGGTTTGCACACGAGTGACAGATGATGTCTGGCACTATTGACAGTGAGTTTGCTCATATTGAAAAATACATCCCTGACTTGTTTGTCATCCTGCCCTCTGGGTAGATTTGTGGATCTGAGTTTGCTTATTGCAATACTTTTTTTCTCTTTCTTCCACTTCCTTAAATACAGTTCTTCACCACAAGGCAGGATCCCAGGTGATGAGAGCTGAGGCTAAAGGTATGTGTTTGTGACAGTAAATCAAATTAGAAACCAAAAGCACACAGATTCAGTATTTATGGGGTGTCAGGAGGCCTGTGGAGACAATAAGAACCTCAAAACAAAGATCAATGTCCTTCCTATAGGAGACCCTTGCAGAACGAAAGATAAGTGTCTGGAGGTGGCCCATGCTCTTTGGGGTGGGAGTTGGTTTGTCAGGGTGGAGGAATCACCTCTGCTGCCTCTCCTGAGCTTCCTGGGTGCAGCACACAGGGATAAATGTGAGATCTGCACTTGGTAGGCTTGGGGTTTGCCATCGCTGATGAATTCATACTGCTGCATAAAACATGTTTGTTTTCTTCTTCCAGACTTTGTAACCACCTCAGCCCAGCTGGACCCAGGAGATTTTCTGTGCTTGTGAAATGGATATCACAGCTAAGACTTTTCCAGTTCCAGTGCCCCTGGAGAGCAGCTAAATTACTGAATGATAATTTCAGAGCAGCTGTCATGAGTGGCTCAAGAAATTAGAAGAGTCGGAGGTAACGATGGAGAGAAGAGCCTCCCAAGATGTTTGTGCTGAACTGTTTCCAGCCCTCCAGCCACTCCTCTCTGTGCAGGATGCTCGTGGGTGCCCTTGCAGGTGGCTGGGTGAGCTCTGACGGGCTGTGGAAGGGCCAGTGGAGGACAGGAGTGGCCATTTACCTGCTTGCTTTTTGGGAAATGCACCTTGGCAAGGATGACCTTGGACAGACGTTGGAGTCAGAACACAAAGGACTGACTCCCTGTGCTCAGGTGCAAGGGTAGAATGACTGGAATTCGGGTTGGACCCCTTGCCATGAGAAATTCCTTCCTTTATGTTGTTTTCCTCACTCAGAAAGCTGTAGTGTGTCTGTCAATGTGCAGGAGCAGTGAATGTTACTGGAACCACCACTTGTGCTGAGGCAAGGCAGGATCTGGGGGGCCCATTGTGCTCAGCTCTGTGAGACATCTCAGCTCCTCTCTGTGGGTCAGCTCTCTGGGCAGCACTGGTTGGGTCAGCAGTGTCCAAGAGTGTGGCTGGGAGAAGGAGGTGGCAGGTGCTCCTCTTCCTTCTCTTCTTCTTCCTTCTCCTCCTCATCCCACTTGAACCTCTCTCCCATCAGATCTGCTTCCCATGGGCCACCAAAAAGTCTTGGTCCTGGGGTTATTCTGGTGAGCCTGCACAGGGGTGGCAAGCAGCTGAAACTCACTGAATATGGGTCAGAGCCCACCATTTTTCCAAGAGGCACCCAGTGTCTTGTTTTCTTCTTACATTAATTTCCATTCCAAGAGGTGTCCAGTATCTTTTCCTCAGCAGTGACTTTGTAGATGGTGCCCTGGGGTGTGGATAGGTTGCTGCTTGCCAGGACCACCCTTGTTAACAGCAGAGGCTTATTTGTGGTCCCAGCTGTCCCCAGCTGCTGTTCCTGAGCTGTAGTGTTTACCTGTAAACAGGCAGTGAGCAGCGTCCCTGCTTCCTCTCACTAGCCCAAAGGCAGCTTCCCTGTTTTGAATGATTTTCCTTGGGTGCTGAGAGCATTCCCAAACCAGCAGCCAAATGCCCTGCTAGCTGCTGCCGGGTGCTCCATCCTCTGGAGCTGCTCTGGGTCCTGCCTGGCACAGGTTTGCAGGCGGGATGCTGCTGCCATCCTTCCCGAGCTGCATCCCATGTGTCTGCATCTCACACCTGGCTGCTCCAGGGCTGAATGTAATCCTGGTGCTCCCGGGACACACGTCTCATGTCAGTGGTGCTCCTGCTGCTCCCTCCAACAGTTGCATGGAAAAGTGGCTTTAAAAGCAAACACACAAAAGTGTGATATCCATGGCTGGACTGTGCTGCACACACCCTGTGCACAGCCACAGTGAGCTCTTCTGCTGTACCAGGGTCTAGCAGGGTGAGTCAGCCTGCCCTTTGGGGACTGGTGACTTTGTCACTTCCTGGAGTGGCTGTCCCAGAGGTATCAGGTGACTCTTTCCCAAAACGCTGCCCTGGGGCATCCCACCCCACCGAACCCACCATGCCCATCCCATTGTAACTTCCCCTGGCTGCTAGGCTCTGTGGGAAGACAGGAATCCAAGGGAGTGTGGTTTGGAGTCCGATATTATAAACATCAGAGTAGGCAACTTATTAGAAATATATTTCATTGTGTCCTTTTAAAGCCACTTGTCACATCAGTGTCTGTGCTGGAGGTCTCAGCTGATGGCAAAATGCTGGGACCTGCCGTGGGGTGGCTGCAGGGTGAGGGCTGGGGGTGACAGCCCCTGTAGCCAGCAGCCAGCAGTGCCCTCCCATCATGTAAAAGTGTAGATTACTTTCAGTGTTTATAGAGTTCCCATGAAGTTTAAAAAAAAGAAAAAAGAAAAAAAAAAAGTGTCTGTGTTCTTTTTTCCAGGACATGGCACCCTTTGCCCCCTCCTCTGCTGTGCAGACCCCTCTGCTCGGGGTGCTGGGTTTGTGCAGTGTGTGTCTGTTAAATGTTTTCTCCTTTTGAACTGCAGCTCACTGGTTCTTCCTGGTCAGCATTAGCACCTTGCTATGTATTTATGATAACTGCAGAGGCAGCACCAGCTTCTTCCCATCTCTCCAGCATCTTTTTCTCCTCCTTGCAGCTGTTTGCCATCCATCTCAATTTGGAATTTAGGCTCCTTGCTTTTCTTAAGCAAAAAGACCTCCCTTAGGAGAAAACAGCTTTCTCTCCTGAATGGGAATCTTGCAACCTGCTTTTGGGCCTGAATTTATAGAGAAGTAGTCTGATGGTCTCCAGCTGAAGGATGGGGTGTGGTCACACCCACACCCTTTTTAGGCTGCTAATTTCTGGTGCTTGGCAGAGGAGTTTTCCTCTGCTCCTTATAGTACCAGGGCTTGTGAGGCTTAGTCCAAATTCCTGATTTTAGGAGGGCTCAGCACAAGCCAGGGACCATGGGCTGGGCCATGGGGAGCACCCAATGGCACAGAGGCCAGGAGCAGGCAGGCAGGCAGCTCCAGTTGGGGCTGGTTTGCCTTTGGGGAGCTGGAGGCCAGGGTGAAGGTTTGTCAGCAATAATTTAGGGGAGGAGAGTGGAAATGTGACACCAAGATGGGAACTGCAGCATGTTTTTTTTTCCTTTTTTCCTGGGGTCCTTGTCTCTCTAATGTTTCCTTTCAGGGCTGTATTTTCTCCAGGGATGGATGTCTTCAGAGCAGCAGTGTTTCAGGAAAGTAACAGTTTTCTTTTTTATTAGCCCTTGCAGAAAAGGATGACAGATTGGAAAGGGCACTGAGGGGCTGTCCCAGCAATCCTGGTGTCCCAACACACAGGTGTGTGGCTTGTTTTCTGGAGGAAAATGTTTCGATTTCATCTGAGCAAGAAAAATATAGCATAAGTAAAACTACTCAGGTTTTTATCCAGAGAAAAGATAATCAAAACAAGAAGTTTCAAAGCTTGGGACTGGGCCTCAGCAAGGACTTCCCAGAGGAAGAATTTGGAGAGGTTAAAGGCACACTTCAGTAGACACATCTATATGATAAATTTAGAATTGAAATGCACTTAGTGAAGCAGTGACATCTTAGATTTATGTGCTGCACAGAGACCCATCAAGGCGCAGCAATCCACCCACACAGGACTTCTTGCAAGATCAGAGTCCTAGTTTTAACCTCCATAATTTTCTCTGTCCCGACTCGCTGCACAATTAACCAGCTGAATGCTCTGATTTAGGACCAGCTCTCTGCAAGCAGACGTTTTCTTGGCAGCCATCAGGAGCGTTCCACTGCCTATACACCCATAAATCAGGACTTGGGACACCAGGAAAATCCTGTGATTGGCTTAAAAAATCAGGAGATGTCTTGAACCAGAACAAGCTGCGATTTTTTTAATAAATTATTTTCCTTATATTTTCAGAGGTTTGTGGAAGAAGGGCTTTCACAGCCTCTCTTGAACTCTGCCAGAGAGCTCCTGAAAGGCCCAAGTTCTGAAGATTCTGGAAGCCATAAGTAAAATGTGGCCATTCCCACGGGGGAATAAAGAACCACACCTCTTCTGTGCCTTCCTCCCAGGACCTCCATCCTCCTCCCCAGGTCCACGTCCCTCCTCCTGCCAGACCATGTCCCCAGCATGTCCCCACGGTCGCTCTGCTCCATCGCGGAGGGGACATGGGGCAGGCTGGGCCCTGCTCACCCTGCCCTTGGCAGCTGGCAGCAATTTTGGGTAAGGAGCAAACCCCAGAGCTGTCTGACATTCCTGGTGTGGAGGGCACAGGAGTCACTGTGACCCCGGCAGGGCCCTGTGGCCGCCCAGCCCAGCACACACCCGGGGCAGAGGAGCTCAGGGCGCCCTGCGGATGGAGGGTCTGGGCTGTGCTGCTCAGCACACAGCTCCCCACGGGGCACCTGCAGCAAAAATGGAGCAGAACAAAGCAAAACCAGCCCAGCTGGAGTGCCTGTGCCCCTTGGGCCAGAGCCCATCCTGTGCAGACGCTCAAGCTTGTGTGGCTGTCAGCCCAGGACCGGGTCTGTCACCCCAGCACATGCTGAACCAGTGGCTCCTGAATGGGGAGATGCTGGTGGCCAAGCCAAAGCGTGGTGGTGGGACCCTGGGGCAGCCCTGCTGCCTGGGAGTGGTGGGGTTCATCAGTGTTGATGAAGGGTGAGGTTTGAACAGAACACCTTCATTTTTAGCTGTGGCACAAGCAGAGGGAGGGGATCAGCTCCCTGCCACGTGGGTCAGGGTTTCTGCTCTGCTAAGGGCACCGTGCTTCCAGCTGCAGGGCACCAGCACATGTACCTCTGCAGTTATACACCAGACTTCACCAGCTATTGGTGAACTGATGAGGTTTTGTTTTGGGGGGTTTGTTTTGCTTTTTTTCCCAAGCCCTTTGGTTTGTCTCACAGTGAACAAAATCTTGACCTTGTGCAGTGTTCACATCTGCATCTTGAATTTTAAAAATGGGGCTGATTAGCGGTGGGCTTTATTGCTCAGGGAGCATAAGTGAATTCTTCTTAAAGTTCCAGCAGAATGGATTTACAGCTGCTCATAAAGATACTAAAAACAACAAGAGGAGGAGGACACTGGCCTTTATTAGCTCCTTGCTTTGAGAAATACATTAATCAAATGAAATTCAATTTAAAAGACCCAAGAGGCATATACAAAAGGATTAGTCAATTGATGTGTAAATGAATTAACAGTTCAAACGTGATTAATAGCAAAATCTGACTGTGGAAAAACCACCTAGAAACGACCCAACATAAAGCCTCGTCCACCCCAAAACCACTCACTTACTCCTGGCACCTTCAGTAGTGGAATTCGTCACACCAAATAACACTTTTCATGCACATAAAGGAAACAAAATCCAAATGCATACATAAGGCAGTGTTCCAACAAATGAGATCCTGCCTTTTATTGTACTTGGAACACCAACAAATTTGAGGATTACAAAAGGAGCTGAACACCAAGTGTAAAGGTCTGCCCCATGGCACAGCACAGGCCCGGGGGCTTTCATGGGACCCAACCATGGACTCAGTCACAAAGTGAGTATTTCCATTTCCCTTCATACCATTTGGTTGGATTTGTCTTGCTCTCTGATGCCAGACAGGCTCCTGTGTTTGAGCAGGAGAACAGCCATCTCCAGTCTGCATGGTGACATCCCCGGGGCACCTTCATCTGCATCGTGCCGGGCAGGGCAGTGGCTGTGGCTGCTCTCCTCCCCAGGATGGGGGAACACCTCAGATCTCTCTTTTCCTCAGTCAATGGTATCAGTTCCAATTAAAAAAAAAAAAAAAAAAAAGAAAAGAAAAAAAAAAGCACAAAGTGGCAACAATCCTAACAACACCCTTCTCTAAGAAGCAGAATTAGTCCTCAGAGGCTGAGACTGGGGAAAACGCTGCCATTGCAGAGAGCAAACTGAACAAAACTGCAGTGCTGCAACCACAATAAAATACATGTGTGCTTCAGCCCTGTTGCAGGGCTTGCAGAGGATAATTCACAATGCAGCAGCAAAGTCCCACCCACACAGGGCAAAGGCTTTTTCCACAGCAGGTGAAGGAAGCTGGAAGCTTTGCCCTCCCCTTGCAGCCAGGCCCAGGGAAATAACCCCAGTCCTGTGCCTGGAAGTCTCTCCCTATCCTGTGGGCTCCTTGTTCTATCTCCTGCAGTGTTTACTTCATGACTTTACTCAGCAGTGGTGAAACGAGAAAATGCAGAGACACTGCACTTTGTTGATTTCATGAATATAGCTGTGGGAGTCCTCCCCAGGCAAAAAGGCACCAGCAATGAGCTATTTGGCTTATTACAAAGAAAATAAAATATATCTATATAGAGAGAACTCTTTTTTTTATGTTACAGTGGCATCTTAACAAACAAACCAGCGTTAAATCACCACAGAACACAGAATACCCAGCACAGAGTGCAGCTTATTACAAATCTGCTGTGGTTTTATAAGTGGTGCAGAGATTCACTTTATGAATCGCAAGTGCAGTTCCCCTGCCACGTCCAAAGGGAATGAGCACAAATCCCTGGGTGGTGCAGGGAGAAAATGGGGGGGGCTGCAGCCTGCACTCTGCTCCTCCAGACCCCCAGCCCTGCCCTCACCTCTGGGCAGGTTTCCATCCCCACAGTCCCACCCATGTCACTGCTCCCTGTCCCCTGCCACAGGGACACCGTGCCACAGTCTGACCCCAGGACTGAGGCCACCAGGATGTGATGGTGCAGAACGTGGACTCAGCCAGTTGTCCTGGTACAAGAAAGGATTTCTGTGCCTCTGAAATCTCCTTTGAAACAGCCACAAAAATGCTACTGCTATGTGATTCCAGGATTCTGCCCTAAAGTGCAAGGGCACTCTGCAGTCAAAGAGGGCAGAACCACAAGACACTGTTGTCCCCCAAGTGCAAATACAACCCCTGTCTAACCAGAATCAGCTGCAAGAAAGCTGGAGAGGCAGATGCTGACACCAGACCATGCCAGTGCATGCTCCATTCATACCACAACAGGATGGACCTTTGACAAATGGTAGTACCTAGCCAGAAAAAAAATATTAAATTAAAAGTTTCCATTAACATTGGAACATCCCAACTCACCTCCTGGAGAACATGCAGTTGCAATCAGAAGAGAAACTCTATTACAGCATTAAATAGGTAGCTTTAGCAATATAAAACAGGGCATGCCTTTATATATATATATATGCTCATATATATATATGTATATATGTGTGTGTGTTTATCATATATTACAGGACTGAAACATCTAGGGACAGCTGCTACATGACAGTGAAGACTGTGAAATTCTCTTGGCTTTATTAAAGCAAAAGTAGACAAGAAAACACAGAAGAAAACACAAAGTACAAAGACCAGAACTTTGGTATATCTAAGCCTTCATTTTCCCCCAGTTCCTGCAGCAGCCCATGAAAATAAACACAGGAACAGGCTTAAATCCCCCAGAAAATATGCACAGTTGCTACTGGTTCACACATCCTTCACTCATCCCCTTAGCAGTATCATTAAAAATCAACTCTCGAATAAAAAAGTTGTAGAAGTTACTTAAATGCTGAAGCCACAGAGCACACAAGGCAGGTGCCCAGGGCTTTGGGGTCCCTGTGAGGATGGCAGCCCAGGTCCCCCTCCCCTGGAGCTTCACCAGAGCTCCAGCACCCTCCTCGGAGCACTGGCAGTGGGAGCAGTGTCACACAGGTGAGCTGCACACATCTGGCAGGTGAAACATCAGCAGCATCCCCCCCAAAAACCACTCTGCCTTCCCACCATGCTTCCACCAGCACACCAGAGTATGCAGATCCCTGCTCGGTTTGATTTCTTCCCAGTCTCCCAGCAGGATACCTCCACTCTCAGTAACTACTGAAAACTATTGACACAAACTTGTGCAAGATGTAAAGCTGTCCAGAGGAGCTGCTCAGCTTGCTCATAAACTCCCTCCTGTGGAAGAAGGAGATGAGGGCATCACAACCCAGTTGCTTATCATGGTTTTCTGCTTAACAGCCAGAAAGTGCTGAAGAAGGAGGAATGCACCAGCAGGACTATTTCTCTGGTTCATTTGAAAATCCCAGATCACACCAACATGTAAAATACTTTCAGCCCTCTAAAACAGGAAAAGCTATTGAGAACCCTATCCTGTTGGCTGATGGTCAGGAAGGTCACCTACAGGTTCTCTTGCCTCCTGCATGGAGCGGTTTCAGGAGGAAGAGCATGTCCTCACAGACTGCCAATTGAAGAAGTCACCAGCACCTCCAGACCCACCAGCCTCGCCTGGCTGCTGGGGACAGGCACCAGGGCACAAGGGACATGTGAGGGACCATCTGCGAGGCAATGTGAGAGGCAGTGCACAAGGGTCAGTGTCCCCCCACCCCCAGTGCAATCAACCACTGCAATTAGCAGGAGCCATGCACACCACTCCAAGGGCAGAGGATCTCCTCAGTGTCTCCCCTGCAGCCCCCCAAAGCACCATGGTGGCCCCAGCTGCCAAGGGACAGCAGGAACAGGACCCTTGCAGGTCCCAGCCCGGATGCTCTGCTTCCAGTACACTTGGCTGCAGGCATCAGAAAAAAAAATAATTGGGATAAATGCAAAATAAGGAGCACAGCTGGAAACCCAGGGTCTGGGAAGAGACAGGGAGAGGAGAGCTGATGGGGGGCTGGAGGGCAGGCACTTGTGGAGGTGGGATGGGTGGTGATGGGAACAGCTGGGTGGGAGGAGCAGCAGCTGCCAAGGATGGGAATGTGACTGCCGAGTGCCCAGGGACAGACCCAGATCCAGCTTCACTGTCTGATGGAAAAATATCCCAGGGGGAAAGAGTAGGGATCCACCCCAAAAGTCACCTTCCCCTCCATCCCTTTGCTGACACCCCGTGAGCAGCTCCAGGGCACTGGTGGCCACCACATCCTGTCCTCAGCAGACCCCAGAGCTCTCTGACCCAGCAGCAGGTCCTGCGAGTCCTCCAGGCTGCAGATCCACCTCATCTCCCTACTCTTCTCTCTTTCTCTGCTGCAATAGTTTAACTCATCTGCTTTCCAGCACAACAATGCAAATAAAAAGTCCCAGAGGAGGCTGGTAAAATAACCCACACCCAAACTTATAGGTTCAACCTGCTTCTTGTCTTGTTCTGTTCTTAAAACACACCCAAGCCCAACAGCTGCTGGCACTCCTCCTGATCTCCCATGGTCCTGGGCCAGTCAGAAGTCACTGAGGAAAACTGAAATGAGGGAGCATTGGCACAGTGCCACTGCCACTGTCCTCTGTCCCAGCACAGTGAGCCAGATCCGAGAGAAGCCATGGCTAGTAGTTCAGATCAGAGGTACCTCAGGAAAAATAGAAATCTCAGGAATCCCAGCAGATCTGTTACTGTCTGTTTCCTTGGCACACCACTTCTGTGGAGAGGATTCCCCAAGGCACTGCAGAACAACAGTAGTGCAGAAATAACAGGCAGGAGATGGCTGAAATGGGGGTGGCAGCACTGGGAGGCCCCTCTGGAAGATCACTGTGCGTGGAAGTAGATAGGCTTGACTTTTCCAGACAGGATCTTGGGAACCTGCACAGAGATGATCTCAGCCATCATTTCAGGGTAGTCCACACTCACCATATGTGCCTTAATTAAAAGGTCAAATGTAAACTGATGCAGATCCTTGGCAATCTGAGAAAGGAAGAAAGTTGGTTGAGTGACAAGACCCTGGCCAGCAATGTCCCTGGGGAGCCAGCACTAGCAGGCACAGCAGGTCAGGGCTGGACCATGCTGTGATGGGACCTGCTTGGCTCTCCAGCCACCACCCTGCCCACGTTACAGATGGCAGCTATGTGTCCCAAGGGGAAGCCAGGGAACCACCCAGCCTGGCAGCATGCAGTGTATCTTGCCATGGCCCTTCACACTCAGACACTACTGAGCCCCAGAAAAAATTGTGATGTAAGAAGACAGTACTTGCTTACTCCTACAGGAGCTCATCTTACTGTGTGCTGATGCTGCTGTCTTCACATATTAAGAATTACTTTTTGTTTATAGACATATAACTGTAGAGGCACAGAGCTGAGCCCCAGGCAAGGGAAAGGTCTAGCTGCACATTTCACCAGTACAACTTTAAGTCACAAATAGAGAAATTCGGTTTCACTGCTGTAATCAGAGAGCATTCACTGTGGGCACTGAGATTTTGAGCTGTTTTGCTAGGCTGATGGTGGAAAAGCATCATCAACAATTGCCAAAATAGGACACACACAAACCCAGGCACAAGAGTGATTATTGCTGGAAGCAGCAGAGGTAAGCTCTGCCTCCATAGTTACTGTCTGACTGTCCTCTGCCACTTAATCTGAAACTGTCCCTGCAAAGGTGTGCCAAGACCTAAACCACAAACTGCAAGGATTCACAGAACCATTGACCAGCCCAGGATGGAAAGGACCTTGAAAGATCAGCTAGTCCAACCTTCCTTGGGCAAGGGAGCCTGGACAAGGCTGCCTAATGCCCATCTTGGAAAGCTCCAGGGATGGGGACTACCACTACCCTGGGGAGGTTTTGCCAGGGAAGGACCACTCTCACTGTAAAAAGTTTCTTATATTGTTTCTTATGTATTTAGCTAGACATTTTACTGTCCTCCCTTACAGGATGCACAGAGTCCAGGACTTTCGTGAGCTGGTAAAATCGCCGAGAGCAGGAGGTAGGGTTCTTCCTCTTGCAGGCAATGATGCGGTCAAGTTCCTTAATGTAATTCATTCGAAGTTCATCAAAGAGCTTCTGGTTCTTCAGACCATCCACTGGAACTGGATGGAACATGGGAAGGAAACAGTAACTGAGTTGCCCAGAGAGTAACAGAGCAAGAGGAAAGCTGAAGAAGGGTCAGTGCAGACCCACGAAGAAACATCTGCTCACAAGCTCTGCTTCCCTTGTGGCCCTCACCCTGACCACCCTGGTGGCCTCATTACTGCCAGCCCAAGGCTCCTGGCCCAGAGAGCTGCAGTGCTGCTGTCCTGCCCAGCAGCAGAGGTTTGGGGGGCCTCAGGAGAGTGGGGAGACTGAGGAGCAACCTCCTGCAGCAGCTGCACGGGAGGAACACTGCACAGGGCAGAGCTGGGGTGGGCTACCTGTGGAGGATGGCTGGTGACCCTCACATTTGGCAGCTGTTGTCTCTGAGCAGCTCAGGATGGAGCAGAGAGAACATTCCAAGCCCCGGCTCAGGAAGTGTGAGCATGTGCACAGAGGGGTACAGAATGTGGCAGTGGGAGCTCTGGGGGAAAGGGTGTGAGTACTCACTAATGCTGAAGAAGAGCAGTGCCTTCATACAGAGGAACTCCTGGGGTGTGATCTGGAGCCAGCCGAATTCCTGGGAGAGGTGCCTCATCCTGAGGCACTGGCTGTACATCCTGGACTTGTGCATGCGGTACCTGTGGGGAGAGACGCATGGCAGGGGACAGGAGGGGACAGAAAGGGACAGGAAGGGACAGGAGGGGACATCAGGGCTCGAGTGGTGTGCAGGAGGACACGCTCTGCCCAGATCAGCCACCTCTGGCATGCAGCAGGGGAACCTTTCCCAAATGCCTGTGTGCATTTTGTTGGGACAGGGATGACCACCAGGGATGGGTGGGGTTTGTTTGACCCTCACAAGCAGACAGGAAAGCAAATTCCTTGTTTTGCTCTCATTTCTCACACAGTCAGACCACGACAAAGCACAGGATTAGATGGCTGTTATTTCTTACTTACTCATTAAAGACCAGGTCTGGAGCAAAGTAAAGCATCCTGGAGTTGACGTTGGTGAAAGATCTCCAACCCATGGCAAAAACCATGAGCCCCATCCAGGAGTACTGAATTATGGACATCTGGTCATCCACATGCAGGTTGCGAAATCCTATTTAAAAAATGAGAAGGGGATGGTACAAATTACTGTTGGCTTCTTGCAGTGGCCAGGACTGTTTTCCTGCAGACTCCAGCTCTCCCACAGCATTCCTGTTAGGGCAAGGTGGTCCACAGCCCAACCACCGCTCACACCAGGACACACAGATACACTCAGGAGACACAAGGACAGTGTCAGTGGGCTGGTGTTCCTACCCTGACAGGCAGCCAGGAACGGCCAAAGCTCAAAACCACAACTGGAAGGGGAGAAAAGGATATTCAGACACAGGGAGGGGAGATAAAGAAACCCACAAACAGCGAAGTGCTTTAAGGGAAGGCAGTGACAAAGTGGTAATAAATAACATCTTCCCCCAAAGAGCTTCAAAGATCTTTATGAGCAGTATTTAAAGGCTTTGCAAAACCCTATGAGTGAACAAACACCAATCTGCAACAGACTGGACAAAAAAATATAGCGGGATGGGATCTGGTGGCTTCCCAAGTCCTGCAGGACGTTCACGTGGCAGGTCCAGGTGCCCCAGCCCTGGTTTCTGGCACTTGGTCTCAGACACCCTGAGCCACAAAATGTCCCTGGGCCATCTGCTCTGCCATCACCTCCCAGCCCCTGTGCCAAAACGCTGGCAGTTACCATGTCAGACAGTGTGCCAGTGAGCACAGCAAAGAGCAGAGGAGGATTTGTTTGCCTTGCTCTGCTGACAGGAATAAATCAGCCCAAGGGGAGTGGGAGCCCAGCAGCAATACAATTACACAGCTCACGTTCTGCAGGCACCCAGGCAGAAACAAGCCCTCATTAACCAACTACCCCCCCGGTGCAATTCTGGCACTCGAGGAAACAAGCCAAAAAGCTTCCATTATGTTCAACCCATTAAGACTTCACCAAAATTAAGTAAATGGATTTTATTGTAAGTAACTCATCATCAAGCTAACAAACTGCTTGGTTTCCTCTGTCCAATACACGACACGTTTATTTAACAACTATGAAAATAAATACAAAAACTTCTGCCCAACTGCAAGCTGAACAAAAATTTTAATTAAATTCAAATCAAATCAGTATTCCCAGATGGTGCCTCACAGTTAAATCCCAGCCATGTTTACAACACAGGCACAAACACTACCTCCAACACTGCACTTTTTTCTAGACTCTCATAAACAGTCAAATGCAATCTGGTTTCAAGAAAATCCTATGCTATCTCAACCAAATATTGAAGCAGTTCAGTGCATAATTATAACCCGTTGAGTGTCTGCCTCTTGCTTGGGAAGCTGTCAAATGAGTACAAGCCCTGCTTTACTGCTGACTGAAATTGCTTTGCCTTGGCACATTTTCCTTTCACCTTGTGTGTCTCTGGATTAAAAAACTGCAGTTTATGAACAAGTGTTGTCCCACAGACCCAGAGGAGGTGATGTCCCTGTGGAGACCCCCTGGCAGCCAGAGGGAAATGCTTCACCAGCATGTGGGGACAGACAAGGGTTTTGGTGTGCTTGTTCATTACCTGGTAATTATGTTCACTTAAAAAAATATATATTTCTGCAAGGTTTATCAGTGTTTAAGGATAGGTGTTTGAACACAACAGTTTTGTTGTTACAGGACTGAAAGCTGGGTTTCTGCTTTTGGCCGCAAAAACAAGTTCTAGAAACACAGTGGCCAAGTTCCCTGAACAGGAATCACTGCTTCCAGTTTCTGAGCAAAAATGCCTTGAAACAAAACTGATTTTCAGAAACCAGATGCATATAATCTCCTGGAAACCTCCCTGCTCCAGGCATCTTAGATGATGTATGGCCAGAATCACTGTAAAAGGGAATAAACACAAACCTAATGCCACAACATATTGTTAATTTTTTTTGTATTGGCATAGTCTGAAAGAAATCACAGCACAGGTAAAATTAAATTTACTTATGACTTGACATAGGTCCACACAGAACCTTTTTCTGGTGAATAATGATAAATCAGCATAGTTTTGAAAAAAATACACTTCATCTTCTCTCTTGATGCACTGTTGTGCCAGAATGGTATCTTCCTAAGAGATAAAGCAGTTGAACATCTCCTGTGTTACCATAAAGTAACATAAACAAACACACAATTTTTATCTGGAAATGTTATTGTCCAGAGAATGGAAAAAAGCACCCAATTAATTGTGTCCTTCCAGCTAAAGGGTGAGTTAGACATACTGTGAGGCAGTAGAGTTGAAAGAGAAGAGCTGGTCTGACATGTGGGGCTGTTCCCATCACCTCTCAACACAAATGGTGGTCATTAAACAGCCTCCAGCTTCACAACATGGAGACCCCATGGAGATCTTTCTGTTTGGAAAAAAAATCAACTGCATCCCACGGGTTAAATGGCATGGTTTTTGTTTCCTTTCCTTTTACCCCTGCCTGCACACTCCTGTGTTGCCCCAAGCCCAACAAGCTGCCCAGCAAACCTGCTGACCTCGGAACGGGAAGCACTCCTGCTTTATTAACCAAAATATAGTTTAAATAGATTATTAACAGCAAATACCTCTACCTGTGGAGCAGGACTCTTCACAGGATCCTGACACGGGCTGTGCCTGTCCATCACTCAGCTCCTGAGGAGCCAACAGGGATGAGACCCCCCCAGGACAGAGCCAGGGGCTGCACAGCCACCATCTGCAGCACCAGAGGAGCCACAGCCCTGCCACAGTCATCCCTTGCCTGGAAAATAGCAGGAGAACCACTAACAGCAGAGCTGTGGTCATTACTGCTGAACCCTGGTGCTGGCACATGTCAGGGATTGCTGGAGAAAGCTGGGGAAAACAAATTGGGTTTGCCTCTGGCTGGGGAACAAGGATGCTTCTGAAAGCAGCAATCCTTTAGGCATGAGAGGACTATCACTAATTTTGTCCAGATGCTGTCAGCAGGAGTTGGGATCAGGTGGAGGGCAGGAGAGTGAGAGCCTGTGCTGAGGCAGGGGTCAGGATGAGCCATGTTTCTCCCATTCAAACTGCCCCTGTTACAGCCCCAGCCCCCGGCAGCTTTGATGGTGACTTCCTGTACTTTTTGGAAGAAACCTTGATTTCTGATGTAGATAGGGCAGAAGAGAAAGCATGATGTGTCTATGGATTCACAAGGTGAACCTTTTTGAGTCAAGAATACAAGAACTAGACTGGGCTACCCTACTCAGGCTGACACCCCTCTGGACACCTCCCGGGGGGCTGCTGAGTTCCAGAGAATGACAAATGTCCAACTACATTTCATCACCTGGTCAGTTTGGGATTTGTTAAGTTGCTTCCTCACCTGGCAAGGCCTTTGCCCATTTGACCACGTAGACCAGCTGCCTCTCCCCAAGTTCATTGAGGCTGCTCAGCAGGTTGGAGAAGGAGTCTGGCTGGCTGTTGTCATGGCCAGCACACACCACACCAGGCTCAATGGCCTCCAGGACATTGAGGAAGATGGGCTGACACTCATACCCATCAATGTGTGTCATCACCAGCTTGGGAGCTTGCTCCTCAATGGGGCTGGATGAACAGGCTGCATCCACATCATCTGGTGTCTTCAGGTTGCCCAGCTTCTTCAGCTTGCGGGCTGTAGAAATGACACGTTTTAGTGTGAGCTTAAAAATAAATAAAAAATCTTGAGGCTTCTTGTCCTCCAATTCCATCGCTTATATTTAGGAGGAAAGGGAAACAGATGCCAGCAGCAGCTGGTCCTGCAGTGACCACCACTCAAAGGGTGCCCCAGCAGAAGGGCACTAAGGACAAAAGGGAGCACAGGCTGCACAAGAAAATCCATTTGCTCATTAATTTTACATAGAAAAAAGCAAGCACATCCTCAGTCTCACACTGACTCCCACTCAGAAAGGGAGAGGAAGAACTGGCTCTTAGTTACAGATGCTTGTCTGGTAGCAAGGTACACCAGGAGCTTCAGATGTGAGAGTCAGTGCCCACCTAACCTGGCACCTACATGACAATGCTCAGCACAGGCTGGTAGGCTGCTGTAGGTGGGAACAGCTTCCATCCTGTCCTGACTTCAAAAACCCTAATTACTCAGAGAATAAAAGCTGATCATTTAATTCAAGTGGAGAATATAACACCAAACCATTTGTCCTTGGGGCTTTGGCTCTGTCATTACATGATACTTATCTCAAATTTCCTTTCAGACCTAATTAGAAAAATAAGCAGCGAAACATAAAAATGTCAAGTTAAAGTGCAGCTTTGTAAATCAATTCAAAATGCTGATCTTCAAGTAGTGTACTTTGGATGATCTACCATAGGGACAATTAATGCAGGCTGTTCTGTAAAGGAGGAGGGGAAAAGAGTACTAAAAATAAGAGAGAGCAACAGGAAAAGAGGGCTGCAGAGCAGCGGGAGAACTTTCAGCCAAGGCTGTGGGTTCACAGGGGACCATTCAGACCCTTCTCCCCCAGGGACCTACCCTGGGTGTTGCTCTTGGCCCATCAGGTCCTGTGCATAAATGGAGACAACCTCACACTATATAGAACACACACATGCCTTGCTTTATATTTTAATTTTTTGTCTTAAACTTGAACAATCCTGTACAAAAAGATAACGAGTGACGTAAGAGGATAGCAAGCAACCAACTCTGCTGCCTCCGAGACTGCAGACAATTTAGTTGATAATTTTAATAGCACAGGCATATCAAACATGTTTAAGAGATCTGAGTCAGTCTGGCCCCCATGAATTAAAAAAAAAAAACAATACAAAATCAGACAGTACTGCTGAATGATTTAAAATCACCTAGGTGATAAATCCCAAATTAATTATAGATGCTGAAACAACATCAGGTTTTGTTTCTTAAGAGGATTATTGCTTTGCTGCTGAATGTCTACCTTCATTCCAAAAAGAAAATTAACTACATCTACTATAAAAAGCCTGTGTGGCACTGCATAGGTGAGAAAACAGTAAGGAACATCGAGGCCTGGTAATAAGCTCAGTCTATGAAGGCAAAATACATTTTGCTGTACGTAGATACATGGACCAACTGAAGAGATGAGTCCTACTCGAGGAACATCAAACTCCATCCTGGGCAGCTTGACCTTGTACCAAAAGCTGATGGGCAAACAGAAGAGGGGCCTGAGCTGGCAGGATGGCACTGACAGAACCCTGTGCCATGGGAAGGTGGAAAACACCATCCCACAGAGCACCAGACCCCTGCCTTGGGCACTAACACTGCTGACACGGGGAAGCTCCCTCCCTGTGCAAGGGAGGGGTTGGCAAACTGCAGACACTGTAAGAACACTGGAGCAGAAAGAACACACCTAGGAGCAAGGAAATACAGAATTAGACCCAGGTGGCCATGCAGAAGGTTAAAGAGCTATTGTCACAGCCAACAAGCACCCACTGTGGGGACACAAAGTCAATAAAAGCACTTTTTTCAATCTAGCAAGCAAAGCAGTCATAAAGATACAGTTGCTAGGAATCAAGGACAGACAAGATGAAAAATCAGGCACATGGAACACAAACACTGAACACAATGAACAACTGCAACTGCATGGCAGAAGTGGTCTGGATTTCCACTGCTGGAAATGCTCACAGCAATCTCAAACACTTTTATAATGCATGAGCTCTGTTCTAACCACAACACCTGGAGCGGAACCAGGACTCACACAGGTGCATTACAGCTGCAGTAGTTTTCTAGCCCTGCCACCAATGAAATGAACTGAATTTGGGAGGTTTTTCCCTAGGACAGGATCCACACAGAGTGCAGTCACCAGGCTGGAGGTGCCCAGCACACTCACACCAGGCAGGCTCTGGGCAGGCACCTGGACTGGCAGGAGGAGCTGGTGCTGTGGAGAGGCAGGACAGGGCACCAGCAGAAGCCAGCACACAAACTGGCATTATCTTTCACTAATTTTTAAAAAAATATATATTTTTTTTTCTTTTCCTTCTCTTTGGCTTTACAGCGTTGATGGGGCAAGAAGATTTTGTTTAATGGATTTCAGCTTGCAGGTCAGAGTGATCTCAATCGATAATGAAGTGCTTCGACGTGCTGCCATTCTGTGCCAAAGCAGAGTCCTAAATAAGGTATTCACTGTGCCACCTCCTCCTGCCATTAAACCCTGAGAGCTGCAGGTCTGCTGGTCACAGGCAGCTCTATTAAACCCTAAGAAGTGACTGGTAATTAGCAGGCAGCTAAAAACAACTGCTGGGAGCTTGGAAACTCTTTCAAATGCTCTGCCTCTCTACTGTGGGAGAAATAACTGTAGATAAATTCATAGCATGCATGTTTTTAACAATTGCCTTTAAACCCACATTCAAAACAAATGTAAAACAGACCAGGCAGAACAGGTCAGGATGACCCAAAGGGCTTAAGAAAAAGAAAAAAAAGGTGGGAGGGGGCTATCGGAATTAGCATTACTTTTGTCAGCGTGTCCTGCAGAAGGAGGTTGCACTGGTGTATGTCTTCTCTTACTTGTGGAAACTGCACCAGAAAACAGCACTGAAGATGGTGAGCATGCATAGTTTGGGTGGCATTCCCAAGCCCTCCTGCTGGCTGTTGGTTTTGGTTCCTCACCCCCATCCCACAGCTCTTCTTTATGAAGAAAAATGTCCTGTCCTGCCTAGGAAAAACCATCTCAAACTGGGAGTGCTCTGCTTTCAGGGGCTTTGCTTAAGGTGAGAATCCAGCTTACCCAGTTGTTTGCATTTTTTTCAGATTAATGAGGTTTTGAATTAAGGAGAGGAATTTCCTGAAACTCAAAACATTCAATGAAATTCACTCCTTTGGTATTAGAATCCTAAAATGTTTCCAACAGCTCATTCAGATCCATCAGCCTCATTTTTTCAGACATCTCCTGACTATTAGGTGCCAAGAACATTTGTTATCTGCAGGATTAGCCCGCCTGCCCCAACCCCTCACATGGACCCAAGGGATGGTATCAGACAGTACCTCCAAGGGTCATCCCAGCCTCATAGCACTTCCGCAGGCGGCAGGAGGGGCAGTTTTTCCTTCTGAACTTGTCAATGGTGCAGTCATTCCTGCTGGCACACAGGTATTTCTGTTTCCCTGCAAACATCAGAGGGAATGGCAGGTGGGTGGTGGGTACCAAGCAGATCATGTCAGTGATGGTTTCCATGTTCACCCTCAGCAGAAAGTTTAAGTTGGAAAGACATATCTTGATCCTCCTGCCACCACACTTACCGACAGTTTGCTAAATGCAGTCCCCAGATTTCCCTCTACAACCATGACCCTCTTTACAGCACTTTTGGGACCTGAATTATTTTTGTGTGCTGTGGGCAGCTCACAGACACTGGGGCGTGGGTGGGTTCTGCCACCGTGGGTCTCTTGCCAGGCTGGCATCAGCCACCCAGTCCCCTGGGCTGTACCCACAGCCAGGAGGGAACGGGGACTGGTGAGTCCCCCCTGTAGAGGACACCCTGCACAGCAGCAGGGAGGGTTAGGGGGGCTGGCAGAAAACTCAGAAGTTACTTACTGTCAGACTGACTGGTATTTTAGACTCATTCTTCCACTTGGGCTTGAGAGCAGCCCTTAAAGCTCTCAGTTACAGCTCTTTTTTCATTGCCTCATCTGCTAGACATGCCAAGAATGAGCTTTCTGTCCTGTTTTCAAGTCTGAACATGTTTAGTGGATCAGGGTTTATCTGATGTTCTTCACACTGTTCCAAACTAAACCAAGTCTCCATAAAAAACCAAGCTGTGCATCTCAGACTCTGCACAAGAAGCCTACATGGGGAACCAGGCGATAGCCAGCTGAACCTTTACTTACCATCTTTGCAATGTTCTTGCTTTCTATATCCTCTTAGGAATAGCCCTTTGGAGTTCTCCGAGGTTCATTAAGAGGATGAGATTGAATCTAATGCTTAATGTACCAGTTACGACAAGAAACACGCTGATTTGGTGTACTGATTTAACACCTCCCCACCTCTCACACACACATCCACAACCCCTGAAGGTGTTAGAATGAGAAGCAGCATGTGCAAGGGCTACACCAGAGGGCTGCAAAACACCACGGGTTTCAAAGTCTTAGAGTGGTCCCCATTAAAAGCTGATCATGGCACCACCCCCAGCACCTTGGCTGCCGACTCTGGAGACATAATGGGGTGAGAGTGCCTCCCTTGCAGCACACCACCCCTCGCTGAACCCTTTTAACACCATTCCCACCAGCACCTCTTCTCACCCCTTCCCCTTGCTCATTACCAGTGTCAAGGACACTTCACAACCCTCAGACACCAAACCCCAGAGAACACAAGCACCATCCTGCCTTTCAGCAGTTCATTGAGGAGGGCGAGCGATAAACAACTTCAGCTGAAACTGGGTTACCTGGGAGTTATTTTTGTGCTATGGGAAAGAAGCAGAGAGGCCACACTCCCTCCACTTGACCTCTTTACAAGCAGACACCACAGGCACACGGATGCTCGACTTCCTCAGGCTGGGATCCTGATCCCCTTACTCCTGTCTCCTGACAATGCCTGGCCTTGGGAATTGGGATGGCTCCAGAGGCCATCAAAACCTCCATGAGTATAAACCAGCTGGAACACCAGAACAGCTCCAGCGCACAGGACCCAGTGGGTCCCTGGCCATGGGGCTGCTGTGAGCAGTGCTGCTGTGGGAGCAGAGCAGAGCCCTCCCGCCTGCCCATCGGCTCCAGCTCCAGCCCTATCTCACCTCTCTAGTCTAAACTACAGTATTTTTGCAACAATAATAGCTCAACATCTTAAAAAAGCTCAATCTTCTCCTGAGAGCAGCCTCAGTAGGGGAAGGCAGCACCACCCCTGCCCCAGCCCCAAGGATGCTGTGGGTCAGGCATGGCTCTAACTACATCCCCTGCCAAGAGAACTGTCCCCTGACCACCCCCTTCCCTCCCCAGGCTCCAGATGGGGTCCCAGCAGCCAGGCCTGTCCCCCACCCTGCTCTGTCCCCATGGCAATGGAGATTTGGGAAAGGGGTTCAAGCCTGCCCCAAAGAGGCAACCGAGCTGTACCCCCCCAAGCAGCACCCAGCACCCTGCGGGGAAGGGATACGGGGGAATCCATCTGCACACAGAATGGGCTCATTAGAGGAGTCTCTACAACATCATCCCCCTGCCCATGGGCTCGGGTGAATGCAAGACCTTAAGTTGCAGTCAACACCTCATCCACAGTCATGGTACAGTGATTCTGCTGAAATGGTGAGGGCCTGCTTCCTGGTACACAAAATAAACATTGTGGGGCAGGAACCCATGTTCTGCTCACCGCACATGCCCAGCCTGTCACTGTTTATTTTAAGCCATTAATAGGGAAACAAATGGTCATAAAACAGATACCCATGAGCCTGCTTCTGCTCAGCGTGGGAATAAGCAGCTTGCTCATCTTGCTCTAACTCCTAAGAACAGAGAAATTGCTCTTTTAATTACTGGAGAAAGCTATTGCCCTTGTCACTGCTATCACCAGCTGTGGATGTGGTTTGTGAAACCAATCCATGACCTCAGGGAAGAACCATCCACCGTCACTGCCCCATTGAAGCCACCCATCCTGCCCTGCCCACCCTCCCCTCACCAATGGCAGGGACTCACAAGAGCCATGATGCTCACCAGGGACACCCACACTGCTGGACCAGGCACCTCTGGTCGATGCACCCCCACCACTGGGACCCCCCAGGCTTGGGCTCCCTCCAGTGCCACCTCAGCCAGGCAGAAAGACACTTCTGCCACCCCCAGCTCCTCCTGCTCCTCACATGCAATGAGTGCCTGGGTAAGAACAGTTCTCCACTCTCAACTAAATATAAAGATTTTTGTTCAAAGATTAGTTGCTCCATCCAGAGAAGTTTTTTATCCAAGAGCCTGTTGCCACATGAATTATTGTGCCCACAGGAGCTTGTCTCCCAGAAAGCAAAGTAATCTGTGCAAATGTCTGGAGTAAGATTTACAGTTGTGAATGTGAAAACCTGGTAAAGGCATTTTGGAAGAGAACTACATCCTTGTATTTCAGTGCATAAACTGAACTATAACAGGTGGGGTATAAGGCCAAGGTTTCTGAGACAGCAAATCTGCCAGGGTCTCATGTAACACAGGGTCTCTAGTTCTTTTCTGTAAAAACCCTGGTCGCTGTCACTTGCTGTGCTGAGAGCTGAGCCTAGGCTTGGTTCCGGGACAGCCCTGAGGTTCCCACTTCAGAAATAATTTTAAACAAAGAAGGTGCAAATATGAAGCTCTTGGGAACCAATGCTAAGGCACTGTTGAAAATTTTTTAAAAAAAACAACTATCTTTGCAAAGTAATTTTCTTAACACTCACCTGTATATACCAGAAGACTAAAGAAAGCAAAAGGTCAGGAGGGCCTGAGCTTTCAAGGGTCTTGGTATTCCACCTTCTGCTTTTGCCACTGATTTTTAAGGCAGATAACACACAAAGGGTAGTGAGAAACTCACTACTGCAGCAGGAACATCATGGTGCTACACCACCACAGAAGCCTTCTGCAGTGCCAGGTCAGCCAGGGGAATGAGAAGAACTTTAACACATAGTAATAGTCTTTATAAACAGTTCACTGTAATGCATTGTCATCTTGAAAACCAGCAAGAAACTGCTGAGTAGGCCTGGAGATATTTCTCTGATTCAAGGCTAATCCTCAGCAGGTCAGGATGTAGAATAGCAACTCATATGGAGAGTGACTGAGGGGAAAGGGAACGAACTGCACAGCAGTCAGGCTCATAGCCCGCCAGGACATTTGCCAAATGCTGTGTTATTTTTTCATTTAGCTTTCTGCTACTTAAAGGCACTCTCAGCAGAAACACAGCCTGAGGTACCCCAGTCCTGTGCTGCCAGGAACATCACAAAGAGTGTGGCAGCTCAGAGCTGGCCAACACAGCCAGCAGAGCTCATGCAATCTTGGAGGGATGAGGAAGGTTCTACCACATCTCAGGGATGGATGCAGGGAACACGAAGGTGACTCCCTTCCTGGATGGGACAACAGGAACCCCTGGACTGCCAATTTCTTTGTATGTGTGATGTGTTTAATGCATTTTTCTGTCTTGGGAACAACTGTGGTATCATAACCCTAAAGTCTTCATCTCACCTGAGCCACTCTGACCATGCATGGTGATGCCCCACCTACTCATGTTGATCAGAAACAAAATCTCTATTGAGGTGGATGCACTTTTGGTTTACCATCTCTTTGTTATTGTAGGAGAAAGAGGAACCAGAAGTAAGAGTTCTCCTGTGCAGGCTGCCAGTGCACCAGTCAGCAGAGAAGCAGCAGGACAGCAGAGTTGGGAGCCCCAACCCACTGCACCCCTAGGGCAGAGACCCCAGAGTGGGGCACAGCAGAGGAGGGACCAGCCCCAGGTTTGAGCACAAAAATGAGGCTGGTCTTCTGCAAGTGAGGAAGTCCACATCAGAGCTGAAGAATCTTCAGAGACTGTTTTAAAAAAGCCCTAAATATAACCTGGAGAGTCTATAAATCAAGAGACACAACAGAAAGAGATCAGGACAATGTCCAGGCTTTTTCTGTTAACATTTCCAGCATCTTTCTAGAAGAACCAGTTGAGTTTTGCAAAAAAACAATCAAACAAACAAAAAAACAAACAAACAAACAAAACCCCCAACAACAAAAACAAAAAAACAATCTGTCAAACTTTTTTATCAAAACAGGAAGATCAGCTCTGCTGGAAACTACATTAATCACAATGTGTCTCAAAAGGGGAGAAGAATCAATGTCACAATTTTTTTTAATCTTTTCCGTTTCTAAACCCTTAGAAGCCTGTGTATGCATGTACAATCTTCTTAAATATCCCTGAATTACTGCCAAGAAAATTCAGTATTGTGTTAGGCAAAGAATATGATAAAAGAAAAGCTACATGTCTATCTATTTTCCATTCCCCCCAGAGGTGATCTGCTGGTGCTGCCCTCAGTTCATAGCCCATCCCAGGCTTCTGGTTCCCACCAGCAGCAGGAAGATAGCAGAAGCAAAGGTTTCTCTTCCCATCAGGGACACTTGCTGATTTGCTGTTGTAAAAGTCTGCAAAGGTAAGCTATGCTTTTTGGAGATGCATTTTATGGACTTTAAAACATGAGACCACGCTGAGATATCATCTTTCAATATGGTCCTCAACTTCAAGAGAGACAGGTCAGGCCATTTAAATTAATGCTATAACACAATCAGGAGCAGGAACACCCCCACATGCTGAAGGGCTGTGCAAACAGCCTCAGCTGCCTCCCTCCCTGGCCCCAGCCCATGCTGGATGGAGCACACACTGGTGTGAAAGCAGGAGAACAGCTCCAGGACCCACCAGCTGACACCATCACTTCATCTGGCAGGCAGAGCCAAGGCTCCACTTACTATAAATCAACAATAACTTGCTGACTTAAACAAGGATGTTATTTACTCTGGCTGCACGTGCCAATTCATCGGGCTTTACACAGAGCTGGTGCATAGCAGAGATGTATCTGTAAATTATTTACTTGGGGAAAAGTGCCAAACTTATTATCTGTCGATGTTATTTGACAATCTTGTTATGGCAACAGGATACTACTGCCCTCTGGGGCACAGCCCTGTCCTACAGCTGCCAAGTCCACTCCTGGCACGGGAGATGAATGGAGGGAAACGTGACTCACAAAGCACGCAGCTTGATGCTAGAATTGATGTAGAAGCAGTGCTCTGACCACAGCAGCTGAACACCACTGGGATACTTTGGTAGAGAAAGCCAATGCCTAGAGGTGGGCATGACCTTCCCTCCTCTCTCTGCACACCTTACCTTCAGCTGCCCGTTTGAAGAAGACTTTGCAGCTGCCACAAGTGAGGGCTCCATAGTGGCACCCAGATGCTTCATCACCACAGATCAGGCAAGTCTTCTGAGGTGGAAAGTAATAATCAATGGGCAAGACATGTTCACGGCCAGTCTCCAACCTGCAGGGTAAAACAGCAAGAAGGCAGGGAAAAGGGTCAGCAGTGAGGTCAGGACCAGATGTGGGGGAGCCCAGCCAATGGTGCCTGGCACAACATTCATGGCAAAACCCAGAATTTTGGTGATGGCACAAGCAAAGCACTGATCAGAAAGGCGGCATGCAATGAGAAAGCCAGACCCCACTGTGACCATGCTGGGGTCTGATGCTTCTTCCAGGATGCCTTGCTCGTCCCCACAACTACTAAAATCAGGCCTCTGGTGAAAGCATAAACCATTTGCAGTGAATGTGTCCCAGCCTGTGTCCATGCCAGGGCTAAAAGCACTGCCTCTGTGTCCCCTGGGGACACTGCCACCAAGTTCACTGCCCCGGGATGGCCTCACAGGCTGAGTACGGCACTGCCAACCACTGAAGGGCAAAAACAAACCTCAGAGCAAGAAACAGAATTTGCAGGGCCTGCCATATCGTATTTATGATTAATTGCTGGAAGCAAAGCAGCATGGATTATGGAGCTTCACATATACCACTTGCCAGCTCAGTACTCTGGAGAACCCATTCTGGGCTTCCACCCTGGGTAGCTGGAAAAGAGGATGGGGATGGAAACCTGGTGTCAGGAGGGGCAGAGCACCGACTCCCACGAGGACCTGGGGACATCTTTGCCCCTTGCTGCTTTCCCCAGTTTTGACATAATCTCTTGCAAGTTCTGCTAAGGAAGCACCCAGAGCCTCCTGGCACTGCAGAGAAGGTGCCAAGCACAAGGAGAGGGCAGCAGCAGCAGTGGGGACAGAGCTCCTCACCTCCACCCCTCTGACCACTCCCAACCAGCTCAGCCCACAGCTCACGTGGTGCTGCAAACGTTGGATGAGGTCATAAGAAAAATCACAGAATGATTTAAATTGGAGAAGACCTTTCAGGTCATCGAGTTCAACCACAAACCTAACAGTATGAAATCCCAGTACTCCATGTTCTTCAGCACCACATCTCCAGGGCTTTGAAACCTCCCCTGGACTCCACCCCTGGACTCCACCCTGGGCACCCTGGGCCAGGCCCTGACAGCCCTTTCCAAGCAGAAGTTGCTCCAAAGATCCAACCTAAACCTCCCCTGAGCAGCCCCAGGAAGGTCCCCGTGAGCCAGGGTGGTGGGAGAGGACTTTGCCAACCACAGCACCAAGATGCCCCAAGATCCTGTCCTCCTCTCCAGCCACATCCCTCATGCTTCCCTCCTGGCTGGTCCCATCCTGTCCCCATGTACCCAAGTGCTTTTTGGGAGGGGTGTCAGGAGAGGTGCCTCAGGGTAGACCTCAGCACCTGGCCAGACTACAGGGAGCCACAGCATTGGAAGCTATTTGCAAAAAGTGGCTTTTTGGCAAAACAGTGGACAGCTGGCTTCTGAGAGTCAGTGGGCCACCACAACTTTTTGGTCCAAATCAGATCTGCCTGGTTACCATCTTTTGCACCAGTTTTATCCTCTTTTCTTAAGAGGATGTTAAGAAACATTTTCAGTGATGCCTCATCTTTTTAACAGCAGCATCCTCAGCTCAGCCAATCCTGCCCTGACGGAGTGGATGGACTCTGAGGGTCCCAGCAGATAGCACCCACCCTGCAGGGCCACAGGGACACTCAGGGCTGACCAACCCCAGCCCCACAGCCACGGGGAGGGCCCCAGAATTGGTGTCCACAGTGTGCACAATATGTGGCAAGTGTCAGCCTGGGAGAGGAGCCTGCAGCAGGAGATAGGCAGCCCAGGAGACACAACTGCCACTGGGACGGGGGCAGAGATTCCAGCAGAGATTCCAGCTTGAAGGCCAAGGACAGGGCTGCTCCCAGAGGAGCAGAGCTGCGCTCAGGGGGGAGAAAAAACAACCTCAGTATCTCTCTTACGGTTACAGGAGGAATTTTGCTGCCGGTTCAGGGGGGTTCTGTGAGTCTGTTGAACTCCTGCCACATGCAAATACCCCTGCAGAGTAGGAGCCACAGTTTTGCAATGCAGGCTCTTGTTTGTCAATAGTTCATGTCACCAAACAGCCACGATTTCACAACACACACAGAAAACCAAGGGCAGGGGAAAGCCAACCCCTTCTCATACCCCACAGAGGAAGTTTCCATCTCAGCAATAGTTGGCATACACTGCCCAAAAGGAGCCAAGGCACAGCTGCCTCCCCCTGAACCTAAGGCAGACCATGTAAAGGCACCTGGGGTGCTCCACCTGCACGTCCTCCCCAGTCCGCTCCTACCTCAAGATTAACTCCTTAAGTAGTTCACTATGCTTATGCAACACAATGCAGACTCCCTGCATTCCCTCTGCTTTCCATCAGTCTTACATAACCGAACAAACTCAATTTCCACCTCCTTCATTCTTCAGTTTGTCCACATTTTCCATGTTAAAAATCACTCCAACAGCTGCAGCAGAGCAGTCCAGCAACACACTGGGGGCTGCTCCCTGCACAGCCTCCTCATGCCCTCAGCTCTCTGCCTGCTCTCCTCTGTGCCCATCTTTGCATCTGCCAGCTTGGAATTTGTGCTGCTTCTGTGTCCAGAAGTGTGCCTGCTAAAGCACAATGTGCTGGATGTGCAAACATGGGGACTCAGCTAGACCAGCCTTTGGGGAATCCCTAATTGGGATTTGCACCCCAGCTCGTCCCAGCCTGACCAGCAGGCTCCTGGTCCCACACCCTGCCCTCCAGGGAAGCAGCGGGGTCTTTGGCATTTTGGGTATCTACAAATCTGCCTGGCTGTGACACTCAGGAAGATGCTGAGCCAGGAGCTGAATGAGCACGTACACATGAACCTGGATGACACAGAGTCCCAGCCAGTCATCTCAAGCACTGTCTTTTTTTATGTTATCAGTAGTAGGTGTTGCCTTTAAAGCAGCATCACCTCTGCAAGATGTTTCCAAACACAACATTAAAAATAACAGGCTTCCCATCCGTGGAGTCTGTGGGGCTCAGGCCTGGATGAAGGTGCAGGACCCCCATTTAGCTCAGGGCACAACTGCTAATTTTGGGCTCAAGTCCCCTCTCCACCTGCACAGGCCCATTCCACTGTCACCAGCCCCAGCTGAGCTGGATCCCCAAGCAGCAGCCACGGAGCCACGCTGACCCCCATGGCCAGGCTGCACAGAAATCTTAAACCCTCCCATTGCTAAAATGCTTTGAGCAGTTTAATCTATAAACATCCAGCCTTGTACACTGAATTTATTTCCTTTTTTTCTAAATAGCCTTGAATATGTTTCTCAACTGCCCAAGCCTAGTTTTCATGTGTAGCAGGGGGAGGTGAGATTACATCCCAGAGCCTGCAGGGCATGGGGCAAAGGGACAGTGAGGGGAACTTCATCTGCATTGCATCGAAATAAAAACTATGACAACAGGTTTTCCTAAATGTCCCTAGAGCTATCCCACTCTGCAGCCTCCACAGGCAGGCAGCATACAGAACTGAGACCAAACCTTCTGCCTAAAACATCATGTCCAGGCAGTGAGTTCAGGAAGCAGCCTAAATTAATCAGCTCAGAGGAGACGAAACACTTGATTTCCCCAGACAGAGAAGGTATCTATGGCAAGAGACAGCATAAATGAACTGCAAGGTTACTGAAGACAGGAACTCACCTAATCACGAAGCACAAAGGGGACAAAAAACAAAACAGGAGTCACACAAGCAAGCTTCAGCCCTGAGGAGCACCCCCAAGGTCATCCGCGCTGAGCACTGCTTTGTCCTGGTGACTGCAGAGTCACCTGGAGCCTCCAAGGACCAGGCCTTGGCATCCCTGCCTACTTATCCCTACTTATTTTCCAAGGGAACCATCTGTTCTGACTCATATTTTTTAAGTTAGTGTAGCCCACATCGTAATCTTTCAGTTTCAAACCTACCTCCTCTGCTGGCAAAAAGAAAATGTGCCTATAAAGAATTTCACCAATAACGAGATACTTGTGATCCCTGTATCTCGTGCCCAGGGACGTGGCCATCACACCAGGCAGGGAGCACTGCTCACAGTCTTGCAGAAAGCTCCCTGGCTTATCCTGCACTTGCTGGGCTACTGCAGGCTTGGACTACCACAGTCCAACACAGTACCACATATTTAACTTTTCCTCTGTGAAAACTAAGTGCAGGGACACTTTTTAAACACCTCCAAACAGAAGATGCAAGTTCCTTGGTGGTTGTTGACAAGAAGAGAGACTCCCTCCACAGGCTGCTCCCTCCACACCTGCAGATCGATGTTCTGTTTGGTTCTGCAGCCCACAGGTCTCAGTGCCAGCACAGCACTCATGAATCAGACAGGCAGTCCCTGCTCCTGCCCCCAGAGCTCTGCAGGATGGTATCTGATCCCAGACTTCTTTTGCTGGCAGAAGGCAGGGATGAGGAATGCCCTGTGGCACCAGCACAAACAGACCTGTGTCCAGGGGCAGCCAGAACACCATAAATGATTGGTGCTGGTAAAAAATTTGGGCCAGTTCAAGGCCACTTGATCCCCACAAATCATTTGGCCAGTCATCCAAGTGACATTGTGCCTCCAGCTGAAAACAACAGCCGCTGCAGGAGAGATGACCCAGCACCACGGCACGGGCAGAGCCACATGCAGGCACCCTGCACAGCCCCGTTTGGGCAGGCAGAGCTCCCCTCCACCCCATGGACATCTCCTTCACCAGCCTTGGCTCTCCAGCACCCAGGGGAACCCCAGGCTGATGTCCCTCCAGCACTGCTGGCAGACCCCACACTGTCACCTCCAGCCCACGGGCAGCAGAACCTCCACCTCCTTGTCATGACTTTCAACTTTTTCATTCTATAATTTAGAAAGCAGTGTATGGCACTATTTACGAGGTGCTGCGTTAACATTTTATGTGATATGTGTCCAGTTGCATTCAAACAGATCCATTAATTCCATGGGAATGTGAAACTTTTAAATTGCTTGCCTGCTTATCAAAGTAGGCTGTATTTTGAACCAACTGACTAGTACACTCAAGCCAGGCTTATTTGTGAGCTGCAGACTCTGCTGACAGGTCCTTTTCTAAGATATCTCCAAGATTTAATAGCTCTTGGACACCACTGTTCTATGCCTCATCCTCTACAAGGGTTGGAAGGAAACTTCCCCCATTTTATGGCTTTTTCAGCACTGAGTAGATCTCCAGAATGCCCTGGGACTGAACTGGCTGCACAAACAGGGTTTTCCCCTCTTTCTGAAGCAGGTTTAGCAATGTAGAGAACTCTTGGTGTTGAGCCACTGCTGGGAGCCTGACCTCCTTCAAGACACCAGCAGAACATGAGAATCTCCCACCACACTGCACGGACTCCTGGGGGTGTCACAGCTCCAGCATAAGCTGCCACATTCTTCCATGAAGAGGAAGTGGGAACACAGCTCCACACCTTGCCCCACACAGGTGACAGGCACTTATTCACAAGGCCTTGCTCTTATGAGGATGAAGACCCCCAGCAGCTCCCAGCTGGGGATGGCACCAACTCTGCTCCTGCAGGAGCCCCTGGGAACCCACCTGATCATCCCACTCCAGGTTCCTCCACTGGTGGACAAGTAAGGGCAAATGGGGGTTGCAGACCAGAGCCCCCCCTGCCCCACTCAGCCCTCAGCCCCCTGGTACCAGAACCATCACGGGAAGGCTCCCAGCTGGGCTGCTGAGGGATGTCAGGAGTCACTGCCAGATGCAGATATTTAAAACACGTAGTATTTCACCCCCTTCATTTGGCAGTGGAATTATTGTCAAGGAAACCAATGCCACAAAAGCTGCAACAGCAAGGGCATAAAAATGCTTTTCTTTATTGTGTCTGGAAGCAGGTATAAGCTGTATCTGCAAAAGTTCTCTTCAGCTCTGCTGGCAAACCACTTGTTTTCTAGAGACTTCACAACTTACGCAACAATATCATCTCCCTGTGCCCTCAAAGCAGATCGTGCTTTGAGTCATCTCATAGAGAGTAAACACACAAATTATAAGGAAGGTTTCACATATCCCTGAGCTAGCTCTAAGCTCAGCAGCAGAGGCAAAAATTCCTCAGCATCCCACAGCACCCAGCTAACAACCAGGCAGGTCCTCCCTGATGGCCAGGCATGCCCCTGGCTCACAGCTGCTGGGATGGAGAGGGCTCTGTGCTGGTAGCAGCCCCAGCAGAGGCTCACAGCCCAGGAAACACTGCTCTGGTGCTGGTACCTTCTTCTAGTAAAGTACAGCCTGCCAGAGCTGTTGTTTTGGGGCCTGAAAGCATTTCTTGGGACATAGGGAGGGCAGAACCCTCCAGCTGCAGCAATAATGGGCTGATCCCAGGGGACCGGTGTGTGGGGGAGGTTCCCCAGTGACCACAGGCACCCAAATCTGCCCAGACACCAGTCCTACCAAGCAGTGTTGGCTGGAGAGAGAGAGAGAGACCTTTTTGGGACTGTTTAGGAGCCCAGCACCTCACCTGCCTCACCCCTCACCCTGCCAAGCAGGCAAAGAATGACAGCAGCCAGGAACTGTCTGCTTTCCAGCCTTCCTGCAAACCAAAACACAGATGCCAAATCTAATTTTAGGCCTCACAGTCCTAAGAGTGTTCTCTGCATTCTCTGGTACGTGAGCAGCAAGGCACTCATCTCAGGACAAAGCCACCAAAGTGACCAAGTGCCCACCCTGATCCCAACTCCCAGGCAGCTGGGGGGTGTGTGGGGTCAGAGCCCCATCCTCCCCCCCAGCTCTGCCCGTGCCCATGCAGAGGGAGCAAAGGGACCCCCAGACAGCTGCCACCCCCAGCCCAGCCCAGGGGGAGGATGCTCCTCCAGCCACACTGCCCTGCTCCTTCTCCAAGCCCCCATCTGGAAGGGCCCAGGACCGAGGTCCTGGCACCGGCAGAGGCTGTGCTGTAAACAAGGAAAAAAAAAAAAAAAATCCCTGCACTGCTTTTTTTTTTTTTTTTTTTCCCTAACTGTTTAAATATGTTCCTGGGGACTCAGGAACAGATTGGGAAGTAACAAATTTCTTTGCAAATGGAAGATCATATCATCAGGAAAGACTTTCCTCTCCAGCCACAGGGGACACAAAAACAAAGCAAGTCACAGCAAACCAGAAAGCTAAATTCGTGTGAAGGGGCTGAGCAAGTTGGGATGACCTCACACGTGCTGGAGCCTACAAGCACACAAAGGGACAAAACCTGGAGCCAGCCGAGGAGGGGACACAGTCCCCTGGGATCCACAGCTCCAGGCTTCAGACCTGAGCTGGACACATGCCACCCAGAACAGATCCAGCACTTCCAGACAGTGGGAGAAGGGATGGGGGTGACCTGAAGGGTTAGAGAACAACCTCGTGTCTCAGCAGGGATAAGGAGCTGTGCCACTTTCTTGCAGGGACAGGGCTGGAGGGGCACTTGGGCAAGAAGAGAATACTGATGCAAGTAGATCACACAGCTCAAGGGAAAAATGTAGATATCTGAACAATGTTCATACATAGCAGTTCATTTTCCAGTTAACACATCTAATTGCCACCCGGATGAAAGCAATTAACCTGATCTGCACACAAATTACTTTTCTCCTCTTCTCTCCTTTACAGGAGGAAGGAGGAGCTGCCAAGATAGCCCATCCAGAGCCTCCCCAGGAGATGAGGAGATGCTGCTGCTGCCCGCTCCAGATAGGCAGGGAGGGGGAGGAGGCAGGAACCTCTGAGAGGAGAGAGCACTGATACAGAAAACTTGTGCTTGGACTCTGTTCTCAGCACACAGGCCAAGGTCAAAGCGTTTTTTCTGCCATTTCTAGCCAGCAAACAAGCTAATGCAGCTGAAATATGTAACAGCAATCAAACTGCTGAAGGGTGGTGAGAAAAAAACAGAAAAAGAAGTAAAGTATCATTTTGGGAAAGAAAAGAAGCAGCTCTCAGAGGCCTTCCTGGATGGTGAGAACATGGGGGAGAGGAAACAGAGGCCAGGGTTTTCTCACCTCATCCCAGGAACTGAACATGTCCCAAGGACTCCATATAAAGCATTCTAGGAAATCCAGCTCCCAGAACTGTTGTGGAAGCAGCAGCCACCTTGCCTGCAGTCTCAAGGAGTTCAGTGTGGCCCATGGCATGGTAGAGGCACCCAGCAAAAACACAGGGGGGATTCTTGCTTATTTATTACCTTATGCTCTGTTCTGCTTTTTGATTACACAGAAAAGCCACCAGGGTCCATCAGAGCACTCAGATGTAATTCACCCTGATTTGGATGGACACCCTGGATGCCTCAAGGCAGGCAGCATCCAATTCCCACCCCAGTGGAACTGCCGCCTGGGAAAAGGGCAGCAGCTATAAATACCTGTAGAGATGGGCTATATTTTAAGATTATTTCTACTACTGCAAAATCACTTAATCCAATAAATTACTCTTACCCCTTCTGAGGACATGTCAACATTTAGCTTTGGTCTCAGTTTTTAAAAAGGCCTCTCCAAACAGGGGGCTGGGGAGTTTCGAATTGCAGAGGAGCGTGGTTGGCTTTGTTCTTTTTGCCTTTGCTGAGATGGTGTGAACTAGATGGAAGGTAGAGGCAAGAGAGTCCAGCTGTCACCCCTGCCTGACCTGTCCCTGGGCGGTATGGAGGCTCCTGCATGGGTGCCCCGGGGTGAGCAGCTGCACTCCTGTAGCCCCAACTCCTGCAAACAGTGTCCCGGGGTTGGATGGGGTCAGGCATCCCAAGGACAGCACTCGGGTCTGCTCAGGTCAGCAGGACATACAGTCCAGCACACAAGTACACTTGTGAGGGACTCACTCCCAAAATTGAGGACAAGTCCCCCAGGAGCCCAGCTCTGAGGGCTGCCAGGGACCCACAGCTGCTCCTGCCAAAGCCACCGACTGGTGACAAACCTCACGTCCCCCCAGATAGGAGGGGGAATAACTCCTGGTTTGCTACATGCACTGCTGATCCTAAGCATCACAAAGCCCTGTTACCTGTTGTATTGTTACCACTGCCAGAGGAGACACCAAACCTCAAAACATTCATGGGAAGAGTCAGGGTTGTGATCATTATTTTAGAGCAGAAAGTGTTGCAACAACCACCCGTACTGCCCAGAGCCTTGGTTGGTGACCTGAGCATGGCAGCACCCAGGCAATGAGGGCAGGGGGTTCCCCCCGGCTCCCCCTTCCCTCTGCCCCCCTTGGTCCCCAACCCAGGCAGAGGTTGAGGCTGGAGCTGGACCTGGACCTGGTGGAGCAGCAGAGCCAGCACCAGGGAAGAGGCAGCAGGGAAAGGAAAGATGGATGCAGCACCTCCCTCACAAGCCTCTGCCGTGGCAACTAGGTCAGTTCCTTTTTATTTTAATGAGCTGACTCACATCACTATTATTAAGAAATAAAGCCACTCGTGGTCCACACGGTGTGCAGTGACTGTCGATACCAGGATAGAGTGAAAATCCCAGTGACCACACTGCTTGCCTGCCCCAGGAAAACCCAGGAGCTTGGCTGTCCCCCAGCACTTGGGGGCTGCTCAAGGTGACACCAACCCAAGGGCCAGGAACACTCAACCACACAGACATGGCCATCACAGCCCCTGTCCCCATCACTGCCAGGGAGACACCCTCCATCCTGTGGGACTGCTGGGGTATCCTCAGGCTGTGCCCACTCCCTGCCAATGCTGGGATGAGCCCTCAGGTGCTTTTCAGACCCAGTCCATCTCCCCAGAACTACACCAGGCTGACTACACAGACTCTGCTTGCCTCAGAGCAAGAGGAATTGACTCTGCACCTTGACAGAACAGATCAGCATCTCCAGCCACCCTGCAGACAGCCAGGAAAGCCCACGGTGATTCTGGTGCAGTGGTGACACCAACAGAGAACTTCACCCCATCCAAAGGAGGATGGAAGGATAAAATAGTCACTGACCATCTTCTGCTTCCCTTTGGGCCCCCTGCACAGCATCCCCAAACCTTCTGAGCTGTGCCAAGGCAGGTGGGGCCAGCAGAGCACAGCACCCTCAGCCCCACCACCACCCACCACAGCTGAGCTGAGCTTCCTCTTGCAGCCTGTTCCTGCCAGCCCTGACTTCTCATGGCCTTGTTGTGGCAACCACCACCTCAAAATGCTGAAGAGGAGACCATTTCTGACGGTCCTCCAGGCAGGCAGGTTCATCTGCTACTTCTTGCTTAGCATTACCTTCCAACTTTTGATGCCACACTGGTTTTTTTTCCCCAAGACTGTCATCCCCAAAAATGCTAAAGGGGAATGGGGTAGAAAATTAAGTGGAATAAGCACAGCTGATACACCTCAAGGCATTGTAGATCACCTTGCAATGTATCAAACACTGAAATCCTCCTTTAAAAACTCAGGTGTGGGTGGAGGTGCAAGGGTAACTGGGAAGGAGCTTTTCCATATATTTCTCATGTTTAACTCTCAGAGCTGTATAACCCCTGCACAGATATTTGGGCTCTGCCAGAGCAGCAGCTCACAGAAAAAAAAAAAAAGGGTTTTACCAGAAGTTGTAGAAAGTCTCCCACAGAATAGTTTTATTTCAGTAACTGCTCACTTGATAAAAGTATTCCAAGGGATGATAAATTAAGCTTTTTTTCTTTCTTTTTTAACTTTGTAATTCTAGCCTACAATCACAAGAGGGAAGTATCCATTTCAAACCAAACAGCCCAGTAGACAGACACCGGCAAGCGTGCCAAGTATAGACCCAAAGCCAATTCAAATAACAATTGCCAATCTAGCAATGGCAAATTAGGACAGGCATTTCACAATCATCAATTTAGAAAATATGAATGAAGCTCAGTATTAAGATAAAAATGTAGTTAGCATGAATGACAGAAAAGTGCAAAAGACCTGAACTACTGCTCTGCACTATAAATTAATTATGACCTGTGAAATGAAACTGCTTTCAGCATACCAAAATCAGATGTGCCTATATGACTACAAAATATTCCAATATTTTAGGAAATTTTGGAGCTCCTTCTTGCAGGGTATGACAATACTACCAGCTTTCCTCCCAGCTGGAAGCAGGCTTGTGAGAGCCATCCCTTCCCACCATGCACTTACTCCAACTTCTGACCATCTCCTGTTTCCACTGACCAGTTCCCTCCCACTGCCCACCCAGATTCACTCTCCAGGCACTGCAGGGTTATCTCCTGCTCACCCAGGAGCACACTGCTGGAAGGTGCCACCCTGGCACAGACACAGAGACACCCATTGTGTCCTGCCTGGAGCCAAGTGTGGCCTTGGTGGGTCCTGAGCAGGGAGGGGGCTGTTGTGGTCCCGGGCAGGCTTTCCATGGCATCCAGCATTCCCACCTGGCTACAGTGTTTCTGCTGTATTCCCAGTCAGGATGGTCCCACGCCTTCCTGGAGGTGCAGGGAGGGGCTGGAGGCAGAGATTTCCAGGAATCACCAGCACTGTGCTGCTGCCAGCATGGGCACCCACGAGCCCAGCAGTGGGGACACCAGCAGCACCCATCCCTGCTGCTCCTCCTGGTCATGAGGGACTGCCCTGAGAGAGGCCTGAGCATCCCAGCAACTCGTTACCCTGCCTGAGGATCACTTGTTCCACAACCTCAGCTCAAGCCAGGACAGCCAAGTGTCACAGCCTGGCAGCTCACACCACAGTAAGACTGTGGGAACATCTGACAAAGCTGGCCAGAGGGACAGGCTTCAGACACAGCATTCCCCCCCATACCACTTGTCTTCAAAAGAATTATTTAAATTGTACTCCCATCCTTCCGAGCAGAAAGGTCACACTGACAGGACAGATGGGAGGGCCATCCCCTTCTCCCAGGGGCTTGGGAGTCCCACCACTGAAGAACTGAGGGACTGGACCCCCACACCCATCCTGCAGAAGGGGATGGGTAGAAGAGAGTGGGCAGCCCAGGGAATTGGCTTCTGCCTCTTCTCATCTTTTGGGGTAATAATCCACCCTCAGTCTTCTTATCAGAATCTTATCTCCTCCCTCGGCAGGCAGAAATCATGACAGGTATTATCTGTAACCAGTATCAGAATTAGAGTGCTGGCCACAAAAAGATTACAGTCATTATGCCAGGTGATGCACAAACACAGGGCACTCATCCAAGCTGATTGCAACCCAGCAGGAGAAAGGAATCTGCAGGTAGGTGTGACCAGCAAACATGGGGACACCAAACAGGGAACAGTGGTAACAGCAAATGCCTCTTAAGAAACATTTGAAACTACATGGACCGCTAGATTTTTCTAAGCCAATTACCCCTGAAGTCCACCCCTTTGTTTCCATTGCTTCAGTAAGAGCTCTCTCTTTGATTCCATTTTAGCTTAAAGCAAGCAGCATCGCTCACTCAACCACCACTGTGTTTTGGTTGTACAAGTCAGTTTGATGCTGTAGTTTTAGATTTATTCTATCAATGCTGTATCTCACTCATAACCAGGCTATTTAGTCACCTCACAGACTGCTGATAAATAGTTATGCAGTAACTAGAGCACAAAGATAAACTGCTAAAACTCCACAGTGTAAGAAAAGTTTGGACTAATTTTCTAACTACACTTAAGTATTACTGGCACAATCAGGTACACTGTATCAAAAGCTTGAAATGAAACAAAATTGTTTTAAAGCCTACTGTGTTTCCTCTGCAGAAAACAAACCCATCACCTCCAAACCCAAACAACCTACCTCCCCCCTCCCTTCCCATCCAAGCAAGAGGGCACGCAGCACAGATCCACACCTGTCCCAGCAAAAAGGGAAACAACTGGGAGCAGCACACCTTAAAATGCTCCTAATTCTCTAATGAAGACTGGGCTGCACCTGCAGCTGCTGCTGCCAGCACCACAGTGAGGAGGGATCCAAAGCACCTTTGTCTTTGTAAAGCTGAAGGGACTCATGGAAGGACCCTCCCTGCTCCCAGAGAAAATGCCAAGACTGCATTTTCCAAGGATCAGAGGGTCAAGCTTTCTGTGCAATGCCACATCAGGCAGGAACCTAAACCTAGCATAAGGAGGTAGCCCAGGTCCAAAGCAGAGCATCCTTCAGTGAGGGAACTTGACTGTAAAATGTTCTCACTGCCCTGCCCCTCTTTCTGGTACTGGCAAGCTAGGGCAGGACCTGCTGCCATCAGCTCCAGCTGCAGCACAGGCTGCTCATTGCACAGGCACTGCTCCGTACCCAGGAGAAAATCAAGAGCCACAGCAATCCATGGGCAGCACACTGAAGAGTTAACGGAGATTTGGCTAAGATGAAACGTAACCCGGGCACAGGGAGGGGGATAAATACTATCAGCCTCACGTTCTCTTGCAGCAGACAGGTGTACAAGCAACACTGTTCAAAGGACAAGACAATGGTATTTTAAAAACACTCTGTGCTAGCTCTGTCTCCACTGTTCCCTGCAGAAGTCTGCTAGTGGGAGCCCAGATCCCTGGAAGCTACTGGGCCAGGGAAAGGGGGAACAGGGATGCAGCACATGGAACGAAGCCATGAGGCATTGAAGGATCTCTCATTTCCCACAGAAATAAAGGAAATTTCCTTTAGTTCTAAACCTGCTGCCCAAGCCCAGCACCCAGGACGGTCTGGTGACCACCCTGCAAGCCCGAGGCTGTTCTCCCCTACATATTCCCTCTCCGTGTGGGCTCTGCAGGCAGAGGCACTACAGCTCGGCCACCACCTGCCTGGAACCATCTGCCGGCAATGCTCAGGCAGCTGAACTCCTCCAGCTTTATTCACCCCAGCTCCCTCTGCACTGATTTATCCAGATTTATCCAGTGGCTGAGATTTATCCAGGCTCCAGAGGCACCTACATAGGGTATACGCAACTCCTACCACTGGTAGGATACCGACAGATGGACTCATTGTGACCTTTTCTTAGCTTTTCCGTTTTTTGGTTTTTGTTTTGGTTTTTTTGTTGTTTTTTTTTTTTTTTTTTTGCCAAGCCCTCAACTTCCTCATGAAATCCGCAAGTAAAAGCTTGTGTGGCTAATTACTACACCGCCCGAATAAAGCTGTGAGCATTTCAAAGCAGCATAACAAGCACAGAAGCAGGAGGCGCGATGCATTTGCCCTGTGCTAATCTAGAGGGGAAAACTAACACCCCAGGAGCACCAGAGGGTGAGCATGTGGATGGGGAACTCCAGCCGTGCACCGACTGCGGCTGCACCAGACACCTGTGGCTGCCTCGGAGCCTGCAGAAAAATCCTTTTGCAGTCAGGTTGTGTCTCCCGTTGCTCTCAGCTGCAGCGATTCCCCCGCGCTTTGCCGCGATGCATCACGCCCGTGGTTCTGTACGCGTTTTACACAGACCGTTCGTCTCCCCCTTTGAGGTTAACGCAGCAGGTAAAATTTTTTGTGAGTCAAAGCCTCCTTCTCAAACACACAAACCTTTCCTCCTGTGTTGCATTCCCAAGTATATTATCCCATCCCTACTTTAAACACATATTATACCAGTATTTAAAACAAAACGCCAGAGCACCGGCATTTCCCTGCCTGTACCCTCAGCACTTAGCCGGCTCTACCCCGTTTCTCTAGCTCGCAGGGGAGCGAGATGCAAGGAGATCTTTAACTCCATGCCAAGCCCGTCCCGTTCTGGCAGCGCAGCGTCCCGCTCCCCGCACGGTACCGCAGCTGAGAGCGGGGAGAAGAGACGCGAGACAAACGCATCGGGGGACGGCGGAGAACACCGGGAGTTTCCCGCAGTGCTTCTGGCACAGTTTTGCCGAGCAAAGAGCAAGTGACAGCGTGTCGGTGAGAGGGCAGGCTCCGGCAGCGGAGCGGTGGATCAAGTCGCTGCGGCGGGGATGGGCTCGGGGGCAGCCGGGACAGAGGGGGGCAAGACCCGCGGCGTTCGCCGGGGCAGCTGCGGGAGGTGGGGTGCGGGATAGAGGAAGCCGGTGCCGGCAGCGTGCGGAGTGCCGGGGAAGGCGCGGTGCGGGATGCAGGATGGCGGAGCCGGCGGGATGCAAGATACCGGCGAGGCGCGGGGTGCCGATACTCACCGGACATCGCCGTAGGCGCCGGCGTATCCCTCGGCCCAGGGGCCCAGCTCGCTCTTGATGCAGGCGGTGGGGGCGAAGGGCGCCCGTCCCGGCGGGTACCATCCCTCAGCGGTGAACTCGGCAGTCTCAGCAGCTGGCCCGCGCCCGCAGAAGGGCCCGGGGGTCGGCTCGGCGCAGGGCCCGTAGAGCTGCCCCTCCTCGGCGAAGAAGGCGGTCCAGGGCCCGGCGGGGCCCGGCGGGGCCAACTCGGCGCCGTACCGGCACGGGTGTCCCCAGCTGCCGCCCGCCGCGCTCTCCAGCTTGACGCGGGCGGGCGGCGGGGCCGGGGCGAAACCGGGGGGCGGCCGGGCAGCGGGTCCCGGGGAGCTCCGGTAGAGCCCCGGCCCGGCGGGAGGCTCCAGCGCCAGGACGGGCTCGGCTACGAGGAAGGCAGCGGGGGCGGGCGGCCCCGGAGGGTCCCCGGGGGGCGGGCGGGGGTTGCGGGGCGGCTCGGCGGGCAGGGCGAACATGCAGTCCTCGCGGGGCAGCGGCTCGGCCGGAGCCTCCAGCGTCTCCAGCGCCAGGCCCATGGAGGCGGAGACCGCCCTGCAGAGCTGCTTGGCGCTGTCGCCCAGCGGGTCCTCCCGGGGCGCCGGTTCGGCTTCGGGCGGCGGCAGCAGCGGCAGCCCCCCCGCATCGCACAGCAGCTCCCGCAGCTCGCCGGGGAAGGGCGAGCCCATGGCGGGGCCGCCCCCCGGCAGCGCCTTCCCGGTGCCGCGGGGCTCGGGGGGCGGCAGCCCGGCGGGGGAGCTCGGCGGCGGCCGGGGACTGGGCGGGCAGGCCGGCGGCGGCTGAGTGCCGCCCGGATCCTCCCGCGGCGCCTGGAACGCCTCGCAGACGCTCTGGAAAAAGGTCTGAAAAGCCCCGCGGAAGGTCCTGCCCCCGGCCCGCGGGTAGACGCGGCCGACCCCCAGCTGCACCTCCATCTCCGCCGAGCGTGGGGACAAGCGACAGCGGCGAGGGCGGAGATCCCCGGCACCACCCCGGGCCTCCTCCGGCTGCCGGGAAGGCTACCAGCCCCGCTGCCCCGCCGAGCCCATCTCCGCCGGAGAGGCGGCGGGCGGGATGTTGGCTGCACGCAACAGGCAGGAAAAGTTGCGAGCGGCGGAGCGGGCGGAGCGGCTGCGGGCGGGCGGAGTGGGCGGCGGTGCGGGCAGGAGGAGCCCTCCGGGCTCTGCAATGATTAATCCGGTACCGCGGAGCGGTGCGCGCCCCGAATTTGGCTGGGCTCCCCCGGGGTGGGCGGGGGCGACCCGGAGCAGCGTGGCCCGCCGGCTCTCGCCGCAATTTCTGGGTTCGACGCCGCGGGTGGAGCGGGACGGGACCGGGCTGCCCGGCCCGCCGGGACAGCGCCCGTCACCCCGATCTCTGGGCCAGCACCCGGCCCGCCCCCCGCAGCCCCGGCCGGGCGGAGCGGGGCGGGGCGGAGCGAAGCGGGGGCGCGGCTGCCCCCGTTCCCCCTTCCTGGAGCCGCGCAGCCCCGACGGCTCCCCCGCTCCCCCCCGCCCCGGGGCGCTCAGAGCTGGCAGGGTCCCGCAGAAATCCCGCTTGGTGCTGGGCGGCTGCGCTTGTCCACGGCTCTGTCCGACCCGCGGCCCTGTCCCCTGGGGGAGCCCTGTCCCCTCCTCACCCAGAGGCAGCGTTTGCTCTCACCCTCCTCTGCTCCGCGTTTTGCACCGATTCCCACTCGCCACCAGCAGCAAACAGCAGGTCCCTGGACCTTGTGCACACCCCCGCTCTGGGCATGAAGGAGACTGAAAAAGCCCTACCTAGCAGATATAATTGGGGTAGGACTGACCATTAGCAAGTCTTGAGCTCCCCTTACTGGTCTTGTCATAACAGTCCTAAAGCAGCTTCCTGTAGGCACCATTCCCAGGCAGCCCGGTAACGGAATTGTACTCATCCGAGATACGTTGAGATAAAACCATTAATTTCATATCCTTTGGAGAGAAAAATGGGGTAATTTGCTGCAAATAGAGAAGCGGAGCCCGCTGGGAAAACAAAGAATCATGTCCAGTCTTTTAAAAGCATTTTTACAAGCCATAGAAGATAAAAATAATGATTTTTTAAAAAACAAAATAAACAACAAAAAAGAAACAACTACAGCCAAGCAAAATTTGGCAGTTTCCTTCCACAGCTCTTGAGTGGCCAGAGAACCTGACCTCCCACCAGCAAAGCAGCTGCTGGGGGAAGGCAAAGGGTTGGGAGCAAGACAAGGACAATGTTGCTGCCTAAGCCTTACCTGGTTTTTTTTGTAGGATTAGTATCGTTAGTTCAGAGAACCTCAGTTTCCACTCAGACACAGCTGAAGGTACAACTTCACTTTTCCCACCAGCCAGGCAGTAGCAGCAGTGGCCCAGCTTTCCTCCAAAGCTGCTCTGGACTTCAGAAACGATGGCAAGAACACAGGCTCAAAACAACCCTATCAGGGTACCCCCTGTAAATTATGCCAAAAACCCCTTGAGTTCCAGAAAATTAGCAGCATCTGCGGGAGTGGGGATTCTCCCACAATCTGAAGGTTGCTGCCAGGGTCAGGGAGATGCTAATCACAGCAGAGGTGTGTAGAGACTGCAAAATAGTTTATGTAGTTTTGACTGATTGTCTCTGTGGTTAAGATGTATTATTTGAGAAGCAATTTTGTGATTAGATCTTCACATAAATTTGAAGGAGGTGGTAATTTTTTCTTCTTTCTTTTTCTTTATTTTTTTCTTTATTATTTAATTTTTTATTTATTTATTTTCTGAAAAGGTATCTTGCAAGTCTTATGTTTTCCTCATTTTCACGTATTTCTTTTAAAAATGATTAAATGTTAATAGATTTTCTGGGTGGTATGGACTTGGCTGTACAGACTGTTTTTTAAAGGCTTCATTATTTTAATCTTCGTACTTGTTCGATGAAAAACAAATATGTACTGCTAATGCACAGAGTGTTTTTCTTGCAGTTACTCTTACAAATACTAACATGTAACTTTCTTTAGAGCTTCAAAATTGTTTACACAGTTTCATTAAAACTGAGTGAAATCCATTCCATAAAATCACTTCCTAGAGTTTAGAAGTCAGCCACAACCTCGGCTTACATCTGAAATTCTGAGCTGTGTTTTAACACAGCAAAACGGACTTTGTTTTAGGCAATACCTAACCAAATGTCTCTTTTTCCTGTACACAAGGTAAGCTGTAGTTATAATTATAAGATCAGTTAAAAAAATGAGCAGCAATACAAGCCTCTGCACATTTCAGGAAAGTGCCTTTCTTTTAAGTCAGCCTGTGCTTTTCTTTAGAAGGAAGCTGAAGAAGGTGTTACAGATTGTTGGCTCAGCCCTTGTGCAGCTGTCAGTGGTTGGGGCTCAGGTATTTATCCATTTGATTGCCTTTTATTCCTAAACACTATGGGCTGAAAGAATTCTTTTGTGCTCTGTGGTCTCAAATGCCCTGAAGTGTTCTGTTTTAACATTATAGTCTGGTTTGGGTTCAGTCATTAAATCTGAGTTTCAGAATTGTAAGACATGGTTTTCTGTTATGTAAAACAACATTAAAATCAGTAACCTGGGAGGACATCCAGGCTAAAAGTGCTGCAGTTTGAAGCAGGTAAATATGGAGTGATGTACAGACGTGCTGATGGTTTTGATGGGGGCTGCCAGCACAAGGATCCCTGCCCCTCTCCCCATCTCCCCCCAGGTGCTTTTTAACTGGATAATGCACCCTTCGGGTTAAAAATCAGCCCTCAGTAAAAACAGGTATTTTTTCACAAGTCAGTTCCATCCTAACCGAGGCAGTTATGGCTTCTATTCTAACACAGTGACATACTGACTCAAAGACAAACCCAGCACAATGGGCTTATCCGGATCCTGGGCAGTGTGTGTTCCTTCAGGCCCCCATGGCTCCCTGCCAGCACAGTGTTGCTGCCCACCCTACCTCAGCACCGAGGTTATTTTAATTCCAAGGTTCTAAGCATGCTTTATCCAAACTACCCCTTCATTTCCCAGTGTCCCTGTGGCTTGCAGCACCGTGTGCTGTACAGGTTTGGCCTCCGGCATTACAGAGTCCTTGGGTGGAGCTGCCAGAATTATTCTGAAACTCAGGTTTGCGAGAACCTCCCCAGGTTTTCCCCATGCCTTCCCTTCTCCAAGCAAGGGCTCCTTCCCCCCCCTCCCAGCACCCTGCTCCCATGAAAGAGAAGCAAACAACTTTTCTCTTTCCATTTCCATGTTTTTTAGTGTGGCAACCTCAAGAGGAAATTGAAAAAACACCACCATTATGTTAAAACCAAAATCGTGACAATATTTTATACCAATACCATACATCACTGCCCTTTCCGCCCCTGAAATATTGCTCTTTGTCTCAACACCTATGGTGCTGTGACTGCTCCGCAAGCTGCAGCCTCCCCAGAGGAGCCATGGGAGGACAACGCAGTCACTGTTTGGGGAAGTGGGACACTGGGGGAAATCTCCAGAGGAGGATGGATTCTTACCCCAGGGAGACAGAAGCCAGTCAGACCTGATTATCTGCTACTGATCATTGGTGTGACAGTGCAAATGTCTCTGTGAAGACTTGATTTTACTCATCAGGAGCTTACACCTTCTCTTGAAAATCAAAGGAGGTAATTCTCCACAGAGGCTTTTCTTTTCAAGCAGATGAATTATATTTAGAGTTTTGTCAAAAGAATAAAATGCTCTCTGGAGACATACAATTGCTCATCCCTAGAAAGATTAAGGAGACATTACCTTTTCAGAACACAAGGAAGAGAACGGCCCAGGCGCTGGCAGCAGCTTGGTACACGTTGGGTGTTGGAAGGGGAATGACTGCACCAGAGGATTGCAGAAATGTGGGGAAGGTGCAGTTTGCAACTGAGGCACAAGCTTTGTGAATCTCAACTAGATCTCATCCTTGAGAGAACTGCCCTAGAGGTAAAATAAAACCCTGAGACAAGGGCTTTAAGAGGCAGCACATACTGACAAGAGGGGCTTCCCTGTACCTGTGTATGTACTCAAACACGGAGCTAACTACACACTGCAATTGCTTCAGGAATAACCTGCTTGCTTGATAAACAGAGCATGATTCTTCCAACCCACAGGACTGTCAGGCCAAAGAAGGATAAAAAACCCCTCAGCTCTCTTTCACATATTCCCAACCCTTGCTAAGAGAGAAGGAAAGCAGAGTTCAGAAGCCTGCTTTGCTCTACCCGTGGTGGCCTCTCTGCTTTCCAGAAGGCAGAGGAGAAACCTGCTGGGCTACCCAGCAGAAGAGGCAAAAAAAAATATCTTGGGAACAGCATGAAAAAGAACTGGTACTTTGCCCTCCCTCTGCTTGAGGCATTGTGCAATGTTTTGGAGATGGCCTATTCTCAATTTAAATTTGGTATGGCTTGGAATTTTATTTGCCCCTTCTCTCAGCAGCATGTATTGAGGTAATTTGTATCTGAAAAGATTATTTTAAAGGATGAATTTTAAAATCCCCTACAGATATTTATAAGGGACATTCAATGTAGGCTTAGGTTTGATCTGTGAACATTACTGAGTGTTTTGTCTGAATTTAAATGCACAAAAAGGGGAAAAAAAAAAAAAAAGATGGTGGATATGATTCTGCATTATTGAACAGGCACTTTGTCTGACTCCATCATGAGCAGAACAGGATCTGATTAGGGGCATGAGGAGATACTGAGGAGACCTGATCCAGCAGAACACTTCAACACATTCTTATCTTTAACTTTATAAATAGTCCCACCGGGACCTAGGAAATACTCATGTGCTTAATGTTAAGTATTCACTTAAGTGCTTTGCTGGTTCGGTACCAGAATTATTATTTACAAAGTGCTGTCAAATACATCAGACACCAAGAAAATACTTTTTCTGATAAAATCCTTTGGCTCAGAATGTCCTATGTAACTGCTCAGAACTGCAGCAAATAACATTTTTCAGATAGTCAGGGGACATTGCAGTTAAAATTTTCTCTCTAGACTCAAAATTAACAGCTGTTCCTTTGTTTTGTTTCCTGAAGAAAAAAAAAAAATCAACCCCAGATGATCTTTAAGAGCACAAATCTACAGCCAATGGGAGCTCAAATGTTATTGTACTCCCATGGAGCTTGCCAGGAGCAGAATCAATCATTTTTTTGCCATTAATCTCTAGCCCAACAGTTTTGCTTCCACTTGTTTGAGGTGAGTTGCAGGCATAACCCTTTACCAGTTGTTTACAGTATTACCTTGATTGTACTACTTCAGTTGTGCAACTCCAGCTGTGAAGTGATTAACCTATTTAGGATACAGATGCAGAAGATCTGCTTTCTTAATTGTCCATAAATGTCAAAATAATTAAATCCTTTCCAACCACAGTAGCCTGTATGGGAAAATTAATCTTCATTCTTGCAGTGCAATTATAAAAATGGCAAATACTCAAAAACAATCTAGAGCATGAGTGGCACCCTGCTCTCCAGCCTGATTATCTACAGGCTCTTCCATCCTGGGTCTGAGGGCTCCAGCATGTGTATTTTAACTTGTCCCTCTGCTCACTTAATTATGACAGCAAAGAGAGAGGACTCAGCAGCAGTGGTGGGAAGAAACATGAAAGGAGGTGGTAGGGATCTTACTGGTACCTGCTGCCACAAGGTGAGCTGAGGGGTGATGAGGCTGCAGAGCTCTGGTGGAGCAGACAGATCCAAAACCACCTCCCACCAACCAACACCTACTTACTTCCACCACCCATAGCTTTCCCTCATTTTTTGATTCAGTCTGTTGTTCTTAGACTGCCTAGTGCTACACAGAAGTAGCACATCTCTTAACATTTTGAATGTTTTGGTCATCTGTATCAGTCCTGGACTGCTAACTTCACCTTGTCTTGTCAGACAGATGTGCGAGCTCACGTGGGTGAGTTCAGAGGCTTTAAAAATTGTCATTGCAGATGGGGGCAGAAGATGATGTCACATCTATTTAAATTCTGAATGGTAAGAAAGTCTCCCATCTCTTGTTGCTCAATATGTGGCACCCTTCTGACTGAGGACTATAACTCTCCCCTGGACCTCTCTTTGATGCCCAAGCCACTCGTGTTCCTGGGAGAGGAATTGCCTGGCCCCTGGCCACTGCCTTCAGGGAGTTCTGATCACACTTATGGCACAGGCTGCTGAGAGGATCCTGCTCTGTTCATCACTCACCCTGCCTGCCCTGTCCTAGAGAGGTGGGAGAATTGATGGAGCCTCATTGCCTCTCAAGAAGCAAACACTTAGGAGACAATGAGTTTGATCAGTTCCAGGCATGCAGCAGGATCCCCAGCAGGTCCCTGCCTGGGAGTGGCACCAAGCCAGCACCAAGTTGCTCAGCAACCTGCAGGATCCTTGCACAGAAAGCAGAAAGCCTTTCAGCCGCCTTTGTTTACATGTTTTGAAACACATCTTGCTTTAAATACAGGAGACTAAGCAGCTGTCTTAGGTAATATTTCTGGAACACTTACAATCACCTGAAATGTTATTCTTCTCTTCTCCCAGAGTCATCCCTATCACCTCCAGAGAATCACTAACGTATTTTCTTTCTCTTATAAATTGGAGACAGACCTTTGGAACAGCCTGTTCATGCACCTTGATGAAATGGCTGAAGTGCTTGGTCTCTTTGATCAAAGGCAATCATCATGGTGCTGAGAACTTTTAGAAACTTCATCCCTAACACAACACACATTTTTTCCATTTATACTGCCTTACACAATCAGGTTTTGGTCAGTTTGAAGTTCCTCAGGAGCTGGGGAGGCAATACATGGGTTTGTGACTCTTCATGGAATCTGGTCCAAGGCAGCTATGCTGAGAGATCTATTTTTCCAGTGTACAGCTGGCAGAAGCCTAGAGTGAAGCCACTTCCATTGCCAAACAAGGATGACCACCTCAAATGAGATACCAGAGGCTGATGAAGTCACCATATGTGTCACCCATATGTGCACTCCTTGAGGAGCTGCCCTGACCCTCTGGAACAAGGCAGAAGCATGCTTGTGTAAGGAATTAAAATGAAAACTAGAATACTGCATCTCCAGGGGAGACAGCAGAGATGCAGAGTATTTGGCAAGGGAGACCTCACCCAGATGACCTGGAAAAGAAAGCCCTAAATAGCAAAATGGTTGTAACACAAAGGTGTGGAGGCTTGTCCATCTCTCCCTCCTTTATTTATTTACAACTGCTAAGCACAATGATAGGAAAAATGGCAGCAAGTCTGCAGGAGAGCTATTTACACACAGTACAGACATATCGGGGCAACTCTCAACTGGTTCTCACCCTGCCTGTTCTGAAAGGACATCCGACTCAGAGTGACGTGACAGCAAAGCCCACAACAGCTGGTTCAAATCCAGATTCTTTGTGCAGATAGTTAAAATTATGGTGGATGTTGGTTAGACCTACTTGTGAGGAAGGGTTCATATGGGGAATCTCCTCACCAGAATTCCCAGTTGTCTGTCTCTGTTGTCCAGGACTGGGTGGTCATAATCACAGATCTCACCTGCAGGTTGGATAGAAAACCAAGCACTGATTTGGGATTGACACTGCAGAGAGAATCCAGAAATGTGACAACAGCAATGATCAGGGAGTGCAGGTGCAGCTGTGGAGAGATTGTCCTAAAGAGATGTGACAGATTTGTGAAACCTCTGGAGAGGCCTTAGCAGGCAAAAGCAACCTTCTCAAATTGAAGTCTTCAGTGCTAGGTTTGCATTTGAATGGCTGCAGAGTTTTCCCATGCTTGGAATGGAGATAAGGAAAGCTGTCAGTGGCTACAACCCTCTTCTCACCAACATCTCACATTTATTGGGGAGTAATAATATGTTTATAAACATAACTGGAACAGCATTTCCTAAAGCCTCCTTTTTTGAGTGGATTATTGTTCATCATGTGATGTTCTGGGTCCTTCCATTAACAGTTGCTGCAGATTCACTTGAGGAATCCTTTTGTGCTTGTAAATAATCAGAGGATCTCTCCTTTTTCTGAAACATCAAGAAACTGGCAGCTTGTTGTTAATTGTAGCTCACTTCAGTACTTGCATATGTTTGTATTCTGTTGGTTTTCAAATTTTCCCTTGAAGAACCTGGCCTTTTGTTATCAAGTCCTGATGTGAAAGGAGAGACTAGAGATGCCATCTCTGTACAGTCAGGTTTTGAAATCCTGACCTATCTTTGCTATGGGGATAACTTTGTGCAGACTTTGCTAGCCTGGTGGCCACCTCACCCCAGCCAGCCCTGCTCCTCAGCAGGTTTGTGCTGCGATTGCCACCCTGGTGACCAGACTGCTGCTCCCTGCAGTCCCTTTGCAGAGGCTGAAGGGAGGCCTGGTGGAATCATTTCTTGTTCCTGTGCTTCAAGAACCAGGTTTCATTTGTGGTTTTTGGTCTCCTCTCCATCTCCTGAACCTGGGACTGTTCTGGCCACCACAAGCTGGAAGGAGGGTGGTGGGTAAACCCTGTCTCCCAGCTCATAGCTCCTGCAGAGTTTATTTCTGTGAATTTTGTTTCATGGTTTCATTTTTGTTCCACCTAGATACAATTTTAACCTTTCAGAAATAAAAGTGTTATTTTGTCAGCCTGAAACACAAACTTTCTGGTCTTGTTGTGCTAAACAGGCAACTGTCACTGAGCCACAGAGACCCTTAAGCTGTGGTCAGAGGATTTTCCTTGCCGCAGTTCAGCACAGACTTACAACAAAGCTGCTCCAGCACAGCAACACACACTCAACATTTCTTTCAAGCTGGTACATCCATGATCCCTTGAAGCACAGGAACAAGAAATGATTCCACCAGGTCTCCCTTCCCCGAGTTACAAATGTGAAGCCAGATACCTGGAGCTGAGGAGCTGCTGTGCTGGAGGATGAACATTGTAAATCAGCAGCAGAAAGCTTGGCAAAACATCTCTGTTCTAGAAAACTCAGAGTCAAAGGTAAAGGCAATTCTTTTGTGTTGGAATTGCTGTCAGGGGCCTGACAGCCATGTTTATCCTGTTTTCTGGGAAGCCAAGAGCTCCAACCAATTATTTAGTGCTTCCTTCCCCTTAACTAGTGCTGCTCACACCAGCTCATTGGGTTTTCTGCTCCACTACACAAAATCCTGTTTGGGGTTAACAAAATACAGTAAGGCAGAGCAAAACTGATTGAGCAGTCCATTTCAAGTTGATCACCACCATCCAGGTCCTGCCTCACAACTGTCCCTGGAGTGCCTCAGACCTGCACTGACTGCTGAACATGGCCTGGACTGAGCTGGTCTCTACGTGGTAGGAAAAAAAAAAAAAAAAAAACCACAGCAAAACAACAAAACCACACAAAACATTGTCAGCGTTTTCAGACTGGGAGTTTAGAAGAAATGCAAAAGGGGATGTCCCAAAGAATCCAGCAGAGCCAAGCAGATGATTTTCCCCTGTGATGTCTATGGATTCACCCCAGGCCAAGGAAGGCAAATTTTTTGGCAGCAGAAGAACAGAGAGATAAGCTAACAGGCCACTCTAGTTGTTTTAATGGTGCTTAATCCTTCCTTTTCCTTTTCTGGTCCTCCTACAACACTGCCTGAGGTCTGTAGTCTCTCAATGACCTCTGCCTCTTCAGGGCACTGAGCTCTTAGTAAGAAGACAGCTCTGCAGAGTTATCCCCTGGGAGCCATTCAGCTGCTGTCCCTGTCCCCTGCACTGGGCTCAACTGTCAAACCTCAGGTCTCACAGGCACAGAAGTGTAATCATCCCACCACATTCCATGCAGCTCCTCAGATTCTCCAGCCCTAACACTTACTTGTCAGAAAACTGGAGGAGAGTGCAATGGGAAAACTGATCTGAGCAAAGACAAGTGAAGCTGGTTTATGTACAAATAATTCTGTTAGACCTGGCAGTACAAACACATCTAGTATTAGATCAATGAGCCACATGGCAAACAACAGGGAAATCTGAATTTGATGGGTTTACTCTGCAGCGTAACTGACATGCAGAGAGACAACAAGGCACAGGATAAGAAGTCTGAGAAAAAGATTTTTGCTTGTTATTGAGCCTCCACAAGTTTTGGGGCTCTGAGGTTTGTTTAGAGTCAAAACTATCTGCACTCATTGGCAGAATCTAGCCAGGCCTGAAAAATAAGAAAACTGATTTACAGCAGGAGCAATCTGAGTGGGCAATAGTGATGCAGACAATATTAAAGTCTTATCTGTGATCTTTTAGGGGAAATGATTTAAGAGCTCAGGAAAACAATGAGCCAAAAGGAATCAGTTCCTATCACTAGTGCAAGAGCAAATATTTAAAGTCCCATTGAAAAATCTCAGTGGTTTCAATGGTACTGAGGTTGTGGGCCTGTGTAGTATTTTCAATTCATCTTTTTCTCTGCAAAGAAAGTCTCTGTTCAACAAATTATCTGCTCTTATTCCAAGCCTCAGTAATGATACTGCAAATGCCTGCTAGCTGCTTCTTGGGCAACAAGGGACAAGCTGCCTCCATACTGCTTTATCTACCTCTCCATCTGCAAGGAGGTGCCAAGTTCTGCCTCGTGTTTACTGACTGATTGCTGCCTTCATTGTGTCAACTCACTTGGCAGAGCAACATGCAATTCCTCATCCAGCATTGCACTGATGCTGCCTCGCTGCTTCCAGCCCATGAGTACTGGGTGGAGAAACTGTCTGGGAATCCATCCATGGCAGCACCTGCAGGTCCAGGAGAGATTCCTGTGTCTCTGGAGCCAGGCAGCTGGCACTGTCTGTGCAGGGGCTGGGAGATGGTAGGTCTGACTCCACAATCACTGTTTATTTTATTTTTCTGGCACTTGAAACAGAAATGTTATAGTTCATTTCCCTTTTTACTTTGTTTCAGCCTCCCAAACTTTTTGCACTCTTTATGCTGACAAGTGCAAGTGGTTCAGCAGTCAGCCTTCACTGCCTTCTAAAATGGTTTGGGAGATGTCCTCTGCCCAGCTGAAGGAGATGGCCTTGAAGCTCCTCTCTGTATGCTTTTTATGACATCTTCCTATGGCTCCTCCAGTGACTCAGCATGACTGCAGTGCTTGTCCTGTGCCAGTGAAGACAATCTCACTATCTGATTGGTTTCCTTTTCAACTGAACTTCTATTCGTTGATTATTTCTGAGGACCACTAAGTTGATGTCAATCTTATTTTCATCTTTCATTTTCCCCTAAGGCATAAGATCATTTACCATGGATCAGTTTAAATTAAGATACAAGTCTCAGGCACTGGTTGCACAGTACCCTTGGGAGTCCAAATGGTAATTAACCATCAGCCTGAACAATTAAGGATGTCGATAGTGGAAGCAAATGTTGTAAGGCTGACACTCTCTGGTAGCCCCCTGACCTACAGAGAGATGGTACCCAGAAACTGGAAACTGAGTTGGTTTCCTGTACTGTTCCCATTCCTTTCTTGTGTTGAAACTTGGGAGGCACGTTCCTCCCAATGAATTAGCAAGAAATATTTTATGGCTTTCTCAGCTCAGCTGTGGCCTCCCATAAATTTTCTTATCAGGTGTACCTCTTAGCACCTTCTACATGCAGAGCACTATGAAAATAAACTCTATTTCTATGTGCAAAACCTGCTTTCTTATCCTTCATCTGTACACAGTGAAGTTCTCGGTTTTCTCCAAGCTCACAAAAAAGTCAATGCCAGAATCAAGGTTAAAACTCAGCAATCCTTAGCTCCTGTTCCTAGGACCTGACCTTGCTCCTTGGGCAGAAAACCCTCCCCATTCACTGTGCAACTGGCACAGGGCATGTTCCACCCCTGCCCAGATCCACAACCACCAGGAGCCTTTAACCCCTTCCTGCTCCCTCCGCAGCAAGGAGGGGGCTGCAGGTCAGCAATGTGGTACAGACCATTCCTGCCTAATGCCAGAGGGAGCTTTCCAGCTCAGTATGAAGCATCCTTCTTTAATTTTACATGCTCTGGAGAGAGTATCTCCTGCCTGCACTGAGAGTCAGTAAAACTGCCCTACCTGTAAACAAAGGATTTAGCACACTGAGGGGAGTTTACTTACCTTCAGCCATGGCAGATTTATAGTTTTCAAATGGAATGCTAGAAACTTGCTGGCACTTAAGGAATCCTGGTTTGTTATTTCATGATCACATACTTATGGTTCCCACAGCATATTGTTATTGTCTTGCTGTTCATTTATTGCAGGTCTATTAAGTTGTCACTGCTTAGCTTTGAGGCACTCTACTATAATCCTATCCATCACTGTGACTGTACTTTCATTCTTCTGGGACTGTTTTGATGGAGATCAATATCAGTGCCATGGGGAATATATAAGGAGCATGTTCTGCCCTATGAAGCAAGCACAGAAAAAACGAGGACTGTGAATGAGCTATTGTTTGAGGAGCACACTCCTTAGGAGAAGGACTAATTATCAGCAAGCCCAGGTGTTGGTTCTTTGAGTGTACTGGCTGATGAACAGGGTCCCCTGTCTCAGGACACACCTGCATAGGTAGCTCCTATTCTTGTTGGTAATTTTAGCAGAGAAACCAGGGTTAAAGAAGGTCATTGATATTCCCCTGGGAAAAAAAAATACCACTTGGACACCCTTGTGCATTTCTGTTCTGCTCCAGGATTTTGCAGCTTGTTCTTGCCCTTGATTCTTCTCTAATGATGCTTCCATTCTTCATTTCAGAAAAGCAAAAAGTTTCAGAAAAGCCTGGTGTTTCCTGCACAGACAAAGTTGAACCAGAGCCCTGTTCTGGGCTGCTTGCTGCATGTGAAATCACCTGCTTGAATGTGGAGCAAGACTCTGCTTAATAAAGGGTTATGTGTGCGTGATGGTGAACCAGAGGGGCCTGAACCAAGGAATGCTCCAGGGGCAGCTCTCTGTGCAGGCAGCAGTGCAGGTGGAGGTGTTGGTGGCACCATCTCCTGACAGGGCACTGCAGATGGGACATGTGTGGCAGTGACCACACAGCTCCCAGCATGCTCATGGAGCTTTCTTGGGGCAGGAGCTCTGGTCAGAAGGGTGGTGAAGGGGACAATTCTTCACCTTTTGGCATCTGAACCTCAGCCTGCAGGCTCCAGGCTGCCACGCTGGACTCTGGAGGTGCTGCAGAGCCCTTGCCAGGAGCCAGCAGCCCCTTGCACCACTGCCTCATATGCAGAAACCTCACAGCCTTCCTCACCCACCACTGCCAGCACATGTTCAGAGCCACCTTTTTACCCTCTCCCTCCAGCTCTTAGGTCTTTCAGTCCAACCTGGCAAGTCTCAGTTGTCAAAGCTTTTTCTGCTGCTAATTCATCTCTCCCTGCCTGGCTCTCTTTCCCACTGTTCTCTCCCTCTCCACTTCCATCAAGGTCTGGGGTGTCTGTGAAGCGTTGCTGGAACACCCAACCCCAGAACACTGTGCTGCCAGACCATGTTCTGAGCAAGCTTTCCCATCTGCTCTCCCTCTCTGGGCTCTGCCCTTCCCAGGGGCTGCAGTCAGCCTGAACACCAGCACGGCTCTGGCACTTCCCAACCAAATTCTCTTCTCATGAGCTCCTTGCTCATCAGACCCTACATATCTATCTGCCATACAGAACTGACTCTCCCCCTCTTCCCTTTCTGCTGGAACGTTTCTGCTGCCTTCTGATCCCCTTAGGTGAATGTTCTGGCTCCTCTATCCCTCTCACAAGGCTGGCTGGCTGCCCTGCTCTCCAGATCTCATTTCATATTCATCCCTTCTCACACCAGGCATGCCCTCAGCCTCATGCCCTTTGCCAGGCCCTTCACCTGCTTGCTGCACCTTTTCTCTTCCTTGTCCATATCTCTTCCTCAGTCCAGTATCTATATATGTATACACTTACAGAAAAATACCCACAAGTGAGTAAATCTACAAGCATTTGGTTTTGGGGTTTTTAGCATTAGACCCCATTGATGCTGTCTTAAAATGCCCATTTAGAAACCTGGAGTGTCTGATACGTGAGCACCTTGTGAATCAGATGTTCTCCAGCACACAGTGAAAGAAAGACTCTATCCTTAAAAAAAACACAACCATTTTAAAGAGCAATCTTCTGCTTCCTCCTTTGAATACCTACAATGCATAGTCACAGCAGTGTCCCTCTGCATACAGCAGCATTATTTTCCATAGTGAAGTGAGGAAGAAGTTTGGGACTTGACCAGCATGAACACATGTGCAGATGATATAGTTTCCTTAATACACATCACTTAGAGAATACCATCCCCTTCAGACTCACCTGGAGTAACAACCACATCACACACATCAAGAGGAGACCAGACATCCCTGCTGCTGGTTCCGGGGGAATCACTCTGCTGATTTCATAGGATACAAATGATACCACAGGGTTATACAAACCAGTACAGGAAATGCAAACTTCATCTTTTCAACACATATTCCACAGGAGTCCATATTACAGAACTTAAATATTAGGGTGTTTTAAGTGTTTATACATTCAGATATTTCAGGCCTTCAAACAAGTCCACAGGCAGTCACTCTGAGGGGGACTATCTCCAGAGTGGAGTAAGGATGAGGGAGACACTGAGTAATGTCCCTAAGTCTAGTAGCCCTCAGGAAATAATTGACCCAGAATGTAACAAACCCCACTTAAGAGCATTTAAAAGCAAAATCATGCACATAATCCATCCGATCACTTAAGTTGAAGCAAAGCTATTGGTAAAAATAGCATTTGTCTGCATGCAGCTGAGAAAATAATGTTTAAATGGAGTCCTAGCTTTATGATTTATTGTGACAGTATGACTGTAACATTGCCACCCTATGATGACTGTGTGTGATTGTTTATGGATTGCCTGGTATGAATTTGTGTCATGTAAATCACATGAGCATGGTAGGAGACTGTTTCTGCAAGGGGCATTGACAAATTCCAGTGCCAGGCAAGGTGAAAGGCTTGCAGATAGATCCCACCAGGGAGGATGAAACTTGTAACAGAGAAATTCTGTCCCATTAGCTTCTGCTCCAGAGTGCTGAATTACTCATCTACCACAAAATATCTCTCTTCAGGACAAAAAAATCTTAAATAGGCAGCATTATCAGCAGCATTAGTTGGCCTGTTTAAATCCTTATCTGGACAAACATCATCTGTTTTGTCTGAGGCCTCCATTTCCCACCTCCATGAAAGGGAAAGACTAAGTCAGCAATAGAGGACTGTATTACAGCAGAGAAATGAGGAAAGAAGATTGAACTTACCTAGTTGAAGTCCTATGAAGTCTACTCTGTTCTAAATAGATATTAACCTCTTTCAAACTAACTGGTACTTTTTCATTCATGTTTCTCAAGACCTTTCTGAACAGATGAAATATTCATCCCAAACCCTCTGTGTGGGGATATTCCACCAATACCTATTCTCAGACCTTCCTCCTGACCTTCTGCACAGGTTCATCACAATTCACAGCCTATGCTGAGGATCAGGATCACAACTATGAATTCTGTTTCCAGTTTAAAAAAAAAAAAAAAAAAGTGTCCTATTTTACAGACTGTCTTTCATACCTCAGTTCTTTGATTCACGTTTGACATGTAACCAGAAAATATTACCAATACATGTAGAATTTTATAAAGATAAACCCAGCTGCACAACTGATATAAATTTAGGAAAAGTTATTAGTTTAACAGGAACTGAAACCCTTTTCCTCACTTTTCCATTGGCCTGGGAAAAGCTGTTTTCTGTTGCTCTTTTAATCTCCAGTTTGTAACCTTTCTTGTCTCTGGCAGCTGACTGCTCAGTAGAAATCCTGTGCACAGGTACTTCTCTGCTGGAGTCTAAACTCTGCTGTAATGCCAACAGCTGCATTCTGCATGCTCAGCATATCAGAGAGCACTACTGCTGCAGTCTGCTCTGCTCTGGTACAGTGAAGGGAGGGAAAAACAAGCCAGAGTTCATTTGCCTCTCCTCTAAAAAGGAATGTCTGGGGGCCACTGTCCTGACTATCTGAGTAGAAAGGAGGATTATTCACAGTCCAGGATTACACTCATAGTAAAAAAGCCCTTATTGTCTCTTACACTGCTGAATTATTCAGCAGTTACCATTTTCCCCATAAAAAACTGAGTGAAGAAACCAAACAAGGTAATGCTGTCAAAGGTACCTTCCCCCAAGAGCAATGTAAAGCCTCCACATTCTGAGGTGCAGGTCAGCTCCTTTATGATCCCTCCATCTCTACAAGAGAATTTAGAAAGCAGAAACCTTGTCTAAATAAAGACAACCTTGGCAAAGCACATTGTTCCAGGCAGTGCTTTCTGTCAAGGCAGCCTGTGGTCACAGCAAGGCCGTGCAGCAGGAACAAAGAGCAAAGAATCAAGAAAGACATTTTTGTTGGAATAAACAAGAGAGAAAAGTCAGCCCAACAGCAAGAAACACGTACAACTGCTGCAGGGAATGCCTCGTTACTGTGTCTGAAGGGAAGACTCACTGAACATTTATTTCCAGACAGGCTCCTCTCTAGAGCAGGGGTTTGCAACCCATGGACTCCACAGCTTTTCCACAGCCTGGGGCTGCCTCTGAGCAGCTGATGTAAACAGAAAAGAAGCAACACAAGTTCTGCACATATCCTGTGTGACAGTGCAGGAGGAGATATGTGCATGTTTTTTCTTCTCCAGAAACATGGGTTTTCCTACCTACATAAAGGGAAGACAAGGGTCAGTGGGGTGGCGGAGAACAGGGATCTCATACAGTCTCTGCAGACAGACAACATCCTTTCAGAACTACTGCCCTACCCTGCAGCTCACCAGACATCTGTGTGGCCTCCAGCCTGTTCCAGAGACATGCATGATTTTTCAGATATGTATAGGCCTCTGCAAACTTGGTTGTCCACCTACAGGAAAGTGCTAAAATTAAAAAAAATTAAAATAATTTACATCTTTCCTGTTGCTGAAGGCATAGGAAGTTCTATCCATAACTTCCCCCTCCAAAAAAAGGATTTTAGATATGTTGAGATATATTTTAAGAATTCTCTTTGACTTTATTCAGTAATCATGTGAAACTCCTGAGAAACAGAGATTTAAAATGTCCAGAACTTGGAATAGTTTGTTCTCCTAATGATAACCCTTAAATTCCTAGCCCTCAAGATCAGAAGGGATATTCTGTATATCCTATACTATATCTGTATATCCTATCCTATATCCTATACAGCAACTCATATTTGATGAAAAACTATACCCTAGTTTAGTCCAGAAAAAATCATAGTGAGAAAATGGCATCAAGAATAAAAATCAATTCATTGACATTGTCTGTTCCACAGCTGAATCACTTTGTTGATAAAAATGAGTCCTATTTTCTTATTTAAGCCTCTCTACCTTTGGAGTTGCTGCCTGACGTTGTTTCTTTTTTTTGTCCCCATCAGACTAGGCAGGAGCAGGCCATATCAGCTACACAAAGAAGGGCTTATGATTTTTTTTTCTCCTTCCTCTTTAGTCTTTTTTTGTTTAAGAAATTAATTGATTACAACTTTAAGAGCATGTTCCTTTGCAGAGGTTGTAATGTATCATACAAATTTTCTTGACTCTTCTAAAACTATCTGCTATAAAACAGTTTTGTTAAATCTAGAGTTGGTGACATAATCATGACTTCCTACAGAAGCCACATGTGACTGTCAACAGGAATAACACATTGGACAGCAGAGTGTAGATCAAACAACCTTTCTCCTCCCTCCTCTAGGATATGATCTTTCTTGTGTATTACAAAGATGTTCTGAAGACAAAATCCTCAAGGGGTTTTGATTCTCAGATGCCTGACCCAGCACTGGTATTAAAATGCTGAGTGAGAAAGCAAGGTAGCAAGGTCATATACTTCATTCTGTCCTATTGAGACTGAGAAGACGGTCCCAGGGGCACTGAGAGATAAATGCAATTACAGAGGAAAACAGAAACATTTTCTTTCTTTGGTCAGATGGGTTTTGTGGCTGTTGTTCTTAGATGAGAAATACAATTATGTTCAGGGAAATGAGGTAAATGGAATCCAGTTGCTGATTTTGTAATGGATGCCCACTTAAACTTCTGAAAGGGACAACAAAAATATCCATCCCAGGCTCAGGAATGAATCCTGTAATTTTTCTGGGTTGCAGTTGCTACTGAATTCGACAGGATAAGTAAGATTTAATAGTTTGATTCGCATTTTGGAACACTGGCAACAGATACCTTGCAAAGAAGAGTGAGCCATCCAAGTGCTTAGAGGATGGGAGCTGTGTAGAGGTTCTGGGGCTGCTGACCAACATAAACAGGCTGTAAATTTAGTAGGCAATAGTGCAAGTCAGAGAAAACAGGGAGAGAAAAGAAAACATGCTCATAGTCTGAAAAGTGGATGAAAGCATGAGCTGGAAAAACAAATCCAGTCATTCAAACAGGGAAATACTTGCTCCTGCTTAAGAATAGTCAATAAATCATGTTGAGATTAAGTATGACATTATTTGCAGGCGAAGAGTTTGAGAAAGACTCAGATGGAAAACTGAGTTCTGGATGCCTCTAAATGTAATGGGTTTTTTTGCAAATTTGCAAATTTACAGATCTACCTCTGTATTAAGTACCAAGGAGGCACTTGCCTTGAACTCTGAAGAAGTTCAGTTGGCCAGCTCCTAACAAACCACAGCCCTTAGGGTGCTCTGGAGTTAGCTCTATTATCTGATGAAAGCTGACAAACTCAGTAACTGCACGCAGATGTTAAAAAGTTTGGAAATGAGGTTTTTCTGTTCAAGACCTTAGCCAACACTGAAGCATGATGGAAGGTGTGTAGTACTGTAAAGACATGCTCCTCTTCAGATGACAAAATGGCTGGTACCACACCCAAAAGGTTTCACACTAAAAAATTTCTGTCAGATAGGCAGCATGTTATATTTTTTTATTTATTTTTTGCATGTTACCTGGTGAGCCATGACTTCTGTGGAGGAGAGTTTGCACCCCAACATCATTTATTTTTGGTCTTTAGGACTACTAACTTCTGAAGTGAATGGGAGGACCTGTCCAAAAGCAATACGATGTTGTAGGTATTGACAAATGCTTGCTCTACTCTGCATAACAAGGACATACATTGAGCACCATCACACACACCTCTAGTTGGTGTCCCTTGGCTTTCAAGAGAGCAATATTTGAGATTCTCTCTGCTGCCCTCCAACCATCCAACTGGGGATGCCCAGTTCCGAAGGCTCATGATAAATGGCCAGGCCACCAAATGGTGGCCACTGGGGCTACTGTGACTGGAAGCAAGGGACATGCTGCATTTCTTCAAGTGCTGACCCAGCAGTAGAGTGTTCCTCAGGCAGCACCATGAAAGAATCTGGTTATGCTGATCTGAAGGAACGAGGCTGTATCTCCTAAGGCCAAGTTGCAAGGAAAAGAAGGGTTACATGCAGAACAGAGATTTACACACTGACATCCAAGTTCCCAGGTAGGCAGAAGGGGCATTTGAGCTCAGCATTTGGGAGAGTCAATACTGGCAGCAGTTAAGAAGATATCAGAGTAAGGAATTCAGCTTGGAGTAAGCTTTTTTGGGGAAGAACTACCTGTATTTGCAGCCACGGTGTGTGTTGATTGTCCCCAGATGTTGACAAGGGCTGAACTATGCACCTACCTCCTGCCTGAGAAAAGTCACGGTCTTGGAAAGTACATCTGCTGGCCAGCAAGCAAAGAAACCTCTCGTGGATGGAACTAGGTGGCACAGCCACAACACAAACCAGAATCCACAAGCCATTGTTACCCTTTGTCCTTATTACTTTGCCTTTAAACAGACATAATAAGTGCTGTTCACTACTCAGATTTATTCTGAAGGAATCTAAACTTCTCCAGCTCACTCTTTAATCATTCTCTGGCTTGCACTTTTGTGGTTCCTTCCAAAATGCTAATAATAAATAAAGCTGTTGAAATGGTCACAGCACTGTGGCAAGCCTGTCAGCCAACACATCTTTTTTCATATTTGTCTCTGCTTTTTTTTTTTTTTTTTTTAACTGTCTGATACACAGCCTCTGTTCCTCTTAATTTCAGAGCTTTGAGAAGTCAATAACTTTTCACATTCTGCCCCAGAAGATGCCTGCTGCAATATCTGCTAAGAGCTTGTCTCTAGCATTAGTAGCAATGATAGTCAAATAAGAAAAAGAATCTGCTTGATGCTTGACCCAAGGACAAGGAATCAGGGAAATGTGCTACTTATTTGTCTTCATCATGTGTTCCAGAACCAAACATGAAGAGAAGGCATCTGCTTACATCTGATATAGATATGGGGCATAAACTAAAATACATTCAAACTAAGTGAAAAATTCTTTACAGTGAAGATGATTGAACACTGGAACAGGTTGCCCTGGGAGGCTGTGAAATCTCCATCCCTGGACATATTTAGAACCTGCTGGGACATAGTCCTGGGCAGCCTGCTTGATCCTGCTTTCAGCTGGGCAGGAGTGGACTGGATACTCTCCTTTCCAACCCCAACCATTCTGGGATACTTTAATGTGTTCCTTGTGAAATACTAAAACAATGCTGCATGCCCTTGCTTTGATACATTATTTTCTGATCTGTAAAACAGCCATTACATATCACTTCACTCTGATAGTGACTGAGCGCTTACAAACTTTTGTGTGTTTTGGATGGAAGCTAGCAGAAAAGTTCAAATTACTTGGCTTCTGGCTGTCTGAATCTTAATGAACTTGCCTATCAGATGGTGTCACCTGCATTCACACAGATGCAAGACAAACTCAAGACTTTCCATCTCAGTGAAGGTAAGTAGGACACTGTTACAACAATTTCAGAAGCCCAGCACATCTTCCTCTAAGCATATGATCCAGAAGATAATGAGAATTAGTTCCACTGAGAACCCTGACTCCTGTCTAGGGAGTTCTACCTGCAGATAATCAACAGTGCTGCTTTGTTCCCATTTGCAGTTTCCTGTTCTGCACTTGTACAAATGGCCTCCACCTTGCTCAGGTGAGACTGGAGGAATCTGCAAGCACCATACTATACAACTTCGTTTGCTGGATATTTCTTAAGTTATTTATGTTGCGAATCATATACCCAAACTCACAATTTTGAAAATAGAATACCATGATTATTAGTGGGTGTCACAGCTCTCTGTGCCTGCAGGCATTTGTTACCCCAGCAGCTCTCAGACACCAGCTGGCCATGCAAGGATCTGTTTTTTTTCTTTTCTTCAGGTAAATCTGTCATATTTCTTATGCCAAAGCACACAAAGTGAAGGGGATTGCACATAATTCCATAATAGTAACTGAGACATCTACACCCAAGAAATTATGATCATCACAGAACAGGTAGTATATGAATAAGATGTGAAAAAATACTGTAATATAAAGATAAACAATCACTACTGTGAATTCTCTCTTCTACAAAGCAAGAAAACAATGCTGGTACCAAAAAATACCTGGATGCCTACGTGGAACAGGAAATAACACCTTAGTGGCAACATGAGATAACAGCATCCATTCATCAACCAGATTCCCAAGATTTTTGTTGATCAGGTTTATATGGAACCTCCTATGCTCCTCGTCCTCCTATGTTGTCTCATTTTTCTGGATTGAGAGCATTAATCAATCAAAAAATAACACTGATCTGGGGAAGTACTGATGGCAAACTACTCCCTTGGGGAGGGAGATATTCACTGAAGCTTGCTATAGAGTGTTTTTATTTATTAGGAGATGGCAGGAGTTCCAAGACCAAAAAGCAAATAAAGCATTAATGATGCCTGTACCAAATAAAAATCTCTCTAATCTTGCTACTTCTATCTTTATTTATTCTACGAATTTCATGTCTGGAACAAGTCTAATTATAAACAAAACTTCCTCTGCTGTCCATCCACACAGACTAGATAGGTGGTTTCCAGGAAAAGTGCTGACATTGTTAAAGAAAACCTACAGGATGAAAATCCAGCATTTTTCAACCTTTCCTAAATCCCCATTCAAATACTGTGAATTGGGATGAAACCTTCAGCCCACTAAATAATGTGCTCATCATTCTCTGACATTCTCCTGAGGGCTCTCAGAGGGCTCCTTCTGAGGCTCTCTCAGGCTGGGAATGCAAGCAGAGCAGATGGTTTTACATCCACTGTGTACTGAAGTTGCACAGTGGATAGAAGACACATTTCTTCTGGAGAAGGCTGTCAAGACTGAATGCCCAGAAACCTTTCATAGCAGTTTGGTTTTAAGACAGTGGAATTTCTTGCTTTGAAAGCAATTAAAAAATCCTCCCAGCTGCCTTTCAGAAGCAAACATCACAGTGTTATCTCTAGATAGGTAGACAGGTGAATGAATTATTTCATGGGTTCTTTGCATTTTCAGACTGTAATTATGCTTCTGTCTCTGCCAGGGTGCAACATTAGCCAGCCCTACCTCCGAACACAGCCAAGCAGAAAATGCATCAAGGAAGGAGTTCTTAAAAGTGACTGAAAAATTACTCCAAAAATAGATAAATGTGAGTGCAGTGATCTAGGCAGTGAAATACTGGGAAAGAGTTTTGGTCTACTTCTATCAGATGGTTTTTGAGAAAGACTAATACGCTACTTCCACTCCAAAACATGCAGATGCAAATCAATACACATGAAAACAGGAACTTTTGTTGTTCTAAATGATATTAACTGAAGACTGTGACATTTGTAATTCCCAGTTTCTATCTAGGCATTGATGACCTGTACATGTGGTTGACTCACCAGCCATGCCTGACCCTGGCAAGGCTGCACAGTTTCTCACAGCAAGAAAGAAATTTGAGTCACCTGGGTCATCATGGTCCTCTGAGGCTCCTCAGGGTGTCACCATAGTCAATATCCTTAGTAAACAGTAAAACACAAGGTAATTTCATGAAATTGATGAAACTTTGTCAAAAAAACCAAAAAAACAAAAAAACAAAAAAAAAAACATATGGGAAGGAATATTTCAATATCTAGCCATCATAATTTTCTACTGCATGTCATCATAATCTTCTTCTATGATGCATAATTAACATTAATGCTGATAATTAACATAATGGCAAAAGAGCCATTAATGCTCTTTTACAGGAACCAAAATCTATTGTGAATGTTCCATGAGGATATGCTAACAGGCTTTATTTATTCACACAGCTATATTAGCTACAGCAAGTGCATTATCATATTCTCTAAAACCACGCTACAACAGTGATGAAAATCTGTGTTTTAAGAGACCAGTCATTGCACAAAAAAAGTAGACCTTTGCATTTTGCCTCTCCCACCTCTTTTCTGTGTTCAAGGCTAAAGGAGGCCACTATGAGTATCACACTTGATTTGTCCTGTAACCCCTGCAATGAGGGACAAATGTTCATGGAACTAGGCAATACAAAAAGCTTCCAGACCTGATTCACTTAGCTGAAAATTAACAAGCTCCAATGGCTACCCACCCCACTATGAAAAATCCATGTTGTGTTCCTGAACTGCATTTTCCTAACTTGAGTTTTCAGCCCTTATATTCCGTTATGCTTTTACTAGGCATAACAAATGGTACAGAGTGTTCTTTCCAGGATTCTCTCTAGTGATACATCTCTGAGATATGAGTTTCATTTGCTTCAGGCAAGAACTATGGCAAAAGCTTATTCTTTTCCAGCTCAGATTCCTGAGCACTACACTGCACTTGATGCAGAGATGTGAGCTCCAGCCTAGTTTCCAGCACTTCCTTAACACTTGCCTGTTACACACACACAGACACCAAGTGAATCCCAGAGGCCCAGTGCTGTTGTACCCAAAGTCCCACTCCTGGCACTGTTGCACTCAGACAGTCATCCTTTAACAGGTGTGCTTGTATCCTAGGGCTAATCCACCCAATTCTATCCGCTTCCAGCTGTGGCTAACCATGCACTGTGTCTGCCAGTTTCTTTTCATCCTTCTGTGGGAAGCAACAATTGACAGAAAAATGAACTGAAACCCTGACAAGAATATGTGTATCTGGGGGACAGGTTGAGGTGCTGAAGGAGGAAAGAGTTACCATTGCTTTGCATTCTTCTCTTAAACTGCATTTGCATGTGTCTCCTCTACAGCCTTTGCTTTTCTTTTATGCCTTTTAAAAGTGGACAGCCCCTGTTTCCCATCTAGAACAGAAGCACAGACTAGCAGCACAAACTCCTGGGAAGAAAGGACACTAGAGATACTACAAGTCATTAGGAACAGTTCTTCATATATTTTGCCATCATATCACATTATTCCATTCAGAAATTCACCCAACACATTGGTAAAATGTAATTGGGTTGTTTTTCCTCCACTTTTCTATTCCTTCCAGAAGAGGACACATTTATAGATAGAGTTTTCTTTCTTCTAGTCCTCAAGATATTGAGTTTAAAGATAACTCAAATACCTCATGCCTATATGGAGCCTGCATTTGGGTATGACTCTCATGTCTCTATATAAGGCTCCCTGTTTTTCTAATATTCTAAATTCTTTCTGTGCACCTGGTCTAGTTTGAATTTTAATTACTAAATCTAATTCTAAGATAAAAATGTTGGAAAAACAGCAGAAGACAGAGTTGTGACAACATTTACTCCCCTTCCGAATCTCCCTTCTTATACAATTCAATAGGGCTTAACACTGAGAAATTCTCATATGGGACATTTGAAAGGCAAACCTCAAAAACATATCAAAGAAAAGGGGAAAAGTCCCCAAAACAAAACCCTGATATCCATCTACTTCTTCCTCCTCAGCTTCTTGGGCTACAGAATTATCAGTTCCCATCAGACCTCACACAAACATCTACCCAATCTGTAGGCTGTAACATTACTTTCTGCTGAGGACACGGTGACAAACAACAGCTTTGATCAACTAACCACTGCAAACTTGTATTATTTTTTTTTTTTTCCATGGAAGGCACAGTTTTACAACCAGAGGTCATTACAGTTAAGCAATTTGGCCAGTGCCCAGGGCAGCAATGCTTACCACAGTACACCCCGTTCAACTGCATTGGTGCTACAAATATCTGCCCTATGTCTATCAGGGGGTTTATTACCACTACTATCATTTAGATTTTTGGCTGTGTTATTTTTTACTTCAGCTTTTGGAATGGGATGGAATAAGCCTTTGTCTGCAAAGTGTGGTAGATGCCTTTTACATGCTTATTATCCTGGTGCCTGTTTTACCGACCATATAACTTCACTGTCTATTTCATTTGATTTCTTTTTTGACTGTTTTGGTTCTGCTTTTGTTTGGTGTGGGGTTTTTTTGTTTTGTTTTGTTTTTAATTTCAAATCCATGACAAAACAAGCAATGCAGATAACTAGGACACTGGAACTGGACTGATGGAGTAGTGTAGCTGTGTTTGGAAACAGGTCTGCCACCGGCAATAGAACTAGAACAGTGCTCATGCCCATTCTTATCCTACAGATCTGCTCCCACTGCGGGCTCGGAATTCCACTTGTTTCCTTGAAGGGAAAAAATAATCCTGGTCAGCTCAGGAAGAGTCTCTTCCCTTAGGCACTGCCACCATGGACCTGTTGGTTCCGTTTCAATGAGGAGTTTCTGTGCAAATCCATAGGGATTAGAGAGTTAGCTGAGGTGTCACTACCATGTGAACCCCTCAGTGCTGTAACCAGGTGTTCAGCAATTGCAGACAAAGGCAAAAACACACAGGATTTTGAGGTTTCATAAAAACATCTAGGCCATGCTATTTCTGTCATGCCTGGAACAGCTTACCCATGAACTCAAGAGATCTCTGATAACTCAGTTGGAAACTCATTAATCTTCATTCTAAGCCGTGGAGTTTGTAAACAATGACAGCACACACTTGGCAGCACTGTGAGAGCAGAGGAAGGAGTTCACACTCCTTACCGAGTCTCCTCGGGCAGAGAAGGGAACTCCACTGACAGGAGACAAACAACAGCATCACAGGCAGCAGCAGGGGCCCCAGGGAACAGACAATCCATCTTTCTACTGGCACATCCAACCTGTTCTTAAAGACCACCAGCACGGGGGACTTCACCACAGCCCCAGGCAATCTACTCTAGTGATCAGTCCTCAGTGTCCCTTGCCAATACTTTTTTACTTTATATCTTGCTTCAATCACTTTTGCTGCAGTTTACACACATTATTTCTTGCCTTATCCGGCGTGAGCCCAAAGAACAGATTATTCCCCTCTGTGCAACAGCATTTTACATATTTGCGGACAGTTATTTGTCTTTATAGGTTACAAAGACAAGTTTTAGAGTCTCTGATAATTTTTTTGTAATTTGGCTGAATTTTTTTGTCTCCAGACAGTTCATATCTTCTTTGGAGAGTAAGTAGCTCCAACTAAGTGTTTTATTTGAGGCTTTACCAAAACCTAGATGAGCCACAAAATTACTTCACCTGTTTTGCTAGCTGTACTCCTAATTAAACATAATTTCATCAGTCTTTTTTAAAAGAGTATGGCTTCACTTTGTGTTCAGTTTGTGATCCACATTCTTCCCTGGACATCCATTCCCTCCCCATCTTGGATCCTGGCTCACCTTTTCCCAACCACATTTGGTCAACACCTGTATTTAGTTGTGTAATTACCCCATGTCATCTTTTCATGTGATGAAATAAATACATCATGATTGTGTTGTCCTAAAAAAGCTAATGTTACTTTCCTCCCTCATCATCAAAGGCCTGAATTCATATGTTGCTCGAATAGACAAAGAATATCAGACTGCTCAAAGATTTACTTGAAATTTCTGCTGCTGAATTATCCAAAATGGGTTACAAAAACTTGTCTGCTAGGATGGGTTCTCAGTTTCAAGGATAGCTTTCAGTCTTCATCCAACAAGTAATTTTGATTGGAGGACAATTTTCTTGTTGGTCACTCTTTTCTTATGGATGACTCAGGAAATATGCAACAAAAAAAGTTACATTCCTTCATTTGGAATTCAATTCAAAGATAGAGTAAACCTTCTATGTTCCAGAGTGGTCAGGGAGTAACAGCATCAACAAATCTAGTGCTGCTGTGACTGAGTTTTAATCATGCTTCTCACTGACAGATGCTGACCATTTATTTAATTTACAAATTCTGTATGCAAATAATTGCCTCTAAGCAACACTATTCTTTTTCTTACTCCATTGCATACATGAAGATAGATCACACTCTGAGCTAGGAATGAGTTCATGGATATTATGCTCAGTTTAGTGTATCCACCAGGTAAGGTACAGATACAGCTTGCTTTTTCAGTTCATGGACAAGTCCCACACCCCCTTAAGGGCCAAATGTTATTGATGTTTTGAGTACTGTTGCGTTTTTGGTGTCAATAAGACCTGTGTGGTAGTGGACATCATAATGGCCCTTACTAAGAACAGTTCTGCTGTATCTGACTGAAATAAAAAGCACCCTTAAGAACATCTTGTATACTCTCCCAAATGATGAGCCTATCAGGGCCAGACAAACTGTGCTTCCCTGATGAAGTCTGTATCACAAAGAGCTCTAGATTCTGCTTTGAAAGGCTGCTTTGTTTCTGCAGTATTTGTACACAGTTCAGGAATTAAATAAATGTTTGTTTGTAAATGAGGACAGCAACCATTTATAGACAATCTCTTGACCTCTCTGTGCTAGCTGAAGCTGGTTCAGCACCATCCACAACGTGACGGTCTCTGCTCTCCCAGTTTCACCACTGGAGCTCTGCACTAACCTAACATGTTGTGTCTACAAGAGAGTACTGGCACGATCCCATCTGCCAACAGAGCTGTGAGGGTGGAAACTTCCAGCCTGTGAGTGGGGCTGAGCAGCTGGGACAGGGCTGTCTTCAGGCAGCACAGCTGCTTGCAAAAAATTAATGTCTTCTTGCGGTCTTCCAGAAAAGGCCACAAAAGAACACAAGGGTAGTCATCTAAAATCAAACAGCAGAAGAGACTGTGAGCAGGCACAACTGCAACTTGCTGCTTCCATGAAATGTCTACAGAGAGAAGGGATTACAAAAGCTCATTTCACTGCTACCAGCTGCACTGGTGACTCTGACAAATGAGATGACAAATGAAGCAGAGTGGAACGAAGTCCAGGCCTGCAATCCCACAAAGCCCCTGAAGAGCATTGCACAACTCCAGAGTCTACCTCAGATTGCAGAGGGCTGTACAACTTCTTTGGCCAAGGGCAGCATCTTCTGTGGGCCCACAAGAGAACTAGAGTGTTCTGAGAGAGAAAGAGAAAGAAGCTCACAATTTTCAAGAAATCCATGAAGCAGTTCTTACAATCCCTGCCTTTTATGTAAATAAAATAATTATTTTTTCTCCTGGAAAACTCTGATTGCTCCTTAAGGTGTCACCTTATGACTGTCACCTGTCTCCTTAAAAAAACTTTCAAAAAACTCCAACAAATCTTAAACTACAGTATTCAAAACAAAACTGGATCCTCAAAGGTCTGATACAAAGTACTCATACACACTAGATTATACTCTTCCCTCTAAAACCTGGCTTTACATTTTGTACACATAGAGAAAAGATGAACCCATACCTGCTATGCTGACTAGTAGGTCAATTGGCTAGGTGACTAGACTAGCAAATTTTCTTTGGGCAAAAGTTAAAAGCAAATTAATGTAATGGGGGAAAAAAACAAACATCACAGAGTACAGCTAGTTTTAAAGTTCTAAAGTTCACACTTTAGATCACTTCTGGTTTACCTGATAAACTACAACAGACACTATTAAGCATCTTCTGGAGAGACAAAAGAGAAGGTAACACTCAGAAAAAATAATTCTGAAAAAGCTGCCAACAATTTCAACTGTTAGGAACACTCTCAGCAGTCCTTCAGTAATCCTGATTTTGGACCATTTTCTACTAAACCTTGCAAATTCTGTAGTTTAGCAGTAAAGTTATTTCATTCAGCATAACAGCAAATGATTTCTTTGCTATTTCCCCACTTTGTGTTTGCATCTTTCTCTAAATGCTGCACTTAATTTGCACACTTGACTGGGGGTGATCTACACTCACTGCTGCAGTGAGAAGAAAATCCAGATCAGAGATTAGAAATGTTGTAGATGGGCAATACAGCTACACAGTGTCTCGTTTCTTTTCCTTTTGGGAACAATGAAGAAAGCATTTAGCTAAAGCCTTGCACAGGTTGCCTTCTGTTCCAAATTGACAACTGAGTGCATTTTATGCATGAAATATGGAACATAAATACTGCTCCATCATAGGGAAACATATTATTGAAGTGGAGAGTTCAAAAAGAAGTGGGGACCAAAGGGACATTAAATCTCTTCCCTTGGATCTAATAGCTGTACCTCTCCAGTACTCCTGCATACTGATGCACTGACGCCTTTCACCTCGGATTTTAAGCGCAGACTCTGGGACGGCTGAAGAGGAGGAACACAGCAGTAAATTATACAGAAAAACTGAAAAGAAAAAACAAAAAAAAAAACAAAACAAAAACGCAAAATCTTAGGACTGTTCGTTCCACCCTCAGCAAACTGAGGCGCCTCAGAGGAGGGCTCAGGCATCATTTCAACCCGTAGTCAGGACTCCGAATCTCAGACCTCTCAGACCTCCTCCTCCTCGGAGGCGGATTTTTACCTCCGCTGTAGAAAAATAATCGCTGGGAGGTACTTGCTGACCGTCCCCTGATGAAGCGGGGTGTGTGCGGCCCCTTCCCCAACGCGTCCCGATGGGTTAAAATCTCCTGGCCCTGCCGCACCACCCCCCGCTGCCCTCACAGCCCCGGCGAACGGCACCCCCTGTGCCCGCTCTTCCCGCTCAAGGCGCGGGGAGCGTCAGGGAGAGCGGCGCCATCTTGTGCCGAGGTGCCTCCTGCCTGCTCCTGATGGATTCTGAGATCAGTGGGAAGGCTTCGGCTGGAAAACTAAAAAAAAAAAAAAAGCTGCTTTACATTCCTGTCTCCTTGATTGCCTTCTCATGTGTTGGAATTTGGTAGGAACTCGAGAAGCAAGTCAGTCAGCAAGTTCTCTTGCTTTGAGCTCTTCAGATCTAGTTCTTCTCTTTTCCTCATAGATGTAACATGACCTTCCGTTACCTTCTGCTTCTCAGTCACTGACGTGCTTGTCCGCTTTTGGGTGTAATCTCCACTGGTTCTACATTTCAGCTTTGTAAGGGGGCCTACAGGAAAGCTGAGGAGGGACTTTACAAGGGCACGTAGCAATAAGACAAGGGGTAATGGTTAGACAAGGGATAATGGTTTTAAACTGGAAGGAGGTAGGTTTAGCTGAGACATTAGAAAGAAATTCTTCATTGTGAGGGTGGTGAGGCCCTAAGAATCTGTGGCTGCCCCATTTCTACAAATGCTGAAGTCAGTCTGGAAGGGGCTGGGACTGGAGTTGTCTGTGACTCCAGCATTCAACTACAGAGCATAAGGGTCTGGGTTTTTTCAGAAAATAAATAATTTTTTCACTTTACTGTTTCTCCGGTCATGTAACTGTGATAGGTGTGTTCCACTGAGCAAAAAATCCTCACACACCTCCGTAAGAACAGTGGAATCACAATTTAAGTGTGCCTTTATGTGGGAAAAGAGCTTTTATAGTGCAAGATACCAATAATGGTTAACCATCGTGCTTGGGGGGGTGGAAACCGAAGCCCTTGATAAAGCTACCTCTTGGCTACCTCTCATCCTGATCAATGGAAGCTGTCTTTAGACACACCTCTGTAACAGCAGCATGCACAGCAGAAACAGCCCGAGATGACATGTTGCTTTGCAGCTCCTGAACAAGAAGTAACTGTGGTGAAATGAGTTGTTTTTCTGGGAAACTGGGTACCAGTGCTTGTGGGACATTGCATCTTTGTCTGGCTTTGGGTTACAGGCAAAAAGCAATTGGAAAGCCTGAGAACTCTGAGAGTTTAAATAAAAAGAGTGCTTCAGGGCACAGTACTGGCTAGAAAAGACAGCATGGCCAGCATGGAAACTGCTAGCATGGAAAACTCTAGCTATTGCTGACCTTTACCATGTTTACAGAAACAGAACTTTTGACACCTGTAAATAGGGAGGAATTAACTGGGGAAGAAAAAAAAAAAAATCTGGCTCACATTATCATTTTCACCTCTAAACAGAACCAATTCCAGAAAGCTTCAGGTACTAGTCATGTGTAGCAGAAGGCAACATCCCTTGAAAACAATCTGATTTCTGAGCACTGCCACCTGCTTTCATGTCCGTTGCTCATTCCACATCCATCTCTCCCAGTAGCATCCTGACACTTTCTGGTGCCTAATCTATTTCTGTCCCTTCATCCCCCTGACTGCCCCCATGCTCTCAGCTGCCAGCAGCACCCAAATGTCAGGGAAGGCCGTGCCTGAGCTCATGCTGTAGCTTTTCCTCTCCCCAGCACATGGCTTGGGATCCCTCTCGCCTGTCTGGGGCACCACTGAGGACACAACTTGTATCGACTTGGTTTCTGTTAAACCTTTGCTGTTGAGCCACATCTGTGTGAAGCTGTCAGACTTCAAATGGTAACAAGGAGGTTATTAACAGATAGCTGGAGGGACAGAAAGGCAATGTAGGCAGATAAACCTGACTCACTTAGGAATCCGGGTTAAAAACCGACATTGTTGACACAGAGTTGCTGCTGGCAGGTTTTTTTTCAGGGAAGATGAACAGTAATGCTGTTTTCCAGTCTACCAGAATTGTAGGTGAGACTCTAAAATACCAGGAGATGGTGCTTCAAAATAATTCTTTATTTATATTTCTAAAAAGAGAATTGTGGAGAAAAAGAAAATTAATTGGTTTTAAAATTTCAGACCACTTTCTGGTTATCAACTGTCAGGGCTTCGCTTTTAAATTCTGCTTTCAAAACATCCAAACAATGAGGCTGATGTTTGAATGTAGTCATCTAGCACTGCAAGCTGCAGCTATAAACTACGGAGGCTGCATGATTAATGATGAAATTCTGGGTTCTGGCAATATGGAGTGAGTGACAAACCTACTGAAATCCAAGTTTCTTGCAGTTATCCCTATATGCTTCCCTCATCTCTTGAAGAAACTCAGTATTTTCTCCTGTTTCTGCAAAACATTTAACAGATTCCTGTCTCTGCACAAAACAATTTGTGATACTTGGTAAGAAGAAAGTTCATTGAAATTTGGAATTTTCATTAATGTCTCATTGCTACCAGAATATGGGTTTGGGTTTTTTCCTCTTCTTCAGAGTTTATTCTGTACTAAGTTATAGCTGTGACTCTGTAGAGAAAATGAAACTAAAATTTGTGGAATGATGATAATGTGATTATGTATCTACATTAATGCTAGACAGGGATGTTTTGGAATATTTATGGCTAGACAGTGTTAAGCCATCCATAGCAGGGAGAAATATGGGTACAATATTTTTTGTTTGTGCACTTTTAATGAGCAAATGGAAATGAGCACATAATTCTTATGCTCTGCACCTCCCATCATTATTGATTTTTTGTAGAAATAACGTTTAAATACTGAAATAATTGTGTGAAATACAGGATGCACACTTTTCATACTGTTATAATTTTTTTTTTCAAAGTGTTACTGTGACTCACAAGTCACAGTTAAACCATTGCCTCTGATAGAATGAGGCAATGATGAGGCTCATTTAATGATGAGACTCAGTTATTTCTGTATTTTTCTGGTGAAAGAAGTGATAGACAAGGCTGACACAGAACTCATCTCAGTTATACACACATCCCCATGCTGAGAAGCCAAGACAATCCTCCTTTATCAATCAAATAAAAAATTAATCTTAGCAAGGTGAACGATACTTAGTTTTTTTCCTTGCTATTTAAAGGATATAAAGAAGATTCAGCTCATTCCTTCGCTGTCGAGCTGAGCTCCTCCACATGTCCAGGTTGGGTTCCTAGTCCCCTCCAGCACCACAGACAGTCAGAGCTGAAGGCTTTAGAGGTGCCAAAGCTAGAAGAGAAATCTCGTGTGTTGTCTCTTAGCTTTACACCATGCCCAGACAGGCTCTTTTTATTCAAAAGCATATAAATAAATAGGTGTGTGAAATCAAACCCCGTGCATGCATTTTTTGTGGGTTTATGTTCATTGCATAGTGTTTGGATTAACCATTATGGTACATAGCAATCATCCTTAAAGAAAAAGAAGTTTGCTCATCACGACTTTCTAGAAAAGTAACTTCCCTGCCCCAGTGATGTTTTGTGAAACAAGAGTGAGGGAGTCTTGCTGAAGGTGGAGGAGAGGGCAGTGAGGAGGGGAGACTCTACTGCTCTGCACAGTGCTGGTTTCCCCTGTCTCTGGAATGTGACCTCTCCCTCTAAACTCTGCTCATTAGACCAAGTTGTTTTGTTAATTTATGACCGCTGGAAGCCTTGAGTACTCAGTGCCTCTATAGCCATAGAACTGAAATCTCAGCCCCATCGGAACCACTGCATCAAAGGTGAAAGTACAACTTCTGTCTTTTTGATCAGTGAAATAATCTGTCTGGCCTGAGCCCTGGCACAGGGCGTGAAATGGCATCCAGTGTTCAGTCTATTGTTAGCCTTGAATGTGGCATTCCCTGAACACCTACGAGTTACCCTTTGATCATCTCTGCTTATTGAAAAACACTATTATCTGATAGGGCCCTGCTGAACATCTTGGAACTGCTGGTATCTCATGCTTCAGTAAAGGGACAGAAATGTTAATGCAGGAGGTTTGGTCAGCAGAAAGTATCTTCTGTAGGATAATCTCCCAAGTGTCTAGTCCCTTACTGCACTCACTAAAGGCACTCACTTCCTCCAGTGTGCTTTTTGGAAAGTACTGGGAGCACCTCCTCTCAGACTGCTCCTTCCACCCCCTCTGCTCTGGAACATGGTCACCCCTGCACACAAGCAGCAAAGACCACAATAAGTTGTCCTGCCATTTGAGAATATTCTACAAGGACAGATAGACACACTGGCTAATGCAGAAATGGTTTTGTAACTGGGGCCTGATTTATTGCGTGTGTTTTTAATTGGGTCAACTGCCAGGATGTACACCTAATGCAAGAGGGTTTGGCAGTGTTGGTAATAAATCATGGCAGTTGCATGCCCAGTCCACTCCAGGATTACCCTCAGTAATCTTGGAATTATGCTTGCAATAATTAACAAGTTTGAACTGGTGCTATCTCTAAAAGGCTTCCCTGCTGTGTAGACTTTTTGTTCACAACAGGCACCTCTGTAGCTGTGTCAGCCTCTTACATGAATCACTCCTTCACTGAGACAGTTATTAGGCTCTTGTTTACTGGTTCTCTTCAGAAGCAGCAAACTTTTGAAAGCTACATTCTTAAGTTGGCCCTAAGCTACTTTAATTCCTCAAGTTTCTACCTATATGTCCAAAATCATTAATGCCTGGGGATAAAAAAGCACGATGAAGCTATTGATGGATGACCTTCCTACAGACTGTTTTATTAAGGTGGCCATACGCATCTCCAAGTAACATTGGTGTCACACAATGTATCTTGGAATTCAAGTGAAAATGATTTCTTGCTGTGTTTTAGCACTTCCTTCTTCCATCTGGGTCACAGACACATGCAGACAGGCTGCCTTCCAATGTTTTCATACATGTATTTATCATTTGGGCCAGAAATACTAAGAAAAACAGTATTTAAATATAACAATTTGTCAGAGTCCCAGTTCAGCTTTCCTGCAGGTGAAAAGTAAAACGGAAAGCGAGGGCATAGATTTTATTATTCACTGGTGATTCAAGTTAAAAGTTTCAGAGGTGCCATCTGATGTGACAAACTGATGAAGTCTTACGTCTCTGTTCTTAATGCATCTAGTGTCACATAACAAATATTCTATAAGAAGCAGTTTTAAACATTTATTGATCAATAAGAGATTATTACTCTATACATATATGCAAAATGTAAAACACAACATTAACCCTCACTGTAAGCAGTTAAATATATTGTGTGTTACTTGGAAGATGTTAGAAGTGTCGTTTCAAGCATCTTAATTTTCTTCTGCCTCTTCTTAGTTTTTTGTAATAGAGGAGGATAGTGTGCAAGAGCATTTCAGTGATTCCTTTGTGCAAGACTGCAGCTTGCATGTTCCTGAATCTGTTACCAATGCACACAGCTCCCGTGGTCTGGCAGAGTTTTTAAACTTCTAGGCACATCTGAATCCTGCTGCTCTCATTATCCACACAGAACTTGAATAAATGTGGGCATGAGTTTTCGGTGCATAGTGTTGGAGCCTGGAGTGGATTCCCAAGGGTGTTCGTGCAGGGGCTCCATCAGCAGGAGGTAAATGGAGGTTTAATTTCATGCTGCAGCCTTCATCTACAGCTACTTGCCTCCACAAGCCTGTCAACTTTCATCCAAGCTGGGCTGGCATCTATGCTAGGAGGGATGATAGCTGGCAGCTGGGTGCTGTTCCAAAGAAGCTCATGGTGTTTTCTGGAAACCAAGGGATCTATCAATTGCTTCAGTTACTGAGTAAGATACACAGTAACCCAGTCTGGTTAGAATTCAAGTTCCATATCCTCTCTTAATGTGTTTTCACCAAGAGCCCAGCAGCATGCTTCAGTGCCTTGGCCAGGAGAGATTGCCATTTGCTTTTCCCTGGATAATGAGTGCCTTTGTTCTCCATGAAGAAGGCACATGACTGGAGCAGGTGATGTTGACTTGATTCTGAGACTTGAGGAGGTTAAAACTTGCTCACCCTTTGTGATTGCCCGTGGAGAAATGCTGCGATATCCTGTTACATTTGATTGAGCTGATTTCTGATTTTGTTATCACCATCTTGTCTGTGGTGTTATCAAACCATCTTCATGCTTGGGAACTTTCCCTTTGTTGTCATCCAGGCTGCACAGTGATCTCTTGACTGTGCTCTCCACAGATGAGCTCCAGTGAAGCCAGGGTTTGTTTGCTTCCCTGGGAAGTTGCAGGTGCAGCCAGCCATGGGGGTCAGGCACAGTTTCCTCTGCTGGTCTGATGGAAACAACAATTCTGAGCAACACAGAGAGAGTTGTTGCTGTGAAACTTTTTCTGTTTTGAAGAACTAAGATAGCCACAATCAGTCACCTTAGAAACTTCTGCAGTGTTGATTGTACATGAAATGGAAAAAAAAAAAAAAAAAAAAAAAAAAAAAAGAAGAAGAAAAGTAGTGATTTTCATGATAATCCATTTCTGCCACCCCTTTCTTTAATGTCATGTATTGATGTCCTGCAGTGACACCAGGCTGACACTTGGATCTTCAGCAGCAGTGTATATTGCTTCTCTCTGTACCTCTGTGCAGCATGGCCACTTGTGCCTTGCAGTAAGAAAATGTGATCACAAGCTGCATGTGTATTTGCTGCACCAAGCAGAGAGCAGTAGTTGTGCCACCAAAGCTGGGACTGAAATGGGGAAAGATCTGTGCAGGAAGCAGATGTGAAATATTCCTATAATGTGCATATAACACCCCAGTTTAAAACTTGAAGCAGCAGGTTTTACATCCTTCTCTAAACAGTTATTTTTGTAGTGCCTGTTACCATAGATAGAAGCAGTATCTGCTATCATTTCTGTTTGTACTCAGTTCTGTATGTGACTGACTTGTTTTCCATTGAATCCTCCTTTTGCTTCTGTATGACTGGTGATGAAGTACAGAATGAAAGGGAAGGAGAACCACTCCTGTTAGAAGTTTGTCTCATTGCTCTATGTTGGATTATGCTTGTTTGATATTCCAGTCTATTCTCATCTGGATTGTGGTTCCAAAACTGACATGCCTTTAAAGACATGTGATAAACTTGTAGAAGAGTGTTATTTTAAGCTAAAGGACATCTAATTAAGTATTAACACTGGTGCTTTCAGTTGGAAAACAAACAAACAAACAAAAAACCCCAGGAGCAATCATGTTCATTAAATGGTGTAAGAAAGAGAAGAAGGGACAGAAAGTTGCATAGAATCTTCAGTCCCATGAGAGGGCATTCTATGCCAGTCTCTCACATGAACATACTGCGATCTGATTAGCCCTGACTTTCCTGATACTTATCTGTGTAATTTTCACTTTCTCTTCCTTAATAAGGAAATATGCCACTAGCTGAATACTTGAGCCAAATTCTACTTGTCAATTTAATTTATTCTGGCTGCAACCTGAAGATTAAAACACACAAGTGAAATGGTGAATAAAATAATAGGCTGAATACAAAAGTTATCTGAATGCACAGTCAGAAACCAAGAATTTCTTGTAAAACCCAACACTGGGATCATTTAAAACTGTTCACAAAAGGCACACTGACATCATCCGGCTCAAATATGTGACCAAAATAGGGTTTCTTATTAAATACACCCCCTGATTTGTTCATTTAATGCATTTTGATGTGAGTAATGCTTCCTTCTTTTCTATGTTTTCTTACCTTACTGTTGCCAGTAATTTCTATATGTTAGATGGGTTGTGAGAAGGGAAAAATACTGAGACAATTGCTCTGTCTCTTCATGGTGACTGCCACATAAGGAGGCAAAGAAAAATTTAGCTTAGTCTCCCGTTAAAGGAAACATCACATTCTCAATAGAGAGCCTGACAAGAATAAGAAGGCTAAAATTTGGACCATTCTTTATATTCTTTATATAACCAAGCCTAGGATAAAAGTCTCCATCAGGTGAAATAGTTTTAGATGTATCCCGTGGCAGAGGAAGATGGATGCCTTAGGGAAATGTCTTCTTTACTACCTCCTCTGCTGATTTTCAGTTATTATATTATGATAAAGAGAGCCAGTAGCATACTTGTTATGGAAAACAGCTGATGCTTTTCCATACTTTTAAGTGAATTTATTTTTTTTTATTAAAAAAAAAATGGGTAGTGTTTACCTTACAACAGTTTGCAGTATTGTGCTATAGATGTTCCGCAGTATATTCTGCCAATTTTCCTTTGAAAATATTTTCTTTTCAGAATTCATAATTGCATCTATTATTTTACCTACTTGCAAAGAAAAAAAGTATTACTCTAAACATGGGAGTATTATTTGGGTTTTTTTAAAGACAAAACACCTCATTAAGATTTGGATTCAAGAACATTTCTGGAAAGAAAGTAATTTTATGGGAAACTAGTGAATGGTCCCTTTTTGAGGGTAGTGTACCCTCAGCAGTGAAAGAAATTCCAACACGTATTATCCTCCAAAAGTAATTGCCTCATTTCTCATCTGGCTAGTGAGCTCCTCTGATGCTATTTCCCAGTGCAGAAAATAGCTGCAGTTCTCTGGAATGATGAGAGGGTCCCACTGGGAGGGAAACTGTGCCCAGAATCAAAAAAGGGAGGAGATGTGTCCACAAAAATATCCATGTTGTAAAGCACAGTCCAAAGCACGAGTACTTTGGAGGTCCTCTGTCCAACAAGCCAAAAATTACAGCAAAAAAAAAATTTCATAGTCAGAATTGTTTCTTCACTATCTCTTACTTTCTTCTCTGTTTCTTAGGGGCATTTATTCTGAGCTTGCTTCAGGTGTTGTTCTCCAACAACTGCTGAGGAGAAGGTGCCCACGTGTCCTCCTCTGCCATGCCTGCTGCCCAGGCTGCTGTGAGCTTCTCTCTGGCTCACAGCCACGGGCTCTCTTTGGTTTTCTTCTTGTAGTGCATAGAGGAAATGTGCAGAATGAAACCCCAGAATAAATGCAGCACAGACACTGCTTTGCCTACATCCCCTGAGATACCTCATTATTGTGGTTCTCCTTGAATGGAAAGGAAGGCTGTGAAGAGCCAGGAGTGCTTCTTAGACAAGAGTTCTGGTTGGGGCTGCCTTTTCCTGGTGGGGGTTTTACACAGAGGGAATCATCTGAGGGGCAAGGAAGTGCATCCATCACTGAGCAGATGCCACACAGTGACTCCCTGGCATGACTCACTTGTTGCCAAAGGTCAAACCCATCTGGAAAACCTTGAACTGAAGCTGAGCCATAGTCAAGGGACGGTGACCAGCTGCCTGAGAGATGCTGCTGGCTCTTGGCAGGGGTCATGGCCAAGACTGGAGCCAAGAGTGTTGCATGTGAGCGAGCAGCTACAAAAGAAAAATTTAATTAAGAACTGAAGTCATAAATCTGGGAAACTATGGCTTTATTTGACATTTTCTTCAAAAAGATCAACAGAGTCAAGGGCAAAACTGGCCATAATGAACAAAGTGATAGATTCATCTATTGTTTTCTCCTGTTCCAGCAGGGCCCTGAGTCATGCAAGAAGCTGCGAAGGGAGATGGAGATGAGCTGGGCACCAGGGTCTTGGGTCAGTCTCCTCTGTGTGTCCAACTAGAAGTTCCTGACTCTCCTCACACTGCCCGCTGGGCTCTGCTGAGCTGGACTGGACCAAGGCCTCCTGAGTCTTTGAGGTTGTGCTTGTCCATGGACACGTTTCATCCTCCAGGAAAAGTAGAGAATCTGGAAAAGCTGAAGTCTGCAGTTAGGTGAGAAAAATAAGAGCTGTGTCAAAAGTGCTGAAATTCAAGTTTGCCAGGGTTGGAAGCAGAAGCAGAAGGTCATCGGTTTGCTCCTCTCTTCCAAAAGAAAATGAGCCTGGGAAGAAGCATATGAAACTGTGACATAGCCTGGATTCTTAGTCAGCTTTCCTGGGAGCTCCAGCAGCCTGGGACAAGAAATATTTGAAGCTCTCGGTGAGCTAGATCCTGGTGCAAGTGTTTCCACACAGCCCTCAGAGAAGATTCACACTCTGACCACTTCTTCAATGAAGTATATTGAGAGAAATGATGGTCCAGGTCCATCTTTAAGCAACTTTCTATTTTTGCAGGCCCACATAACCAACATACATGGCAGTTCTGGATCTGCCTGCCCCACAGCAGGCCAGCAGAGAAACCCTGGCAGGCAGCCTGCCCAGTGTTTGTGACCACTGTACTGTGAAAATGACCTGGAATATGCTCATGGACATGGCTTCTCGTTTGTCTTACAGCAGAAAAGTCATTGTCACAGCCAAAAAAAAGACAAAAGGCCACCAAAGAATAACACAGCCATAAATGAAGGCTCTAAATACAGAGATGAATGGAAGATAACTACAGGCTTTCTCTCTTATACATGGCATCCAGCTTGGAACATGTCCTGTAGGTCAAACTGTAGCTTGTTTGATGGGACAGAGGAGTTGGTCCCAGTAGGCTCTGACAACAACCCTCTGACAACAGCTGGCATTTTCAAATTCTGTGTCTCATTTCTGGAAACCTTGTTCCATTCCTGCTCAAAGGCCAACATGATGCAAGGTCTGTCCACCTCTGCTACTTCTGATGGCCATCTACCCACATCACCCATCTGGTTTGGTGCTGGCCACCAACCCTTCCTCAGGGTGACATCCTGGAGTGGTGTGACCATCCCTCACATTTCCTAGAGCCTTTCTTCAGCTGTGACTCCCCAGCACTCCAACTCTGGCAGAGCCACAGTGTGTCCCAGCATCTGAGGGTGCAGGGCAGCAGAGCAGAGCTGCTGTCAAGGCTGGAAAGGGTCTGCACAATGTTGGTGTGGCCATACATGGAGCATGACACAGGGAGAAGCAGGAAAAGGCTTCCTTCTTGCATTCCTGTTGTCCCTTAAGTTCAGTGCTACCTCCAGTCATTCAGCATATTGGTTTGGGTTGCCCTCCAGCAATTGCATGTGGGCTGGAATGGGCTGGAGCTGAGAAACTTGTGGTAAAAAGTCCATTCTGAATCCTAAACTAAAACCTCTCCAGAGTTTTTGTGACAGTATGTTGTACTGAAATGTCTCTGTTAGAGGGAAAAACAAACAGGCGGTGATTGAATTGGAATCCATCTTGCACTGAAAGACAGCACCTCAGGAAGTTGATAAAAACTCCTTCTAAATTAGTATGAATCCCAGACGTATTTTTATGTTAATAAAACCATACTTTTCAACAAAAATATTACCTCTTGAAAGCTCTCAGTAGCCAGTGCATTTGAATTGAGCTGGCAGTGCTCAGTTGTATCTAAGGGACAGCTCACTCTTGCCTTCAGCTGTGTCAGGGGAAACAAAAAACTGTCTTTCTTCTCATGCACATGAAGCCAGCTGAATACTTTAGGAAGAGAGAAGCAGAACGTGCTTTTTAATGAAGGTATCAGACCTTCTAGCCCTGACCTCTGGACACTCCTGAAGTGTGGGCAGCACTGGTTCACCAACATATTGTAAACAAGTCTGGCTCTATCCTTAGAAGAAAGGTATATTAGCTAGTGCTCACAACATTCTTTTATTTGGCAAAAGAACTTGCCCTTTCTGAACAGAATTTTTTTAATGATCGGGAAAAAATGAATCTGCTCTTCTTAGCTTCCATGGGTCAACATTAAGATGCAAAGGCTCAGGTTTTAGTGGAAAACAGAAGTAATGCCTGGAGCCCCTGAACACCACAAGACTTGTGGAGAGGAAGCTTTCTTACGGATTTGGAAGGAAGTCTGAGAAATTAATTCAAAGACTATAATCAACTGACAGGATGAGGCTGTGGGCACAAGTGAGAGGAAAAGGCTGTTCAGAGAGTCTGGTGTGTTAAAAAAATCTCACTGATTTACGTTGACTTCATGCTATGGCTGCCCTTCTGAGAGTTATTTGCAACCCTCCTTACTTAGTTGTTCTGTAACACTGGAGCTGTGTAACAGCCCGAGTTATTGCTGGGTGGTTAGGAACAGTCAGTTTGCATTAATGTCTACAAACGTCCTTCATGCAGCGGGGTGCTACAGCCATTGATGAATCTCTGCTTAATTATTTAATCTGGACTGCCAGCTCTGACACCTGATGTCTAGACACATTCAAGGTTGATTTCTGTTCATCTGCAAATGGAGTATTGAAGATCTTGAAGTCAGGGGAGTTACAGATCTGCAAAACCAGATGGACTCCGTGGCAACAAGTGAAATCCTTCCTTGCAGAAATCTGAAGCTCTTCATTGTGAGCAGACTGGAAGGTGTGTGCAGGAAACAGTGATGTTTTTGCAGCTACTCTCTAGCAGCACCACTCATGCAAGCAAAAAGAATAAATGAATAAAGGATAAACAGTTAGGGCTAGGCTGCAGTGTACCTGGAGAAATCAGCTCTTCTTCCCTGCTCCTCAGCCCAGGGATCCTCCTGTCAGGATGCCCAGGGACAGATTGCTCATTTCTCTCCCAAATGCAAAAACTGGAGGTTGTCAAACAAACTCCATCTGGGTGTCTGATTCTAGAAGAGGAAGGCACAGGAGTGCTCGGCCCACTGGACTATGCCCTGGTGCACCCTGCATCCCACAGGGACCCAGCCCTGCTGTAAGGGCTGGCTTGGGGCTGCTCGGGCAGTTGTGCCATCTTCATTCTTTTGGAGAGTGACACCAGCTTGTCCTTAGCAAAGTTGGTGAGGCAGTAAAAAACAAGCATTACAATAGCCAAATACCTTTTCTTGTGTGTGTTTTTTTGTTTTGGTTTGGGGGTTTTTTTGTTTGTTTGCTTTTGGCTTTTTTTTTTTTTAACTAGGGAGCAACAGTCAATCAGCACATACTTGCTACTTTTCACATATATGCAAACATTAGGAGTACATAACAACAATGTACTTGCTAGTTATCTCACAGCATCTCGGGACTGCCAGCAATATTGTCGGTACCTTTCTACCAGCCCTGACAAAGGCAAGCTCCCGAAGTACACTGTACTGCCTCCTAAAGGCAGCAGGGGAAAGATGTGTGCAAACAATGTCTGTCTGCTCTGGTTTTAACTTTCATTCGTGCTGAAAGAACAGATTGCCAAAAATTAATGCCCTGAAAAGCATTAGGGCTTATGCACAACTCTTTTCATACCACAAGTAAAATTTTCCTGCTAAATGCCTCTGGTTCCCTAAGTTTTTCCTTCAAGTGCTGGAAGGATATATAACGGAGAAGAGAAGGTGTCCTTCTTCTGGATGGTGAATCTGCTCCAAGGCCAGAATCTTCCTTCCTGGTGTTTTTTCCATGCTCCTCAACTGGGCTTAGGGAAGCAGGCAGCTGGAACATATTAACCAGCTGACAGTCAACTTTCTGGAGCAGTTTCCTTCTGCAAAAGGCAGCAAAGCATCCAGCCAGTTGTTCCAGAAGGAAGTAAAATGAAATCTGTGCTGGTGGTGGTTGCATGACCTTCCTAAACAATTCTTGGGGACATGAGGAGGGGTTGCTGGGGTAACCTGTTGGGTGCCCTCCCAGTGAGCATCAGTGCCCTGCTGCAGCCCACCCACCTCCCACCCAGGCAGCTCCACAGACCCAGAGCAAGTGTCTGAGCCCTTAATTCCTCTGGCAGTGAGAAGAAGCCACAGCTCCCTCTGGAGAACTGCTGGATCCCAGCTGGCCTGGCTCTCCACACCTGTCAGCACACAGGAGCCCCTGTGACCCAGCCCCACGGGATGCCCCAGGAAAACTATCCTGTGTGAGAGGGAGAAGGGCCAGGCTGGCACAGCCAGGAGGCCAAGGAAACCAGCTTTCAGGTACAGGCATGAGGCTGTTATTTTCAAGAGTGAAGATAAGCAGATTGGGACCATTTTTAATAACCTGGAAAGGTTTGTGGTGGCTACTATAGCTCCCAGTAAGGACTTCAGGCATTGGCAGGTGACATGCTGTGGCATTAATTTTCAGAGGCCCATACCCAAGAGCAAATGCTCCAGTTTGAAAGGAGAGAGGGCTGCGTCCCACATGGGTGACTGGGGACATTCTGCCCAGGGAGGCCGAGCATGTAAAAGCCTACTAAGATTTTATGGGCTGCCAAATTCACTGGAAAAATAAGCCATCTGCATTATTCAAGGCAAAGACATCCCTGGACCACAGTTTGCTGGGTGTCTGTTAGACTTTTCTGGAGAAGTGTCATGTTAGCTTTGCCCTTATGTCTGCCAGAGAAATGCTGGTGGGCAGGTGACCTCTGGCCAGGCATGCTTGTTCTGGGTGATCTTGAGACTTCTCACACTGAGAGGGGAACTGGATTTACCTCCTCCCTGACCCAGGAAAGCAATTGAGCCAGTGGGTTCTGCTGTAAAAGCAGATACCCCCCCTCCATCCCACCTCCCTCAGTCTGCCAAGAAAGCAAGTGCTGCTGCTACTTCTGAGAGTGGCATGAAATGCTAAATGATTGTCAAGACAGGGCAGCTTGATGAATTAGGAGGCAGAGGTCTCTGCTTCAGTGGTTTATATAGTCTTTTGATCAGCTGAACCTGGATTTAAGTGGAACCTGAAAACTTCTCTGTGGGCTGTAGGTCCCAGGCAGCATCCATCTCACGTTTAGACTTGCAGCCCACAGGCTTACACCAGGGGGAACATACCACGAGCACAGGAACACACGTTCCTGTTTTGGGAAAGGCTTGCCTAACTTCCTGACTCAAGCCCTGGAGAGCCAGAATACTATGTTAGAGAAGCTAAGTGTCTTCTAAATACCTTTACAAAAAAGACAGCAACAAATCCCAGCTTACATGTACAGAACAGTCATAGCATGCATGAGGTGCTCATGTGAAAAACCTGATTTATGTAATAGCCCTGGACAGAAACCATTCTTGCTGAGATAGATGTATAGGTGCAGGAAATTCCATATGGAATAATGTTCCCCTGAACGTATGCCCTATCATTTTGATCACTATAAGTGGAGAGGGCACTGAATCAAAGAACAAGTGAGTTACAAATCCCCTCAAAACTCTACTGTTCAGCTGTATCTTGGGCAATCACAGGAAATTTCTCATAGGGAAAATGCAGTAGATGTCAGCCCAAAGCATCTTTTTACAAGATGAGCAACAAAGGTGGTTCTGGGGAGGTGGTCTGCCATGAAGAAAGAGGTAAAGTTGGTAAAACTTCACCCTGGGAGGGATGAGACTTGAGCTGAGTGTCTTGCCTGGCTGAGCAGCAGGCACTTCCATGGAGCACCTCCAGCAGGTATCACCTGGGGGCCAGATGCACCACAGCATCTGCAGAGGGGAATCCCACCTCTGCAAATCTCCCCAACAGGTTCCCATACGATTTTGTATGGGATGGGCAGAGCTCCTTCCGTGGGGATGGGCAGAGCTCTGGTCTGGAATGGAGGGGAAGGCGGAAGGTGCCCAACCGCCCGCACAAGTGTGACTTCTTCACCTCGGTGTGTGCACCCGTGTCAGTGAAGAGTGTGTGTGTTTGTGTGTTTGTGTGTCTGTGTGTGTGTGCCGGTGGGATGTTCACAGCCTGCTGGATCCTCACCTTAAGATTCTTGCCTGGACTTGGTGCCCTCTAGTGTTGTGAACACTCCAGTACATAAGAAAAAAACAACATTCTCTGCTGCGGAGTTCACGGGTTTGCTAATTGTTAATGCAGTAATTTTGTTAATTGTGCTCCCTAGTTACAACTGAATGGAGAGAACGTGACCCTGAGCATATCGTGTATGATGGCAGAGCAACTCCCCATCACCTCGGCAGCGCCGTGCACCCAGCTGGACCATCATGGGCATCAGGGGCTTGGGGCAGCTCTGCCAGCACCCACCCACCTACCCACCTGCCAGCCAGATGCTGCGCTGCAAATCTTTTACCCTGATTTAATCTGTTTGTTAGAACAAAATAACCCTATCGGCGACCTCTGCTGACAATTTTGCTCAGTTACACAACTCTTACATCAGCTTCTGAAGTGCACAAGCTGGTGTTGGTGTCCCTGGCCATCCTGTCTGCCCCAGAGCCCCCCGGCAGAGCAGCCCCTCACCTGTCTGCATGATGCAAGAGGGGCTGCAGCATCACGGAGCAGGCTGGTTGCATCAGACACCCACCCACCAGAGCCAAACTGCCCCGTGAGAAGGATGAAGTCATCCTCTCCCCCGGGTTGAGCCTTTTGCCTGTGCAGATTGCATCATAAACCTGGCGGGAGCTCCGAGCTGTGAAAAATCAGGCGGCTTGGTGAGAAAACAGTGTGGAAACTGAATTTCATAACAAATCCTCCCAGTTACTCCAGTCTGACAGCCACCAGAAGGTGTCACACCATGATGGTGCAGAACTCACAGGACTTCTCAAAAGGAGAGAGATTGCTTGAATTTTGAAAAGAGAAATGGAGAAAATGTCCCAAAAATAGCAGGTTTAAAAGCTAACACAGTGCAGATACATGTCCTTGTGCAACAGCTGCTACTGAGAGCTACCCCAAAATTCAGCATCACTAACTCTGCCTACCCTTCACCTCTCAAAACTCGGGAAGACAGCAAGAGCTCATAACTGGCCAGGGAATGCCAAGATCAGCACTTGAGGGAAAATAAACTCCCTCCTGGACAAGAAAGTGAGATTTGGTAAATACTGTGATGGAATAAGTCTTTTGCACAATAAACCTGGGGTACCTCCAGAATAACTCCCCCAAACCACCCCAAAGATTCATGTAAGTGCACGGCTGATGTTTAACTCTAAGTGTGAGAGAAGCCCCCAGCCATGGTGATTTGGGGCTGTCTGCTGCTCAGTGCATGTGCCCAGTGTGACAGAGCCACAGCCTGCCGGTATCCATTTATCATCCATTTATTATCTATTTATTATTATCCATTTATTATTATCCATTTATCACCTGTATTTACTGCCGGTGGGGGGACTCAGGTGCTGGACAGGGGTGGTGGGACAGGGGTGGTGGGACAGGGGTGATGGGACAGGGGTGATGGGACAGGGGTGGTGGGACAGGGGTGATGGACAGGAGCTTGACCAGCATCCACAGGCCTGTACGTGGGAAGCCAAACAAATCCAGATCTTCGGTACCCGAATCCTCGCCGGGGGTTCCCGGCTGCCTTCCCCCCGTCCCCCGCGCCACCTCTGCTGCCGACTGTCGGTCCCACACGCACACGAGTGTCCCGGAGTGTCTCTTTGGTCGCATGGCAGCCGGTACCAGCGGGACGCCCCCGTCCTTGCTCTGCCCGGACACCGCGTGGCGCTGCGGGGCTGCCGAACCGCCGCTCCCGGGGCCTGTGTCTGCCGGTCCCGGCCGGTCCCGGTTCCGGTCCCGTTCCCCCAGACCTCTGCTGGCTGCCTCTCATTTCCATATCCCCGCCCAACCGGCGGCGCCCACCAATGGGAGGCGGGGACCGACGGGAGGCTCCTCACTGCCCGGGACCTGCATGCGGGAGGTTGCGGAGTCTCTCCGGGTTCTGACCCGCTCCCGATCCCGCTCCCGATCCGCACCTTTCCGCCGGTGCCTGTTGCGCTCTCTATCTGTACCGTCCTGCCTGCGCTGCCCGGCCCGCCCCACACCGTCCTGCCGGCACCGGGACACAGGTAACGGCGGGGTCCGCGCATCTGCCAGCCCGCCCTCCCGCGGCACAGGTCGCGATCCGGTCCGTTCCGGTGTCGGTGTCGGTGTCACCGCCGGGTGGGAGCTGAGGCGGGGATCAGGGGACCGGCGGGGGTTGCGGCGGGTCCCGCACCCGAGAGGGCAGCGGCGGCGATACACGTGGGCTGCGGCCGGTTCCGGTGGGCACCTCCGAGCGCTACGGGGAACGGGACCGGGGGCTGCGGGGACCGGGGGCTGCGGGGACCGGGGGCTGCGGGGAACCGGGGGCTGCAAGAACCGGGGGGCGGGGTGATGCGGGGCCGAGGAGACCCTCGCCGAGACGTGCCCGGGCATATCCCGGCGCGCTGCCCGCCTTCCCGGGGGCGGGCGGCGGGGGGCGCCGGAGGCTCCCGGAGGCTCCCGGTGTCTGGCCCGGCGCGGGGCTCCGGGGGGATCGGGGGGAGCGGTGGGCTTGCCGGGGCTTGCCGGGCCGTGCAGCCGGCGGGAGCGGGCGGCACCGCGGGGACCGGCGCCGGGCCGCGCACCCCCACGCACCGTCCCCACCCGCGCGTAGGACCCGCACCCGGCCCGGGCTCGCAGCCGGTGCTGGGTCTCGGTGAGCCGGTCAGCTCCAGGGGCACACGGTGCTGTGCCCACCCCGTGACAAGGCTGTGGGTGTCTCCTCCTGTGGAAAGGTGTCAAGCATTTTAAGGGCACACTTAAGTAGCTCAGCCTGAGTACTGGTTGTAAATTCTTTTATTCGTGACAGTCATTTTTCAAATTTCCCAATGTTTTCCCCTTCTCGGTGTAATGTGTGAGTTTCTTTGTGATGGTGTTCAAGCACTGAAGAAAAAAAGAACTTCATAGAGACAGAATTCAATCCAAAGAGGCTGAGTAACTATTGCAAGCAGAGCAAGACATTTGCAAAGTAGGTGTGGGTAAAAAAAACAGGTAGAAATCCAAGGTTTTATGACAAGTGATAGATGTTTTGAGAGTTCTGCTTTAGATAACTAATAAGGAAGAGTGGGAATCCACAAGGTCGACAGCCAGAACTCCACAAGCATAGTTATGGTCCCAATCCATAGTGATTTATCACATTTTTTTGTGGTGAATATGGGAATAGAGCCCTGTAGGCATGACCCTGGGTCCCCAGAGCTGCTCCTGTGGTGCATGGCACCAAGACAGCCCTTTGGTCAAGGATAAACCATTGTCCTGGTGGGTGCCTTGTAGGACTCTGAAAACCTGAATGGGAGCAGCAGCAAAACCAGGAGCCATGTGTTCTGTCCTGTGTTGGGGGGAGGCAAAGGGGTTAGTTGGCAGTGTTTAAGATCCCTCCCCATGCATCCTGCCTGAGGTTGGGGTGCCAGCCGCTCCAAATGAAACAATTTGAGGGTAATCTTGTGAGCAGAGTTTCCAAATACATTGAGAAATGTGCTGATTTCCAAGCCACATGAAAAATGTTCAGATTCATCCTTTCCCCCATATTTATGCTTCCTTGAGTAGTCCTTCATCTCCAAGGCATCCTTCAGGGGAGGCAGAGTCAATCCCAGCATGGTCTGTAGCACAGAGAGGCACATGGGGATGCTGCCCATACAAACCCAGGGCAGACTAATGAGCAGGAGCAGAGGAATGAGTGAGCAAGAGACTGGGGCTAAACACAGCCATACGCAAGGCATGCAGTAATATTTTCCAGATGACATTTAATTTTTCCTCTCTCTGCTTTTCACTTGCAGTTCTTTTTTAGGATTTCAGCTCTCTAGTGTTACGTTCCAGGGTATACAGTTATCTCACTTGAGCCTGGTGGGGCTGGTCTGTGAAACCTCCTGTGATGTCCTGCTAGCTCTGGTGGTGATGCAGAAAGGCTGCCTCTGGTGTGTGGGTGTTAGAGACCCTGCAGGTGGGTCTCAGCCTACCTTGTCCCAGCAATCAGAGACCCACAGCTTGATGGACTACCCCAGCTCATCCCCTGCCTACCTACCCCATGGGCAGACAAGGAGAACCAGAAGCACTGACAATGTTACTGATGAGTTTTTGGGTGCCCTTTCCCTTACTGATATCCTTGCCCTTTTTGTCCTACCAAGAGCCCATTAGTGGGACACAAAATAGATCTATAAATGGTTTAGGTTCACAGATAGTCTAATTTTTTTAATGATATTTTCAGAAGAAAAGGAAAGTGACAGAGCTATAGCATTGTCACAGAGATGAAACACCTTTTATTTCATGCAGGGAAACTCATTCAGCAACTGATGTTTTTGCTGTCTTGAGTAATAACACAGTGGGGAGCACACTGTTCACCCTGTTCAGGCATGTTGTCCCATTAAGACAACAAAAGAGACCATCAAGAAATTATGGTGTTTTTAAGTTGATTAGTAGTTAAGTTGCATCTCAAAACAATGGCAGTACATTCTGCTTCCCCCCAGCTTGAGAGTGCATTGATACTGTCTCTTGCCAGTATTTCTGCTTGGCAAATAAGATCTGTTACTCTGTCTGTCACCTTGAGCACCCGTGTAGATTCTATACCCAAGCGAGGGCTGTGCTGTTGGGTTTTGCTTTTCACTTTTGGATAATTAGGACCAGTTGTTTTAGTGCCTCATTAGACTATCAGAAATTACTGCTTTGCCAGGGCAGTTCTGTGTGGTTTGGATGTGTGCTCCACTTACAAATTAAATGTCTTGGTTCTCATTTTGTTAAAATAAGAAGTTTTAAACAGAGAAATTTTAAAATCCCACAGCTTTGAATTTCATGCCAGATATTCAACAAAGTGTTTGCTCCATGTTTGGTTGTGTTGAGGAGCAGCTCCATGCCTCTTCTTTCTGCTGGCATGGTTGGGGTGCCTTGGTTCCCCGCCGTCCCCGCAGTGATACCGGTGTGCTGGCAGATGTCCCGACCCAAGAGCTGAGCTGGAGCCAGGTCCCTTTTGCTGTGTAACTATTTGGGAAACTGGTTTAAGCTGTGCCTCTCCTGGGGAGATGGGCTGTGGGAGATGCATCTGTCTGAAGGGCAGAAAAGTCTGTGCATACCTGAGAGAAAGTGGTTATGTTGTGTTTGCAGGACAATTTCACCTAAAAGACTGCAGGTTTTAGGGGCTTTGGGTGCGTTGTCTTTTTTCTTCACCACTACTTTTTTCTTGAGTTATAATGGCGCTTTGGACACCCAATGAAAATCAGTCCCTTTGTTCTCCTGACTGTGTCTTGGCTCCTTTCCTGTTGCCTGCAACTCGGTTTCATACATCTTAATGCTCTTGTGACAGTGAAAGGCTGAATTTGAAAGCCTGAATTTGGGCTCTGGAGCGGAGCATCAGCAGCACTGGGCAGAGGCACTGGCTGGTGCTGGGGATGAGGATCACCCCGTGCCAGCCCTTTGCTGTGTGTCACCCCTGCTATCCTGGCTTCCCCCCTTTATAAATTTTTCTTCCTGCTTTCAGCTGACCCCTCACACTAAACCCTGTGCTCCTCCTGGGGCACTGCCACCCAGCTGCCTCTTCTCCACCTTCTGAGATGGTGACAAATCTCCTTAATTTATTCGGTAGTGTCAGTAACCTTCATCCTATTTATAGGCTGTGAGCATGCCCCTCCCGAGATGTTTGCCAGACAAATTTAGCTCCCTCAGCTTCGCATCGCTGGTCCTGCCTCCTTTCCATGCAAGCCAGCCGTGGCGAGGGGTGACTCACGTTCTGTGCTCGTCCGGGACAGACCTCATCCCCCATGAATCTCGGTCCCTCAGAGCCTGGGGAGCCTGTCCAAGCCCCTGCTGCCAAGAGGCAGCCGGTGAGGGAGTGGTGGGGGATTAAGCAGAGGAAGCCTGCAGAGGAATGCTGCCGGGACCCGGGAAGGGGCTGTGGTCTGCTCCCCCCTGTGCTGGCAGGGTCAGGTATCCAGGCTGAGCCTTCCCTCCTGCCCAGGGAGGTGCTCTGGAGCACGGTGGCTATGGTTGACAGGCCAGGTTTTCCCAAGTGGCTCAAGCTGTTCAGGAGCATTTCCAGGTGCTCCCTGCTCCTGGTGGGTGCTTGGGTGTTAAGGGGTTTTGCTCTCAAGGATGGTTGAACACTCTTTCTCTTCTGACTTGCTTTATAAAATGAAGGTCTGTCTATTGAGGGTGGATTTTATTCCAGTTCTGTCATCACAGTATGAACCCACCTCGAATATGCAGAAATGAGCAGACAGCCCCAACAGTCCAACAGAATTTCTCAGTTTTGTAGCTTCAGTCTGAATTGGATGATGTTTTACAGGGAAGTGTTGGGGTTTCCAGGTCTTCTGGAATCCTGCAGGTGAGCCCCCACTCAGCCAGAACATGTGTGGAACAGGAGCTGGGGCAGCTGACAAGGCTCTGGGCTGGCCCAGCAGGGCCACAGGAGTGTGTCCTCTCGTTCTGGGGACACAGCCAGCCACCTGCATCTGATCATGTCAGACCAGGTCAGCCAGGCTGGTCAGAGATGGGACTTTGCTGGGACTGAGCTCTCTGCATACAGTCCAGGGTGCCCAGAATCACTGCCAGGCTGCCAAAGTCCTCTGAGTTCCTGCAAATCCTCACCTGAGCCATCAGTGTGTCAGGTTTCTTGCTGGAAATGAAGTCTCATTTGCTCCATCCTGAGGGCTGTGAGGAGGCAGCAAAGTGGGGCAGTTCATCCCCCACCCTCCTCCTGCCACAATGACATCCATGATGCACAAGAAAACAGAGCAGAAACTTCTGCCCAGAGAAGGGCACACTGCTTGTCTGGAGTGTGCTGGGGCTTCTGTGACCTCTCTGCCCTCTCCTCTCCTCCTCAGGCTCCTGGTCCCCCTCTGGCACCTATGGCTTGCCGAGAGAGTGAGTACCTGGATGAGCATGGGAAATGCACCCCCTGCAGAAACTGCATGCCCGGGCAGGAGCTTTCCAAGGTAAATCTGCTGCCCTGGAAGGAGCAGAAATGATACAGCACTGAGACCTTTAGAGTGCCAGGGGAATCCTCTCCCAGCCTTCCTGTGGAAGGGTAATCCTGGGTTCTGTCACTTTGGGAAGAACTGGGGCTTGGTGGGAAGGCACAGTGAACAGTTTTTTTCCCATGGTGGTAATAACGGTGGGAAGGGATTCCATGTTGCTGCTTCTCCCCTTTTGCTGATGGAAACCTGACTTTCCTCCTGGTTGCCCCAGCCAGGCAGCACTCAGCATCTCCATGGGTCTCCATCAGAGCTGCTGTGGTGGAATCTTCCATCAGCTGGGTCCCGAACTCCCTGAGCAGTGACCCCTTCACCCCTTGTCCCCAAGAAAGGACATAGTTCCCCTGGATACTGGTTTGGGTACCACAGCCATGCACCCTCCTGGTGTCCTGCAGGACTGTGGTGATGGCAGCGGGGGGGACGCGCAGTGCATCGCCTGCCCTCCCAGGAAGTTCAAGGACAGCTGGGGTCACCATGGCTGCAAGCCCTGCCTGTCCTGCGCCCTCATCAACCGCCTCCAGAAGTCCAACTGCACAGCAACAACCAACGCAGTCTGTGGGGAGTGTCTGCCAGGGTGAGTGGGGCCGGACCCCGGCTCTGGTGGGACCACAGCTGTGAGTGTGCAGGGAGGGGATGGATGGGGGGATTTATGGAGCAGTGGAAGAAAACTCTTTCTGGGCCTGGCTTATTTCTGTGGACACCAGGGTGGCTAAGCCCTGGAAGATGAGTGGCTGTGGACCACTGCAACTGGTGGTCCCCAGCGAGGAGGGCAGATGGGTTTAAGGAGCTGCTGAAGTGAAGGTTGCTGTGAAGAGCCCAGGAGCTGCAGACCCTGTGCTGGCCAGCAGTGTGGCTCCTGAGAAAGGAACCAGTCAGGGCTCTGGTTTAGAGCCAGGCATGGCTCTAGGCTGGGGTGTTTCTGTGGCTTCATGGAGCTGTTGATCACTGTCACCCAGTGAGGAGATCCTGTGCTCTCTTGGCAGGTTCTACCGGAAGGCACGGATCAGTGGGCAGCTGGACTGGGAGTGCATCCCTTGCACCAAGCAGACACCTACCTCTGAGCCTCAGTGTACGTGCTGCCCCACACTGGTGGGGGCTGAGGCCTCTAGGGCCAGGGGAGGTGGTAAGGACATGGCAGAGCAGGTCCATGGTGCATGCCAAGTCATAGTAACCCTGTCAAGGGCATGCACTGGGACATGCACCATACTTTCACCTCTCCTGCTTGCTGGCCACAGCGCCAGCCACAGTCCCACAGACCTGCTGGAGAAGGCATGGTCATCACTCATGAAGAGGGATGGGCAGGGAGGACGTTCCCAAGCCTCAGGATTAGGCTCCAACATTTCGTGGCTGGTGTGTTTGCAGGTCGGTCCAGAGTAAACCTGGTGAAGGTAGCTGTCCCCACCGTACCACCACAGGACACTGCTCTCCTTGCCTTGACCAGCAGTGCCCTGGTCATCATCGTGCTGGTGCTTCTGGCCCTCTCCATCATCTACTGCAAGCGGTTTTGGAAGAGCCAATGCCAGCGAGGTGAGCCAATGCCTGCAGAGCTTCTCTTCCTTCTCCCTTTGCTGTTCACACCTGCCTGTGGCCCCATCTCACCATGTTGTCCCAGTGCAGCTGCCTTTGCAGCATACAATGACCCAAATGCTCCTCTGCTCTTGCAGAACAAACCCCTCATCCTGCTCCTCACATCTGCAGCACCTCTCTCATGCTTTGCCCACTCAAAGACATGGTGGAGCCTTCCTCCTCCTTGGTGCCATAATCAGGAAGAGAAGACCCTTTTGCAGTCCCAGCTGTCTGTCCTCTCCTCTGGGTTTCCTGGGGGCAGGCTGAGGTCCAGCAGCTCTCCTGTGGGACTGGTGAGGGAGGAGGGCAGCAGGTTTTGTGGCTGGGTTTGGGGCAGGCTGGCATTCAGCTGGCAGGCATACAGCAGGGCTGAGGGTGTGCTGGGAAGCCAGCCAAGCCTTCGCTCAGGCTGCTTCTCCTCTATCCTCCAAGTCTTCCTGAGGACTCAGAACTTCTCAGGCCAGCGAGCGATGTTCCCGACTGCAGCAACGCCGGGCAGATTCCTGTGTGAGGAGCAGATGACTGGTCCCTGCTGCCTGGGCGTGAAGAACCTGAGCCCCTGCTACAGGCAGGCAGAAGGTACCTGCTCCTGCTGCCCTCCCTGGGGGAGGGAGAGGGTTGGTGCTGGGCTACAGCTTGCAGGGTACTAGGATGTACCAAGATGCCCTTTAGGCAGGAAGGGTGGTGTCTGAGTCCCACCAGCATGAAGTTTGGAACCTCTTAACAAATACTTGCAGACCTTGTACCTAGAACCTCACGTGGATCCCCTGCAGCTCACGATCCCTGTAGCCCTCTCCTGCTCTCCCTGCCACCCTGGGATTAGCCCTGCACAAAACTTGTTAGGAAGGCAGAGAAGCAGCTTTGCCCCATGGTGGAGCAGGGCACAAGGCTCTGGATGCTCTGGGCTTTGCTGAGCCCTGCTCATGTCTGTTTCAGGCCCCGTGGAAGCAGTACAGTTCATCTCAGATGGGGAAGCCGTGGGTCTCCAGCTCCCCTCTCTCCAGACAGACACAGACATGCCCCCGGCTGTGGCAGTCAGCCCTGCCTCCAAAGCCCACCTGGGCAGGAGCCTGCTGGAGAGCCAGCCCCTCATCCGAGCCTCAGGCCGCGGGGAATGCCTGGCGGGGGTCCTGCCGCCCACTGCTCCCCGGCAGGCCCAGCCAGACGCCCTGGTGCCCCTCTCCTCCTGCGCCTCCGAGATGCAGCACAAGTGGCCACACGCCCCGGTGGAGTGCACCGAGCTGGACCTCCAGAAGTTCTCCAGCCAGGTGGAGTTTGTGGGCAGCGAGCGGCCGGAGGAGGCGGCGAGCCAGGCAGTGCAGAGGATCCAGGCAGAGAGCAGGGGGCTGGGGCGGGACGGGGACCGGTGCCCACCCCCCACCTGCCCCAACCCCACTGCTGAGAGCTGGGAGCAGCCGGTAAGTTCCTCCAGACCCATCGCTCCTCCAACCTGCTGCAGGACATGCAGGGCTTGGGCACAGGGTGCTGGGCTCATAGTGGCTTAGGGACATAGGCTAAGGTTCATTCATGTCTGGCACTAACTGGTAATTACCAAAAAGTATTTGCCAGGTGTTTAGTGATGTATCAATCAACAAGGCCATGGAGGCGTGACCTGTTGGGATGGTTTCAAACACCCAAAAGGCTATAGTGAGCTTGTTGGATGTATAAGCATCCTCTCTTCTCCTTTAACCATCCTCTATCCTGTCTTTAACTGATGTTCTCTGGAGTGGATCATGTGCCCCTGCTCTCCAGCTGACCTGGCAGCCGGGGGCTGGTTCCTCCTCCTTCTCTGCCAAGCTCATAGTGAACTCAGTGACTAACATCATTGAGCCTCAGTGATGCCTCAGTCTGGCAGTGAGATTTCTCAAACAGGTTCACTCCAGGTCACTGTTTAGGGGAGCAGTTTGCTGGAAGGCCCTGGGGCATCCCAAGGGGGTCACTGTCTCTGTGGGATGGTAGTGCTGGAAGGATAAGCACCATTCCTTCCTGATGGCCCTGGGAGCAGTGACAGCCATTGCTGTTCTCACCAGACTGCCACCAACCTTGAGGTCTTTATCTTGCCAGGTCGATGATGCCCAGAGCCTCGTGACTCAGATCAGCAGCACAGCCAAGGGTAAGTGTCTTTCCAGCCTCAGTCTTTGTTCTCCAAGTACTAGGGTAGCAGAGAAAGGCTGACTCTCTGAAGGGAGCTCCTTCAGAAGCCCACCATGGCTGCATGGAGGTGGCTTTCACAGACTTTGGTGCTAGTTTATAGGGTAGATTTTCTGTCATACTGCCTTGAATGGTCTGCAGGTGGGTGGCAGGTGGACACCCAGTTGTCACCTCCCTGATACTGAGCCAGCTGCATGCTGCTGAGCTCTGAAGGTGATGTTGGAGGAGACACATGCCCTAGTGGGGTGGCATTTCACAACTCAGCAGGGACAGGGCTGGAGACTGGCTGCTCTGTTTATCTTTAACGCAGGCAGACAGGCATGTTTCTAACCCTGCTTTGCTGCTGCCCCCAGGTCTCCCAGTAGCAGAGCTGCCCCATTCCCTGGTGCAGTCACTTGCCTTCTTGTTGGACCCTTCCTTGAATGGTGTGAAGAACTTCAGCCACGTGGCACTGGAGCTGGGGGTGGCACCGCAGCTGCTGGGACGGATAACAGGATTTGAGCAGCTGGTTGCTCACTTCACCTGCTCTGGAGAGGCAGTCACCATCCCACTCCTGGCACAAGCTCTGCAGCGGCTCCAGCGCTTCGATGCTTTGCTGCTGCTCTGTGACCACCTGGCACCCAGCCAGGCCCAGGACCGCCAGCACTAGCAAGGGATGGAGGAAACTCCAGGCACGGTGGTACAGGAGAGGCTCCAGCAGCCCTGCAGTCACACAATCTCTGGGGTGCACGTGGGGAACACATGGAGATGGACTTTGCATCATGGAGCAGGAGGATGCGAGGGGGAGCATCCATCCATCCATCCCTCCCGCCCTCCCTCCCTCTCTTCCTCCCTGGGGGGCTGCAGCCATGCCTCCTCCCAGCCTCCGTGCAGGAGCTTTGCTCGAGCCCCTCTTTAGGCCATTTCTCTCTGTCTGTGGTGGCCCCTGTGTCTCAGTGGGGGGCCATGTGTGCCACCCATGCTCTCAGTCTGTGGTGTCCCTGCCTTCCCCTCTCTCTTGGTGTGGGGCCCCTCAACCATGGGGCTCAGTCTCCACAGGCAGCCACCCCCTTACAGGCCCAGCCATTACCTCCCTCCCATTCCAGCTTTCTCATCCTTGGCCTGTCCCATGCCCTGCTTTCCCAGGTGCTACTTTCCCAGTTTACTTTTTACTTTTATCCATGAGTACACAGGAGGCAGAGGCAGGGAGCTCCACTGCTCTCCCTGGGGGGGCAGCTGGGGCTGTGCCAGCACCGGGTGGCAGATACAGCTTCTTTTAAATTCATCTTCTTTCTTCCTCTCCCCCCCAAGTGGCCTAATTCTCTCATTTCTGGGAGTAGTTCCTGGGGAGGGGAGCACCCTTCTGCTTTTAATTTCTTCCAGGAGGATCTGTCAGAGCTTGCAGCAGTCCTGCCACACTGGGTTTCCCGATTTTGGGTGTTGTGTCCCAGGGCTGGTGGCTGCGAGTTGTCAAGCTGTTCTCCAGACTCTGTCCCCAGCCTGGGGGGACATTTTGCCAGTGGCCACACAGATAGGGCTGTGGAGCCCGTGCCAGAGCCGGGCCCCTTGCACGCTGGCAGCGTGCCGGGGCGCGGGGGCGGCCGGGCGTGCAGGGAGCTGCCCCAGCTGGGCGTGGGGCCAGGGCCGTGGATGGATGGAGGGATGGATGAAGGGATGGGTGGGTGGCTGGCTGCCAGCTGTGGATGCCGTTCCTGCTGAGGTCACAGGCAGAGCAGCAGCCGGTGACCGCAGACCCCACCACCAGTGGCTCGACACCAGGCGCCTTTTGGTGACATCCCATAAGTGTCACCCCAGCTTGTCCCAGGACCCCATGCCAGTGGCACTTGTTGCAGCTCTTTTTCCCTCAGGGCTATGGCAGGATCTGGCAAGTGCTTTGTCTTTGTCCCTGTCCCCAGCGCTGGCCGTGCAGGTCTCCAGCAAGTGGCACTGTTACCCTGCCTCCCTGGCTCAGTGCACAGGATTTGCATTTTATCTGACCACAGTACTGGGAAACGCTGGCGACCTTCTGGGAAGGCAGCAGCTCCTCAGACTGCCTGGAGCGGGTATTAATAGCTGCTTCTCTTTTTCCTTTTCCCCATCAAACGCTGTTAAGATTTGAACGTGCTCGGGATGTGGTTAGATAACGGGGCATAGGCAGTTTCAGCTCGAGTCAACAATTTCTCCCCCCACTGTTTCTTCCAGAGTCAAGGTCGTTTTATTGCTCTTTACTCCCAGAAGTATTAAATCTTGTACCCATTTCAGGCTGGGGTTAGTCAGGCTCTTGTTGCATTCTTGGGCTGTTACGGAGAAGTCAGGAAAAGGATTGCTAAAGCAAGCACAGCCTGGGGCCAGGGTTTGTTTTATTTTGTTGTTTGAGGTTTATCAGCAGCAGGGAGAGAGTGTTTGGATTAATCACCTAATGAAATCAAATAAATATTTAATCCCCCCGTGGACACACTTAGTCACTTCCAGCAGGAATTAAGATAAATTCACCTACAGCCTCTGAGTAAGGGCATTTGTGTGGCTCAACTCTCCGGCTCTGGCTTTGAAGCTGGAGCCACACTGGGTGGTTTGTCCTGTGTGTCCCTCTGTGTCACCCTGTGCCCCTGTGGTCACTCAGGGTGTCCAGAGCCATGGCAGCCAGGCAGGATGGCATTGCCCACATCCCCCTGCCCCGCGGCAGCATCGGTAGCCAGGAGCTGGCAGGACGGGCTGTTCAATTAACACAGTCAGTAATGAGGATGTTGTCACGTGTGCTGCAGGTCCTCTCGTTTGTGCCTTGGGTTTGTTCCTTCCACGTGTGCTGAGCGATTCTGCTGCAGGGCTTCCCACTGGATGGGTTATTTTTATTCCTTTTTCTCCCTTCCTTAAGGAAATCAACCCCATTTCCTTCAAGGTTTTCAGGGTAAATTCTTATTTTTCAGCTGTTTGATGGCTGAGCTATGTTATTCATGGTCAAAACTTGAACCCTGCCTGGAGGCTGGGGGGTGGCACACAGGATGGATGTGTGCTGTGCCAGGTACATTCTGTTAGGGGGGGCCTACCTGGCCCCCACCATGCCTCCTGAGCAAGCAGGAGCTGGCAGTGCCAGGCTGTGGTGGTTTTGGTGTGTTTTAACTGTTCTTGGTCCCATGTAGAGCCCCTTATGTGGTCTGGGTGCAAGTGGCTGTGGTTGGTGCTCCTGAAAGGTCGCCCCCCACACGTGCCTTGCAGGGTGGACCCTAGCAGGAGACACCCCCCCTCCCAGGGTTACTCCTCACCCCACTGTGTCCCCACCCTCCTTCAGCTGTGGTGGCACCATCAGCTGCAGTGACAAGGGCCCAAATTGTACAGGTGGCCTTGAGCTCCCACTCAGGACCTCGTGGCCACAAGCCCAACTGAAGCCCTGGGGAGCCACCAGAGTCTGAAAAAATGGGGCATAACGCTGGGGGTTGGGCACGGGGAACACTAGCAGTCCCTGGGCAGTGGATTTCTTTAGCTGGGAACCAATGGACTTGATACTTGACTTTTTTGCTGTTTAACAGTATTTTCTGCACAGTACATGGAGTAAGGGAAGGAAGTTCCCGTGGCTGGATCTCACATTGCAGCCTCAGGAAACTGTTTGTGCCAAGCTGGCATGGCTCAAAAAGAGTGGAAAGAAATCAAATAATTCAGCATCTGTGCAAACTTTGGCTAAGGCAGAACAATGGAAATACTCTTCTGAAGCAGAGTTGGTTTTTTACAAGCAATTGTTTCTGACACTGTTCTTGTCTGGAAGTCTGATTTGCAGAGGAATTTATTTGATAAGTTTAAATCCAGCCCTGTTCTGGAAAGCTCTTAAGTGTAGACTTAAAATAGGCACATACTTAAATCCTGTTCAAGTGTTTGTTTAAATAAACAACTAGTACATCCCTGGGTGCTTTTCTCAAACAGGGTGCTTATCAGAATTGTACCTTCGATACGCTCCTACAGGAGCAGGCAATACTGAAGGAAACTGTTTTAGTGATCTGGGCACACTTCTCAGAAAAGTCTGCAAGTGTTAGGGAGATATGTCCTATATCTTCTGAATTACTTAGTAATGCAGATTGGTGCTTTTATAAAACAAGAAGTACATTTCTGTTGCCATTGTTTTCCTAGGGGAATACATGGTAATTTTTATGGTGGATGTTATTTTTCTTTAAGGTTACGAATGGGTTATTTATATTTTGTAAATTCTGTATCATTACCATTGTAGTTGTGAAGTATGGTTGTTTTTGGGTTAATGTCTGTATTAAAATGAAGCAGTAACTGGAGCTTCTGCCCTTGTTAAACCAGGGAGCTGTGTGTGCCCCATGTTCCCCCCAGACCTGGTACTCTCCCATCCTGTTTGTAGTTCAATAAATTTCAGACCTGGAGGTGGTGACGCTCTGCGAGTTTGATTCCTCCCCCCTCCTACCCATGGGTCTGTCTGTGGGGCAAGAGGGTGCAGACCCCAAACCCCCTCCCCTCGAGGTGCCTGCCCCCTCCAGGGCCTCAGTTGCTCTTTGATGTGCAGGTTTAATCTTCCTCAGAAGGCTCTAGTTCCAGGCAGGGATCATTGCATGTCCTGGGGACAGGGAGGAGGCACAGACCCCACAAACGATGCCCAAGGAGCTCCTGTTCCTGAAGCTTCAGTTGTTCTTCTAGCTCAGCAATTACAGGACTTGTTAAGTCTATTCATGCCCTTATACTTGATCTGTTCTTTGAAATAATTACTGGAGTGAAGGATGGGATGATTTTCTTCTGTAATTAAAGTTATTACACTTGTCCAAACGCTCTCAGGGTTTATGGGTGCTGCTGCAACTCATTCCTGGCTTGCAGAGCACCCGTGGGCAATGCTGCTGCGTGCAGTCCTGTGCCTCTGTCCTCACCACAGAGCAGTGGGTGTGGGTAAAGAAACCTCTGAGATGAAGGCCCAGAAGGACCTGTCATTCACCCCTGAATCCACATGGGCAGAGGTATTCAGCATGCGTGGTTTCCAAAGGGGAGGTGTGTGCACATGTAGGTGGGTTTGGCCCTACCTCAAGGGTCTGTTCTTCAGGAGAAATCCCTGGGGTGACCACTCCCGTGCAAAGCAGATGCTTACACCCAAACCAGGAGCTCCCTGTGAGCTGGAGGTTTACACCCCACTCTGCTCCTTGCCTCAGTATTTGTGTTGTCTGGTCTCGCCTTGTTTTTGGCTGGCACACAAGGAGCCTGCTCTCCTCAAAGTACTCGAGGTTCTTGTTCTCAGCACTGTGATATGGGGTAGGCATCTGTGGAGCAGAGCTGGCAGAAGGAGCATATGTACTCCATGGAACCAGAGAAGTGTGGGGATGGAAACGAGCTCCAAAAATAAGGCTGAGCCCTACCTTTCCATATCCTGGTGCCTCAGCAGCCAATTCACAGAGAGCCTAGCAGCAGATCAAGGGTCCTCACCTCAGCTGCCTCCAGGAGGAGCATCTCCAGCTGGGATGCAAAGCTGTACCAAGGCATGTGAAGCACATGGGCTGCCTGCTTGCCCAGCCACGGGCCAGCAAATGCCACTCTGCCCACAGGAGGCACGTGCACAGGGCATTCTCCTGGAGCTCTCCCTGGAGCAGGAATGCAGACGTGTCCTGCCCATCACAGCAGCCACAGCTTGCAGCCAGCCATCCTGCCAAGCCAAATATTCCTGACCACTGGGTTTTTGGCTTTAAAGAACTTGGCTGAAATGCATGGGGTGAACCGTGCCTTGCACCCCCGAGGCAGCAATGCAGTGGCTGCCTGCAGCCAAGGGTCTGGCTCTGCTCCCCAGCCTCCCCATGCGTGGCCACTGCCAGGAGGGAAGAGCAGGAGCCCAAGGGTTAACAATGGCAGGGAGAGCAGGGGAGGTACAGGGATGAGCCCAAAGAGAAAGACAGTAATTAAACTGCACCTCATTTTCATGTCAAGAGAGACAGGCATGGGTCGTGCTCAGCTCCTTTGTGTTCTGCTGCTGCTCCTCACATGGGAATTGTTCTTCTCTGTTGGCATCAGTCTCACTTAGTGCAGAAAGAAATTATTTCTCCTGCTGGGCTCGTCTTGCTGAGTCCTACACCCCCGTGCAGTCCTTGACAGAGTAATTGAGGCACTGAACCTTTTAGATCCGCTCTGTGCCGGCTTCCAAGTGCTCTCATCTCCCCTGCACGGAGCTCAGGCAATTAAATATTGGTTGCTAAACTTGAAGACTTGAATCCATTAGAGACAACTGAGTTTCCAGTCTCAAGTTACTTCTTCACTTTCCCGTCTTTCCCCATTGATGATTTTTTTTATTGTTTCTTCTCTGATTTTTTCATTTTGTGTTTCCCACAAGCTTTCTCCTGCCTGCATGGTTCTCGTGTTGCTGCTGCTCTGCAGGATGCAAGGGCAATTCCAAGTGAATTAAAACACATACTTTGCAGCACATTATTGAATATGTTTACCAGGAGACAGAAATGTATTTTTAATTCTCCCTTCCCAGCTTACCTGACAGACCTGTGGGCTGGCTCCAAGGGACTCCCCAGATGCCAGGGCGTGTGTTTGGGTGCCAGTGTCACAAAGGCCACCAGGTCCGGGGAGTGTCTCTGCCATTAGTTTCTTTCCAAATTTGAAGAAGGAGAAACTGTCCCTGCCTTGGATTGTCTTGAGCAGACTGAGGGCTGGGGAGTGGACAAGGCGTTCAGAGGACTGGGGCGGGGGGGGGGGGGGGGGGGGGGGGCACTAATGAGAGCAAACTCTCCCAACTGGAACCAAAGTGGGAGTAAAACAAAAAGAAAAAAAAAAAAGAGAGAGAGAAAAAAAACACAAACAAACAAAAAAACCAACAAAAAAAAAGAAAGATCCTGATTCTTTTATTGGCAGCAGATGTTCATTTTTAAGGGAAAACATTGCAGCTCCAATCAGAAAGCCTTTCTGATTAAAAACAAACACTCTTTGTCTTCAGGGGCACTCTGATGCCAGTAATTATTACTATCCATCAAAAATACATTATTATCCCAGCGAAATTCCTGTATTCCTTCCCTGAGTCCTGGTGGTAAATGAGGTTGTTTTGAACCCAGACAGCCTATTTCTGTGTGACAATTAGTATGTTAACAGGAGCCAATAAACTGGATAATGGGCTGATTTTGGATTTGAATACAGACTCATTGGGGAACAAGTTTCAGCAAAAGAATAAAGCATTTTTGCAACCCATTCAGTACCTCTTCAAACTCCCCCTCACATCTTCACCTGAGCTGGTTTTAACAAATTAATTGAATTACAGATAAATGCTCCAATCAAATACAAACCCAGTAGGGCCAATGTTCATAATTCCTTACTTCCTGCAGTTACTTGAAAGCAAGGAGGAGCAAGGAGCACACGGCACCTCAGGGTCTTGATGACCCCGACACAGGCTCTGGATGAGCTGGACCCAAGCCAGGGCTCAGTCAGTCCCTGCCCTGGCCTGATGTTGCTCATCTCTTTGCCACCATTAATCCAGAGAGAGAGACACACAAGGTTCCATGAGCACCTCTTCCCAGCAACAAGCTCTGGTTTCCATCACCATTCACTTTGCCTCCCATAAAGTAACTGCCATGGATTTTTACTCTAAGCTGTCTGCTGAAGATTAATCATGTTCTTATAAGAAAACTACAGATTGCAGAATGAAGCTTTCCCCAGCCACGGGGTTAGTGGAAAACATGTTTCATGCACCCACTTACATGCAGGATCCCATTAATGGCATTGGGCTGGTCCAGTGCTGAAGGGCAGGACCTGTACCTGGGCACAGAACACCTGTTTCCGTGAGACACTTTCATTGCCTCCTTGTTTTATCTTTGATTTGCCAACTCCTGTGTCCTTTACAGCCCCGTTTTGGAGTAGAATATGTAAGTAAACCCCAGAATACCTTCCTCTAACCTTTTGCCTTGTCCTACAGGCCAGGGGACACCCCACACACCCCACCACATCGCACTTGCTGGCACCAGTGTCCCCCCCCCTTACTCCCTGGAGAGCAGTTCCCAGAGGATCTCAGCATCTTTTACAAGCAGGAACCAGGCTGCCATCAAAGGCTGTCACCCTTTTAGCTCCCAGGCCCTTGGCACCAAACAAGGCCTCCCTGTGCAGGGGGACGAGGGACAAAGCCCCCAGTGCCACCTTTACCCAACCTGCTGTCCCCGCAGCTGCCTGGATGGATGAACGGGGCTCTGTTTGGGCCCAGCTGCCTGGATAATGTGCTCCTGTGAGCATACCCTGCTGTAAAGCATCCCTTCCCTCTGCCTTTCCTCCTCTTAGTTCCCCAGCTTTGTCCACAGCTGCTTTTATTTCCTATTCTGTTAATTTGCTGCTGTGCCAATGGTCCAAGATAATGAAAAACTGTCAGTGTTCTTTGCTTGCCAAACATTATGCCTTGCCATGGTAAGTGCTCAACAGTGCAAATAGATGAAAGGTTGTGAAACAGAACTCTTAAAGTTTCTAAGAGAGCTTGGGTTTTTCCAAGAATAGGGGAAAAAAATAATGGAAATCTACATGATACTTGGGCTTTCTTCACCCCCAATCACATCATAAATGAAATTTTAAAATCTGCCCTTAAAATAGAATTGCTGCTCCCAGAGCTAAATATAAACCAGGGTATTAAACCTCCTGTTTTCAATGTACAATTTAAAGATACAATCCTCCAGCTTCTCACCAGAAGTATTTCACAAGTCATTAAAAGTTGCTTATACCAGAGGCTGTTGGAAGAAGGACAGGCTGGTGAATGCTGGAGATCAGACAAGCGTAATGTTTGTTCTCAACCTGGTCTTGCTTATAGCTGAGACATCTAAATATATTGCTAGATATTCATGGTCTTTATTAGCTATATTAATCATTACAGTTAATCTAGAGCATGAATGTGGGGTTATTTTCCCTGCAAGCTGTGAAGGATAACAGAATACTTATATTCCACTAACTAGAAGGCAAGGTAATGCAACTTAATACGGTTCTTTTACTTAGAACATGGGGTAACCTTATATTCAAGTCAGCTTTAGTTTTAGATTTCTTAAAACTAACCTTCAAACTGGATAATGGGGGGGAAAAATCTATAGCCTGCAATAGAAATGTGAACATAAAGAGTGGATATTGGGCTAAGGTATTTACTTGGAGCTGCAGCTATTGCCATCTCCAAGCAGAGACCTGTCGGCATCATTCACTGCTCGTAAGCAAGAGCCACTGGTGCGGTTAATTCAAGGACAAGGTGTAAAATGAAGATATTCTGTGAAATACCTGACCTGTCAAGGCAGATTGAGGACAGACAATCCTAGAAATACTGTAATGGCAAAACCCAAAACAGAAGCAGGGCAAGAAGTGCTTTTACCTTGATATATAGGAAGACACCAGTCCTACCCCAGCGCAGACACCTGGAAAGTGCCTCTGATGGGCCCATGGGCACAGAGGGACCCTCAGGACCAGCACTGGAAGGGTGATTCCTGGGAGTGTCCATTCCAGGGGTGCCCTCCATATCCTGGCCTCCTGGGGCCAAGGTCCAGCTTTTCCTCCGTCGTCTTCTCTGGTCTGGCAGGGACCCAACCTGTTGAGTTACAGCCCAGAACAACAGGATGGTCCCAGGGATGGATGGGGATTAAACTGAGGACATTTCCACTCATTCCTTCGGCAGCTCCTTAGTATTGTTTTCCACTTGAAGAGCTAACTGATGATGATTTTATTCTGTTTCTCCTTCCTGAGCTAATTTTCTGACTCACTGAGGGTTTTTTTTTCAGCTTGCTTTTTGTTAATCTAGTTGGCATTTTGTGGTTTGTTTGTTCATTATGGGATGGGGCTATATAAGGGGATTTGTCTCTGGAATTCAGGTATCCCCTGCACTGTGTTCTCTGTTATCGTCTCCATCAGCAACTATGCTGAAGGCAGTCAGATGCATTTGGCATGAGCTAACCTTAATAAATCTGGGTTGTTAATCACTCAGACATGTCTCTGCTCAATCTTTGCACGCTGATTTATGCATGCTCAAATAGTTTCTCTGGAGTCGACTTCTGATAACTCAGTGGTTCAATAACACCAACTTCTGCCCCTCAGTCACTGCCTTGCCCAAACCAACTGGGTTTATGTTCTCCACAACGGTGTGTGTTCTGTCATTTGCCTGAGTGCCACTGAGGGAGTGCTGCTGTGCCAGTCAGGGCGGCCTCAAGTGAGACAAGAGCCTCAAGGAAAGGGGAAAGGCATGGCAGGCTTTACATCGCCATCAGGCATTGATAATTGTGTCTCTAGATAGCTGAGCCAGTACAAGATGCAATACAGACAGCTCTTACATCATGCCCATTTAGGGGAGAAAAATCCAGCAATGCAGAGATGCTAGGATCCAGGGAAAACTAGCTAGGTTATTTTCTGCAGCAAGAGATAGCTAACCACATGGGTTAGCAGGAGATCAAGGGAGTATGAAGAGAGACCCACTTCTTTGGCATGAGCTCTTTGATTCCTCCAGAAAAAGAATATGAAACCATTTAAAGAAAGGAAGGAACCTAAGAAATACTAAAGGATTCACATAAGGTTAAGAGACACCCACACTCGTGTCACCCATGTCCTCCCGTAGAAGGGCTGATAAGCAGCTGTGTCTCCAAGGTGTGCTTGCTTCTTACCAGAGCTTTGGCTGCTTCTGAGGACTCCAGAAGCCAGGCTGTTCCAGCATTCTTGGACAAACATCTCAAAAAACTACTGAAGATGTATAGTGACATGTCTTTCACTATAAAACAGCCTGGGGGATGAGATTTAATCCTTAGCTTGTGCCTCAGAATTTGTGAACAGCAAGGTGGATTCCATTTGAGCACCACAGTGAGACCCATGACTTACTATGCCTCATGGCAGATAGCAGTGGCAGGGCTGTTGCTATGGTTCTTTCCTAAAAACCAAAGTGCTAATGTGTACATTGAAAAAAAATATAGAAATATCTCTTGATAAACAGTATGCATATTGTGTGCACCGCCCAGCAGATGGGGGACACGCACACAGAGGTCACCATGCTGCACCTGGACTGGGTGCCCGTGGGTGCTGGGGTACCCACAGCTCCCCATGGGATGTGTTTCCAGCTTGGGGGAGTTTAATAGCCCAGATCAAATTTTTTTTTTCTATTGTGAGTGCGCTGATTCAGTAGATAAAGGGCCACAAAGTATTTCATAAGGTCTGTAACATTCTCAATGCACTACATTTATCCCCCTAAGTGCTATCTGAGCCACTCCTAGGGTGGGTCCCTGCTCCCTCCAGCCAGGTGGGTTTGGGCTCCTGGCTCTGTAGCTCCGAGATGGCATGAGCCAGGGCAGAAGGAGCAGCACCAGCTGAAGGGTAATTGCTGTGGACTGACCCTTGACTCTTCTGGGAGGCTTTGGTAGAAATTATCCAGTGAACACTCCATACGGATGGAGTCAACCTGAATGTCCAAGTCCTCCCATCAAAAATGGGTCCCATCCTGAGGCTCTGCAAGCCCCCATCTTCTGGCACATCAGGACCTCTGAGACCAGCCAGTGACTGGGGACAGCCCAAGCACTGCTGGAACCTGCTGGGTCCTGCTCCTTCTGCTAGTGACCAGGTGGGAAACCCCAGAAGAAATACCCCTGTCCATGTCCCTTCATGTCCCCTGCTCCCAGGGCCAGCAGAGCTATGGGCTCCTGCTGCACTGAGCCAGGAGGTCCTGAGATCCTACAAGCCCAGAATCATCAGCAAAACTCCAGAAAAGCAACATCCCTTCCTGAGGAGAAAAGGGTCTTTGGTGTCCACCACATCCAGGACACTCACCTGAGCCCCTGGACTCACAGGTCCGTGTTGGCCATCTGGATGTTGGCAGTGGAGCAAAGGGTCTGTGAGGAAGGTCCCTTCCTGCACCTGGAGTGCTCCATCCATGCCTCGCGGCAGCAGGTGGCCCCAGGTAGCAGCTCCTGGTCCTGGGTCTGGGATACCCTCTGGCAGACGGAGAGCAGGGCCTTGAGCTCTGAGCGGAAGCTCTCGTTCAGCCAGCAGTAGATGAAAGGGTTGTAGCAGGTGCTGCTCATGGCAAACCAGTGCAGGGCAAAGTAGAGGGAGTTCTTTGTCTTGATGCCCAGGCTGGAGATGAGCACCACATAGCAGTTGAGAGGGAACCAGCAGACAGCAAAGACCACCACCACCAGCATCAACATCTTGATGCTCTTCTTCTTGTTGCGGTGGTGGGTGATGTACTGCTGCGTGGTGATGTCTCCTATGGCGTTGCGGAGCCACAGCTTCTTGGCCAGGCGTGTGTAGGTGATAGTGATGATGAGCAGAGGCAGGAGGTAAAGAAGCAGAAAGGTAGACAGATCCAGATATTTCCAGACCAGTTCCGTGGGCTCAGGAAAATCGGGGAGGCACAAACTCCGGACTGTGGCTTCCCTTGAAAAACAAAGAAACACATACCTAGTGTGAGGGCATGGCTGTGCTGCTAATGTGGCAAACCACAGTGGGACAAACCACCACCCACAACCAGCTTCTGGTGGATGTCTCACTAAAGAGCTGAATTTAATTCTGTGTGAGTGGTTCTCACCACTCCAGCCTGCCAGCTCCCAGCCCCACTCACGTTTCCCGCTGGCCACAGGGCACACTCTATGGGGCATCATGAGTCCCCCTGCTCCCTGCTGCAGGTGGCTGGAAGTGAGGAAACATCAGGAGAAAGGAGCACTCACACTTATTTCTGGTGGGTGTTTTCTCCTTCCCTCCTTTCCCCTCTTTTTCTTCCGCTTTTTTTCCATTCTGCTATTCTGTCCTCAGCTCTGCTTCTCAGCTCACTCATATTTAGTGCAGATTTAGTCCCCATCAAGCTGCATTATTTGATGCACTAGCGATTAATATCTTTAATATCCTGTTTTCAACCCCTGGAGTAGGCTTTTGTGCCACAAATAGAAAGCTGCTTGAGAACAGAGGGCTGGGAGTGGGGTCTGTGTGGCTTGCAGGGGCAGGGGACAGAGCCCTTCCAAGAACAGCCAACAACAACCCTGGAGATGTTTGTCAAGAGGGGAACTGACGCAGATGGGAAAAAAATCATCTTTTGTGAACTGTGCTTCTGATCTGTTCCTCCCCAGGATCTGGCTCACTGATGGCAGAGGTGAGGCCAGCCCTGCCTGCTGCCTGCACACGGCATCTGCCAAAGCAACCTCAGATCTGTCAGGGAAAGGAAGAGTAGCACCCAAGGTGACACCATGGTGAGGGTCAGACCCTCCCTGGCCATGGCTGAAGAGCAAAGCCACAGGGAAAAAGCAGACCTGATGGAGACAAGTAGGGTCAACACTCAGCACCCCTTGGGACCAGAGTTTGGAGGTTGGTGAGGGTGATGCTTCTATGCTTGCAGAGACCAAAAAGTCATTTGGACAGAGGATGCAGCAGAGCCAGCCCCCAGGTGACCAAAAGACACCATCTGCCCTTGCTGTCCCCATCCTCTCACATCCCAAAGAGGGGCACAGAGCTGCAGAGAGAGCTCACCACTTTGTGGGGGAGAGGCTGATTGAGAGCAAAACCAGAGAAGATGCTGTGTCTTGGTACATTCTGGCATGAAGGTGGAGCTGGCCACATGACTGAGGAGCTGGCCACACAGCTGTGCATGGCAGCCAGAGCCATCCCCTCTCCTGTCCCCAGAGCCCCAGCAGCTCCCTGGTAGGACTACCCAGGAGCCCACAGCCCTGCAGCAGCTATTATGAGCAATATTACAACCCTGATTTTTATTCAATGGGGAGCAGGGCTGAGAATAGCATGTCCTGGAAGTCCTTCCATGGCCGAGGCGCCGTGTGCCAGGCCCGGCTGGGTTTCCTCTTGGCCCTGCTGAGGGATGAACCCAGACAGGTGCTGCCAGCCCCAGGCGATGGTTCATTCACTAGCAATTTTTCCAGCAACACCCCGGGCACAGCTGCAGCCCCGTCAGCACAGCAGTAACCCAGCACTCTGTTTACAAATCCTGAGCAGCTGAAGATCCTCCATCCTCACACAGGAATCTCTGGGTCAGAAGAGAGGAAGGGACAGGGCCACCAAGCCCAACTGCACTCCCTGTTTTGTGAAACCCCTGGTGTCCAGACAGCAGTGAAAACCTGTGAGGGCAGTTCCACCTTCCCTGCCCTGCTGAGGAGAGGGAAGGGGCTGTGCTGTGGGGAGAAAGATGCTTGTCCTTCCTGCAGAGGCTCACTGTCTATGATAGAACCAGAGAGAAGTCCTCTCCTCCCACTGCCCATGGCTGCCACCTCCCTCAGCTCCCTGGGTGGCTGCTCAGGGGAAGTTTATCCCCTGGCCCTGGGATATGGCATTCCTGTGGAACGCAGGCACCAGCAGCATGACCCACCACCTGGAGAAACACCACTTTGTGTAGCATTAGGGGATGTTTTCTATCCAGAAGAAGTCACAGCAATGCTGCAGGCTGGTGGGGACAGGAGGATCAGAAGAGGTTGGGTACCACAGAAGAACAAAAGACTGCAAGGGAATCATACCCAAAATGTCTGGTTCTTTATTTGTCCCTGTCATAGAGAGTGACTTCCCAGAAATGAATGCCATCGCTAGACCAGTTGGAAGAGGTGAGGATATGCTTGCTCTTTTCTTTTTCTTTTTCCCCTCTAGATAGGAACCTTTGCTTTCTTCTGACACTTAAGCAGTCCTCATGTGGGGGTGAAATTCCACTTAGCCTCCATGTAACAGCCACTGCCACAGAGGGCTATCAGATCCCTTCTCACTTGCTTGGAAGGAGAAATAACTCACCTGTAGTTGTATTGGAAAAGCTTCTGATAGATGGCATGGGGTAGGGAGAAACAGGTTGCCATCAGCCAGATAATGGAGATGCTCAGTGCTCCCTTGGTGAGTGACATCCTCTGCTTCAGCGGGTACAAGATGACCTGCAACAGAGACTTCACCATCACTCTCAGCCCTGAGGAAAGCAAAGTCCCTCAACCAATGCACACAGCAGAGACATTTTTTTTACATGATCTAATGCTGTGAGGAAAATGACAGCTGTGATTGGGAAAATGTCCTTCTGATTAGAGTGACCTGGAAAATGGGAAACACTGAACTTCCCCACCTGCTCAGAAGTGCTTTCTAATAAACCTTTTCCTCTATTTTGTTCTGTGAGGGCCATTTTCTTTAAATTGTGGGTTACATTAGGTAGCAAAAAAAGAAGATTCTACACAAGCCTCTTCATGTATGGGTGTGTTCCTTTATTCAGTATGAATTACACACAGAAAAGTCTCCTGGGCTAGCTCCTGTGAAATTTAGCCCTCCTCCCCTCTTCTGAGGCATTAACTCACCTTGTAGAAAATGTTCCTTGTTAGATGAAAAGGCAAATAATGTATAAAATCTGAGAGTCTGGAAGATACTATTTGCCTGACAGTAGAGGAGAGTGATTGCTGGAGAGAAGCAGGTGGCCTGGGCCCACTCTCCCTCCTCTGCTGATGATGCATGCAAGGAACAGCTCTGAATTCAGCTCTGGAGCCTTCCTGGGTTTAATCCCCAAGATTCAGCCCCCCCAACCCATGGCACAGCTGAGAGAGGCCTGGGCAGACCTTGCAGGGGAAGGGTGGCTGTGGGTGCTTTACCTGGTGCCTGTCCAGGGCAATGGCTGTCAGGGTCAGGGTGGAGACGTGGAGGGAGCAGTACTGCACGAAGCGGCTGATGTGGCACATGGCCTTCCCAAAGACCCACGTGCTGTTCACAAACCGAACCTGAGGGAAAACAGCAGATCACCAGCCAGCAAAAGTACCAAAACCAAACCCATTTAGAAGGGCTTTGGATGCCAGCTGAGCCAGCCGGTGGGTTTTGGCTGGCTGGGCAGCTACACCCAAAGTTCAAAGATGGGCTGTGCTGCAGTTTGAAACACCTTTTCCTAAGAGTTTATAAATACAAACCCCACAGATCAACTGAGTGGTGCTGCTGCAGCCCTCCTGGCTTGTTTGTATAAACACCACTTGTGCACAGTGGTAATTTTTGTATTATGCTAACAACAATACTTGGAAAAAAGTCTGGAGATTTTTCACTGGCCTTTACCCAACTGGCAGACCTGAAAGTTTGACTACGTTCTTCCAGTCACCTGAGTATGACCAGCATTCGAGTTGTTTTGACCCAAAGTTTTAAGTGTGACCCTCTAGTGTTCTGATGTGTGTACATTAGAAGTACAAATTGATCCAGGCACTTATTCTGCATTCCCCAAGAAGCTCTTGCTGTGGTTTGGTGGCATACTTGGAGTGACTTTAGAGTCTTTTAGGACAGAGAGAGTGTAGCAGGGCAAAGGGAGCCCACTGCTGAGCAGTGTTTCACCTGCCTGGCAGAGCTGTCTGTTATACTTGATGGTGTTGGTTGGCTTCTCAGCCCTAGAAGGGCAGAACAGAGAGGGGGTGACCACAGCAGAGCCTTCATGGGAGAGGCTCCCCTCTGGATGATAGGACAGTACAGAGGCCACTTACCAGGGTAAAAGGGGTGTTGAGCAGCGTGATCATAATGTCAGACACTGCCAGGTTGACAATGAAGAGGCTGGTGGCTGAGTGAATGCGCTTGTTCTTCAGCACCACGTGGCACACCAGCATGTTCCCAAAGAGAGACATGATGATGATGACTGAGTAGGCCATGATTAGGAGAGCTTTCACTGTTGGCTTCTGGGATTCTGGCTCGTATTTAGCCATCTCAGCAAATTTCTCCCACTCCACAATGCGGCTGTCTGTCCAGTTGAAGGTGGTTCTGTTGCTTGCTTGGTAGGTTGCCGTGAGTTTGGCTAAGGAAGAGTAATGATCAAACTCCTCAAGAAGCCCCATCATCTGTGACCTGGAGGACTGCAGCAGCAAGTGAGGTGTGGTGGGTTAACCTAAGTCTTCACTCAGCTGACAGCTGCTTGGCTCTCTAGTAAGCTGGTGGAGATGCAGCTATCATTATAAACACCTGAAAATGCACAGCTAGAGCGAGCCTCCTAGGTACAGGGAGATTCCCTGGGTGTTGCTCCAGGGAGTAGTTCCAGCAGGTACACTGGGAAGGGGCTGGCTTGGCTCCTCCCAACCTCTGCATACATCAAGCAAAGCAATAACTCTACAGATGTGCTAGAGAGAAGAACTGCTTATTGCATGTAGGAGAGGCAGGAGAACCTCATGTGGGATTTGAAGTTGTGATAATCCCATCTCATCTTTTTCTCCTTTCTTCTCAACTGAATCATTTTTCAGCCAAGTTCCACATAGTCTGTGTTGTTGGTGCTTTCATCCTCTACTTCAAAAGACACGGTTCTCTTCTGCTGAAAGGTAAAGACAGAGACACATAGGGGATCACTTAAAGGGTACAGGTAGCTTTTGTCTGCACCTAACCCCAGCAATGATCCTAAAGCAATTCAGAACCCCAGTATCAGATCAGAAATTGACCTTAGTCTATCTCATATTTTGTCCTCTTAGCACCAGGTGGATTTTGCTGCATGCGTTTTGGTTTCAGTGAGAAAATGGTCCTTCCTGCAAAGAGCGAGGCTCAGCAGGGTGGAGGCATGCACCCCCCAGAGGGAACACTCACAGCACACACAAACCAGCCAACACTCAGCACAAGAACCATTCCCTTGGAACCACCACCCCTGCTGCCTCTGCTCTGCCAATAGCCATTTTTAGATATGTCTAAATAGTTTTTAGCTTGCATTGATCTACTGGTGTGAGGTGGAACCTTTTAACTGCACACACCAGTGATTACAGCTATGCTGCATCCAGGGGGAGAAAGTCACTCAGAAGCTCTGTCAGGCTTTCCAGGAGGGCAGCTGGTTTGTTTGGTACAAGCCATTCCATGTGTACAAATCAATGGACACCCCCATGGTGTGAGGGATGAATCAGCAGAGATTTGAGTGCTCGAAGGCTCCCTGGTGCCTCCTCGCCCCAGGCTGGCAGGGGACCCAGGTGGCAGCTGGCTGCCTGGCCCTTCCAGCAGCTCCCACACAGACACAGTGCTCAGCACACCAGCAGCCCCAGCTGCAAACACTGCCCTGCACTAGCCAGAGATCCACTCTGTCCTCATGGAAATGAAGTAGAGGGGACCAAGGGGGATGGTGCCCATGCCTTCCCATAAAACATCCCACCTGGGCTTGTCTGCCTGCTCGGCGGACTATTGGAGGTACAGAAGGACCTACTCAAGGAAGCCACCTGAAAGCAAATGGGTGTTAAAGCAGCTCAGTGGGGTGTAAGGAAAGACTCCACACCTCTTCATTCTCCACTCTGGTGTGCCCCGAGGATGTTGTTCCTCATGGCATGGGGCAGCTCTGTGGGCAGGGAGAGGGAGCACTGAGCTGTGGGCGTAATGCAGCACTTGTGCAACAAAGAAATGTGATTTTAGGCAGCTCCAGCTGAGCCATTTTGATCTCTGAATAAACACAGCTGTGGTGTTCATGCTACACTGAAATGCCATCAGTGAGCTTGAGAGAGGATGCTGTGCTATGACAGGTGAAACCACCCATCTCCTGCCTTCCCTGCCAGAACTCACAGCCAGTTCTCATGTGGGAACTTGTCTCTGCTGCCATGAGATGAGGCCAAGTGTCATGGAACTGCTGTGATGCATGGGTCAAATCACACATGCAGCCCCAATGCTTCACACTGCTGTACAGCAAGCAGCAGCCTTGGACAGATCATTCGATTTTTAAAAGCCAAAGAGGGGGTCCTCTAGTGTCCACGTGATTGAGAAGACAGGTTTTCAAGAGCCACCTCTAGCACCTGAACTCTTGAGTAGCTCACAGTGACAAGGGCCTTAAATGAAGACGATGAATGGGACACCCCTTGTCCCTTACTGTACAGAACTGTTCCTCTTGTGCCTGTGTTTAGAACCCTGTACGAACAGAACAAAGACTTGACCCACCTGAAAATGGAATAAATAGTGTTTTCAGCAGGATTAGTCTCCTGACCTGACCCATGGCTGAACCTTGCTTTTCCCAGGGAAGGTTCTAGGAGCAAAAGCTCAGGAGAAACAGAGGATTTAAGATGACGGAGCTCTGATCTAATGTTCTAACAGAGAATTTCTCCGCGGTTTTGCATACAGTAAAACGTTACTTTCTGCGGCTGTTTCAGCTCTGGGAGGTGGCTGCTGCCTTGGACGGGACCACGGGTGAAGCAGAGAGAATTCCCCCGGCTTTCCTCAGAAAAGGTGTGTTTAAACTGAGCTCAACCCACTGAGCTGCAGCACTGCGGTCTCATGCCACCAGAGATTCTCCCTCCCGCTTTTCATCCTTTGGCATCACCCGAAGAACCGGGGGAGCAGCATCCACAGCAGTGCTTCTCCCGGTGCGGAAACCTGGACCTTGTCCTGGGACACACACCGGCACCGAGCACTGACCCCCTCTCCGCCCGCCCCGCCTCCCGAAACAGGGGATACACATTGTGCACACAGGGGATGCACACAGGGGTTACACACAGGGGTTACACACAGTGCACACAGGGGATGCACACAGGGGATGCACACAGGGGTTACACACAGTGCACACAGGGGATGCACACAGGGGATGCACACAGGGGATGCACACAGGGGATGCACACAGGGGTTACACACAGTGCACACAGGGGTTACACACAGGGGTTACACACAGTGCACACAGGGGATGCACACAGGGGTTACACACAGTGCACACAGGGGATGCACACAGGGGCTGCACACAGTGCACACAGGGGATGCACACAGGGGATGCACACAGGGGTTACACACAGTGCACACAGGGGATGCACACAGAAGTTACACACAGTGCACACAGGGGTTGCACAGGGGTTGCACACAGGTCACGCACAGACTCACGCAGGTCCCACGCCCCCTCCGGCCCAGCCCAAAGAGGCGAACCCGGCACTTACCCCCCGGGCACCGGCCCATCCCGAACCGGCTCCGCCGATACCACGGCCCGGCCCGGCCCGGCCCCGCCCTCCGCACGTGCGGGGAGGGGCGCGAGGCGGGCCCGGGCTCCATTCATGAAGCGCGGGGAGGGTCCCAGCTCCATTCATCCCAGCCCGGCCGTGCCCACCGCCCCCACCGCCCTTTCCCTGCCGGCACAGCCCCGCTCCGCGCCCGCGGTGCCCCCCAGGAGCACAGGCTCGAGCACAGTAAAGAGCTACCTTCAAGTTTCAAGTTATTCTTTCACTTTGGAAGAATAATAAGAAGCGGATAGAATGCTTGATCCGTGTAGTGCAGATGATACTGGTCCCTTGGAAAATGAGCTGTTCATTTGGAACCTCTGTCAAGGCAAGTAAACACTCATGACAATGTAAAGATTTTCTTTTAATATTTCTTTCTCTTTGTGTCTCTGCCTCAAAGCAGACTGAGAATCCCAGCTTGCACTTCATCAGAGGCTTTTAGAGAAACTAGTGAACACCTTCCTGGTAAAGAGGAAAAAAAGAGAGCCTAGATTCCTTCTGCAGGAGAAAAGATATCTATTTGATGTGCACATTTCCAGGGAACCAAGTCTTTGCTCAGAATTTTTTATTTATTACTACCCAGGGTTTCAAAGCTGCTCCAGCTCAAGGCTGTAGCAAAAATTCCAGTTACTTTCAGCAGATAAAGCAATGTATCTACTAGATGAAGTTTCTCACCTGAGGGGGATGTAGAAAGGACATACTGCACATTTATTATCACTACAACAAGATCTTTTTTTTCTTTCCCCCTGAAGTCATTCTAATCACGTCTGTGAGATTCCCATGCATCTGAAGAGTCATTTCATTATCCTCTCATATTTTTCTTGCCTGGCACATATTATTTGCTTTATAACTGCAAGTATATTGAAAGAGGAAAGCTATGAGAGCTTAGTCTAATCAAATTTCCAGCAAAACCCCAGGTATATTAACTTTCCACAGGTGAAAATTATTTAATTACACTTGTGTGCTAGAACCTCTTGAAACACTCCATCACTCACTTGTTGGAGAATTGACTTGATTCATAACAATTGCTGCATCTAGTCTTTCTTGTTACAACAACAATCCTTATTAACCCTCCTGACTGGGACCCAAGACTCGTCCCTCAGCAGCTGGTCCCACTGTAGCCCACTTAAGCCTTCCAGCTCAGTTGGTGTCTGGATTGAGGATGGGGAAGGAGCTGGATGCCTGCTGCCCCACCTGGCTTCTCCCCTTGCCCTGGATCACTGCCTCTCTGCTCAGTGAAGGGGGAACCTGAAGCCAGACACCTTCTCACTCCATTAACCTTGTCCCTCCAAGCTTGGTCAGCCAGCACACAGCCTCCAGCCTGGCTCCTGGGAGCCACTGGTCAAGGTGGCCCAGGGGACCTCCATCCTGGTGTTCCAGTGCCATGCCTTGTTGCAAGACGAACCTTTCTTGGGGTATGACTCTCTGAAGTCAGACCGGTGCTCTGGCTGAAGCTGATGCCTTCAGGGTCAGTCAGTCTGGGTCAGAGCCAGTGCTCCCAACTTGACCAACCTCTCCTCTGGCCTGCTCTGCAAGTGAGCTGAGCTTGTGCTGGAGGCCAGGCCTTTTATTGGCCTCCTGATCCTGCCCCTGCGCAGTTGGGGCCAGCCCTAACCAGGCACAGGTGGGCTCTGTACAGGCTCACACCCACTGCCTGGGGATCAGCAGCACCTGGCTGGTGCCTCATCTCACTACAATGCCTGATACATCTGCTGCTTTAGGCATCCTTCATGAGTGTGCCACAGTGTCTTGAGGAACTTGACACCTCTGCATCCTGAAATCCAAGCAGAGAATAAAATTATTATCAGCCGTGCTCCCAAAGGAGCCAAAGCCTTTTCTTGAAATCAAGCTAGTTTATAAGAATTTATAGCAGCTCTACAAATTGAGTCTTCACTGACTGAGTGTGCTGACACTGTACACTCTTGCCTTTGCTCCCCACCCCCTGCCCTGGTGGAGCTGACAGCCCTTTGTTCGTCCATGTCATGAGACAGGTGTCTTACTGATGCCTGTCTGCTTTTTGACCTATTGGAAAACATTTCAGGAGCAGAAATGGCGGTGTTGTGGTATAAAACTGCTTACGGTTTTCTGCCTTTTTTTCTTGGGTGAAAGTCTAAGATACCTGCCTGTCTGCAGAGATTTTGCAGGCTGAAGATAATAAAGACAGCCAGTATGTTTCCTTCTTGTGTCTTATTTTAAAAGTCTGAAGGTCTTTATGTCTCCTGGAGGGCTAGATGCCCTCCAGACAGCTGAATCAGTAACACCAGGGATACAGAGGTGCCAGAGGCATTGTAGCTTAAGAGCTGTAAGAACTCTGACTTTTGCTCCTCAGTATTGCTGTCTATTCCTTATCACCATCAGATATTAAGGCACAAAAGGTGGAGCTGAGTCCCTGAAATATTTATTACCAATGCTGATACCTGGATGCCCTGAGTGGAGGTCACTCACCCTTTCTCCCTCCAGAGGGACATGCCAGCTTGGGTTTCTCTAAGGCAGCAACACAGCCAGGGGTTTCATTAATGACTGTTGAACTTCTAGCAAGATTTTCTTCTCCAGATTCTTCCCCTCTGCCGATGGTTTCACACGAGATCTGCTTCTGGGGTGCCCACCACAAACCTATCGAGCTGGAGGCAGGCAGCAGCCCAGGGAGGCTGTCCTGACCTGGGGCAAACAGGCCAGACTCCTGTAACTGACATTTCCCACCACAACCACACTTTAAATTCATTTGCTGTCTTAAGTCAACATAATATTCAGGCAGCAGGAACTAGGAAGTGCAAAACGATCTTGCAGTGATGTTCAGGCACAATTTCCTCAATGTCAGAACATAGTCTAGCATTAGCTTCCCATCTAAATGGGAACAGTGCTTTCAATCACATTATTTCAGATTAAAGTCTATCATTAGCATATTTTTCAAATACCACTTTTATTAATCACAAGTGAGTGGGTGGAGGGGTATGGGTGTTACAAAATGGGCTTCAATAGGAGAAATATAGAAAGAGCAACAATGCAATAGCAGTTGCATTTGATTTTCTGTGGACAGTTACAATTTAGACTTTATTATTCTAAATACAAATGGCAAGTACATAATAGCTAGTAATAACAGAACTTCAGAGTGCTTGGTGAAGAAGGGCTTTAAAACAGAATGGATAGTCCTTGAATTTTCAGCTGAAAGACTTGGATGACAGAACAAAGGAATATGACATTGTAAATCTGCCTTCTTCCTCAGCTGATGGGTATTGTCTAGTGACTCTGACATGGTCTAGATCTTCAGTTTGATTTTTTAAGTTTGTAATTTTTCTTTTTTTTTCTCCTGGAAATCATACAAAATGTAACTGACAGCAGGTTCTGTTCCCTCTGGCAATTGGCCACCCAATTTCCATTGTGTCATAAGAAAGCAGCAGATAACTCTGGCAGGCAGCCTGCCCCTACCTGTGCCCTGCAGTGGGTCACCAGTCCTCTGCCCTTTATGAGTAGACGACCAGCCCCTCCCACACTCTGTGAAGAAGGCATCTTCCTTTGCTGTGGTAGACTCTTGGCTTCAGGAGCCCCCAGGCCTTTGACCCCCCTTGATGTATTCTGTCTCTTTTTGGAGGTTCTTTAGTTCTTCCCACTCTGTAGGAGCACAGGCCAGAAAAACAAACAAACCATGTTTTCCTTAGCAGACAGCTCATTGCTAATAGAAGTGACTTGGCAGAGAGGTGAAAGGGTAAGTCATCTTTTGTGTGCGGGATGCAGACGCAAGTGTTATTGTGCACTTATTTCTCCACCTCTGCAGCGTACTCATTAGTGCCCCAGCCAGTGCATGCTGCTCCAGCTTGCCTGTGAAGGGACAGAAACAGTGAACAAGCACACTCCACGTCCAGCTGAGACCCTGCCAAAACTACATTTAAAACCAGACATCATTGAGTTCACCAGGAGCCTTGGTGCCTTTGCTGAAAGGTCCCAACCCTGGTGACTTTTCACAGCCTTGCGTCCCAGCCTTTCTCCAAGGGCACTGCTGCCCCTCAGCCCAAGCTCTGCAGCCTGAACACTGCCACTTGGGATGGGGGCAGGGACCTCTCACTTGCACCCCACCCACTACGGCCAAGGAGGCAAAGCCTGAGATCTGGATGCACTTGACAAGGTAAGGAAAACTCAGGTAGCTCCTCAGAGCTGGCTGTACATTTGCCTGGCTTTTCAGTACCAGCATCCCCCCATGGCTCCTTAGCTCTTCTTCTTCCATGTTAATTTAATGGAAGGTGAAGGTGAAACTCGAAAAGTAGTGGTAAATTATACATTCACTTAAAAACTCTCTCCCTTTGTGCAGCTCTTGCCAAAGAAGAGCAGGTGACTGGAGCAGTTCGAGCTCTACATCCCTTGGTGTGTGCAAAAAAATGGTACAGAAGGAAAAAGCAGCCAGGAGAGGAGGGGGCTTGGAAGGGCACTTACTCTGAAGCATTTACTGTTTAGTTTTCAAGTAATTCAGTCAAAAGAGGTTATGGAATTATAATAGTGAAATATGAAGAGCATGCACCAAATGGTGCTTTTCAGGAGGCCTAAAGAGCTCAAATATAAAATTACTGATTATCAAGCTTTTTAATTTACAAGCTAAACTTGTCTTGCCACCAAGGGAACAGAAAACAGCCAATGTGGCAGTCCTTCCAAAATGGTCTCCAGGGGTCATCCTGTTTCATTTGCATCCAGCTTCCCTTCCAAGCAACAAGGGATCATACACACATGGAGAAATGTGACTGACTGGAGGAAAAGGCCAAACATCTTCACTTGTAGAGTAGCTTCCTTGCTGGAAGAAGGCAGCAAGGGCAGGGAGGATGCCCATGTACAGCCAGGTCAGGCCCCCAGGAAAATCCTGGGTCTTCAACCAGGGATCATGGGCACCCAGCTCCTGCTCCCAACATGCTGCCTGTCCCGGGACGCGTCCTCTGCCTGCCAGGACACGTGGAGAGCCACAGCAGGGTTGTAGGCTGAGAGAAACTCTTCGGGGCAATCACTGCAGCAGAAGAGGCATGACTTCACTGATCTGAAATGAAAAGGAGCATTTTTTCAGTGCTGTGCAGAGCCTCGTGTCTGCCGAGCAGCGCTGGGACTTTCCTGGAGGGCTGGAAAAGTGCGTCGGGTTCGGGCATGCAGCACCACACTCACACCTCTGAGCAAACAAACAGGGGCTCCAGTGTCTTACCAAAATGCAACACTTGAGAAAATTGGGTCCTCAAAATCTCAGGTCTAAGGACCTGAAGAGGTACTCTGGAGCATGATCTCTGGACCTGGGAGCAAGCAAAATAAAGATTTCCAAAGCTGCTTGGAGACTTGGGTTTCTGCAATAGCTGTGGACAAGGTAGCAATTTTCCATTTCTTCCCTTGCTGGTACAAAATTCTTAACAATTCAGGCTAGAAATAAACAAAGACCCATCCAGCTAATATATGGCTGTGGAATACAGCCAGCCAGCATCTTCTGTGAAGGGTGCTCCCAGCTTCAATTCTTGAGCAGAACATCATTTTTTTTGTGCAAGCTTTGTCTTTTTTGTCTTCAATATTTTGTACAACTTCTTCAGTGGAAAACTTTGAACAGTGCAAGTTGAGGCCCATCAATATTCATTTCACTGCTGAGTAAAGTTGGACAGATTTTTTTCAGCTAAAGTAAAGCCTTTCAGTAAAGCCCCCCAGGCTGTCAGGTGGGATCCCACACCAGGGGAGCAGCACATTCCCTTCCAGCCATCACCCTTCAGGCTGTGGGATTTCTGCAAGGGCTGGTCCTATCCTATCTCTGCCAAGGCAGAAAACTTTCTCCTTGCCACTGGGTTCAAATGAAGCTTCAGAATATTTGTGAAACTCTGGGGCTTCCCCTCAGATGTCAGGGAGCTTTGCTCAGCTGCTCAGTCCCTTCCAGGCAGATAAAGGGCTGCTGGCCCTTGCTGAAGCCCGATTACCTCTGCCACAAGGAGAGGTTTCAGGAATGCTGATTTACTGCCTCTGTTCTGCTTTCTTGCTCAAGGGACTGTTCAGAATCACAGTCCTGTGGGGTTCCTCCCTTTCCAGACATGAGAGGAAAAATTATGAAACCCTTTCTGCTTTTGCAAGGTTCAGCAATCCCCTAAGGAGGCCCCTAAGGAGGACCCCCCAAAAGGAGGGACCCCCCCCATTGCTCTGCTGCTGCTCACAGCTCCCCGTGGCCTTCCCAAGTGACCACCCAGGGCAGGGGCAGAGGGAGCAGGGCTCATGAAGGGGATGCTCACAGGGGGCTGCCCTCCCCAGCACAGCCCCCCAAATCGTGAGACTGCAAAGCATCCACTGTCAGCAGGTGATGGATTAATTTGTGTAATTGGGGTTTATCCAATCTGGAGCTCAGGTCCTATCCATTTTTCTTCTATATTTTTCTTGTCAAGACAATTCAACTGGCAAGGTCCCATTCTGCTGCTCTCTCCCTCAATTAAGGTACTCACAATCAAGTGGTTGGGGATCAGGTGGATAAAACTTGGTTTTGGTTTTGTTTTGGTTTTTTTTTTTTTTGTGCCTCTGCAATGTCTGGGATTTAATTGCAGATTAATGTTGTGTTTTCTATTTCACTGATTAACTGGGCTAGCACAGAAGCGAAACCAAACCTTTCACAGAGGCAAATGAATGGCTGCAGAGGAGGAATACCAGGACTCTTTCTTTGTTAGCTTAAGAACATGAACACTTAAAACTGAAGGCACAGCCATTTCCTTTTTGTACAGAAAATTCATTGCCAAGTGCAGGGCCTGGGGAGCAATTTTTCTATTCAGTTCATTTGTACTGATCAACAGCACATATAATATAAGTGAAAAAAACAGTAGAGGTCAGTGGCCATGGAGGGAAGGCAGAATTTCCTTGTTAGGTTCTCATGCAGAACCCAATCACCATGGGTTTATTTTTCCATACCAGAGCACGTGCTCTTCATGCTTTCTTAGCATTAAAAATTTCACACAGACCTGGGGGACCATGACCTCAAAGATCAGAAGAGGCTGCTGCAGATAAGTAACCTGGCTATCCATCAGGATGCCTTTCGAGGCTGCAGACCATATATCCTTTTCCTGTAAAGGGTACTAGAAAGCAAAATGTTTTCTGAGAATTTTTTAGGGCCATAGGCAGTGGATTGCGAGAAACTGAAATTTGTACCTCTGTTTGCAGGCTGTTTCACTACTAGAGAGAGATCAGCAGAAGCAAGAATAGAAATTCAGACATACCAATATATTATTGGGTTTTAGCACAGTCCAGTATCTTTAATGCTGGATTACTCAGACAACAGATGTCTTTCATTTTGCTCTTTTGGTGGTGTCTAAATAATTCCTCTATCTACCAACAGCTCTCTGCTGCCCCATGTTATCTCCCATCATCTGACCAAGCCTCGATATTCTGCTCTGCTCCACTTAAAATAGTGCAGTCCTGATGCAGGAGAAAACAGGAAACAGATAACGTGACTCAGAGCATCAGTCTACCTCTGGCCACACAGCAGCCCAGGGAAAGAATAATGAGAAAAGTTAAAGAGGAAATATGTATGTTGGAGCTGCTAAGTGGGGATGTAATTTAGAGACTACTTCATTCTCAGAGAACACAAAATTGCTCGCTCTGTTTAGAGAATCTTTTATCTTCTCCTGACCCAAACAAGCTCCCTTGCTTGCAAGTTGCTCACAGGCGGAGGCTCCAGAGCAGGTCCTAGAGTTCAGGGTGCCTCCTTCCCTACCTGGGCTAACACATCAAGGGATGAATTCTCATGAGTTCTGAGTTACCATTTTCAAGTATCAAAAAATGACACCTTCCTGGACATCGCAGAGCATTTACTGGGACAAATGGTGGAGATAACAGAGGCAAAAGGAGCAGTTGCAAGGTGAAATCTAAAGTCCTGAGACTCTTAAGCACGTCAACACGTGGGGACTGAAACTTGGGCTGCACCCCTGTGGAAAGCAGAGCAGAGCAGCTCAGAGGTGTGGACATTGGGCTGGAGGGGTCCAGAAAGACACAGCCAGCCCTTGCTGGCCTCCCACCAGCCCCCACCCCACAGGAGCACCCCTCAGCTCCCTGAGGAGCATTTCCCAGCTCGGGGGGGTTACCCCAACCCCAGGCACTGTGGGCTCAGCACTTCCACCACCTTCAAGTGCTTGAGACCCAAAAGGGATGATCCTCCAGAGCTCTGCCCCTTTGGCAGCAGGAAGGGAAGCAGGGGCAGGACCACCCAGCAGCTCCTGCTCAAACCCCAGCGCACAGCAGGACGAGATGCTCTTCAGGGACCAATTTCCAGTGATGTCCATTAAACTCCACTGAACTCCAGGCAGCGTTGTTTTATTTAGCTCCTCCTAGTGCTGAGGCCTGAAAACCAGGACAATCTCTTTATTCTACCAGATTCTACCAGAATCTCTTTGTTCTACAGGGTATCATACAGCAGAAACTTTCTCTCAGATTTTCAGGCTGTGAGGGAATCTCCAGACAGGCTGGGTGGTTTGTACCTGTTCTTTCATCTGCCCCTCTGGCAAATGGCCCTGCAGTTTCCTGCCTGGCTGGTGCTAAAATAGTAAGGAAATTGTTTCCTTATGAATCAGCACAACTAATTCACAATCTTCTGCTTGTTTTATCTGGCTGAGTAATTTGTTCTTGGGAGGAAGAATTTTGTGCCCATGATCCCATAAAACATCCACAGTCCAACACCCACAGACCCAAGGGAAGATGACTGAGTCTGGGCTTGGGAGCCAAATATCGAGACAAATTCCTGACTATTCTTTCCGTCTACTGAAGCAAAGAAAATGGGCATCACTACCAGCTTTTGACCAGACCCTGCAAGCTCTGCAGGGCACAGGCAACCTCTCTGTGGATTCTGGGGAGCAAAGCAGAGAACATTGCCTGGCTGCACCGTGACACCGTCACACTGCTGTCCCTGTACTCCTGCCCCTGGGACAGTGAGCAGAGTTAGTTTACTGCAGAGACCATTGCTGCTCTGCATGTTTGGAAAGTAATGAGCTGCTGCAGAGGCATGAAGAGCAGGATGTGACACAACTCCTCTGCCCCTGACCTTAAAAAAAAAAAAAAAAAACAAAACAAAAACCAAAACAAAACTTATTTTTATGAACAGAGCATGAACGCAGACAAAGAATTCCTTCCTGCTGGCAGCTGGCTTTGTGGTTCTGCAGGCACTGCCTGCCCGGCCAGCTGCTCCCTGGGAAGCATCAGAGAAGCCATGGACAAACCTCTGCAAGGTCTCACGGCTTCAGGAAAGGGTGAAAGGGTCCCTGCATTCATCACGGTGCAAAGGGACTGATGGCAAGGCCCCTGTCCCCAGGCAGCTTCTCTGCAAAATTCTCTCTCACAGCCAGCTCATTTCACAGAGATTTCATGGAAAGCAAGTTCACCCAGTCCCTTTCCCAGGCACAAGCTCACAGTGTGTTCAACATGCTAACCAAGGAGAGGGGGGAATCTGGTTGCTGCTCATGACCACATTGTCCAGGGGACACAAGGAGCTGTTCAGGGAGGCTGCTTTGTAAAATCTTAACAGTGTGGAGCAATCCTCTCCGTTGAGAGAACAGCAGGGGACACAGACCTGTCCAAAGGTCCCTAACCCTGCTGTCCCCAGCCCTTTGTGCCCCTCCAGTGCCGATGACCCTCTGGGATGTCCCCAGCCCCCCCTCTGTCAAAAGCTGGCCACGCTGAGCTGCCCTGTTCTCCCACCTGGATCACTAGATCCCATCCATATGAGCTCAGCCTCTCTGGTGCGTATTTGAAAGGTCAGGATCTGACTCATGGCTCTAGTATGGTGATATTTTTGGCTCCATTTTAATCTTTTTCTTTTGTATGTCTCATGCACTGTCTGCCTGAACCTCTTGTCCTCCCAATTATGGTGAAAATAGTTATTAGCAATAGACTAATTCAGGAACTACTTTGGAATTATTGAAGAACACAGACTCTGATCTAAGAGTGAATTCCTCTGTATCTTCCTCACTCCAGTGCTGGGATGGGGATAAATGTTGGACCAGGCTTTCCATGCTAACTGGAGGGCAGAAAGCAGGGGAGATCCCTGTTCCATGAGATCACTGCTGCTAGGAATGTTTATCTTAAATCCCAAGGCTTAATGTTAACTTGCCAGTGCAAAAAAGGAAGACAAAACCCCTGCTACGAGGTTCCTTGCTGTTACCTTGTGGTCTGCTTTCCATTTCCATTGACAGAATTAACACTTTCCTGCACTGTGCCCATGGTCTGTCTGCATCAGCCAGTGGCACTCCACTCCAGATCATATCAACTCCCAAATCTTTTTGATATTCAGTTGTATGCCTCAGTGTAGACCCAACTGGGCCAGCAATTTCACTCCTGAGATCCCAACAGTTTTAAAACTGCATTTCCTCTGCACAAATTTTATTCTACATTAATGTCATGTCTTCTATGTCTCATTATTTGTCAAATGTTAATTCAAACCCAGCCCTCCTGTGAAGCAGAGAAATTGCTACCATTAACCTCATTTTATGGAAACAAGAGAGTGAAGAAATTGATTCACTGATGGCAAAGGGGGAGGATCAGCACTAACATGGGAGTAAGAGCTCAGAGGTCTATCTCTGAATCATCCCGACTGCCAGCACACATCAGGACAACATGATAACTGTGGGTATGTGACAGATAACCTTGTCCCCTGTCACACCAGGGCTCTGACATGCAGAGATGGTATCTCCAGGTTCCCAGAAAGAAGGGCCTCTTCCCCTGGTTTTATTTTTGCCGCTGATGCATCTGACAGCGGAGCCATGGGAGCCGGCAGCGCTCGCACCCCCAGCACCTCTGCCCAGGGGCATCTGCTGGGAACTCCTCTCACTGCTGGCAGAAGCCTGGATTGCCAAAGTCTGCACCTCAGCTGGTGGAGGTGTCAGCAAAGACACGCTTGAAGGACATGCTCAGGCAGTGAAGTACAATGCTGTTTGTGCAGAGGTTTTGTGGCACACACGAGATGCTGCACTCCTCAAACACAGCCAAAAAATCAGCAGAGTGTGGGCAGCAATTTAGGGGGGAGGCACTTTCCTGTTACTAATGCCTCAGATATTTGTTCAGACTAGAGAGGAAAAATCTCACTGCACAACCAGGACACTCAACTTTCCTTTTCTGCTTCTCTCATTCTATTTTATTTCTTGAATGTATTTTTCCTGATCTTTAGGTAGGTCTTCAGTTTTCTAAGAAATGCATCCATTAAAAGAGTTTTCTTGTAGACTGAGGTGTAACTTGGCCACCAAACAAACCCTCTACCATAAAAGTCATGTTCATTGCTTGATTCCTGAAGGCTGAGCACAGTCAGTGAGTCTGTTTAGGGCTCATGTATGACCAGGGCAAGGGAAGTATTTAAGACATGAAATGTTTTTTCCACATGAAGAGGTGGAAGTTAAAATAGCATTAATGGCAGCAGAACTGGGTCACAGAAAGCTTCCATTTCCCAGGCTATCAAGGAACCCAAACATATTATTCATAGTAGTTCTGGTGTCACTTTCAAATGCTGTGTATTTTGTAGAAAACTGAGGAAGACTCCAAGAAAAAAAGGCTTTTCTGATGGTTCTCTGACTGCTTTAATAGGATTTGTTCACATTTGAACAGCAGCTTTTCATCCATCCCCTATGCCACCCACTCCCAGGTGCTGACAGTGCCACTGAAGCCCTGGGGACACAGCTGGTGGCACAGTGGGGACACTGGTGGGAAGAATCTCTTTTTCTGTGTCCCAATGGCCACTCTCCTAAGCATGCTGCCTCTTTCCAGAGCACATAGATGTCATGGGAAATCTGAGGAAACTGGGGTTATTAGGAGGAACCAGAGAGGCACCTTGGATGGCTGGAGCTTTCTGAGGTTGCTCCTGCTGCTGCAACATTCCCTCATGACAGATGGTGACACATGTCTAAGGGTGTCTACCAGCTGTGCTCCTGGTCCCTTAAGCCTTGGTCTGAAATGTAACACTTCAGGAACATGATGGTTTAGACAGTTTTAGTCAATGAGTCAGTTCTGGATTATCAGACTACAGCAGGAGGGCAGTGACTCTCCCGCATGAATTAGCAACAAGCTTCCCTTTGATGAATGTTTTTTTAAAGACTCATCTCTCTTATTAGGTCCAACTACACTGCCCATTAATCACTGCAAATTAAAATTAAAATTTCACCCTCCTCCCCCTGACAGCTTTATCCCTGGGATGACTAGTTCAACATCAACAGAAAAGGAGAAAGAGGGAGGAAAAAAAACAAGAGACAAGGTTCCCACACATAGGGAAGTTGGTGCCATCATGAGAAAGTCACCTCAGGTGATAGAGGGGTGGAAAGTAGCTTGTACAGCTTCTAAGACTAAAATGTTAGAAAACAACTAGAACCTGTCAAAGTTTTACCTGGATGGGGAAAAAGGAGTGGGCAAGGTCCTGTCCCAAAAGGTGAGAGGCTCAGAACCTGGGTAGGGTTCCTCTGGGCTCCTCATCTGACAGTATCTTGCTGACTGCCACACACCCCCCAGGTTTCATGTGATCAATGCTTCTCTCCACTGGCTGCTGCTGTCTCACCAGCATTTAACTCTTCTGCCACTCAGATCAGCTTCTCAGTCTGGCCATGAGCGTGTGCCTCTGTTGCTCTTCACAAGCTGTGATTTACAGAGGAGGAACATCAGTTACACAGGGCATGACAAGAGATGGAGCTAACCAGAAGAAGTTCCTTGCAGACAGCCTGGATTTCATCTCTCGGTGCCTAGAAACCAAAAGAATGTGATTATCATAGTTGGGGAGGGAGAGGTAAGCTTGGTGATACCAAGGAAGAGCCTCTGGGTCTGACCGAGCAGAAAAAAGCATCCCAGAAACATCAGTTCAGTGAATATTTATTCTGACTCGCAGGGCATCATGGAAGGGTGGTGACTTGCAACGGCTGCCAAGATGTGATCCAGTCTTCTAAGATCTCAGACCAAATGTATTTGTGGCCTAATTCTGCTGGTTTCTGTGCAGACAGAAAAGCTCTGCCCCTCCCAGTATCTCAGAATTGCATTTCACATTAGGCTCATGTGTGTTTATGTACACACACACATACACACACACCCTGCACCTTTGCAAGGGTGAGGGAGGGGAAACCACTGTCTGACACTGAGGAACTAGTGCCTGGTGTTGCTTCACAGCTGCTCCAGATGTGCAGAGGGAAGGATCCGGCCTTAGTCCAGGAGGGCTCAGGGAGGGAAGGTTCTGCCCTCTCAGGCAGAGGCTCTGCTCCCATCTTGGTGTGGCAGCAGAATGTTGATGGCTGACAGCTGAGTGCCTGCTCACAGCATTATTTCTATTTATTCCTCCCAGGCTTCATGCCACCCCAGTGATATCTCAGCTCAGGCCAGACAACACAGAGGCTTATTTGGAATAGTGCTTTAAACCTTTAACTCCTCCAGGTGAAATCCATCTTTCCTGGCATAGGGCAAAGCACTAAGGTCAGGACTGCAGCCCTGGGGTGTACAGCACAGCAGCACAAGGCTGGGGTCTTTGGGCAAGCAGCTCCTGCTAGGAGCCAAACACAACCATGATGGAGCTCTGCAGGGAGCAGGAACCTCCTGCCACACAGCACTGAGCAGAGAAGCCAGAGACACCGGTGGGTTTGTCAGTGCAGGTAGAGACCGAGCTGTTCTAGTGAACAGAGCTGTTACCACCTGAAAGAACAAGGTGATGCAGCCCATCCAAAAACCTCAGGTCACAAAGAAAATTGAGCTGACATTTATTCACATGCACACACTGTTTACACCCAGCATTAACACATTACATGAGTTTCCTAGACTGAAAACATCACATGTTGCCAAGAACCTTGCTTTGGGAACACTGCTGCCTAGAAGCCCAGTCAGCTTCAGCAAACTAAAGAAAGGCAAAATCATATTTGATTACAGTGGTGAACAAGCTCTCAGGCAGTATCCAAAAATGCAAAGAGCAGAACGAAGACTGAAAAAAGAGTCTTCTAGAACACACATTCTGAGACAAGACCTAAGTATTTTTTTCCTTTCAAAAAAGTACCACAACTGAAACAAAATTATAAAGTCAATTTTCAGCCCTAAAATGTGTTGCAGGGCAGGAGTCAGATCTCAGCAGAAAGAACAAGCAACCAATCCCACCAAGAGGCCCCCAAGAACACATCTGAAACCTGTTTGTGGAGATGCAGAGGAAGGCAAACACTACTTGCATTTCTGTTTTTCAGCTGTACCTGGACTCAGACTGTTCAGAGCCTGGCTCTGTGCCAGGGGGGTTTCCTCAGATTGCCTTTCAGCACATCCCATGGCAACAAGAGACAGAGGAACCTGCCTTAGTAGCCATCCTCTGAAGCTTTCTAAGGCAGGCTCATCACTCCCTGTCCTGTTGCAGGGTAGGAGAAGAACTCAGGTATTGAGGAAGAGACATTAAAAACAAAACCAAACAGAATCCACCATTTTGTGACTATGGGCTCACCTTTATCTGAGAGCTGGACCCAGGGCTCTGTCTGTCTGTTGGGGTGGTGTGAGGAGTCATGGGAGCTGTGAGGCTCCTAGAAATCAGCCCTGGGTGATGAGGTGATGGGCTGCAGCTTGCTGGGGGCATATGGCCAACACTTGAAGGAGATGGCCACCAGCACACCTGGCAGGGGTGCTGCCTTTAACAATCTGGAATTCCTTTTTTGCATTGCTCCACACCATCTACAATCTCCTGTGACATTCCTGCCAGCTGCAAGCCTTTTGTAACCTAAAAGCATGAATATACTTTGGGGAAGAAACAGTGCTGATTTTTCAAAGCATTGAGCTCCAGTTATCCATCTCACCAACTGCCACATTGCCTTCCCTGAGCTAGAGTATGGACAAGCCTCCTAAACCCCAGGAAGGGTTGCTGTGCATTTAGGCAACATCTCATCAGCTTCATCTAACACAGGAGAAAAATCCATGGGGGTGAGCTCTCCTCCACTTTAGCTCTGGAGTGTGCTGTAGAAGAGGAACAATTCTGGGCCTTAGGCAAAGTTGTTTCTTCCTGCAAAGCTTTAGTCCCCAAGCCCTGAAGCATCTCTTCAACCACAAAAAGTGCAGCCTGGGTAGGTTGCTATGAGTAATCTCATTTATTTGATATTTTGCTGAATTTATCAACTTTTAACTCTTTTATGACCTTCCTGAGTAAGTACAAACATTGTGAATAATAAAGCTCTTGAAGGCAGGAGCTGGCAATGTGCAATCCAGCAGCTGTCTGTATCGTTCCAGCTTGAGATGATGGTGGATTCAATGCATTTTTAATAATGTTTCTGACTGTTACTTCTATCTAAAAGAGGAGTGAAAAAAATAATTGTGTGTTCTTCTCTCCCAGCACACTTTACTTGAAAGCTTTGAAGCTTTACATACAAAATGGAAAGATTAAATAGTTCCCCCACTTGTGTTCATGTAATGAGAAGTTTAACAGAAGTGCCAGAGCCCACATCTGGAAACTCAAAAGGTACCCTGGAGGCACATGAAATCGGGCAATATGCTCTGGTATTAACACAGACAATAGCTTCTAGAACATGGGTGTTCCACACAGGATGTTCTGCAAGGATGGGCTAGAAGGTTATCCCCTGTGAGCCCCGCTCAAGGGGCAGAGGGGACACTGCCATGGGGGTGACAGCGGGGCTGGCAGCAGGACCAGGGCTGGCCCATCCCACCAGGAACCCCACAGTGCCCCCTGCTCAGCTGTGGGACAACAGCCTGCAGCAAAGGCTCTATCAATTCACCCACACAGCGGAGGAAATGTTTTGTTCCTTTCCTGAAAGCTGTGGAAACAGTCAGGAGTTGCAGTAATTTATTTCTGGTCTGATTCTGCCACCTTTCTGCACACAGTGAGCTCTGCCTGCCCAGACACCCGCTCCAGGCAGGGAGGGCTGGAATCTGAGCCTGGTCACTGAACAGGATTTCCAGGAAGCAGAAAGAGGAGAGAGAAAAATGAGTGGCAGGTTACAGCAGCGTTCACAGTGTAAAGCATCCACAGAACTGCTGCAAATAGTGATTACTTACAATATGGAGGGTGAGCTGGAGTTAGGGAGCTGTGGGCTTGAGCTCTTCCCTACTCCTCCAGAAAAGCTTCACCAAGACATGCATTCCAAAGAGCTGACTCAGGTTTATGTCTTCAGCTTCCAGATGTTAGAAGGGGGCTGAGAAATCAGGGTTTGGATAGGTGTGATAGGTGAGGAAGCGAGTGAGGTTTCCAGGAGGGAGAGAGCACAGCTTCCCCAGGGTGTGCCATGGGCAGAGCTGAGCCCAGCTCCAACAGCAATTGGAACCCCTCAGCTCCCTCTCATATGGACCACATCAGGGTCAGATTCTACTGGGGAGCACTGGCAATATTTGCTCAAACTAGAGATGCCAAAAGACAACAGCCAGCTTTGACCTTGCAGAACCAATGTTGGATTTTCCTCCATTTCCAATAGAGTCATGGAATGATTTGGGCTTGAAAAGACCTTTATGATCATCAAGTCTAGCCATTAACCCAGTGCTGACAGGGCCACCACTAAACACATCCCTCAGCACAATATTCACACTTTTTTTATTTCCTCTGATAATTTTTTAAGCTGTCACTTTTTAAATGATTCTTGCAAGGCTGAGCCAGCGTCTCCTTTTCTGATGCTTTCTGTGCAGCACAATGATCTCAGTGTCCTTTCTTCTATCAGCTGATGGAAACAACTATACAAGCATTGCTCTTTCCATATAAAAAATCCTAAGCCTTGTGATTTTGAGGCTAATGTAGAGGACTTGGGAGAAGAGCAGATAGAAGACAGGGTGCTGACTCATGAGAAGAAATGGGGAATAGCAGCAGGTTGTTCAAAACAGCCTTCAGAGCAGTGAAGAAATTTTGGGAGACTTTGTTTTGTCATGACAGGGAAAAATATCTGTGGGATTCATCTACTTGTTCTAACTTCACCAGGGCAAGTGTTTTCCAGTCACGGGTTTTTGTGTATAGTTAGGTGCAATATTATTGCTAACAAGCCATAGCTGGAAAGCAGAGACCTTACATCAGAGGAGGAAATCTGACACCATCAATATTCACTTTAAATTAGTGGAAATTTGTCACCTACCTTGTCTTGTTTGGAAGGGTCCAAAGTTTTAAGTTCAGTGTATCAGTGGTGTGTGGCTACTCCCTGCTTTTGCAGTGCAGTTCAGACTTCAAGACTATTTTTATCCCTACAAATAACAAAGAACTTTTGGAGTGGGTCCTGCAATGTCTTGAGCCTCCACAAGAATGTGACAGTGGCCCTCAGCAGGGCTCCCTTCCACTGCTGTGTTTGTTCCTTTGCACTGTGCCTCTTCAGCCCAGCCCCAGCACTGAGTCACAGCTCCCCTGCCCACGGCCTCCTCGCAGCACCACTGTCATAACAAGGTTCTCTTTTCCTCCATCAGCTTTCAGTCTCAGGAGTTAAGTTTTCCCATTGATTGTTTCCTGAGGCTGGGAGCACAAAAGCTTCTGCCCAAGTGCCCTCTGCCAGGCTGACTGCTGGCCACCTGCCAGACACAGGGTTTGAGCAGAATCACTCCAGTTCCCCCCCTGATCTGTGCTGTCACTTCTGCCTTGGGAAATCAAGGCAAGTGTAAAGGACACATTATGGCATTTATTGTCACATCCTGACTCTGATGGAGACCTCCTCAGATGCATGCTGTGCCTGAGGCCTGGGAGATTTCTGCCACCAGCAGTGAACAGGGTAAACTGAGGCACATCCTGGAGAAGAGGGGCTGTCTGGTTGGGACAGTTTGGGATTGCCTGTGACCCTCCCAGGACAGACAGGCACACAAATAGCCTCCTGCCCTGTTTCCATCCTCTCCTCTCCTGTTGCAGTGTAGGGTATTGTTTAGTGTAAAAATTCCTTTGGGAAATAAAATGTCATGAAAGCTCTGAACCCACAAGGTTCAGAAGTTATTTCCAGGTTACTGGAGGGGGTCAGTAATCTGTCAGTGACCAGGACAACCAAGTTTTCTCACCCAAAAACCTGCTCCATGCCTCGCTGACACATTCTGGAGCAGAGCCATGAGCCTTTCCCCAGTCCAGCTGGGGGGCAGCTGAGGCAGTTCCAGCAGTAAAATCAAGGAGCAGTGTGTGCAATGCTAATCTTTTAAAGAATTACAAGACCTTCAGTAATGTCAGGACCTCAGTGGGGGACATTCCAGCCAAAAAATAGACCCCGTTCTTCCAGGCCTTTGGAATTACCGTGGGTGAGAGATGAGACATGACATGGCATGTGCTGTGCTGAGCTCCTCCTGAGCATCTCCAGCTCCTCAGACCTGTCTGGAGATGCCAGCAGCTCAGTCCCCATCATGCCTCTCCTCACAGTATCTCCATGGGTTTTTGAGGACCTGCTGCCACATCTTTCCTTGTAGCAGCACTCCCAGGAATCTGAGTGATCAGAAGTTCAAAAAATGGACAAAGTCCATAGCAGTATTAAAGTTGCTATTCATTTTCTCAGCTTAATAATTACTCCACTGGCAAGCTTGTATCCTGCACAATTAACAATGAAATATTTAGTAGTAGCAATAATCCTAAACCATGTCTAAATTTAGGTTACCTGAGACATTCACAGCAGCAGATTTGGGAGATAGGGACCCTTGCCAGTGAGTCTTCAGATGTGTTCTCATCAAAGTTGAGGATAATGTGAGGACGATCCTCCAGGGATGGGTACATTTCCCCCTTCCTCTCACTCACATGTACCTCTCTCTTCCTGCCTCTCCCTGTTTACCAAAATAAAAGTATTGGATCTTGATGAGGAGAGCAGAGCAGAGCCTCCTCTGCTTTGTACCTCAGTGGTGCTGTGAAGTGAACCCAGTCAGCAGGGGCAGTTCTGCCAGGGCTGTGACTGATTGCCCCAGGCTGTGGCTTTCACCCTGTACCAGGAGCTGTGAGGGCACCTCCTCCACCTCTCCTCTGATTCAAGTGCCAGAAATCAGTGAGTGTTTTGCCACTGAGTTGAGGACCTTCGAGTCAGGCTTCAGAGGAAGAAAAATAAACAGCTTTTGCTGCTTTTAGCTGTAGCCAGAGGAGGAAAAAACACCCATGTGGAGCAATGTCATTTTTTGACCTCTGCTTTCTTTTTTTTTTTTTTAGAAACTAAACAGAAACAAGAGGCAAGGTTGTTCCTGCAGTTTTATGTGGTAGGGCACATAAAAAGATAGTTTCATATTAAAAGAAGCTATTCAGTGACAAACTTGCTTTGCTATGTTACTCAGAATGATGAGTGGTTCTGTCATGCTGCATGGCAGTGCCATTCCTCACTGAGCTATGCTCCTAAGAGCATGTATTTTATTTCCAAGTAGGAAATAAATAATTTTCATAGAACCCCTTTCACAGAGGTCTTTCTCTGGTCTCACAGCACATTTCACACCATGATCTGCTGTTAAATTTCTGTCAGATGATATAAAATTGAGCCACAACCCAGGCATGCCAGTCAGCATCCGGGAGAGCAGCATCTGCTTTCAGCATCATGAAAGATGTTTCTGCTCTCCCTGCTGCCCTGGCCAGAGCAGAGGGAGACAAGGGAGCTGATGTCCCTGCTCTACCCCAGGACCAGGGGCTCTGTCCTCAGCAGCTCCTGTGCCCAATATCCTTGGTGCTAGGTGGGATGGGGAGTGCTGTCCTGCTCCTGGGGACCCTCCTGTGCTTGTGCTGCAGCAGTTCCTGCTGGAAGGGTTTTGCACCAAGGTGGTACAGGAAGGGGCTGACCTTTGTTCTGCCTGAACCACCTTCTAGGACCAACAACTGGACAAAACACCTTGGCTGTGGTCTGAGGTAGCACTTGGCCCCATCAACTGGTGACTGCACGTCGCTGTGTTCAGAGGACAGGGGAGCCATGAGGTGGTCATGAATCCCAGCAGAAGCACTTGGAGAAATGCACAAGAAATCCAGCTGTGCTTCTGCCCATAGAAGTGTTTACTGCAGAATTAAACTCAGGTTCAATGTGCCCATGCTCCTGCCTGGACCCAGGCAAAGAGGAACACTGCTGAGGCCAACAATGTACTGCAAAGAGCTACGATGAAATGCAAGAGGGTGAAATGGCATTTATAGCTGGCTCATCCAGATGGCTCCTCATCTGGGTAATCACAGCTCTGCTTTTTACAATGGGCTTTTCATGCTGGAAGGTGTCAAAACACATGTAGACTCAAGCTTTGGTCATGGCTTTCAGACTGTCAGGAGCAACAGTGTGTGCTGTCTTGTTAATCCTCCTGTAAGAGGGAGCATCTCCCTTTCAAAGCTCAAAAATCACCCAAAGCCCACAGGAGAGAGAAAGCCCTAAGCCAGATATTTTATTTGGCTGTTATCAGCCTCCAAAAATGTTGATGATTCAACTCATGTTGTATTACAACCATACAGAAATTTTAACAGAGCTCACACTGAAGCACGAGCATCCAGCAGAAGGATGCATATGATGATGGTGAAGTTTGCCAGACTTTTAAAAAACTGTAAGCTTTTGACAATCACCCCAGGGAAATACCATACTTTTAAGGCATCTCTACATTGCCAGACTACAGACACTTTGAGGAAAGCGCTGTCTGTGCCAGGACTGGAACAGGATGTGCAGCTGGGAAACCAGTGTCTGCTGGGTTTCCATCTGAGCAATGCAGAAACCTCACTGGGAGAGGGATGTCCTTGCATGGACACAGACAGGGGACTTGCCCTTGCCATACACCACCCATTCCTCCCTGCGAAGGCTGAAGGCAGCCAGACCCAGCTTGCCATGCCACAAAACAGGTGAGCAGCAAGAACAGCCCTTGTTTGATTCGTTCCATCTCGTGTCACAAGCTGTAGCAGTTCTCTGAAAGGCTGCTGGGACATGCACGCAAACTGCATTATATAATGCCCTTAAATTTTTCCAGTGTAAAAACATATGAATGAGAAGACCCTTTATTCAGTTACTCACCTCAACAACATTGTATTTGGGTTTGTGGTTGGTTTGTTTTAACAAGAGAAACCTTGTTTACAGAACTACCCCAGTTACCATTTGCAGAGGCATGAAGTTCAAGTCTTCCAGGCAGTAAAAAACCCAACATGGTGGTAATACCAAGTTTTTGCTGATATTTACTTGTGCCATGAAAGGCAAGAGCCAGGTGCCGGCTCTGCTGTGCTAGCTGCAGTCACCTCCCCACTAGCCTAAATAAAATAAAGGCTTGAGGGGGAAAGCTTGTTAAACACATTTCACGTAGGTGAAACAGAGAAGGTATCTGAGCCCTGGATGCTTGCTCTCTGAAGAGGTTTTTGCAGTTCAGTTTCCTCCCCTAAGCACGTCCTTCATGGGGCGAGTCCTGCAGCCCTGCCCAGGGAGAAGGCATCACCCTTGGCAAGGGCAGCATCCACTCAACGCGCTGCTGATGGAAACACCATTGTGTTTTGAGACATTTCAAGACACATGAGGTCTCTGCTCCGTGCCAGGGTGCTTCTGTCCTTTCCACTTCCCACAACAATCTTATGAAGAAGCAAGATTCCTGTTACTCTTACTCTCCCCTCAGCTTCATGGTTCATTTTCCAGATGCATTCTCAAGTGACACTTTGAGGTTTTTGTACCCACCAACGCACCTTAATTTCCAAATTCAGAAAGTCTGTCAGTCAGGTTTGCCACTGCAGCAAACTGCCAGTCCTCAGAGGGAACACCAGGCTGTACAAATATGTTCAGAATTATTTTGCATAGGCACAATTAAACCCATTTTTCTTCCACCATCTTTAGAGGCTAAATCCTTTGCAATTGCAAAGGCCAAGCCAGCACCAAATAGGCACAAATAAAGACACTGGTTAGTCTTGCAAAGGAAAAATGTGACTTGGGTGAATTTTGACATCCATAGATCACCAGCACGGCCAAGGAACTCTAACTTTTTCAGTGTAATTTTTTTGGTGATTCTGCAGTTACAACACAATGCTGCCCTGCCATGGAAGGGTTCAGTTTTCTGCCACAATTGGCTGAACACTGGAGATGTCTGTCTTTGCAGAGTTCCTCTGGGAGGAGGCCCTGACCTTCTGGCAGGTGCTGTCTCTCTTGTAGTGGCAGTTCTCAGCCCAGGCGAGCTGGAAGGGTGGGGAGATGTTCTGCAGAGCATGGCCCTGGACCATGCTCTGTCGCCGGCACACGCACAGCAATGACTTTAGCTCAGACCTGAAGCTCTCGTTCAGCCAACAGTAAATGAAGGGGTTGTAGCAAGTGCTGCTCATGGCAAACCAGTGAAAAGCAAAGTACAGAGCATTACTACTGTGGATGGCCCTGCAGGAGATCAACACCACATAGCAGTTCAGGGGGAACCAGCACACTGCAAACACAACCACCACCACCATGAGCATCTTCAGCGTCATCTTCTTCTTCCGCTGATGAGCGTAGTATTGCTCCATGGTGAGGTCTCCAATGGCATTTCTGAGCCAGAGCTTCTTGGCCACTATGGTATATGTGATGGAGATCACAAGTAAGGGCAGGACATACAAGAGAACAAACGTAGTCAAGTCCAAATATTTCCAGAAAAGATCAGCAGGAGGAGGGAAGCTGGGGAGGCAGACCATCCTTATTGTTCTGTTCCTGAAGATCAAAGAGAGAAAGAACTGTCATTTCTACTAACAGACACACACAACACCTGGAATACAAATACCTCAGATGTTCTCACAAGTTTCAGTAAATGTAGAGATAGCAGAAGTCCCTCGATAACATGGGAAAGTGACACTTGAATTTTTGCTTTAAGTTTGAGCTTTTGCCTCAGTGAAGATATTTTAGACATATCTCCGGGAAAACAAAAAAATAACCCATGTTGCCATCTGTGCCCTCTGATGATGAAGAGAATTCCTCTTCTGTTCCTTCTGCAAATGACAGGGCTGAATCTCTGAGCCAAAATCAACAAAAAATTCCATTGATTTTCATTCTCTTTTCAGGAGAAACCACCTCGTCAAAGAGAAGAAAGACTTCTCTGTTTTACCCTACTTTGTTTTCTTAATAACACAGATGGAGAGATATGTGCCTTGGAATCTGTGGAACTTTGATGAAGCTGCAAATGTCATATAAAAGAGCACAGTGTAAATGTCTTACCCAATATAAAACCTCGTCAAGGTCTGGTAGATGGCATGAGGCAGGGAGAAGCAGCTGGCCATCACCCAGATGATGACGATGCAGACCCCTCCTTTCACCATGGACATGCGCGGCTTGAGAGGGTGCATGATAACCTGCAGAGAGCAACCAGCCCTGAGGGTTTACAGCATTCACAACTAATAAACACAAGCTGAAAGCTTTAGAAAAAACAGAATACATCTTTGCTTTATCCTTGTCAAGGAGCAAGCATTTCACCCAGACCATCTGTGATTTCCCAGGCACAAGGAATGTTCATCACGGTTGTGAAATGTGGCATAAGCTGAGGGCCAAGAGTCTGCTGTGGCTTGTACTGCAGGGAGGGCAAAAGTCTCCTAAGAAGTGCAGACAAGGTCTCCAACACAGGTGGCAACCACGGTGCTCACATTTGGTGGGCTTGCAAGACAGAGTGACAGGATGTTCAGTGTAATATTTGGCCAGCACAGCACTGACCAACTTGCACCTGACTTAGTGGTTCTCTGAGCCTTTCCTTGCAGCCTGAAACACTGCACCCCGCAGTGTCAAAAGGCAGAAAGGAGAGACTCGTTTTACAGGGCTTGGGAGATTATCAGGGCTGGAAAATGCCAGGAGTTGTGGAAGTATGAAGTGTGACTGCTGGCCCAGTGCCCAGAGCAGAGAAATAGGCTCAGTGTCACCCACCAGCTTGGCTGCAGACACCATGATGGTTATATATCTGATATATATCTGATGTGCACTGAGGATGATTACTTTAGGCAATGAAACAGTAATTAAAAATAGACCCATCACATCATCCAAATGATCATTCCACTATGCATCTTTTTTCTAGTATCATTAAAAATACCAGCTTAATTGAACTTCTACAACTCCCCTCTGGTACCTATCAGGACTAGCAACATTTTTAGAGGCAAGTGTTGATTTCTCTTTGCTCAGTGCTATCTCCTCACTTATATTTTTATCTCCTTGGGTCATACTAGATCATGCCCGTTCCAGGGAACCTATTACAATGAATTTAAAGGCAAGTAACATGCTTGCCCTTAATTAAACAGACACTTCTTGATACCTTGCCAGAACCTATTTGTTAAAATGAATAATTTTCAAAATGCTTTTTATCAAAATGCTTTTTTTCTCTTAGGAGCTGCAAAGGTGTACAGAGAATGGGCTGACTATCAAACTTTTTGTGGTAAAAACGACAACCGGGTCATCTATACTCTGGCAGTAACTGAAATTTTCAGACACCAGGTGGAGCACATCCCAGACCAGCTGAGTGTAATCCGTTATTGCTTTGAACTTGGTGTAGCCGTGTCGTTCCTCTAGACGAATGGCTGGCTCTTCAGTGACACCCTGCCTGTAACCACAGCAGCTCAGTCTGCCTGGAGAAGAACCTGCTGTGACCCAGCACTGACCAGTGCACACACCATCACAGACTGTCTTACTTTCAAGGAAGCCAGAGGTTTGCATTCTCTTCTTGACCTGTAATGTTTTCCTTGCTGGTATTTGCGAAAAAAAGGTATCAGGGAGGAGGGGAGAGTTTCTCACCTTGACCTGCAAGTACTAGCACGGTTCTCAATACTGCCAGGCTTTGGCATCCCAAAATAAGGGGACAAGCCCAAGGACTGTGAGACTCTTCATCATTACATGCTGAAAAAATGCATCAGCAAGGCAGTGCAGGTTTCCAGGTACAGGGATGTGGAGGGGGGGGGAAATCTGCATTCAGCACCTAATTTTTTAGCAAACACACAGTCGGTGTGTGCCACGTACCTGGTGCCGATCCAGAGCGATGGCAGCCAGGGTCAGCACCGACACGTGCACAGAGCAGTACTGAACAAACCGGCTCACGTGGCACATCAGCTTCCCAAAAACCCAGGTGCTGCTCACAAAACGGACCTGAAGAACAGCAGAACAGGGTTAGAACAATGTGCACCATCCCCTCAAGGGCAGCAAACAGGATTCTCTTGAGCGTGGTGAGGGAGGAATGCTTCAATATCATTCTCTTATGCTTTGTAGATGCCTTATGCTGTTTTTTCTGGAGAAACAGATCAGGCAAGTGTTGGCTTTGGAGCTGAGCTGAGAATTATTATAATTATACTGAGCAGACAAATCCACTTGAACAGTGCTCTCTGATTGTGTTTGTGTGTGCATGTGTACATGTAACATGGTTCTTTTGGAAAATCTTAAGAAATCTTAGCAGAGAAAACAGCAGCTTGCCTTCTTGAAAACAGATGCATGCTCAAGTTTGTGGGTGCTGAAAGATGCATGGCTCCAAAACTCAGTGAGGTAAATTCATGGAAGGAAAAAAAAAAAAAAAAGTTTCACATGGTGATAGATCTGAGCCCACAGAGCATCTCTGTGTCCCCAGCCCTGCAGGCTCTGCTGCTGCCAGAGGCTACCCGAGGACCCCCACAGTACCCACCTGCTCCCAGAGAGGTGTCACTGGCTGCAGCTTTTTCCCAGGAGACACAATCCCACCTAACAGCTGCTGCCTGGCTCTCCTGGGATCCCTGACTGTGCAATAGTTATTCCAAATTAGCATAACCTACTCTGGAAGCAGATGAAGCTAATTTGAGATAAAGCATATTTACTAAAAAAAAAAATAAAAAAAATAAATCCACACAGAAAATTAGCCGGGACTGGCTAATCTGTTTTCAATTAATTTAATAATTTCCCCATAGAGACAATTCCAGCAGTAATGACTTTGTCACTGAAGCTGGAGCAATTTTCTCCCTCTTTGAAGTCAGTGCAAAGCTAGTCCTGAGAGGAATGCAGTTATTTAATTACTTGAGCTTAACGAGTGCAAACACAGCAGAGGGCATCCTCCTTTTCCTGAGCAGACCACGGGATACAAATCCCATCACAGCCAGGCAGAGAAACCCAAAGACACAGGATCGATTTAAGAAGAGATTCATTCAGACAGGTGATTTGGGAACTGAAGAACGGGATGGACAGGGCACAGCTAGAGCTGATCCAGGAGGCAAGAGGAGAAGGGGGAAAGGAAATTCCATGTATGAGAGCACACAGAGTACACAGGTTGGACAGACACACAGACCCAGCGTGCATGGCTGGGACAGACACACAGCCCAGGGAGGTGCTTACCAGTGTGAAGGGGGTGTTCAGGATGGTAATCATCATGTCAGCCACAGCCAGGTTGACGATGAAGAGGCTGGTGGCCGAGTGCATCCTCTTGTTCTTGATCACAACGTGGCACACCAGGAGGTTGCCAAAGAGTGAGATGCAGATGATGACTGAGTAGGCCACGATCAGCAGTGCCTTCACAGTCCGGCTCTGGGACTCACCCTCATACCTGGTCCCACTGCCAAAGTCCCCCAGGTTCTCCAGGTCCAAATCACTGTGGAAGAAGGATTGGTTAGGGAAGCCATACAGTGCAGAGAAGAAGTTGCTGGTGTTGTGATTCTCTGCTCTCCAGAAGGGCTTGGAGATGTACTGCAGAGGGAACCACGAGTGGCTGCTCATGGCTGGGAAGGCTGTGTTCCTCTCTGCCCCCCTTCCCAGCAGTTCAGGTGCTGGAGTCAGTGGCTGCAGGAGGAAACACACACAATTGCATTTTAAAAACCTGCCCCGTGGCTGCAAACTACGTAAGATAAATGGGTCCTTCTTCCCGTGCTGATTGCACCTGAGCTTTTCTCTGGGGCCTCTCCAGCTCTTATCCTGTCCAATATGTCCAGTGTTCAGAAGCAGAGTCAGATGCTGGAGTATCAGAGATTCCCAAACACTTTCTCTCTGTACCTAGGAGGAAAAACTAGTGAGTATTTCCTTCAGGGCACTGTTCTGTTTTTCTCCGACAACTTCTCCTTGGAAATCTGCTTTAATGGTGTTCCACACAGACATTCATCCACCAGGTCGCTCTTCCCCAAGTGTTCTCATAGCTTCTCAGAATCAAAAAAGGCGAGAGCAGCCTTTCCCTTTTCTTTCCATCTTCAAAGTACCTCTGAGCCATACACTGAAGCAGCTCGGCTGGAAGCCGGCGCGGTCCCTGCTCTCACTGTGCTATATAGAGCCTGCCAGCTGACACACCGCCTGCCAGGCAGCCAATGGTGAACCTCTCCCCAGCTCATCCCGAGGGATGCTGCAGCCCCACACATCGCCGGTGGCAGAGCCGGGCATCTGCAAACCGAGCAAAGCAGCAAAAGGCAGAAAGTGGATGTGCCTGTCCCTCCTTCCTCCCCTCTGGGTACCCAGCACAACAGCCACGTGGTGTGAAGCATCTTCACTAATTCACAACATCTTTTTTTTTCTCCCGGCTTTTTGCCAGGCAGAGGGAGTACCAGGGCACTTTTACTGCCTCCAGAGAGCCCCCAGCTCCGTGCCGGGCACTGTCCCCTCCTCGCTCTCCCACGATGTGAACGACAGCGCCAAAAGCAAAATGCACCCTGAAAACGAACAGCCTCAGGGCGCTGCTAGGTGCCAGGGAGGCTCCTGTGCACCGAGCCAGGAGTCGGGGAGAGCAGAAGCAAACAGCAGCTGTGTGGGCGGATGACCTCCTTCCTTTGCTTCGCCTGCACACAAGGGTTTTTCTTTAGCTATTAAACCATCTCTGTCTCAGCCTACAAGTGTCCTCACTGATACGCTTCCCATCCTCCCCCGGACGCTCTGAGGGGAGCGAGTGGCTGTGGGGTGACAGAAGCAGAGAGGGAGGGGGCACATTCCTGGTACTGCCTGCAGAGACTCTCCCATCTGACAGAGATCAGGCAGCACATTCAGCAGCCAATTCCTTTGTACAGTGTGTAAAAGTATCCAGGGTCATGGCTGCTCATTCTTGCACCTTAATTTAAGCTAATTTTAAAGAAATGGCTTTTAAAAACATGATTCATCTTCATTACTGAACAGTACTTAACGACCAGCCAAATCATTACAGTAATGGAGTCTGTCTCCACAGGCTGTGTTGCACTCCTGGTAGGTGTATGCATTAAAATGCTCATTCCTGTCTGCTCCGATGAAGGTGTAAAGAAAACGCTTTCATTACTGGAGTACTGAGCTCACAAAGACTAATAAATTGTCCCTACTGGTCCCTGCAGCTTATTAAATTTCATATTCCTGAGGTGTGCCCTCAGAAGACCGCATAAAAGAAACACTGAGAAGACAAGGCCATTAAATTAAACACTTTCCTAATGCAAAAGTTGCTATCATGCCCCAAAAGCACATTTTTTGGCTCTTTGCCCATGTCTCTGTTTTCTGCAATCCACATTGAGTCAGGCAGCTTCTTGAAAGCTACCTGTACCCTAGAGAAGATAATACTTTACACTTGTCTGCTTTAAATACAGGTTTGATAAATAACAGAAACAATAAGAACTCTATACCAACATCTAGATGGTTTTTTTGCTTTCACTCAAAAGACACATTATAAATAAGGGTTTGGGCAGTCCTTGAAAACCATGATCTGGGAACTTGTTAATTTTTTTTTTAATTTGCTCTAATGCACTGAGGACACAGTATTCCCCTTCGTTCTCAATGACTAGTACTGGTTTTGTGACTCAGAAAATGTGGGATGAACAGGCACAGAAACCTTGCAGGACATTTCAAGAACTTGAACACTTGAATTCATAAATAAACCATGTTCAGTGACAAGGGAGCAAATGCCCCATTAATAATTAAATAAAACAGATCTGTAATTCAGGAGATGCTAACAATTCAAAATCACAAGTATATTTAACTTCGGGCCATTTACTGCCCAGCACAGCCTCGGCACATCCAGACCACCAGCAGTGGTGGCCACTGTGGGGACAGCTGTGAGGAGGGACAGGGGCCCTGCAGCCAGCCAGGGGGGGACCACAGCACTTGGGTTTCCCCACGTGTTCCTTCACCCCCACCACCATTACTCAACAAGGGCTTTCTCTTGCATTCTCCTCACAATACCAGAGCCACTACAGATGTACTCTAGAGTCTGCAAAATGTTTTAATTTACTGAAGACAGACTTTCAGGCAAAATCATAACATTTGCCACTCTGAAATAACAAGAACTGCCAGCATTCAGATTAGAAATATTCCTTGACATCTAATTCCTTCTATATCTGCTTGATGGCAGTAAAATTGATGGGTGTGTTCAGTGGTGATAAGGCTTATTTAGGAAGTCTAATGAGTCTTCAGTTTAATTTTCACATTGTGAACACTCAAATGAGTCAGTGCAGCCTCATAACAGGAGCCTTTTCCACTAAGTGCAGCACCCTGCATCTCTTGTCAAAGTGATTGAATTTGGACCCAAACAGGGCTGCTGTGAGTGTGACCTGAAAATGGTTACACATCCTACCTGGTGTCTGCTGCACTGTCCCAGTGTCCAACTAATGCCCTGTTTAATGATGTGGACCTCCAACCACTTAGCATCAGCCAAAGGAACTGTTGGCAGTGTCTCCTGCCTTCAGGACTGTAGACAGAGAGCCTGGAGCTGGGGCAGCCTCATGGGCAATGTCAAGATACCTGGTGGAGATGTGGTCTCCAGAAGGGAGAGGGTTCTTGCTACAGAGGAGGACGAGGAGTAGTGAGCTCCAGGGCTTCTGTTGCCTGTGGTAACACAGCCTCACCCACCCTGTGCAGAGCTGTGCTGCAGGTGAAGGACTTGGGTCTCCAACATCAGCAAACTGCAGTGAAGAACAAAGGCTTCTGGTAGGTGAGTCCTTATGGTATTTCTTTGTTTCAGGTTCTTTCAGCCCCCACTCTTGGAGTGAAAGGTATATTTTAGTCATTGTTTTCACTAATTGTCCCCTAAATAGACAGAAATAAATGGCTACAGTTCTGCCCTGACACACCCTTTCCTATGTTCTTGCACTCAGGGTGACTCTGTTGCCTTCAGAGCAACCTGGGCAGGACATGAGACGCTGGCAGGGACAGTTCCATCATCCATCCTAGCCTAGGACTCAAAAGTTTGGGTGTTTGCAAAACCAAGAAAAATTCTTTAGTACAGCTGAGCCCTTTGATCCTTCACTTCCAAGGGAGACAGTTGGAGGCAAAGCCCTGAAGTGCTCCCAGAACCTGCTCTTCCTCCTGGAGGATGCCTGAACTGGGGAGGAGATATGCTCACCATGGGAGCACACAGACTCCTTTTCCAAAATCCTGACAGCTCTTTGCTCCCTCTGGGAGACCCAGCAGGCCCTCTAAAGTGGGGACTGACTGCAGGTCACCCTGCTCAGTGACTGCATTGTCACTCTGCTGCTAATCCTCCTCCCCAGCTAGTGGGGCTGACAGGGGGATGGATGAATTTCTTTGCACTACCTCTTCAAAGCATGTGAAATTGCAAGCTCCTTCTATTGCTCAGCTTGTCAATGGTTTTGATGGGAAAGAAACCATTATTAAGAGAACACATTACACAGAACAAGCTCTGAAGGAAAGGCAAACCCTATTCCAACCAATTATCTTGAGCTAAAATAAGAGTCTGCTTCTGTGAGCAAGGAACTGAGCAGAGCAGGGTACAACATCCTCGCTCGCAGGCTGAACACGCTCCAGCTGAGCTCCCAGTATCGATGAAATACTCCTTTCATACCCATCTGCATCTGCTCTCCCACCAGGTTTAGCCTTCACCTTGATGAGAATTACAATATGTAAGGGTCCAAATAATTGCTCCTGAGATACAATCCCAGCCTGGAAGTCCTGTGGCTCAGTTGCAGAGCATCATCTTCCCTTTGGTCTCACCTAGAGAGCAGTGCAGGCTACCAGCTCCAGTTTGGGGTGCCCCAGCACCCCATCAGGCTGCAAGGCAGGGCTTGGGCAAGAGCAGCTTGTGCCTGCTCACCAGCAGGGAGAAGCAGCATCAGTAAACAAAGAGATAAATGAATCGTGTAATGATAAGATGCTCTGCGCAAAGGCGGCGGGTGGAGCACCCTTTTTTAGTCATGCCAAAGTAAACATCGCTAATTGCCTTCAGGTCCTGCTTGAAGTGCTGTGATCTCTTTTCAGTGGAATGGATTGCCTTGAGGTAAACAGACACTGTAGAGTTTCAGTGCCTTTATTTCATAGAGAAAAAAAAAATTCCTCTTTGTGGGGAAAAATGTGAAAGAAAGGTGCTGGGAACGGACTGTCTTATCTGCCGAGGCACTTAATTGTCTCTGAAATAGTACTTGAGCTTTCATTCTCTCAGCTTTCCTGGGAGGTAGCAAAATACAATTCCCATTTTGCAGAGAGATTGATCAGACAAACTGTGTAGGATTACCTAGGATGCTGATGCACAAGTTAGGAGCTGAAAATTACTTTTTTGGATATGCTCTACCAGCTTTTCCATAGCAAAACCTGACACCTAATCATCCTGTAAAAGTATCTGCAGTGAACTGATGGCATGCTGAGGAACAGCATGACCTTGGGATCCACGTGCTTATTATTATGGACCACATTTTGCAAACCTAAGTAAAAGGGGCCATGCCCAACACTCTATATATCTTTATCCTGAAACACATAAAATACCCAGTTCTGCAGCCTAGACCCAGTGCAAATGTTTCTAATATTTTGTTCTGAGAGATATTCAAGGATGTTTGCTACTTTCTTTTTGCCACAGCAATTTTATTCAGCACAACCCTTTGTCACCCAGAGCCTTTCTGCAAGCAGATCTCAGAAGCTGTCAGAGCTGGACCACAGCCTCTTCCCATCCTCAGGGGGCTGAGGGAGACCATACCCCCCCAGGCACTGGTCATGTAGTCCCTTGCAGCCTTCTCTCCTCTGTGGGACGTCTGATGAAAGCAAAAGTCTCTCCACCGATTGAGCTTCTTCCCAGAGGACTTTGGGTTTTTTGGGACCAGCACACTGGGGGTCTTTGAAAAGGAGATGAGTACAATTTATCACATTTTATTGCCAAATAAACACCTTTGTGCTGGGTACACAGCAGCATTTCTGAGAGGGGTCTTGGCTCCAAGGAACCCCCTTTTCTAAACAGCAGCCCCCATTCAACCCCTGTCCCTTGCAGGGAGAGGGAGAACTTCCCAAGTCAAAAGTGGGAGCCAGCTCTGGTCAGGCACCTTCATAACACTGGGTACAAATGTACCTGACAGGTTTTCCGTGACTTCTCTAATGTATCTGCAATTATTTATAATTCGGTGTGCCAGACACACAGCAGAGATCAGCCATAGCACGCAGAGGTCAGCCACAGCAAAATGCTCAGAGCAGATTATAGGCACATAATTCTAAACACTGAAAAAGTACAAAATTATATTCTAAAATTTCACGCTATTTCCAATTTCCTGTGATTATCAAGTGGCTGTAAAGTAAAACCAAGGCAAAGCAGCCAAGGGACATGCATTTCAGCTCAGGACACGAAATTTGACATATGCTAATTCTGAAGATTTGCTCTTGACAAGGCAGATCTGATTGATACAGTGGACACAAGACATACAGGAGGTAATCATGGGCGATGGGAGCTGCTGATCACAGCCCATCAGAAGGTAGAAATGAGCCCTGCCAGGTGCAGGTAATGTGTTTTTTCCCCTTTGCAAAGGATTCAATACCAGGAGAAAAAGCCAGACAGGCTGTTTTGGAGCCAAGTCATGCTGGCAGAGGCAGGCAAGTTGCTGTGGGAGCTCCTGTCACGCTTTTTTTGTTTTCATTGGTTCAAAGGAAACTCACATGGGAGGATGGAAAGATGCACTAGATTAGAAACTGCACCAAAGTTTCTGAAAAATAACAAAAAAGCTCTAGCCTAATTCTACTAGGAGCTCCAAATGTGCAAACAGGATCAGAGAGCCCAGATCCTTTAATAAGTGATGAGAAGATAAAATACTACTTGAAAGTAAAAGTTAAACATGTCTTCAAATGCTTCTGAAGACTCCATGGAGGCAGGGATGACATGAGCCTTGAAATACACAGTGCAAAACCCCTTCTAAAACAGCCTCTTTCTTTCTCAGAACATGACCAGAGAACATGTGGTGCTTTGCATGTAAGATTGACATTCTGAAAATGCTGGTTTTTAACTGAATATTGGATTGAAAGCAAGGACTTGAATGTAACCAATTCCGATCTGAAGTTTTAGCTTTGGACAATAAATTTTACCCCAATCAATTATTTTTTTTTCTTTAGGAAGCCAATATTTCTCTGCAAACCAAACATTTTCAAGCTGACAGCACAGGAGGGGCTTGCAGCCAGCTGGAGGAGGCTAACAGCTCCAGGGACATGGTCCTGTGCAGGGACCTCATCTTTCAGGGGGGAAAGTCGGAGCAGGACAGCAGTAAGCAGCAGAAAACTGCCCTGTCTGAGGCAAGGGAGGTCAGCTCTGGAAGCAGCTCCTCCCAAGGTTGTTCTTCACCTCCACCCAGCAGCGCTCATCCACTGCAGCTCTGCTGGCCCAAGCTTCCAATATTCGCAGCCTCTTTCAATGGCTCTTACTCACTAGGAAATATTTTTATTTTTCTTTTCAAATACCCCAGTGTTTCAGTTTTTGAAACCCCAATGATTATTCTACCTCAGATTACTCTGCCTTCATAGTACATAAAATGTTTCTCACATTCAGTTCCTTCTCTCTTTTCATCTGCACTTCATTCATCTTTGTTCCAAGCAAAGCAGAATTAGCCAATGCTTCATTTCCTCTACTTAACACTATCGCCACATCCCCAGCTGCACTCACTAAAATTTCTGGCTTTCAAGAAAAAAAAAATCAACACCTACTATTTCCTTTAAAGGCATGATGCTGCAAGGACATTACCGAACAACTCATGAACCCACAACTTCTCTTTCAACATCCCAAAACCGAGCCACCACACACTCCAGAAGGCAAACTTGGCTCTTCTGCAGGCTGACATGGTGGGATGGGACACCCACAGCTGATGATCCCTTTCCCCAGAGCCTGAAACTTTTCCCCAGCAAATCACTTTCACCTTTAAGCCTTTCTTGAAGGTCTTTTTTAATTCCCAGTAACTGGCATTTTGAAGTTCCTGGCAATACCGTAAATTACCAGTGATCAGCAGAGCAGAAATGATTCAGTCTTGTTTTCCTCCCCATCACGCAAGTATTCAGAAGAGTTCATTGGAAAGGAGTGAAGGAATAACAGGTAGCACCTGTGCTAATCTATTTCTATGAAATGTGGTCTCCAAGAGCATAGATCCAAAAAAAGCCTTCCAAATTACCAAAGAGGGTTCTCTGCACATTGTGCAGCTAAAATAAGTAAGGGACAAGAACGTTTTTGGGCTGTGTTTCCTGTGAGTCAGAAGCAAGACAGCTCAGCAAGGCCCATTAGCAACCTCTGAACTATTTGCTGACCTCCAAGGAGCCAGTGTAATGATAAAGGCAGAAGTGTTCTGAAAAGCAGATAAAACCTTTTCTTCCTCTTTACTGGGCTGTCTTAAGAGTGGAAGGATGGAGTCACTGAGCACAGGAATCCATTGGTGCCTGAAGGACACGTTAGGGAAAAAGTGACTGAGCCAAACTACCCTAAAGGTTTTGCTTTATGCTGTGGCCTGACAAGATAGCATATGCCTCCAGAAGACTTTTCTGAAGACAGTATAATTGATTTCTTTAATACTACTGAATTTCAAACAGGGATAATGCCACTGAGGCCACAGCCATCCTCATAACTACTTTCCTACAAAAAACACAAATGTGTCAAGGAATTGAGTAGTCTTTCAGCTTGGAAGAAATGCTTGAAAGGAGAGAACAGCTGAAGCAAAAGAAATAGTTCGAAATTGTATTATCTCTTTCCTAACAGTCAGAATTTGAAAAGAAATACAAAAATCTATGGGAGTTTTACCATGTGGGAGGTTTCAAGACCAGACTATGACTTCCTACATTTTTCTCTTTCCTGTTGCTGTTTACTTAAGAACTTGGTTTCAGGTTGGACAGACCCAGGCACCAAACAGGGGCAGACAACTTCTCTGAGGGTCTGTGCTTCTGATGGTCAACAACAGGACACACAGGCTGCCCCAAGAGCAGCAGGAGGGGGGCAAATTTGGAGCAGTCCAATAACCTAAGCTGGAGATGTTTTTCTCCATTCACTTTTCAGTTATTTGGTTTGTCTTATTACAACTTTGCAGGTCTGAGGGGACTTTAGAATCAGTACATAAGGGAGAAAGAAGAGCAGATCTGGCTGAAGTCACAAGCCACTCACCCTCCAGAGATGCTTCCAGGCTCGAGGTCTCCTCAAAGAAAGAAGAAACTGTTTTCAGACAAACAGGAACCACATGCTTTTACTCTGAAAAAGGCAGCCTGAGCACTTGAGGAACTGCTTGCCATCAGCTAAGGCTACTTTTATAGAATTATTCATCTCCATGAAAGGAGCACCTGGGACTCTCTTTAGGCCTTAGACCTGGAGCAGCTGTGGCTGCACTAACCACAGGGTAAGTGGCAGCCCTAGCAATGAAAAGGTGTGTTGTGAAAAACAGCATGGCCCTCAGCCTTGGAGCTGCCCATCCCCAGGGCTGTGGTTGGCACTGCTGGGATGTGCTGCTCCTGGTGTTGCTGGACCCCGGAGGAGAGAGGACAGCAAGGGTGTCCTGGAGGAAGGTAATGTATGCACTTGCCCTCCTGTATTGCTCTCCTTCATCTCAGCTGAGTTGAGGACTGGAAGCACAAGGTAAGTTTAACCTTAGCCCAAGGGTGCTGAGCAAAGACCAACCAAAGCACAGAGGGGTGGACCTGACTTCACAAGAATAACTTAGAGGTAAAAATTGCTTTTCTTGTCTTCAGCTAATACTGATCCCTCTGAAATCAGTGGCATTCTTATTGTCTGTGCTTTTCCAAAATTTCCCAGAATTTAGCCCCATGAAAGACCAAAAATAATAATGTTTGGGAACAGGATGTCTCCTTTCAAATGCTTAAAAAAATAGCAACTCTAACACTGGCCAAAAAAAGGTTTTATGTGGCTGGCCACCAGGGTGTATCTGAGTTGCACATAAATCTTATCCCCAGAAGGTACTATGAATTTTTAATTATAGACAATTTGAAGCAATGCTGTCCTAGGTTACATCCAAAGGTCTCCTAAGCTGGGCAGAGGGTTCTGTGCCTGGCAGCTTTTTAAACCCCTTCAGCCAAGCTCAAACAACCTCGAGAGTCTTGAATAGAAGTGGTTATTAGTGCAAAGTTGTTATCAGCAACAGCATCTTAAGTTGCTGAACCTGGGATGCTGGTACGGAATGTCTTCATAATTAAATATTGGCTCTTTCTGAATCATTGGAACATTTGCTGTGAGTCAACCTGAAGAAAATCAACAAGCCCTGCAAACAAAGGATTCCTTTTCAGCCCATGATCCGTGGTTGTGCCTTGACAAGTGTTGACATGGGCATAACACTTCTGGAGTGAATGCTGAGCAGCTAGAATTGTTGGAAGGTAAGGTAGTAATAATCATAAGCAGCTTGCCAAATTTTCAAGAACATTGAAAAGATCCCCATGTGTGTAAAAAAAAAAAGAAAAAAATCACAAAGTATTTCTGCATAAACGTTTGGTTTGGGATTTTAATTTGTTTTAGTGCCTGTTTGCTGTAGAAAAACAGACCAAGTGAAGACAAAAAAAGCCCCAAATTTCTACTCTCCACCTTGGTCAGTCTGTTACCAATTAGTATCTCAGAAAATAATAACTTTTTTTCCCTTTGTTTTCTATGCAGCAAGTTTCTAAGAGCAGAAACACAGGACTCAGGAGGTGTGCTGATGCCTGTGCTAAATGCTGTAACAGCAACAGAAAACTTGTTTGGGAATGTTAGAGAGGAAACACACCAAGGTGTTTTGATACCACATGGAAAAGGTCTAGAGAAGAGTTACCCAGGACTGGTATCTGTAGCACCAGACAGAGGTGATCTGCTTAAAAGGATCATAGAATATCAAGTTGGAAGGGACCTTAAGGACCATCTGGTCCAACTTTTCTTGGCAAAAGCAAACAAGATGGCCCAGCATCCTGTCCAGCCCAGTCTCCTACATTCAGTTTAATAATATTAATTTACATATCTTTACCCTACAGGAAGCTGGGCAATCACCTTCATTGTGCAGTCTGAGGACAGAACCCAGAAAGGGGCATATGAACACATATAAACCTTCATATATACATAAATGTATATATGAATACATATAAACAATGCCTGATTTCCATCTCCCCTGAACTGTTCACCTGGCTGTACCTCAAAGCATAACCTGCAGGCTGAGCTTGCAATGCTTATTTTGGGCGGAGTGCTCAGGTCCACCACCAGCTTGCAAGAGGTGTGTACAGGCTGGTTAGTGCAGGTTGTGTCCATGTCAGCTTCAGCATTAGGATTGTTTTTCATGTAACGGAACAGAAAATTCCAGCTCCATGGTTACCTCCTCGGTAGCAGGCACTGTGTACACAGACAGTCTCACTTCCAGCAGCATGAAGCCTCAGCACTGCCAGAACCTGGGTAGAGCTTGAGCCTTGCAACCAGCCCTGGGCTGAGCAGGCAGCAGAGAGCTCCAGCAGGCATTGCTTTGGAACATCTAGGAGACTTCTCAAAGCAAATAAAGCTCATCAGTGGTTGCATAGCTCTTGGAAAGGGAAATTGCTTTTGATGTGCTTATTTGAAGTCACCCGCCAGCTACAATGGCCAAGAACAAACTGCAGGTTCCCCATAACACGTGTCTGTGACTCTGGCTTCTGCATGAAAGGAAAGCAAGTGCCAGAATAAATGTGTATGGCTTCCAGGTGAGCTGACAGACTCTCAGTGTCTTTGCAAAGCAGTGGAGTCATGCGAGAAAAATGTCTGATGATCTGCACTGCTCTGTGGGACAGAGATAAAAAACAGGGAATAGATGAACCTGAAGCTTCATCAGCCCAAACTATATTTAAAGCTACTTAAAGTGACAACTGGGTGAGTCTGAGATCTTAGCCATCAAGAGTTAACAAACTGCCTCCTTTCCAGACACGGGGGAGAGTCAGCAATTGTTTCATGCTGTTAGAGGAGCCTGTCCGTGGGCAGAAAGTGGCTCCTTTTTCACAGTATTTATTCGGCTCATCAAGAGCTGGGTAATATTCACAGCATAAATCATCAGCCCTGGTTTCTCTGAACATATGCTTTAACAACTCCTTGGAGAGCATGAGAGCCCCATGCATGCCCTGTTCCATCAAACTCACCACCCTCTGCCCTGACCCCAGGTTCTTGCTGTTGGATGAGGGTCTCCAGCCACCGACAGGCACCCAGCACCCAACTGACATGAGTTTCATTCTCCCTGATCAGCAATACACAACTCCCAAATGTTTACAAAATCCAGCTGTAGCATTGTCATGACAACATAATTTTAAAGCAAATACGCTGTTTTTCTAAGAGTCACAGTTTAGCAAGTAAAGACAGTCAAGCTGGATGTTACAAATGACCCAGACAATCAGTTCCACAGGAGTGTAGAGCACCAGGAGACCCCGGTGCAACATATTCCTGAAGCCTTGTTCCAGGTCTCTAGATGCTAGTTGCTTCCACATAGTCCCTTAGCTTATAGCATGGAGGCATTAACAATTTTTTTAACTAAACTGGTGCTCCTGGGCACGTCCACCTGTTGCATTGAACCCTTGAATCATTCAAGACCTGATCATTCATTTCCCCACATCCCCTCACCTTCTGCTGTGTACCCAGGCTTCAGGCTTTTTACACACTTGAACACGATGACTTACCTTGACAGCCATTTATCAAGCTTCTCAAGGAGGTAAAATGCATGGCCTTGTCTCACACCCTGAACCATTGCTGACAGTGACTGGATGCTCTGATGGATGACAACCCTTTGGGGAATCTGCTGGCTAATGAAACACTGCAATCAGTTTTATCAAACCTTTGTACAGCATCACCCAGGGGAAATCACATAACTCAGCTGTCACACTAGCAGCACATTTCCCAGAAGGTTTCTTATAAATCAACCATAAAACCTGGTATTTATTACATCTACAATTTGCAATGTCACACTGAAACCCCTCCAGCCTGCGGGTCTCATTCATTCTAGAAGAAAACAGCATTCTTGAGGAAGCCATTTCTGAGCTGGGCATCTGGAATATCAGCCAAGGTAATAGAGTCATGACTGCAACACGGAGGTGGTTCATCTCACATTGGGATTCTCAGGCTTGCCGTTAGCAATGCCAAGGGATCCTGGCTGGTTCTAGCCTAATTGTCAAAGTCTGAGGTTCTCTGAGGTTCAAGCTGAGGTTTGCTGCAGGCTTTGGAGACAACACCAAGAGCCCTGAGCTATTCTGACATAAGACCTGCAGCTTCATTGCTGCCCAAGGGTAGCTGGAGAGGGAGATGGTATAGGAGCATGGCTTCAGGAGGAAGGGGCAGACAGGGTGCTCAGGTGAGAGCTTTGCCTCAGGATGTTCCCTGGCACATCCCAGAAAGCTGGTTTGTGCCAATGGCTGCAGACAGGAACAAACTCAAAATCACTCAAGTCACTGTTAGCTCTAGTCCTTACCAGGTTACTGCCTCTTTGGCCTTGAGCATGTCAGATGTTTTTCCTTAAGTAGTTTTCAGGTATGAAAATGGGCAACTGTATTTCTCCTGCCTTGTGGTTTATTTAGATGGCATTTTAAATAACAAGCATGCTTACTCTCTAAGTTGCAGAAAACAGGAGGGATTGGGTAAATCTCCTGAAATACAAAAAAAAAAAAAAAGATAGTGGAAAGAACCTGTGTCACGATTTAGAATCCTAAAATTATTTTGGTTGGAAAAGACCGTTAGGGTCATCAAGTCCAAACATTAACCCAACACTGCCAAGCCCACCCCTAAAACATGTTCCTCAGCACATCTACACAGCTTTTAAGGGATCACATGCCTCCAGGGATAGTGACTCTGTCACTGCCCTGGGCAGCCTATTACAATACTTGACTTTACTGATACCTATTTTTTTTCAATAGCTTCAGTCATACCTCATGAAAACTATATGAAATATTCCAGTAGCATCAAAACATCTTTGCAAACTGAAGGGATCATTTCCATTTTCCATTGTGAACACCTTTTGAAAGAGAGTTCATAGTTTTGACATATATCTCCCCCAGGTTTTAGAAATCAGAGCTGGAATGCCGGTTTGAGTATTATTGAAGCAAAACCTTTCAGTCAGAAAATGTGCGTTGGCTTTTTTTTTTTTTTTTTTTGTGTTTGTGAAACAAAGAGATTCCAACTCAAAAGCATGACATGCCTTGAGAAATGGGAAATGGTTACACTGCTCAGCTTTACATGGAGCTGCCTGTGTGCCAGCACAGCCAGGCAGATGTGGGGAAACTTCCCGAGGGAATCCTCAAGACCTTTGTGAGGGGTGGAAGGTTCTCCACTGGCTTCAGCACCAGGTCTGCATGCTCCAGAGGGCTTGAAAAACCCACCCAAAATTGCCCATTCATCTCTCAGCCCACCAAGTCCCAACTATGGCAGTAGCATAGGTCAGTAAATGGTGGTGGGTAAACACCAAAACTGGGGTCACTGACTGCAGAATGAAACCCACCTCAAGAACACCAAAGCCCACGAGATTTATAAAAAACACCTGCTGAGTGATAGATCTACTTTCCCCAAAATAGGAGCAAATTAACAAATTCATTTCCAAGACAAGCTGTGTTCAGGTTTTAACCCCACAAATGCTAATCTCCAGTAATAGCTGTTTCATGAGTCACATGTCTAGTCCTGCTGTTCCTAGACCACCAGAATAGTCTGTGACTAAATTCATCAGTTGTTTCCGAGATTAATGTTTCAGCAAGGCTGGTACCCTGTGTGTGCAGACTGCCTTATTCTTATATTCCTTATAGGAATAAGCTTTTATCCCTGCTCAGATCCACCCTGGTTGTGATCTTGCAGCTCACCCTGCTGTGGCAGATAATTCTGTTGAGTTCCTGTCCCCAGGCAATACACACACACACACACCTGGACTTACAGTCACTCCTTTGGCTTGCTGTGCCAGCAAAACTACAGCCCCTGTGAACAGTCCACACTGTGATTATATATTACAAAGCAGGCTGCATGTTAAGCCACATTATTTAATTCAGAACCAAAGACTACATTATACCTTAAAGGCATTTAAATTCTTTTGCTGACAATTACCAGTGTTAGTCTTCTTTATGGTACCCCTCAGGTTAATTTGACATTTCTGTGTTGTGAGAAAAAAAAAAAAAGATTGTGTTCTATATGTCTATGTGCACATGCAAAAGGCATCTTCTTCTTGATTCATGCATCCCTCACATCCATCGCAGGAGTACAAAGAATGTCAGATGAACACTGACATGGTGCAGGGACACAACTGTCCACCTGCTGAAGTAGCTTCGTGGTGATTGTGCCCATTACTGAGCAAGGTGACAGCACTAAGACAGCAATTTTCTTCTCAGCCCTGCTGCAAACATCAAGCTGCTGCTATGTAAGTGAGCATCTCGGCTCTGCAGTCATCTAAGACAGCCTGAAAAGTGCGGGCAATTTAAATAGGCAAGTGACCATCTAAATAAACTTCTGAAAAGTTTATTGCATCTAACTGGGTCCTGGGAAGGGTAATACTAAACCTGCAGACAAAAAGCACTACCTGAAGTGAATACAACAGGAAATATTATGTTTATCGCATTAAAAACTTGAGAGAGACAAGATCTTCCATGAAGATAAACCTGCCTCCTGGAGAAGGTGCCTCCTTGGTGGCCATCTACCCATGAGGGAGCAGCACAAGCACGATGCTGTGGGATGCTCAGGCAGAAGGATCTCTGCCAAAGCAAACATGCATCTGTTCACAGGCATCAGCTCAGTCACTGGAGATGTGAAACATCTCTCCTCCTTGCACTCCCACTGCTGGGAGGAATTGCTTACCTAAGGACATGGTCTTCTCCAAAACAGCCACTCAGCTGAGGCCTCCTCTAGGCTGTGGGCTCAGGAGAGTCCCAGCTATGAGTTTTGGGGAAGAGACCTCCACCAGTGATGGCTCCACTTGGTCAAAAAACATTACACTGGCTGAATTTCTGGCAGAAATTTTTTGCTTTCTTGAAGAAAGTAAATACATTTACAGTAACTCCTTGCTCTCAGTGTGGGCTGAGGACGTTTTTTGATCTACTTTTTCACAAGCCAACAGGGGGGAAAAAAATGAAAATATTTCCTGCTTGGTTCTTACTTGTTGTGAGAGCTTCTAAAATTCACCCAGGACTGGGAGGCTTCTAAATCTCTGGTTTGCAACCGCAGATGAATGAGGGTTGATGATGAGCAAAGAGCAGCCATGTCCAGAGCCTTCAACAGCTCTCCAGCTCCTCACCAAGCTTAATGACGTGTAATGAAAGGAAATTAATGAGCTTTGTCCCTGTTGCCAAAGGAAAGGGCAGATGCAAATATGCAGGGACCCAACATGAATTGAGAGTGATTAAGCATGTTATAACTATTGTTCTGAATTAAATGGTGCTGCTATACCTAAACAGCCTACAGCAGTCCCTCACAGCCATTTAGCAGGCTCTGCTTTAATTGCCTCTGAAAGCCATACAGAAAGGATTTCATTTACACCCTTTCCAATAAAAAAACAGGCACAGAAATACGCAAGCACTAACCTGCATCCATTTAGACAATGGGGACTGGGTGGATGAACAGGGAAGATAGGTATTTTATAGGGAATCCTTGGTGCTGGGTACACAGGGCAACATGACTGTGACATGTAGGCACAGTGGCCACCCCAGAACAGCCACCACAGCCACAGGAAGCCCCGTGCCAAAGCCCACTGCCAAGAGTGCAAGGCAGTGTGAGTGGGTGAGGCCGTGGTGAGGCACATGGTCCCTGGCAGAGCTCTCTTACCCTGTGACATGACATGCACTGACTTTGCAGCTGTCCAATTACTCATTAAAAAAAACAAAACAACAATCCAAATTAACATTTTCTTTTGTATTCTTAATTGATTCATAAAACAAAAAAAAAAATTATATTAACTTTAAAGACTCAGTTTCTTGGGAGACAATTCCCAATTCAGCTCTGGCAATCGAGCAAGACTAGAATCTGGGATAAGCCTGCCTGCTGAGAAAGACCAAGTGGAGTTGTTCTGAAAGAAAATAGGGGAAATGTCTCCCCCTCTTTCTTGGGGGAGAGCAGTAGTCTAGAAGGACCTTTTTATTCTTGTTACTTGTTTTCAATCAGCTCAAAGGGTCTCAGATCTTGCCTGGGCAGACTTCTTTATGGAGTGCTGAGGCGGATATATGAAGATGTAAAGGCTCCAGCTTCCCCTCCTTAGCTCCTAGAAACACAGCGTTGAAGTGATGCCCCAAAATATTTGTTATGGACAGCAATCCAGCCTCTGCTCCAAACACACAGCCTGAAGTTTTCACACAGCTTTTACAGCCCTGAATTCTTTTGAGACATGAGTTTGAATCCGTCATCAAGGATGGACCTCCGATTACGTCTTAACTTCTTTTGTCTCTCCAGAGAGATGACCACTGCCAGGAGGACACAGGCAACCAGGAAGAGCACTGTTCCTGCAATGGTGAGACCAATGACTGTGGCCTCTACCTGCCCTTGAGCCACCTTAGCTCCAAAAAGCATGATCTTCTTTGACTCATCCTCAGCTGGCAGCTCTGTGAGACAAACAAATGGATATTTCCAGTGAGAGCCAGAACTATCACAACTCAACAGTCACTGAAAGTCCAGGAAGGAAAGACAAGTGATCTAAAGCACCCCTTGGGATTTGACTGAAAGGGATAAGAGGAATCACAGATAAACAAACCAGCCTGGAACCCTCCATGTTGATCAACCAGCAGCCTGGCCTCAGCCTAACAGGCTGCCAAGATGGACAGAGGGAAGGCTGCAAGTGCTCCCCCCCTCCCCTTGGTGCAGACCTCAACCCGGGCAGATCCAAGACCTCCCTTGCTCCTCTCCTTACACACACAATATTTAGCAGCACAACACACACTGTACCTGTGCCATAGTTTACAACTTCGAGCGATGGCTCTGAAAGGAAACAAAAAAAGGGTGAGAAAGCGTTGGGCTAAGCAGGTAGTCCGCAACATGGCACATTTGTCAAGGTTCAGATCCAGAGGCAGTATGGGTTTCTTCTGTTAATGTTCTCCCTCTCTGCATCACACCAAGAGTGTTTCTGCATTACCTGCTCCAAAAGCAGACCTACTCCAGCTGCTCAACCCTTTATAAGAACCCTATGGGGAATAACAGCCCAACCCAAGGCTGAGCCCAGCTGGCAGGGTCACTTGTTCACCTCAGCCTACTGAGTGAGAAACAGAAGACATGGACACTGTGCAAGGACTGTTCACAGAACATGGTAAGTTATCAGCTCAGGTTTTGTAACAAATCTGACACACAGCAACCTACAGGCTGCTGTGTTGGAAACTAATTCCATCACTGCTAAACCCGGTACAGTGTCACTCACCCCTGAGCACCTTCCAGTACTTCCCAGTGAAATGAGAAGCCTTAGGATGTGCATTTAGAACACAGGTAATACTCTTAGTAAGAACAATTACTAGCTGACAGATGAACATTGCTTCCCAGAAATAAGCTAAAATAAAACTCATGATAACAACACAGGCAATATAAACTCCAGAAACCCATTTTTTTACTAATTCCAGCTGCAGAAGTATCCTTCCATATTCAAAGGTATGATCTTAAATTAAGAGTGCTTAAGTAATTAGCTGCTCTCTGAACTGGTATGTAAAAGAATTGTAAGTGTGATGCAAGCAGTCAGAATTTAGCAGTAGTAGAAAGTGTTGTTAGATGTTTCAGGGTAACAATCAGTGTTCACTCCCTACCTGGCTGTTTCTCTGTGAAATCAGTGCTGTGACAATTGATTCTAGCAATGCTCAAATCTTCCTGCTTTATCCAGGGGGCTTAATTTTGGACAATTTCTGCCTTTTACACTAGCTCTATGGCTCTCATCAATAGAAACCACAACCGATGGGGAGATGTTCTCATATTCTACAAATAATGGAAGGAAGGTTAGGGTCAAGGAGACAGTGGAATTTTTATGAAGGTTTGTGTGAGGAAAAAATGAGGACAAATATCAGGGCAAATCTGGAGGATCTCCTCTCCCAGGAGAATGCTGGAGATGTCACCGGGTGGTTCTTCTACCTCTCAGCTGGACCAATCTCTAAACTCACATTGTTTTCTAGAGGGGGTGAAAAAAAAATTGTCTAACTAGTCTCTTCTGGTTCTAACCTCTCTTTTACCTTTACTGGGTCCACCGTGGAGTAGTAGATCCAAGGAACACAGGCTGAGTCATTTGGCCCTGGACCAGATCTCTCAGGAACCTCCCATCGGTATGTCACAATGTCACCTGAATGGCAGAGAAGCACCAGTGTGATACCACAAACCATCAGTTTGCTAGGCAGCACACAAAGCAAAACAAAACAAAGGAGATCTTGCCTCCAAAGTGCAAATCCTGATTTAGTCAGACATTGCACCTTCCTCCCCCAAACACCAAAAAGTTGGAGGGAAGCTCCCTGCTCACAAGCAAAGCAGAGGGTTCCTAGGACACACAGGTTCCACAGGACACACATAGTCTGCTATCAGCACAACTCTTATCTGCTGCCTTTGACACTGGACTTGACCAAGGAAGCTCCACTTCTCTTCAGTACAGAAGAGTTTGTGCTACACTTATCCCAGAATTCAGAGCAGAATATGAACTCCCTGAGCAGCCATTCCTGCACAAACGGTATCACTAGAACAGCACTGAGTATGAAAAGGCCAATTATTGTTCAGTTCCAGTTCTCTGCCATAAGAAAACAAGTACACCCAAAGCTGCTGAATGACACCAGCCCAGCTACAGCCCTGCAAGCCCATACAGAAACAACTGGACGTAACAGTGACTTACCAGGGTTTGCTACTTGTGGCTGTCCTGTCCCCCTCTCCAGCACCCCGTGGGCATGAATGGAGTACGGGCGTGTGGCATTGTTCTTGAACACAATATTGAGGATCTCTCCCACTTCTGCCCACAGAAAAGGACCTTGAGACAGGAAGAATGTACTCTGTGACGAACAAACTGTCAGTGTATCTCCTGAGGATAGCTCCACCTTTCTCTCATCATCTTCTCTCCAGACATACTCCCTTTTAATATATATGATGTTCCCCTCCCTCTTCTCTACCATATTTCTACCTCCCAAAAAGAGAACTGGAGGTCAGAGCCAATTCCAGGAAGTCTTAGAAAACCCAACAGAGTTCCACAGTGAGGGAAAGAAAATGTGCCATGCATTTTAACTTTGCCCAGTATAGCTAAGCCTTTATTTCTGAACATTGTTATGTTAAATTTCAGAGTCTTGATCATGCCTTGTTACTGGTTTCAAAAAATGTGGCAATGTTCAGTTTGGCCTGTCATAAATCAGAGCTGCAGCCTGTTTTGAATAGCATGCACTGCCTCAACCTTGTTTCTCTGGTACCACTTACAGCCCTGGATTCACGACACAGACCCAAGTCTTCACAGACTTCCACCAGACATTGTCATGTGCTCCTCCACTTCCCAAGACCTGCCTGCTTTTGCCCCAAGAGCAAGAACATTCCTGTCACAGCTGCAAACTTTAACCTACATCTTTCAGATTGGTCTCTTGAAGTCAGGAGTCTGAACATCTCACTTGCATACACAGCAGATGCCTAAATGTCTAGGAGGTCTTTAGATGATAGCCCTTAGCCACTGAAGCTCAACAGTCCAAGTCCCATTGCTGTGTGAGTGGAAGAGGTGCCCTCTGCATGTATCCTTACCTAGTATCCCCAGGTGCTCGTCACCATTTGTCCTGGCCTTGGGGGTCTGGAAGGTCCCATCAGTATACTCCCTGTACACTGCTTTCTTGTACCTGGAGCCAAGCAGCCCGTTCTCATTGCTCAAAAATACATCAGCATAGCTAAGAAATGCAGAATGAGTGTTGAGATATCCAAAAGCTCAGAGGCAATAAACATCTAACATGTGGGCAGGGGGTCACTAGCTGAATGGCTTTCCCAGAGATCAGCTTTGTCTGCACAGGTGGGCACAGTGACACAGGGGGGGTGGGGACGGGACTGCAGCTCCCATCACCAGCACCACCAGCAGTGGCATGTGCTTGACGTCACTAGATGGCCAAGGATCCCAACGTGCCCAAGGTTCCAGGTTCCCAAGGCAACTCTGCCAAAGGTTTCCCCAGAAGGGCTCTACCTCTCAGCAGAATGGTTGTGCCGTTCCCTCTCCCAGCCCCGGTCAGGCGCGTAGTCCCACACCACCTCCTCCGCAGCCAGGTAGTAGGTCCGCACCCCCCGGTACTGAGGGGCAGGAGCAGGATCCCTTTCTCCACACTTGGATACCAAGTAGCGTTCCCTCATGCCAGCCTGGTAGTGGTTGCTTGTCTGGCAGTATATCTCAAACACCCCTGAGGGAGGCAGCACGAACAAGGAAATCAGCCACTTTAAAGATCCTGGGAAGCAGCTGCATCCCACGCAGAGCTGGGGAGCTGTGTTTATCCGGGTGTTTGTTTAGGGAGCTCAGTTGCCACAGGCAGAGATTAAAAGGGATTGTTAGACAAACCATGCAGGAATTGCACAACAAAGTCCTACATAAAAAACATCTCAGGAGGCTTTCTTACATAATAACTAGCTCTCTAGACGGGAAAAAAAACCAAAAACAACAAAGTGACATAACTGTGCTGCCACTGCTGAGAGCTGGGTAAGATTTAGCCTGTGAGTGCCAATGGGGAGGAGACAGCTGGCAGCCAAGGCCAGAGTGTGTGAATGAGAAATGGTATTGTGTGCCTCTCCCACAAACTGGGAAGACTGGGGCCTGTCAGGAACACCACAAGCCAAGGACGGGGGAGTTAAGCTCCAGCAACATTCTGCTGCCATGTCCCAAATGTTATGTTTGCACATTTCTATAGGTCATAGGCAGCAGTGTCCATAGGTGATTTTGGTACAAATAACAGCAAGTGTCAGCCTAGAGAATCAGTATGGGACAAGATCCTGCATCTCTTGTTCCTGTCCAGAAACAGATGCAAGGACAGGAGCTCTGCTTTTGTAAATGCAACCAAACAGGCTCTAAAGCAGACTTATCCTCTAAGAGTTTACACTGTGCTAAAGAATCAGCCACAGGAGCAAATACTGCAACAGGAGACCTTCCGGCTGCTAAGTGAGCTCTGCAGGCACTTACCCCTGTTATCAGGTTGCATGAAGGCAGTAGCAAATGTGTGAGGGAAGAGATTGGTTGAATCTTTCCGCATCCCGTTCATCTGCAGCGTGTTTCCCTGAAACACAGCTCCATGCACATCTGCTTCGCTGCCCAAGCCCAGAAGGTGCCAGGACACATTGTCTCCTTCACACACATTCAACCCAGGCAAGTTACCAAACATAAATCCATTGATGGCTGCAAATAAGTAAACAGTTAACTCCCTCCAGGTAGGTATTGGCTGAGAGACTCATCTCACGCATACACTCTGGCAGAGCAGGCCTGCCCGTGGAAGGGTAGCTTCCTTGTAATTCACTCATGAATATGTTCAGGACATGCTTCCTCAGACAGCTGTGCTGCCTGCCCCACATCCCACTCTCTGCCTCTACCCTCCCTTCATTTCAGCCATCCCAACCCCCACCCACCCCAGCCTCCAGCTCAGGCTGTAGCTGATCATTACTCCGTGTTTTGTAGGATCCCCCCTGCTGCATGCAGAAGAGCATCATACCATGCATCCTATTTGATTCCTCAAAGCCATCATCCTTTTTCACAGCAGTCTCTTCCACTCTCAAAAAGTACTTTATGTTTGCATTTAAATACCAGCTGAGGTTCTCATCAAACACGCTGAAGAGAAGGTAAAATTCCTTGTCGATCCCTTTCTAAGATAGAATCATAATGGTTGTTATTTTTTTTAATGCACCTAGTAACTATCCTTAGAGTGAAAGCTAGTTTGCTAGCTCTCACGTTCCCCTTTACATTAAAACCTGGCTCACTGAGGGCCAGAGCTCTGTCCTTTACTCAGGTTGAATGTTCCTCTCTTGTTTCCCCAGAGGCACCACTTGTGGTTTTTCCATGATATTTCTTATGAGTCAAGTGACTAAAATGCAGCCCAGGACATGAAGTCATTGTCTCTTTCCCCCACCACCCCTGAGTTTGCTCAGGTGGAGGTTTCACTGACAGAGTGGACTGGAGATCAGAGCCCAGCCCATAGGCTGCTGATGGTTATCTCCCACCCTTCCTCTCTGCCCCCACAGACCCGGATTGAGGATTTTTTATTACCCCAAGTCCCTAAAAACATTAATTCTCCCAAGAAATGTATTCCAAAGCGCAGTGTGTTTCCCAGTAAAGAACATCCCGCTGTTGTCCAGATTCTCTCTCGTAGGGGTGCCTGAGGAGTGAGGGTGATTCTGCACCCTAGAATCATAGAATCTGCTGAGTTGGAAGGGACCCATCAGGATCATCAAATCTAACTCCTGTCCCTGTGTAGAGCACCCCAAGAATCACACCATGTGCATGAGAGCATCATCCAAACCCTTCTTGAACTCAGGCAGGCTTGGTACCGTAACTACTTCCCTAAGGAGCCCATTCCACTGCTTCCCAGTTAAGCATTCCTTAAAGGGTTGCCTAAGAATGTGGAGACAGAATTGCAACACCAAGTGATTTTTACCTCTCCAAACAAGTCTGCCTCTGTTTTGGTTACACCCTTTCAATACCTGCAAATGCTTTACCATTACCACAGCTCCTCCCTAGTGGGCTGTATATATTCACAATCCTCTCTGCTCAGAAGTTCCATATCTCCACCCTGTGACATTCTGATCTCTTCCGCCCTCCTAATTTAGTCACAGGGTTCCACAGCTGAAAGCAAACTCCTCTGGGGAGGCTCTAGCGGCAGCTGCTCAGGCTCACCAGCCACTCCCTGGCCCCTTCTCAAGCAGGGAGGATAGCACCCAATTGTTTTCCTGTTTTTCACAGTAAGGCTCTGCTAATCTATCTTGCACTTCATCAGCATATTAATTAACTGATTTCCCTAGACTTACTGACATGGGTAGACTACCCCTGAATGAAATTTCAAGAGCAAGTTCTGGTTGCCCCTCATATTTAATCTCTTTTGTCAAAAGCATAGAGACCAGCATGGATTTTAACATGTTTTTTTAGTCAGGTCTGCTTGAAAATTAACTGATCTTGAAGAAACCAGGCTCACCCAAACCTCAAAGCATTGTATCACTCAGGTAAACCACCTGTAAGTGAAAATGTCTTTTCATTCCCACCAGAGACCTGGGTACCAGCTGTCCCAACATCAACCTGTCTCATGGCTTTGATTCAATTTCCTGGTCTCACACTATTGTAAGTTTGTTGTTACGCTCCTTCGTGTTTGGCTGATGTTTCCTTTCTCTACAAGAAAACAACCTGGTAAAAGCATGGCAGGAAAATCCCTTTACCTGTTTGTTGTTGTCATCCAAAGTGCCCTGCTCGCAGATGACCAGAGGTCCTACTAATCCTGAACTGGGGTCTTTGATGGGGTTGACAGCCGAGATGTACATCCAGGTCAGGCAGGGAGGGTCACTGCCCATGGGCCCCATGTGCTTCGGCACAGTCCAGTGGTACGTGAAGTTGTGCATTGGGGCAACAGGAACCCCATTCTGGAACAGACCTTTAAAACAGGTTGGCATGGGTATTCCTGAAGTCCTTGCACACATTTGCTTACATGTCCTCAACAGCTATGTATATACTGGGCTTTACTTCACTCATGTCACTGAAATACGCAGCATCTCAAACCAAGCTGTCTCCCACCCAGCAGGACTTCCAACCCTTCCTGTCTGCAGAAACTCCCCAGCTCAGAGGAGGTATGGGCTCTGGAGCTCCACCAGCAGCATTAGCTTTGAACAATTCATAAAATAAAAGGGAGGCACAAACCATCGTGGTACCACATTCCTTCCCATGCCTTCCCATAGGACACTCCATGAGGCTGGATGCTGAAAGGCCAAGAGGCTTTGTTAACAAACGTCACCAGGATGGTGTCTCCAACCTCGGCTTTGATCACTGGACCTACACAGAGAGCAGAGAGAGCACATCACCAACAGAGCAACTCCCCAGCTGACCAGGATCACACCTACATGCTTCTACCACATAGGTCATCCATTTGTCTCTGCAGACTCCCCGTTTTCTTCTCTCATCTTTCTTCCCCACACATCCCATTACCTTGCCATAACAGAGCAAGTGTCCACTCAGGAGAAAGCAAGTGCTTTCTCTCTAAAAGCAGAGTTTATAGCATGCCTTAAGGATGCTCATTCAAAAACACATCACCAGTGGCTATTACTGACATACATTTAGCTCTAGCTATAAGGACTATGCTGAGTCCCCCAGACCTTACTAATGAAGACTGTCCCAGCAGAAAGTGATTTTGTCTATTCCACCATTTCAGACCCCTGGTCTGTCCCCTCGCTCGTAAGGGTAACTGCAGTGAAACACCTTCTGTGCCACACACTGCACCACAGAGCAGAGGGACAGGTACAGCCTACAGGTACTGCTGACAGCAGCATTGCTCCCCCTGACACTGAAAGAGGATTTATGTTGCTGGAGGATTCCTACCAAGTATCCCAAGGTGTTTCTCTTCTTCTGATCGCTGCTTTTCCTCCCGGAAGCTCTCATCAGTATACTCCACATACTTTGCCTTCCAATAGACTCCTCCAATTCGGTAGCTGCTGCGCTTGAAGAACTGCTCAGCAGGGCTCAATACAAAAAGCAAGTGTCAGGTCATTTCTGTGAAAATCAGTCCTCTTCTTCCCCTGCTCTCTCCCACACACCCCTCGCAATGCCACCAGCATCTTCAAATCAAGCAGCTTTTCAAACAAGGACAGCATCCCTGGTGCCATCACAGCTTGTCTCTGTGAAGCTTTTTCATCCTAGACTCATCTCCCCACTTTGTTCAGGGAGCACCCCTGGCACATAGCCCTCTCCCAGCCAGAAGAGGTAGGTGTGATGGCACCAGCATCTCTGTACAAGGTGTGCAAAGAGGGCAGTGAACAGAACTGCAGCACAGTAAATGAAAGGAAGAGCTAAAACACGGAGCTCTTCAGAGCCCAGAAGACAACTGCAATCATAACCAAAAAACAACCCATACAACAGCTGTAAAGAGATATCTATTTCTTCTGCCACCACCCTCTCCAAGCACACAGATAAGATAAAGCATGCCTTGCAGGAGAGGCCAGCTCATGGGTCTAAGGAGCTTTTGGTGATAAGGTCTGGTTGAGAGTTGCTTCGTGGCTCTGGTAAATCATTAACCACTCTGCATTCCTGCTTCTCCATCTGGAAGAGGTATATCTTCTCCAACAGCTTTCCAGGGAAGGGAATGGAGGGTGAGGAATGTCTTTGTTTCAGTTAGCCAATGCTTAACAGGAAGCCACTCACCAGCTGCTGTCACAATCATCTGACACATGGGATGGAAGGCTGTCATCCAGAGCACTGCATTTGATTTCCTAGAAACTGCCTGCTGCAACAAGGCTATGTTGAACACATCTGCAGACTAGCTCTGCCACCCCGTGTCTGCTGCAAGATCTGCTTTCTTAATAGTTCATCAAATACACAGACCTGTTCCTAGGCCGGGGACAGTGAGCAGAAATGAAGCCCAGAGACCAATGTGGCAGCTCATGTTCTACCTGTGTCTCTGGTGTCTGCAGGCAGGGCAGTGAAATACAGCACACTTCCACATGAAGTCTCCCAAGGTACCCAGTACTGCCCTCAGCACAGTCTAGCTACAGCAGCCTACATTTCCAGATGGGCTGCCTCATTGTCCCAGAAAACATACACCACATGAATTGCAGGCAATTCTTTTGATAAGAAAGAAATTCCCTATTTTCCTTAGCAGCCTCCCCAGCACGGACTAGAGACCCCCAAGCACTGTCTGAAATCAGCAGCCTCTGCATTACCTGCCTGCCTCACTCAGCTGTTTCCCACTGTTCTGGTCAAGCCCCGAAGGTCCATAGTCCCACTGCACTTCCTTTGCAGCTATGTAGTATCTTCGAACTCTCCCGTCCAGGGTAGGTGCCAGAGCTTGCTGAGAACAGGGCCGGACTTCATAGACTGCAGCCATCCCAGCTGAGGCAGACAAGGTGGAGAACATCAATACCTAACCCCTCTCAGCCAGTTTGACCAGGCAAAGAACACAGTCACACCTTCCCAGCAGTTCCTACCAGTGCCATCTTCTTTCCCTCTGTTCTCCCAGAAGGCACACAGCTGGGAGAACAGGATCAGGTGGCTCCCATGGCAAGGAGTTTTTTGTGATAGTGAGCAGAGCTTCTTCCCTTAGATGTTGTATGCTATGGAAGGATGGGCAGATAGGAAACAGCTTGCCCTCAGATGTGCCATGCAGGGACTGGAGCTCTCAGGGCATTGCCTCAGCTGAGCTTCCAGCTGTACCAAACTCACTGATCAATGTGGAACACCATGGACTGGTACTAGTCACACTGATAATCAATCCACCCCAACTTATACAAGACAAGGAATCAACCCCTTGGCCTGGGGACATTTTTAGTGGGAATGCTGCCCAAGGCACTATCTCCTCTACTGCACTGTACAGCATGGGACCACACTAGGAGAAAAGAAGAGGCCACATGGTGCAGTAAATAGTCCAATCTCTGCCTTACCGTGTATGTGATCATTGATCTGACAGCTCAGAAGCCATCTCCCAGGGTTATGGGGGACCATATCTGCTGTAACAAAAGTGGCTGGGAAGAGGCTGACCACATCTGTCCTATGGCCTCGAACACTGAGTGTTTCTCCATGGAAATAGGCTGTATGAATATCAATTTCATTGCCCATCCCGAAGAGATGCCACGAAACATAATCTCCAGCACACATCGTCACCTCGGGGAGGTTCCCAAACACATAACCATTAATAGCTGCAAAACCAAGCAAGTCAAAAACAAAGATTAGAAAAGGGCCCTTCAGAGCTTCTGCTAGAAGGCCACACAGTACAGATATATGTCAAGGATGGACCTAACCAGAACTCATCCTCTTTGTTCTGAGAGCCCAGCTCCACATGTCATCCCTAAGATGAGTTGCATGCAAGATCTTCTAACAATTAGAAAAGGCTTATTCAAGCCAAAGATCAAATCAAAAATAACGCTTTTTTTTCTGGAGTTGTTGTACCCACCCTGTGATAGTTTGCTCAACACATGATCTCAGGGCTTGCTGCCTCCCTTCTCCCCTCTGCCCACACCCTGGCATACAACAGCAGAAAACACATTTGAAGGTACTAGAGCCCTGACATCCCTGGAGCAGCTGGGCAGAGTCATTAGCTTCACAAAGGTGACACTGACCATGCATTTTGTTGCTCTCTTGGAATTCCTCATCTTCTTTGTCTACAGAGCCCGGCTCTGTGCAGAACAACGCTATGTTCTCATCCAGGTACCAGCTTAGGTTCTCATCCACCACACTGAACATCAGAAAGAAATCCATGTCCACGTCCTGGCGCCTTTGAGAACTGCCAGTCAGTACTCCTAGAGTGAAAGAAAGGGTGAATGAACGCTCACCAAGCAGAAAGGCAGGCATCAGTCAAGGGATTAACACATCAATAGAGCAGTAACTCTCAAACACACCAGTTAGAGACAGAGGCTTTCCCCACCATCCTACCACAGTTCATTCTGTGGTAGTGTTCTTACTCCTCTACACCTCTAGTGTAGAACACCTCTAGAACACCTCTAGTGTTCTTACTCCTGCTGAAGTCACCAGGCTCAGTTTTAAAACACTAACCAGGTCTTCACAAAGAGTCCTGCTTTTTACATGGATTCAAACAGCTCTCTCAGATCAAGAGGCCCCCAAGCTCACCTATCCAGCCACTAAGAGATAACTGACTGTCTTCTCCATTCATGCTGCATTTTCCCATGAAACTGGGAGCTGACCCTCTCAGCGTATCTCCTCATCTATCCTTCTTCAAGTCACAAAAAAAGCCTTCACAGTATGAAACTGAAGCCCTCAGCTGCTTTCTCTTGGAGTTTTCACCTTTTCTGCAGGTAAGTAATGGCCCGATTAGTCCAGATGCAATGTCCTTTGGTGCATCAATATGAGAGTGGTAGATCCAGGTCAAGCAGTTTGGGTCGTCAGCAGTTGGGCTGTGATCTTCAGGGACAGTCCAAGTATAGGTGTAATTCCCTCCTGGGAAAACAGCATCATCCTTCTTCTGCTCCTGAGGGGATATATCGGGGTACAGGGATCCTAGAACAATTGAGCAATCACAACATCCATTCAAGAAGAGCAGAGATGTCCACATGTGTAACCTTACACTGAGCTGCTCTCACTCAGTGGAGAGCTGCAAATAAATACTTAGGTAGTAGATTTTGGGGTGAGACTCACCAACCCCAGGCTGAAATAGAGTTTAATCATAGCCTCAAAGAGAAACTGAGGCACAGAGCCACTCTAAGGCAACTTGCCCAGTAAATGGGTCAGCAGAGTGTCAGAGAAATTATTCCCACTCTGCCAGCTGCTACTTTGCCTTCATTTCTGTGATGTGCCACAGTCAGCCCCTCTGAAGCCTCCAGGGCTGCTTCACAGTTGATCTTTGGTCTCACCATTCACCATCCCTGTGAACTCCCTGAAGCTCATCACACTCATGACACTTAAGACTACAGCATTCCAAATAATGAATATAAAACCCCTTTCCTTCTGCACCACTCTCCCAAAACCAAGTTTGGGAGGTTCTGCTAAACTCCAGCAATCTGTGCTGTGCACTCTAGTGCCCAGGTCAGGGAACTTTTCCCAGATCCATGAACCTGTTAATCCAGCACCAGGTTTCAATAAACACCCAGGTGCAGGCTCTTGACAGCAATACAGCTTTGGGCTAACCAAGTCTGTGGTTTTACAGACATGTCTCATCAGTTCCCAGTGAGAAAAATCTGTCTCCTTTATGGCTGTGGCTCATTTACCTTCAGAGTCCTTCTTGTAGAAAACACCATGAGGATGGATTGTATATGGTCGACTAGCAAAATTTTTTAGGTGTACTTTAATGGTATCCCCCACTTCTGCTCGGATGACAGGTCCAAGGAACCCCAGCCAGCCAGGTTTGGGAACCTCAGTGGTGTATGTAGAGTCTGTGTATTGCTTATAGACAGATTTCTTGTAGGTGCTTCCCACCCTGTCTTTGCCAGGCTGGAGGAATGCAGAGGCCTTTCTGTTCAAGCAGAAAAGGAAAACGCACCATGAGTCATGTGTTACATGAAGCAGCTGGTCAGTAAGACAATGACAATGACACACAGCTCCCCCAGGTAAGCCTGAAAGCTTTGGCATCCCAGAGGACTGTCCTCCTCTACCCCAGCAGGTCTAAGACACCCAGGATGTCCTCCTCCCACAGCTTGGAATGGGCAACTGGCAGCACTGGCTGCTCCACTTGTCTGCTTTCTGAAACAAGGGGGGACAACAGCACACCAGAAGCCAGGTGGGCCAAGGACCACAGTCAGACTCCTGCCACTGTCCCCTGTCCCCATGCACACCCCAACTGCACAGGCAAGGAAAGGGAAGGCTGGTGCTGCTCTAACAGTCATGGGTGGATGACACAGGGAAGACCAAAGCCCTTCACATGCCTGCTTCAGCCTTCGCTGGGCTCTTAAGAGCTCACTTCAGAACCTCAGTGGCATTTGCACCTAAACTACAAGGGGCTGCATGGGTGAATAACCTGAGCTCTCTGACTAAAATTCACAGTCAAAAAGAGGATATTCTACTTAACTCTGAATTACTTGCAAAATGGGAGGCAAGTCAGCAGGGTGTGTACCCAGCACATAATCAGCTTCCAAAGTTAAAACCTCATATAGGTGCTAAAGTTCAACTCATGAGCATATTTGCTCTTTATGGCTAATTCTTCATAGATAATGGATGAATCATGGTCAAGGTATTAGCGGCATTGGCCTAAATGAGAGCTGAGGTTACTCCCCTCCTTCCCACCTAGTATCTATCACCCTGCAGGAACATAAGTCCCCTAAAAAACAGGCAAACTCCGGCATGTATCTTCAGATGAATAGCTGAGACCAAAACATTAAGCACTGCCCTTGTCATGCAAAACTGTGAAGGGCTGGGCTCTAGCTATACAATCTAGAGCTCATCCCTTAGAAAATTTATATCTCTAGCTACTATAAGAACAAAGAGTTCACAGATAATTCACACTTCATTTTGTAGGTCTCCCTCTTTTTTTCCCCCACATAGTCCATTTCCTCCCAATAAAAATATAAATTCTTCAAGTATTTTTCTACCTTCATAATTCATACTGATGTCACATCATTTTCTTATCACTAGTAATTTGATTTCTGTGGTCACTATACAAAGAAGTCCATTAGCTAATTGCTCGCAGTGACAGAATAGTTTTTAAATTGCTTTTAAGTTTAATGGCCTTGAACTTCATTTCCTCCTCTTTGTGTATTATGAGAGAAAGCAAACAAAACCCACTGCGTTAGTTATCATTACAGAAGTCAGAAATACCATCTTTATTAATCCTGAATTTTAGGGGGTTTCTTTTTCCATGAACTAATTTACATCTATTCAGCATTTCCAGGAGGACAGACCTTGATGATTTTCCTGTGATCCCCTCCGATTCCCACTGGGCTGTTTCTGAAAGGTATGTATAGACCCAAGTGTCATTTATTATGGAGGCATAAATGACTGAGAGAAGGTCAAGAAACATGTGTTATTTGGCATAGAAAAAATACAGCAGTGGGAAAGCATAAATGCCTCTAAAAAGCTGTGGAAAGCTATGCAAAATAAAAGATAAAAAACCCCAAACACAAAATCAAAACCCACCCAAGCAAAAAAAAACACCAAAGAAAAACACTTGGTGTTTTGAAAGCTAAAACTAAAATCTGTTTTTGTAATGACTCAGAGAGTTATTGAAGTTTCCAGGGTTCTTTTGCAACAAAAACATTTTCCAAACAACACCTAAAATTTCATGCAGGAAGTTCCACTAAGTCTAAGGCTTGAAATTCCATTTTAACACAAACAAGCTGGCTCTGTAAAGACAAGTCATCAACCCTCATGATACACAAGCTGATCACCAGCTGGAACTAAGGAAAATGAAACCCAAGGGCAGAGCATTGCACAATCTGTTCTATCACAGGGTGCTTGTGCCTCCCTCCAGCCTCTGGGCACTGCTCACTGGATGCTCCATTAAAATGGACCTTCATTTTCCCACTGAGACAGTTTTTATGTTCCAACAATAGAGCAAGTTAAACATTAAGCCCATAAAGATCAGACACACCAGACTGCATCGCTTGCTTACTTAGATGCCCCAGAACACTTGCGTGAAATTACCCATAAAATGACTATTTTTAAGCTAGTACCAGACCAAATTGTTATGGAACAAAACATACAGGTTCTGTGTGATGCTCTGGTTGGTAAGCACATTCTTCCCTGTGGGAGCATAGTTCCAGTCCATCTCACGGATCCCCAGGTAATAGACTCGGGTGACACCTTCAGCAAAGACAGGTGGTAGCACAAGGATGTAAAGCAGCAACAACCAAAACAATCCCATCATAGCCTGAAGCAAAGGCTCTTTTGGAAGTTACACCTGTTTGGGAGAATAGGAAAAGAAAGGCAATGAAACAAAAGCAGGATCTGAACTGACAGTGGTGACAGCAACAGGGAAAAAGAAAGCCACCATCTCCCAAGCCCAGTGCTCCCATCCTGCTGGCACACACCCTGTGGGAACGGGCGAGGGGGTGCCTGGGGACCCAGCCCAGGAGGTGGCAGGAACAGCTCTGCAGGGGAAGTGATCCCCATGCACTGGCAGCAGGGCTGCCCCAGGGCTGGCAGCAGCTGGGCTGGTCCTCTGGCCTCCTTCCTGCCTGAGTGGTGTTTGCATACCAAGCAATCTCAAACCCCCAGAAAGAGCAAGGCTTAGACTTTATCCCAAGGGAGAACAGCAGCTCCTAAAGCTGGTTGTGGAAAATACCTCCTGAGACAAAGCCCTGCTGTGCCAGCCCTGCAGGGCAGAACCCCCACTCCCCACAGCAGGAGACTCATCAGGTACATCAGACACCACCAGGGCCCACAGGGATCCAAACGCTTTGGGAAGGTGCTCTGGCCTTGGAAAACAAAACAAGGACAAAGTCTTCGGGACAGAAGTCCTGTCTAGACTTCGGGCTGGGGTCTGAAGGTCACTGCACGCACTGCTGGGGGAATTTTGTGAAAGAGCAAAGCAAAATCACTCAGCCAGGGCTCAGCAGGACGGGCTGATTCTCTTCTCACAATATCACTACAGTGACTGATCACTATCGCTCTACTCGTGCGAGGCAAGGGAAACAGACAAAGGGAACTTCTTCTCTAAAAAAGTTATTTTTCTCTGAAATGCATGCCTTGATTAAGAAAAAGCCACCGACCCAACCTTGGCATTACATCCATCGATGATCCCTGGCACTTTGTAGTTGAAAACCTTACTCCCAGGACTCCCCTTTGCCGATTCATCAAGTTGAAAAGAAACAGAAAATGAGATTTCAGCCAACTTGGTCGCTAAAAAACTTTGTTTTACCCCGGCAGCCCGCGGGGGTCTCTCACGACAGCGGACTGCAGAGAGACCACCGAGACAGAGGTGAGGAAAAAAAAGCGTCAGACGAGCGAAGGACCCGTGTCAGCCCTTACCTGCGGAGCGGGGCCGGGGCTCAGCCGGGAGACATCCCGGGCGGGACCTGCGGAGCGGGGATGCGGGGGGACAAAGTCCGGGCTGTAAAACGGGGCGCAGCCGCCGCTCCCGCGGGCAGCCCCCGCCCCAGAGCCCCGCACCGGAGGGCCGGGCTGCTCCGCACGCCTCCGAGGCCGCGTCCCCCCCTCGTCTCGTCCCGCCCCGGCCCCACTACAGCCTGCCCGGGGCAAGGCGGCGGCGGCCCCTTTAAGAGTGACGTCACCGGGCCGCGCCGCGCTCCCATGGGAGGATGGCACCCGGAGGGGGCGGAGCCAAGCCAGCGCCGACCAATCAGCGCATGCCACGCCCCCGATGCGTCATGGCTGCCGTTGAGCGCCCGCCCCCCCCCCCCCCGCCCCGGTAGCGGGGATCGCGGCCCGGCCCGAGGATGCGGGAAGGGGCAGCGCTGCCCGGCGCCCCCCCGGTGCCCGGGTTCCTGGCGAAGCTGTGGGCGCTGGTGGAGGATCCGCAGAGCGATGATGTGATCTGCTGGAGCAGGGTAAGGGCGGCGGGGATGCGGGGAGCGGGACCGGGGCGGGGGCCGGGGCCTGCCCGCGGGAGCCCTGGCCAGGCCCCGCCGCACGCCCCCGCCCCGGTCCCGCTCCCCGGCGAACACGCGTGGTGTCCTTTGGGAGTGTGGGGGCACACCCGGGGAGGGGGTTGTGCCTCGTGAGGACCTGTGGGGTTTATTTGGTCGGGTTCTTGCGGCAAAGAGCAGAAGAAAGGTGATTTGAGGGCTGCCAAGTGATGGGGATGACATCAGAGAGTTTCAGTTGGAGAGCGTGGGCGAGCTGAAAAGTTGGGAGTGATGAGGTCCGGGGTGGCTATTTTTAGTGGTGACACAGTGGAAGGATGTCGTCAGGAGCCGGAGGTCTGGCCGCGGGGATCGCAGCCCTCTAGTGGCATCGGCTCCCTCTGCTCCTCCCTGTGTCCTGAAAATGCCCGGGGGGCTGGAACGACTTTTCTTTGGGTTAAGACCCAAACTTGAGGGCTTTAAACCCCCCCCCCAGTCCGTAAGAGTCTTCCATGTTTTGGTTTCAATCCTTTCAGCCCGGCCCTAAGCACTCAGAAACGCTCGCACAGACAGTTCCCTGGTTCAGGAACTGTCTCTAGATTATGGTCCTGATTTGTGACCAACACCTCAGAAAAACTGTCTCTCTCTAACTGTTACTTTTGCTTGTTTCCTAGAATGGTGAGAACTTCTGCATTCTGGATGAGCAGAGGTTTGCCAAGGAGCTGCTCCCCAAGTACTTCAAACACAACAATATCTCCAGCTTCATACGCCAGCTTAACATGTGTAAGCATCAGTTCTTCTCACGTGTGCTTTCTGCCAGGTTCATTGCTACTTGTCAGCAGTCTAAGTTTCTCTAAACAAGCAGAGTGTCTTGGCAGGTATTTCCTCCCTGAAAACCTGAACTCTGGTCCTGAGTTTGCTTTGCAAAAGAGAAGAACAGCAGTAGAGCTTGGCTAAGCTTCATTTGCCTACTCTGTCTTTGCCCAGTAGATTTGCCTGGTCCCTCTAGATGATGCCTGGTTAGATGTGTCAGAGGGGAGGGAAAGGACACATTTATCATCCTGACACAGGGAGGATGCTGCTGCTTGTGTCAGTTGCTTGTAGCAAAGGTACATGCTGAAATGCAGATGTTCCTCTGAAAGACACACAGTGTGAGGGTCACCTCTGTTTCCTGCTGGACCAACCCCAGCTTTGAGTAAAGTTTTCTTGTGATAGTGCTGCTGGGGCACAGTGGAACTAAGATGACATTAACTATGCCGAAAATTTGAACGTTTCTGCTCCCAGTAACTGCAGTACTGGAGGTATGTCAGTAGCCTTGGGGTTTTTCTTTAGCTGTGTGTTGTAACAGTCAGCTTTGCACTGGAAGAAATGACTTTGCCAACCTCTCCCTCTCTGCAGATGGTTTCAGGAAGGTGATTGCTCTGGAGAATGGCATGGTTACAGCAGAGAAGAGCTCGGTTATTGAGTTCCAGCACCCTTTCTTCAAGCAAGGGAAGGCACATTTGCTGGAAAACATCAAGCGCAAGGTACATCCTGAGCATGTGCTGACTCCACTTGTTACACAAAGTAGCTGGTCAAGAGCACGTCCCTTCTTTTGGGCGAGTTTGCATAACTTACATTGTTTCTCCAAACCCACGTTGGCACAAAGCTTCATCTTTACTAGCACTTTCCAGTTCTCTTCTGTACATTCAGGCCTCCTCTGACCTGTTTCTGCTGATATGTATCCTCTGTTGGCACATTGTAGCCCATAATATCCTTCCTGCCATAGGAAGAGGCTATCATGATACATCATGTTGACGCTTCAATGGCAGAAGCTTTTCTGGAGAACAGTGAGATTGCTGTGTTGCCCAAGTTAATAAAAGCACAGGGCAGGCTCCCGAGTCACAATTGTGTTTTGATTGATCCTTCACTGAGTGCCTGTGCTCAGACTGGCCCTTGATTAAATCTCATGGTGCAGCTGCTCCTCTGACTCAGGCCTCTGCCCTTCCCAAGTGCTGTACCTGCTCCCTGGCCCTGGCTTGCACACCCCTGCACGGGGCAGGCGGGTGGGGAGCATTCTCTGTGGCACCCTGCATTGGGAGAGGCTCAACTGGGTGGAGTACTCTAGATGAAGAGACAAAAGCTGCAGTTAGTGCCAAGGAGATTCATAGGAAGCTATTGAGTGGGTTGGCAAAGTGTGTTACTTGTTGCACAGGAAATGTTAGTGTTTTTTTGCAAAATGTCCCTTTTAGCATTTCTTGACAGCCATTTGACTGCCTGGAATGGAGATGTATTGCTGCACTTGCTGGAAACTGAACTTCAAGCCTCGAGCAGGAATGCAAGTTTGAATGCAGAACTTACTTTATTTCCTCTTTTTTGCTGATAGCTCTGCTGGTCTGCTCCAATCCTGACACCCTGATTTGGGCAGAGACTGAGGAGACCAATTCCTTGCTCTTGAGCAGAATTGGTTTTCCCCACAGAGAGGTGGCGTGCTGGAGAGAAACCAGACAGCTGTGTGTTTCACTCGGGATACAGCTCCTGTACCCCAGCAGAAGGCATTGTCTACCACAGATAACAAAGCATCTAAAAATGCAGATGGAGAGAGGCCATTCAGCCCATCCAGCATAACACTGGGTTATGTTAAGAAAGTGGTTAGTTACTGCTGTGGTGATGATTCCTGTGATGATTCTGTTCCATCTGGTGATGATTCTGTTCCATCAAATGGATGGTATTTTAGGAGCTGGGATGTTATTTTGTAGCATCCTTGGTCCACTTCTGACCATACCATTCTCCTTCGAAAAAACGGATCTGTGAGCCCACCTGCATGGAAGTCATCAAGCACTTCAGCAGGCTCATTCCAGGTGCTTTCACTTGTTTCTCACAGTTCAGTAGAATAATAATAAAGACCATAGCCTGCTGTAGGTTGGCAGGGACAGCTGGTGGCTGTCATCTGGTGCAACTCCATTTGGTTTTATTATGGCCAGTATTCGGCTAAAGGTTTTTTTAAATTATGCCCACAGAACTGAAGTTCAGGTGTTGTGGGACAAATTTCAAATTGAATTGAGTGTGTCTAATCAGACTCCTCTTTTATTTTTTTATTTCTCTTCTCCCCTGACCCTCATAACTGAATGGAAATTTGTTACTCTTGTGCTGTCAGATTTAGTCACTCCCAAAAAGATTGTACTCCCTTGTTGGTTTTGTCTGGTGTCTCACTCTGGGGCAGTACAGGGCAAGCTGTCACCAGATCCCAAGCCAGGAGGAACCCCATTTTCAATCAGTGGTAGGTCTTTACCATGAATTACAGTGGTGACTCTACTGTGTATGTATACCAAGTGGGAATTGTGTGTTTTCATTGGCATCTTGTTTTTTCACAGCTGAGACTGTCCTAAGGACTGTCATCAGTAGCAATCCTGGCAGTTTGTGTTGTATAAGAATTGGTGTTACCTGAACTTTTGGTGGAGTTTGTACCTGTTCTTCTACAGACTGACTACACTGTTTCTGTAGAAACAAGCATGGAAGGCACTGTTCATAGTAAAGCATGTGTAACCCTGTCCCATTGTAGGTATCTACAGTAAGAACCGAGGATCTCAAGGTCTGTACAGAGGATTTGCACAAAGTACTCTCTGAAGTCCAGGAAATGAGAGAACAGCAGAACAACATGGATGTCAGACTGGCCAACATGAAGAGGTAGACTCCGTCTGTTTCGGAGGCATTTACACACTGAATGTTGCTTGTATCTAACAGAGCCTGACTCTAAATGTGGGTTTTGTATGAACTGGAAACAGATGAAGCTATGTTTTTTTCCTAAGAAATGTCATTCTGCCCCACACAACATTCTGAATCTTGGTCATACATAATTCTGTTACAGGCTAGAGGTTAAGACTGAGAGTTTGTTGACTATCTTGAGACTTCATTTTGGTTGCCGTCACCTCTAATAGATTTTAGGGCAATCAAAACAGGGTTAGATGCAGTGGGAGAGAGAGAATTAGTGTTTGGTTTTCTTTCTGATTGGAAGTGGACTTTGCACATGCTGATCTCTGCTCTCAGAAACTGTTCTGAGGCGATCTGTGTTACACTCGGCCTCTTTCCAAACACCAAGTCTTTATTCTAAGGCTTTGAGGCTCTGAAGGAATACTTCACGTCGAGATAATGGGTGGAGCAGCAGAGTATGAGAATATCCTTGCTAGTGAATCCTTGAGCATTGGTCCAGCCTACTGGAAAACGGAGTTGATTTGACCCAGATTTGATACCAGTGGCTCAGATTAACTGGTCATTAGTTATCCACAGAAGGAATGTTGCCATTGGTCTTACAAGGTACTGTGAAAGTTTGAAATCTGTGAAACTAAAGCATATAAAGTGAACTCTGTTCATCCTCTGTCTTCTCATTTATTCTGCATTGCAGAGAAAATAAGGCCCTGTGGAAAGAAGTGGCAGTTCTAAGGCAGAAGCACAGTCAACAACAGAAGCTGCTGTCTAAGGTACCATTGCAGCATCTTCAGTGCTACCATCCTTATTCCTGCCTCTGATGGCATTCTTTGCTTATGTAGAATGACAAATGACACAGAGCTGAACAGGCTGTACTAATACACATAAAATAAAGAAAATAAAAGAAAAATAAATAAAGCAAATATTCACAGTTCCTGAGTGTCCCAGAAGCAGTGCAGCAAAGAGCCACAAGCAGGGTGCTAAGGAAAAGTCGTAGTGAAAAGGATTTCAATGTGTTTGAAATCTCAGTGAATCTTACATGGGGAGAAATCAGTCAATCAAGCTGACCTGGGGTAAAAGTGGGACTGGAGGCGGTGCATGGTAGCAGAAGTGTAAAACAAGAGATTGCAGGCACATGGAATGGAGTCTGTGAAAGATCTTGGAGCAAGACAGACTTAGACCACTCAAACAGTCAACTTGGAACCCAGAAAGTATAGGAGCATCTGCACTGGAACTATTTTTCTCTGGTTTATCTCTCAGCTGTTTCTGGTCTGGAATCCTCTAGTGACTTGTGGTGTTATATTACATTTTTTTGAAAAAAACTGTCAAAGTGGGATAAATTTTCAATTCTGTTTGTAATTAACATTTTGGTTTTTGAGACCTGAACACAAATTAATTTTCAATTTACCTCTTAATTTCAAGTAAATAACTCCATAAGTTTGTAGTATATCTGAACTGGTAATTTAGTGCTATGCTTAATGTGTTGACCACTTGGTTTTGTGGTTTTGTTTTTTCTTTTTAGATTCTTCAATTTATACTCAGTTTGATGCGAGGAAATTATATTGTTGGGGTCAAAAGAAAAAGGTAATTACTTGATAGGTCACAGAATAGTGTCAGATGTGAATTTTGGGGATCTTGCAGCTTCTACAAGGAAAATACTTAAAGTACATAAAGAATATTTTGATCACTTATATTTTTTCATTCAAACTTGAGAAAGCTGTCAGAAATTCAGTAAAATATGAAATAAAGATTTCCCCTTCACTAAAAAAGTAGATTAGAAGATAATATACTATAGATTTTAAATTTGGAAGGGCACAGTTTTCAGAAATAGTAACTTTTAAAGTGTGTGACTGTGACACAAAACGAAACAAAACAAAATGCATGTTTAGAGTGCAGCTTGCCTGCTGTAGACTTACTAGAATACATTTCTGGAAGCCAGTTTTCTTAGAGGAGGAAGAGTGATAGTTCTTACCATTCCTGGACATATTTGGCATTGCTACAGCTTTTCTGCAGAGCTCTCCACTGAATCTGTGCTTTGTCCCAGGTCTCTGACAGATGCTGCAGGTGCTTCTCCCTCCAAGTACAGTCGTCAGTACGTGCGCATTCCCGTGGAGAGTGGCCAGGCCGTAAGTGTTCCTGGGAAAAGAGACAGTGGGCTGGACAGGACAAGACACAGTGATCTTAAAGGCTTCCTTGCAATTGCTAATACCATGATCTTACAGAGAAATGCATTCCCTTTGGCCATGGGTAGCCCTAAAGAGTTGCTGTGTCTGTAAGATCACACAAATCTGTACAACTAGTCAGAGACGAAACCTGAACAGGCAGTAGCAGCTGTGAGAAGAATGGAACTTCAGCACCAAAAAATCAGACCCTTTGGTTTACTTGTTCCATTTGCTGTATCCTCCAGGTGGCTTTTTCTGAACATGATGCAGATGATGAGGATGGGAATGGTACAGGTCTCATCATTCGAGATATCACTGACACCCCAGAGAATGCCAGCGACAGCCTCCTTGCTGTGGCACACACGAGTGGCAGAGCCAGGTACCTCGGAACGGAGTGGGAGTATTTTCACCTAGGTTGTTACCTAGGTGGTTGTGTTATAGTATGAGTGAGCAATATGAATTCTGAGCAGCAGCTTCTCTGAATCTTTATTTGTATTCTTGTGAGAACCCGTTTAGTTGTTAACAGTCAGAGAGAAATACAGACGTGTATGTCTGAATACATACATATAGTATACAGAAATATGGAATCTTCTGTTTCCTGAGACGCTATGTTATGAGTTTCCCTCCTTCCTAATCCCCATGTACTATTGTGCTGCCTTTGCTCTGGCAAAACGGGGTGTTTTGCTGTGCTACATGCAAGCTGTATAAGCTGTAATAACAGATATTTTCATCTGCCTTTAGGAAAGCACTTTCCTTATTTTTCCAAAGATCAGTTAGTTATTTGAATCCTTGACTGGCTTGACGTTGTTAGGTATTAAGATTTGAGATGCTAAACTTGAAATGAGGGTTAAGAGTTGATGAATTCTCCTGTATGTTGTTTTTCTTCGGGTCACATTTTAGGGAGACCCAGGCAGCTCTGGATCCTGACTTACCTCTTTGTCAAGTATCACAGCCAAATGAGTTAAACTGTGCAGAACCTATCCCACCTCTTCATGTAAATGATGTCAGAAAATCCAGTGAAATGGAAAATGTTGCTGTGGAACTCCATTCTGCACAACTGAGTACTCCAGAAGACCCTGTGTCAGTGATTGACTCCATCTTGAATGAAAACAACTCTGGAAACCAAAATGATCCATTACTGGACAGGTATTAACTTGTTTCTGGAGACTATTACACTGTTGTCACCTTGTGGGATCTTGTCAGAGTTTTAGAGGCTGTGTTTATCAGAGCATAGCAAATTAGCTTATGTTCTCTTTGAACTCTAGAATAGTGCTGTATCATTTTGTCTTTTCAGAGAAGAAATTCAGGATTTTCTTAACTGCATTGATGCCAGCCTTGAAGAGCTTCAAGCAATGCTGTCTGGGAAGCAGTATAACTTTGGTTCTGAAGCTTTGAGTGATGTGAGTGTCTTTTCACTTTTTCTTATTTCTGAAAAGTACCTGTCAAGTTGCATCATGAAATTTGACTCATAGATTCCATGTTGTAATGGGCAAGAGGGGGGAAAATCCTGAAGAGCAAATAGTTATGTATAGAATGCTACATAGCCATTCTAGAAATCTAACAGTGTACAAGGTTTCACTTAAAGCCTATTTCAGTTCATGTAGTATTTCTGTTACACATAACTCAAGGGGAAGAAAAATGGACTCACTTTCCCTTCTTGCACCTTTGTCATGTATCATCACATCCTGATTATCTGCTTGATTATGCATTATGATACGGAAAGAAACTGAGCCATATACCTGGAATCACCGTCCTCTTCTACTTCTGTGACCTTGTTTTATTTCCACAGGCTGTGAGTGTACTGCTGTAGGTCTGTGCTGCAGGGGAAGGAGTGGTGGGATGGATCCAGCTTTCAGGGGTTCTGTGAAGTTTAGTTTTAAAAACCTTATTATATGACACATGGTTTGTTTTTGTTTTCAGACACTTAATTCTGAGCTGCCAGCCCTGGATATAAGCTTAATGGAAACTTCTCCTGGTATGGAAAATGTAAGAGTAATATTTGCTTTTGTGATGGGGAGGGTTAATACAATGCTTAGAGCTAAATTTTGACCAATGCAGTTTGTGGGCAGGGAGTGGATTGATAGCACGGGATGAAGCTGCCCTAGTCATGCTGCTTTAATGTTTTCGGTTACCACTGTTGCTATAAGGGTTCTCAAGATAATTGCAAGTCTTAATGTTCCCAGCTGCAGTAATCTGCTCAGTGGGATGCTTTAAACTGCCACTTTACTTTGAGTAACATGTTCATGACTTCTGAATATACCTGCGAACAGAAGGAAGAGGAAACCAAATTGATGTCTCTTGAATCAGCTGTCTTCACTAAACATTTTTTTTATTCCCATCTATTGCCTCTATAGCTTCTGATTAGAAAAAGAAGGCTAGATGTCTTATAGGCAAGTTATAACTAGGTCTGAGGTTATAATTCAGATGAGATTGTGTTTCAGTCTATCTGAAGACTGAATGAAATGTACTAATTAGAAATATAATGCAATATACTGTATTTATTCTGAATAAATGTGGAATTTCCTCAGAGGACATACAAAAGTTCAGCACAAATTTACTTCTCTTGGTCCAGTTCCTGAAACTGACTCATGTTTACAAAAAACCCTTGGCAGTGTCATTTATATTCTAGTTCTGAAATAACATTTAAAGTAAGACTGCCCTGGCCTAAGAGCCTAGACCACAACTGAGGTACAATGCAGCTGTGTTCAACAGTGCTTGCAAAATTTAATTATATTGATGAAACAAAACTTCTCATTTGGAAGGTAAAATAAATATTTGCTACTCAGAAGCTTGTTTGGCTCTAGTAAGTTAAGTTTCTCTGTATTTCACCATGCCTTCTTTGCAGCGCTCCTGTTTACTGGCTCTCCTGCAACAATGGTCTTGTTGATCAACTGATTTCTCTTCCCTCTTCCTTTCACCTTTAATTGTTCTACCAGTCAGTCAAGACACAGATTTTGTTGTTGCTGTTGAGCATTCTAATTCTCTGTCCATTTTGCTTCAGATTTCAGACTTGACAGAGGGCACTGAAGACCTAGGAGTGAATGAGAGAGAAACAGCAGGAAGCAAAGGTGGGCAGGAAGGGAACACTGAGAGCTTCAAACTCTTCCCAAACTGTGTATTGAAATGGAATTTTTGTAGCCTGTGATAGGGTTTATCTCCTTTGGTCTGGGCTTAAAATTTTTGTGGAGACTGGGATGTTTGACTGATCTTGACAAAGCTGTGCTGCAATCTTGAGACCCCATCCTATGTCCCATGTTTGTGTTAACAATGACCCTTTTCTTTGTCTTGAATAAGAGCCTTCACTTATGTGTCAGAAGAGCCCAGAGTCTAAACTGTTTGTTTTCCCTCAGATATGCAGCTGATACAGTACAGGGCCAATCCTCTGCTTTCATTATTTGAAGAACTACCTTTGAGTGAAGCTGTAGGGAAGACAGAGGATCTGAAAAACTTTCTGCTGCCCCAGACGGAGGAGAAACCTGCTCTTCACCCTTCATCAGGTAGTGGGACTGTCTTGCCACTAGCAGCTCCAGCAAGCCAGGCTGAGCCTCTGGATGCTCTGGGAATGGGTGACCCACCTCTACTCTCAGAAGATGGTAATGGAGAGTATAAACTGTTTCCACTTTTGCTCCTCAGCCCTGTTGCTAGCTTCATAGAAGAAGCCTCTGAGATAGAAACTTCTTGAGCTTAAGAAGGCCAAGAAGTTTGACCTCTGGCCTCTCCTGCTTCCAGGGTGTCATTTTCTGCATAAACAGAAGAAAGTTCTCTTTCTACAAGCAAAGAGCACATCTGGAAAAGCTGAAAATAAGCTCAAAAAAGATCCGGTGGAAGTAAAGGCACTGGGTGGAAGGGAAGAACAAGCTCCCTGTAAACATACTACAGCATATTCCATAACTTTTTATCCAATATTCTATTGCAAGAGGAAATCTGTATCCTGTTTGTAAAGTTTAGCTGTTTGGGATTTTTTTTGTTGTTGTTGTTGGTTTGTTGGGTTTTATATTAGCTGGATAGCAATGTGGAGTGTAATATTTTAAATAGGGGTTTTACTCTTTCCAAGAGCCTGTTTCAATAGGTGGTTTGCCTACTGTTTGGAATTAAGATTTTTTTTCTTTTTTTTTTTTTTTATTTTGAGATTTGTTTTTTGATAGTTTGTGGCTACAGTTTGCATCTGCTTAGGTCACTTTCGTACTCCTAGATTTGCTCCTAGGTACAGGGAACATTTTTCCTATGGAAAATTACATTTTAACTGTGGAATATTACTTTTTAACATGCTAACACACATCCATTGCCACAGATTGTAGGTGTTGTGGTAGGAAGTGCTTGCCACCCTGCATAATGCTGATTTCTCATGCACATTGCATGGCAGTTCTTCTAGGGTAACTTGCACCTATCTCATGGATCATGTGTCCTCAGAAATTTTAGATAGAGATGTTTCACATCCAGCAGAGTCCAGGAGCTGTCCTTAAAATGAGAGGGAGGAAAAAAAAAAGTCATTGTATAACTCACATTGACACAGGACATGACATTAAGATTTCTCTTCTGCTTACAATTGCTATTTCTTCACTTGACCCTGTATGGACACTGTACTTCTTGCTGCATTTTCTGCTTGTGGGATCTTAAAGCTTAACTGATTAAATACATTTGAGTCCTTTGATAGCAAACTACAAAAACCATTGTCTGCTGACTCAAAAAGTCTTCCCCATAATTCGTTTCTACATCGTTTTCCTGACTTCTTTGAGCAGCTGTAATGCAAACATCAGCCTTTGGTTTTAGTGGAGGAGTGAGTTTTCCTTCACCAATACCAGGTTTGTATCAGTCTGCCATTAGCCCACACAAACCTGAAATTTGCTGTAGTGATACAAAACTGTAGGGGCTGCAAGAGTCCTGGAGACAGGTAGAAAACCGGTTGTATAATATCACCTGATATTTCCTACCAGCACAATTACTTGAAATTTTTTCAGTTTTAGGAATTCAGGCTACCAACAGGCTTTTTTTTTTTTTCTCTCCAAAGTTCTGACTGTGAACACAAACACAAAGTTTGTGTTGTTCTATATTAAAGAATCCAAGCTATGTGATATTCTGAAGCCTTCTAGATAGTGCATGTTATCTATGCTGGCCTTACTTAATTGGATTTGGGCTTCATTGTCAAGTCTCTTGAGTTGCAGAGGAGGATCTTGCTGCTGAGTCTATGTATATGTACAATGGCTTCACAAAGACATTTTGTTCTCATACTTCTGTAACTGTCCTTTACCTCGTGACCCTTTGTGTTTGTATCTTTTGAAATGCCTTTTGTCAAGTAGGTCTTGTTGCAGCCTTTTCTAGTCTTTCTTTTGCTTCCTTCTTGAGACAAATGGCTGAGTAGTCTCAAGACTTTGTGAGCCAAAGGCAGAGAGGGAAGAGTGAATTACACATCTGTCTTGGGTTCTGGCTTTTTTTAGTTTCTTCCCAAAGGCATCGATTTTGCCAAAAGTGAAACACTGAAAAACAGGCTTTTCTTCTGTGCTGTTTCGACAGCACAATGTGGACAACATTGAGAGGCTGATCTTCTGTAACTCTGACTTCCTGAACAGGCTAGACTGAAGTGTAGTTCCTGTCATGAATTACTGTCATGTTCTTCCATCATGGATCTCACCATCAGATGTTTGATCTGATTGCTAAATTATTTTGTAATACACTTTTCTCTCTTAAGAAGTTAAGAAACAAAGGCATAAAAAAACATGCAAATAAAAACTTGTACATCTGAGTCTGGTTTATGTGCTGGTCTAGGAAAAATATTTATGCAAGTTTCTGAAGAGAGATGGCAATGGAAAGGGGAGGGCTGAATAGCAGGAAAAACCCACATGCTGAAGTAATTAAACTCAAGAATTGCAAAACCATTTACTGTTTCTCGTACATTCTTTTTGTCTGTTACTGTATGTGCCAATACTTCCTGAACCCATTTGCTGAGTGTTCTAGAAGGGGGAGGCTTTTACATTCTCTGTGGGACCTCATTATGCATCCACTGCTGGTTCAAATATAACTGAAATGCTAAGGCTAGCCTGGTACTTGTTTTCAGACCTGGCAGGCTGAGAAAGAGGGGAGTTTAGTTTTATTATTAACCCATATCCAACATACCATGGAATCAAAGTTTATGGAAATGGACCAATCACCACTGTCAGCATAGGGCCAGGTTGGTCTTGGGCATATGTTGGTTGGGTTCCCCGGAGACAGCCTTCATGTCTGAGCACTGAGGGGACATGATATTTAGTGTTTTTTTCATAGGTAGTGATGTACAAGCTCAAAATACTGTGCTAGGTACTAGTGAAAAATGGTCTTGTGGACTCTGCTCTTCCATCTTCTTCTCATTGCTGGCATCCCCAGGCCAGGCAGTTCTTTCCCTGCCTCAGGCTTTTGTAAATCTGCCTGATCAAAGCTTTCCAGCACTTTAGAAAGCATGTTAGCAACAACCAACTGCAATGTAAATTCTGATGGTAAATAATCACCCTTTTTCTTTCAAGTTGGTGTTTCAGACAGGTTGGGACACCCAGCTGCCTCTCCCCCTGTTTGACAGCTTGGGGGGTTTCACTGCATCCAGGCACCTACCTGTCTCCTTGCCTTACTGTCCTTTCCCAAAAAGCCATTTCTCACCAGGGCTCTGCCAGCCATGCCAGAGGTGGTTCATCAGAGCAAGTGCTCTTTACACATTCCAGTAAGGAAGGCCCTCAGCTCTGTACAGTACTGAATAAAGCACAATTTCCTGGAGACAGCAGGGGAAGGGGTCAGGGAACAACTATCAATTACTCTAAGGCAAGAATATTTGTAAAAGTAAGAAATCACAGTGAAAGCAAAGACCTCAAAAGAAAAGGAACAAGATAATTTCAGAGCTCCCAGGGCTGTGTGCCCTAATCTCATGGTTTTGGTCTTAAATTATGTAACAACCTAATGAGGCTGCCTACAAATGACAGTGCAGGTGGAGCTATCTTTATGCCATATATAAGACTGTAAGAAATATGTTTCCCACAACTTCAGTGTGAGGTACACAGCACTGATGGCTCTCGTGTCCTGTACTGGGCTTCTACAGATGCAAACTGACCATCAGAAAAGGCAGCATGTGTACTTTATGGCGTGGCCTAGGATGTCTTTTATTGCATTTAATTGTTCTGGATCAAGGACTGGATGTTGGGTTACCAACAGCAAAATGCTCATATTGATTTAGCCAAATACAATGGATCAGTAGAGATTTCTGTCATTAGAAAGAAAAACTAGGAGCTGCAGAGATAGAGAAAGGCGTGTAAAATCTCCTGAATTTAATGTTTTGGTAGAAAACAGATTGCCTTCTAGATGAGTCTAGTTCTTAATTACTTTATAAGACAAATTAATGATAACTAATACTACTTTTAATTAATAACACATCTCATTACAGCTGAAAAGTAATTATTTCATAGTCTCAAGTATTTTCTACTTTGCTAAGTTCCTTTATTCTTCTCTAAGTATCTGATTGTTTACCTGCTTCCAACGTAGCCTCCAGGGAAATGCAGGCATATTTAATTGGATTCAATTAATCAGTTCAGCTGAACAGCTAAACTACAGTGTGAGAAAGGGAGATTGATCTGTGCCACAGGGTGGGATGATCAAACCAGCTGCCTACAGCTTGTGGAAATTATTTGTTTTCAAATTTTTATACCTAAATTCCCCACCTCTTAAGATGGGGTATAATAAAGAATAGAGTATTTTGGTTAGAAAGGACCTACAAGGATCATCTGTCTCATGCTGGTAGTGTAACGATTTAGGGTGTTTTATGAATCTTAATTTAAAATATAGTAGGGACCTTCACAGAAAAGTTGGCAAGGAAATTAATAGTGAGGACCTTAGTTGTTCAGCTCTTTGATAGAATTCTCACAGATTTTCTTGTATGTAATATTTGTTAAAACTTACTATTTCGAAAGCAGTGTAAGGAGGAAAAGAGGAACAAAAAGGTTCTTAGCAATAAAAAACAAAGGAAACATTTTTAAAAAGTGGAATTAAAAACAGAACAGGGAAAAAGTGTACTCAGCAGGAAATATGAAATAGGGTAGAAGTAATTAAACTTTCCTCTTTTCACCTTCCATGAGCAGTTTTGTTCTTCCCACATCTCTGACAGTGATTGCTGAGACACTGGTTTTCTGAAAAAGAGGAAGGAAAAAACATCAGCAGCTGTACTTGGTTCTCAGCAACAAAGTGCATGACGAAAGGGAAGCATTCCTGATTGATGCCCTGACTTGGAAAGATCAGGCCTGTTCTGCTCAAGGGGGAGAAGCTGCACCTTGGGGAGGATGGGGATGCTTGTGAGAGCAGCTGTGCTTATGAGTCCTTTTCTCCTCTGCAACGGTGAGTCCATGGAAAATTCTCCCACCAGGGGCAATTCCCCCCCTGGCACTGGCCAGTCTGTGAGTTTGTCCAGGGGTGGCTCTCTTTTGGGAACAGAAACTTGTCAAAAGCCAGCATGCTGCTGGCTGGGTGTTTGGCTGTGTGTTTGGCTGTGTCCAATCCAGTGTCTGTGGAGTGCAGTGGAACCTGCCCACCTACTTAGGGTGCAGCCACCCCATACATGCCGTGAGGGTTGTTCCACAGAGCCCAGCCAGCACCCAGCATGCAGGGTCTGGTGAGTTCTTGTGTTCCTGGGAAACGGGAGGTTTGAAAACCAGAAGAAAAGGGTCTATGGAAGCACAGGCTCAACACTAAGTGTGAAAAAGTTGTACTGGAACAAAGGCAACAGACCTTGTTTTTATAGCAAAATGTAAAATTTTGGACTTCTTTGATCCACTGCCGAAGTTGCTTAAATTCTGCTTAGTCTGAAGTGGTCTGTGTCAGCCGGGCAGATGAGCAGCAGAGGACAGAAGACCGTAAAAGCTGGGGTTTGCAGTGAGCGTGCCATGCTTCCCAGGAAAGGCCTGGGGGTGATATCAGGTGGTGGGGACAGGCAGCTGGGACACACATACTTGAGATAAGGGTCTTTCCTCAGCTCTAAATAATCTGCTAATTCTGATCCTGTGCTCTGCTCCATGTTCCTGTGTGTGCAGGTGCTCACCAAGCCAGGCTGCTCTCACATCCATGCCCCAGCAGTCCGCTCTCTCCCATTCATTTTCCGCATGACATGGTGGTTTTTTGTTAACCACATCCCTGAATAGACCATCCCTCACCATCTACACCATCGGCCTGTGCTTTTTGTGTGGTGGATTCCTCTTGCTGATGCTCTCAGCACCACCCAGGAGCTGCCTTCACTGCAATTGCTTATTTTTTTAGTTTCTTTTTCTGTTATTCCTGTAGCTTTTTTGGACCTGACCGGCTCTAATGAGATCAAAAGCATATGGAAGGGATCTACCACCTTGCCATGTGTCTATGTGCCTGTGAAGGACTTTGTGCTGGAAACACTCATTTGGACTGTGGAGCACGACCAGAGCTCCGGTGCCATCTTCCGGAGGGATGGGTCTGGCGACCACGTCCTCCTGTCTGAATACAGAGGCAGGCTCAGCGTCCTGAAGGACTCCCCAGGGAACCTGTCTCTCCACATCCTGAACCTGGAGATCTCTGACAGGGGAACCTACACTTGCCAGGTCACCTGGAGAGCCAGCAACAACAGCCTGGTGGCAAGAGAGATCACCACTAAACTGGAAGTTGTTAAAGGTAAACTGAGAAGGAAGTTGCACAGGAAGATAATCTTGGAAAGGCTTTTAGGGACTAAACAGGCCAGGTGGGCTGTGACCACCCACTTCAAACTCCAGCAGAAGCAGCAGAAGGTCAGAGAGAGGAATTCTGCCCAGAGTGCTGTGCCTGCAGCTCGGGCTGGGGAGGATTTGAGGCCTCTGCGCAGGGGTGAGGAGAATGTGCTGCCCCCCCTCCAGAGCGCAGCAAGAACTGCCCTGGGGTGGGGACCTTCACTATTACAGCAGGGCCAGCATCACCTGGGTCCTGTCTGCTTTGTCTTCCAGTTGCAGTGACCAAACCCATTATCAGGGCTGGCGAGCTGGGTCTGACAGTGCCGGCAGGAGCCAGGACCAGCCTGACCTGTGTGGCCAGCGGGTCCCCCCCCATCTGGTACCGCTGGTTCCGGGGAGCCCCAGGGGGGACAGCCCTGCCCCTGGGCAGCGGGGCCGAGCTGGCCTGGGACAGCCTGCAGCCCTCTGACACCGGAACCTACTTCTGCCAGGCAGAGAACAGGGCTGGGTCTGGGGCGGTGCAGCAGAGCGATCCCATCCAGCTGACCGTGAGCGGTGAGTCCCGGGCCACAGCTGGGTGGAGAACATCTGGGGCCCTTCTGTACTGGAGCAGAACAACATTCCTGCTTCTCTTCCCTGAAAGAGGAAAACACACAAAATGCCTTCTGCACTCTGGAGCACTTCTCATCACTCGCTCTGGCTTTCCATCCTCTTTTATTCCCTTCACTCTCTCCTTCTTCCTCTTAGAGGAACTGTGCTTTTCTAATGAAGAAGAGCTTTTGGGTTAAATACATCTGTTCCTCATTGGCTTTTTTTAAAAATTGTGGCTGGCTGCCTACCACAGCTGAGCAAGTTTACATGAGGCATCAGGATTTCTTGTTGACTACGAGGAACATGAGTGGTAATTCATTAGGCCTGTGCAAGCTTCTTTTGTTCCCTTTGCAGATCTGTCCACAGTGACGGTGTCCACTCAGAGGGATGTGGGAATCACGGGGATACATCACCCAACCACAGGTCAGTCCAACTCTCTGTGTGGGAGACACTCTATGTGTCTTAGGGTTGCTGGAAATACCATTTCCTAACTGGTAGACCATACAGGATGTCCTGGTTCCTGGTTTGTTTGGGTGTTTTTAAAGGGTTTTGTCATTTGTTTTCTGGTCTTGAATGAAGCTGCTAAAGTGGGAGGCAGAGCTGGTATCTCTACAGGCAGATACAAGAGATGGAAAAGCTGCTTCAGACCTGGCTGGAAACAGTCAACCTTACCAAGGGCAGTTGTTTTGAGGGAGGGCTTGTGCTTTCCAGCTTGTCTTTGTAGGATGTGGTAATTCAGACCTGGACTAGAGTAGGTCTGCTAGCGTGAACCTGAAGTTACAGTGCCCCACCAATCACACAGTAGGTTGTGGGAATCAGTATCACTGACCAGAAGCTAAGGGAAGATGTTGAAAGTTGTTTACTGCTCTTACAACAAACCCAAATGGAAACGGTGTTCAGAGGTACCTCAGTTATCTCTTAGACTGCAGGGGGCTCCACCACTACAACAGATGCATTTGTGTAAACATCCATGCATACATATAGATATTATATATACAATTTGTGTATATATAGTGTATGTTTATAATATATGTATACTCTCTGTATACTATAATGTACATATAGTCCTCATTTCTAGAGCTTTCCTGTCTTCACTGCCCTGTCAGGGTTGTGGAGACATTCTGTTTCCACCCTACAGCTTTAATCTCACATTTCCTGGTGATAAAATGTCTGGAAATGCACTGTGAGCCTTTCACCCCTCTTTGTTCTGCAGATCTGCCTGTAGCAATAGTGACTTCAGAGAGTGGTGTGGGATATCCAGAAAAAAATTACACAACTCAGAGTAAGTGGAGAGCAAAGCAAAGCTATGGAGAAAATAAGGGACCCAAACTGGCCACTCAGTAGTCAGTACCTTTAGCCTCAGAATTATTGTTCTGCCTTTTGCCTGCCAGTTGTATTAGGAGACTCTGTTGGTTGTCCTTGTGGCTCCAGTCTCCTGAAGAGATGTGAGCAGTGAGTCTGGCTGGTGCAATGTCACTCATCAGAGCCACCTCCCAAGGTGCTGCCAGGATGAGGCACATGCATCACAGCCCTGTGTCCCATGTCCCTGGCTGCTGCTGTCCTCAGGGAAGTGGTTGGAATCACTAAAGTGCTGCTGCGACCTCAGGGGGGCTTCTCCATGTGAAAGTCTTCTGCTGTGTTGCTCTAGGTTTCCAGGGGTCTCACCTCTCCCTGTTCCTGGTCATCTTGATTGCCGTGGTTTGCAGTGCTGTGGTTTTTGTTGTCATCTTCCTTATCATTTGCATTAGAAAGCCCAAGGATGGTGAGTGGAGCCTTCTAGAAAACTTGAATGTGTTCTTTCACCTTTGAGGGGCTTAGGGATGGGGCTGGTGCTGTGCTCTGGCATCATCCAGGAGCTGGTCAAATGCATGGATCAGAACAGGTGGTGGAAGATCTACAGAGGCATAGTTCATTTAGTACCTGGAGGGAAAGAGTCCATCATTAATTCTCCCTATCCCATAGGGATTAATTTCCTTTTTAGTCTTCAGATATAGGATATATTTACCAAATGCTTCTGTCTTTGCTGTAGCAATAATAGAAAATTCCTGTTCCAATGCTTTCACAGAGCCCTTGCTCACTAACAGTGCTTGGCAGCATACAGAGAATACATCAGAGCCTGGGTTGGGGTTTTGGCCTTCTTTTCCTAATAAGTAGGAAAACTGTGGAAACTTCTAGTTTCTAAACTCAACTTTGCCTTTGACCTGGGACCAGTTATTCTGCCACAGTTTTGCTACATCTGGGATATGGGTTGTTTTCATTTTCTTGGACTGAATCCTGGAAATGACAGCTATCATCCACTTACCATTCTATTTCTATTTGTTTTCTATCTTTAGAGGTCACTGTTATATCAATAAGAAACATAGCAGAAATTTTTTTGAGAATGTAAATGCAAATTATTGACACATTTATGATTATCTTTTCCAGCTCAAGTCTATGAAGTAAAATTGTGAGTATAACCCTTTATCTAACATATTGATTTATCTAACATATTGATGAATCTGTGGGGACAATATCAGAGCAGAGAAAAAAAACAAACAGTGCTACTTACCTGTAAGAAGCCTCTTAAGCAGTACAGACGAAGATGTGCAAAGTTAGCTCAGTCATACATTGTACTGATGATCTGTGGGCTTTCCACATCAACACATATTGTAAAAATAAAGATCTTTTCCTTCACAAAATAAAAGTCCTTAGCAAAGAGCGGGAGCTTTTTATTAACTCCTCATCAAAATGTGGCCTCTTGATGCCTTCTAGTGCCTCTGAAACTCCTCCTGGGCTGGAGGCAATGCTGCTGTAATGTCCAAGGTTTTCCTGCCACCTGGAAGCAGAGGACAAGAGCCATAACATAATCCAGTGGCCCACCCATGGGTTTGAATCAAATTACAAACTTGTTTAAAATCTCTATGGCTGGGGGAGATGATTTGTCTGATGGTTACTCTGGTCTCAACTCTTCTTCCACATTATATTTTGATTTCAGCCATAACTTGAGAGCAGCAGCTTCTTCCAGGTATGACAGTACAGGTCACTATGAGGACCCCATCTCGTGCGCTGACAGCAATTATGTGATGGAGCCCCTGAAAAGCAAAGAATGTGAAGAAATAAATAAGAAAAATAATGAATATGAATGTCTTGGAAACACCCAAGAATCTGAATATGAATTAGGGGATACTGTATGAAAACCAACAGTGGCCTACATGTAGCGGTCCTGAAGAGTACCTTCATTCAGGCAAAATCTATCTTCCTTATTCACCTTTGCTTCTGAAAAATAGGTCAGACAATCAGGTTTTGCTCTTGCACAATTAATGGAGCCTCAGCAATCTCTGCAGTGAAAATACCAACCTCTTTAGGACTTTTGGTTACAGACTTCTGTATAGGTCTTCTGATTTTGCTTTTCTTGGCTCTTTCTCACCACCTCTGTAGAAGAAAGCCCTTTGTTAACCAGAACATGCAGACCCCAGGCCAAGAGGGCTGTGCTATATTTACTGCCTTATATGACCAAAAGGATCTGCCTTCATAGCTTTGGTGTCTGGAAGCAGCACCAGCACCACGGGCTGCTCAGCATCCCCAGTGGCTTTGGTTGAGGAGTGCAGAGGGAAGCTGGCCTGGGAATAACCTTCTCTGATCCCTCCCATCCACCTGAAGTGCTGCACAGGTTGTAGGGTGTCCTTTTAGATGTGAGACAGCCCTTAAAGAGGCACTGAAAGACTAAAGCCAGGATGAAACCAAGAACTTTACCACACCAGGGGAGCACTATGAAAAGAAATGTCCCCTGCACCCATCGTGCTGTTAAGAGTTTTCTTAAAGGTCAAGATCTCAGAAATGTTTATTTCAAAATGAAAAGGAAATAACAGCAACTTTTGTTCGTGATGATATCTTGGATGAAACTGTGTACATGCAGCTTATTGAAAATGTGGAGAAAAAAAATGAAAATCATTAAACTTCAGAACTGCGAAGTTAGTAGATTTTGTTATAATTCTTTTTTTTTTTTTTTTTTTTTTTTTTGCCTGTGACTGTCAGTGTCTGGAATTATGCTCCTTTTTTTTTTTTTTGCCTGTGAGTGTCAGTGTCTGGAATTATGCTCCTTGGAACCCGGAGTCCTTCTACTTGAAAGCAGAGGAATCACTGTGGATCTGCTGGAGTCTGGGATAGGTTTTGGATGTGGTGTCTGGTGGTGTGTGTAGGCTGTAGCCATCTGTATTTTAGGGAACAGAAGATGTAAAAGTTACTGCTACTCCACTTTGAGTTTCAGAAATGAAACGAGAGTTGAAATGAGAGTGTTAGGAGGTGACATAAAATGAATTTTGTTATGAAAAGTCTAAAAAGACAGTGAAGGCTGAGAGGCCTCCCTCCTGAGCTGGAAGATGTCTAGGGGAGGAAAACTGTTGCAATAGTATTGTAAGGTACACAATTATCACTAGAAGAGTTTTCCAGGAAACAACAGAAAAATCATTTTTATTATTTAACATTGTGTTAATGTGATGACTAATCACAAAAGGGCTTTCCAGGGAAGGGCAGATCTTGCAGTAAAAATTGCCCTTTTTTCCCTGCATGCAGATAGATCAGAAAGAGCACTCAGAGTTTTCTTCTTCTTCAGGTATCTACTTTCTGATGGTTTGCACAAAGCTTGGTACTGAATTTCATCCCCTCACAGACTAAAATTCTTATTTTATCACCAAGAAAATGACAGCAAGTGTCTCTAGCCTGTGCCAAGCTATGTCAAAACATGAGTGTAAGGAGATGGTCCCAAAGAGCAGGGTCTGAGTTCCCATTTGCACTTATTTTTCAGGGAAATGGGGGACTTTACTGTGCCACCTCTCATCATCCTTAGATATAGTAGCAGAAGTTGCACAACAAAGAGTCACACTGATCACTTTGAGCTCTGATTCTTGAAGAAATGATGCTTGGAAGTGGATCATGCCCAGTATGCAGAAGGAAGGTGGGTACCTGCAGGGGACAGGCTGCAAGGTGCCTTACTTTCTCTCAAGAAAGAAATGGACTGGCAGTGTGATTTGGGAAGGGGAAAACTAGCAGCTACAACTCTGCTCCAGGGAGAGAAAGGTATCATGTACATTGCCTCTTCATGTTTGTATTAGTTAAATATTCTTTTTTTTTTATTTCTGTGTAATTACTGTTTCAGGAAGTCTTGCATGTTCGGTTCACAAAGTATACATCTCAGCAGTTTTAGCTTGAGATTTCTGCTTATTCCAGGGCATGTTTCCCAAAATTCAGCTTCTTTTAGAGTCCTCTGTAGGAGATAGAGTGCTGAAACAAGCTGCTACCTCAAGTCATGGACCAGAGTGTGTAGATTTTCTCTTGAAAATGGACTCATATCCACTCTTTCAATGTCACTGCTTGACTTTTAACATGTGGCGGTTTTTGTTTTCAAAATTAAGAAGCATACACTTATGGAGATTAATAAAAAAAGAGCACAAGTCAGAAAAGTCAAGAGAATGGTAAGAAAAGTCTGTGGGGATGATGGGAGGAGTGTGAAATGGAACTGGAAAGATTCTTGTAGTCTTTGTCCATCCTTTACCATTCACCTAACTCAGCAGTACAATTGACTCGTGATATTTAAAAAAGAGGATCCGAGATGACAAAGGACAGAAGAAAGGGAAGTGTTCTTCACTTGCACTCTGGTACAAGGAGTGTGGGGGTCACTCCCCAGGTGCAAGGAAGGGTGAACAGAGCTGAAGTCCTGGGAAATGGGAGGAGTTGTGTGGATAGTGGTGGTGTTCCTGATGGCTTCCATCAGCTGCAGTGGTGAGTAAATGATTCAATATATAAGAATAAAAATCAACATACTAAGAGGGTAGGGGGGAAAAAATTAATCATAGTGTCTTCATTTAAAAAAAACAGCTGCTCTCCTGTGTTAACTATGAAGCCAGTCTTTGTGAACATGGAATATGAATTCTTCTAGAACTTAATAATTTGTCACCGTTGTTCTGCTAGCATGGTCTTAGGACAAAGAGCTGTGAGACTAGGCGTGGGTGCACACAATTTCCCTTTGTGTTGTCTCATGAGCATCTGACTCAAGGTGGATTAGGAGAGGTGACACTGGAATCTTGGCTTTGGTTCACATGCCCATAAGGCAGAGCACAGATGACACTGACACCAGCATAGGAACATTTTGGGAAACAGGAGAAAGATGCTTCAACAAGTTGCATGCAGCAGCACAGAATTGCTCCTGGCATTTAGAAGAAGTGATTGAAGTATGTGCCCTATAGTCATCACCAAATAAACAGCTTTGCAGCTTTCTGGATCTGTCTCCCAAACAACTTGTGAGTGAATATAGCAGAACACAACTAGTGCCTGTCTGAGGAGGAGGGGAAAAGAGGAGTGGGATAAGGGGCTAGAGGGTAAGCCAAGACCAGCTAAATTCAGGTAGTTTCCTACAAGAGGCACCTCCCAGAGGAGCTGTGGTCTCCACGGGCAGATAGCTGGAAAGACTGTGAGCCTGGTACCACAAAATCTCTGCCCACTTGAGTGCTCAGCAGAGTGCTTCTCTGGTTGAAGCAGGCATAGTCCAGGGTATTTAGGTCAGATCTGAGATTCTTTACAGCTAGAGCACAAAGATTGGGCTTGGTCCACCCTTCCTGTTCCAAATCCAGTACTTCAGAGCAGAGCCCTGAAGGCTCCTGCCTGCATGGTCTTTAGTGCCACCAGGACAGCTGGTGCTGGCAGGCTGGGCAAGAAGATGCTCAACTGTTTTAGAAAATGGGCTAGAATATGAGTTAACCATTTTTCTGTTATCATGCCTTATAAATAGTACAAATCCCTCTGATCAGTCTTCTAATCTCTAACACAGCCCTACTAGTTTTTTACCTGATCCATCTGTATTTCGCTCCGGTAGGAAAATTCATATTGTTTGACTGTAAGACTACATCCCAGTTTAGCAAGTGTCACTGGGAGGAAATACTTCTTTTAAAAATGCTGTCTCAGGGATTTTTATTTCGCTGAGTTTCTCCCATTCCTTCCCATCAGTTCCCTTCTGGAGTCACCTCTGCTAGTGTTGAAACTGGTCACATACAGAGTGCAAGGAATCAGTGGAGGACAGCAGCTGTTTCATGGCACACAGCAATGCAAAACAATACGGGAAAGATGTTTAAACAAAATTGTGTCCAGATGAAGGCACTGAATAATGAACATACTTGAACTTGAATGCACCAAGTGCACTTGAGTGTGTTTCTGAGGAGTTTTCTAAATAGCTTCAACCCTTAGTTTTTCTTCATGCAAGTCTGTGAAAAAAGAAAGAAGAGAAATAGAAAAATCTTTAAAAACTTATAGATCAAGGAGTTGTGTTTCACTGGGATGTGAGGTTTGAAGAACAGAGCTGTGCTTGCTCTCCCAAAATAATCTGGTAGAGGAAAACCAAGGCTCAATGTCAGAAACAAGCTCGTGCAATGCTTCCACATTGCTTGGAAAGTCAAGGAGCAGTATTGGAGTGTAAGAGCTGGGGCAAGACAGCAGGAATGAGAGCTGCTCCTTAAGGTCTTGTGAATGCTGTGATGCTGCCACCAGGAGTAGGATTTGTGCCTCTCTATACTGAGAGGAATTGAGAACTGGAAATTGTCCAGAGACAAACAATAAAAATAGCCATGTGGTCAAAGCTATTGTTAACTTCCCTATGTTCAGTAAAGTGGGGACAGGCTCTGGTTTAGCCATTTGTGGTCTGCAGCACATCTAACGGGTGGCCACATGTTGGCTTCCACCACCTAGTGGTTCCTGTCTGTTCTAAGGGTGTTCTCTCCTGCTGTGTTTTATTTCTTCCCTTCAACTGTTGTTCCCTGCAGCCCTCTTGGATCTGTCTGGTCTCCATGAGATCAAGGGTACATGGATGGGATCTGCCACTTTACCATGTACCTACATGCCCTCAGAAGGTTTCACACAGCAAACGCTCACCTGGAGCCTAGAGCGGGACTACAGCACCGCAACCATCTTCCGGAGGGACGATTCTGGTGACCATGTCTTGTTGTCAAAATTCCGAAACCGGGTCAGCGTCCCAAAGCACAGCCCAGGGGACATCTCGCTCCTGATTGAGAACCTTGAAATCCCTGACAGTGGACACTACACCTGCCAAGTCATCTGGAGGTCTGAAAACAACAGCTTGATAAAAAAGGAGATGACCACTATGGTTAAAGTTGTCAAAGGTAAATCCAGCAATAAATCCCTGCTCTAGTGTAACCAGTCCAGCCCACAGAGTGTGTAGGAGAAGCAGCAGCTGGTCGTAGGATAGTGTTTCACACCATACTGTCCTACCTACTTTTAGGCTTCATGTTGAGGCTTCCTCCTCCCTTGCTGTGTTAACCCTTCTTCTCTACTTATGGAGGTGTAGAGATGGACTGGGGAAGGGGCATCACCCCAGTCTGGATCTGCCCATGGTCACTTGAACCTGTGGTTCTTGAGATAACATCCAGATCTGGTTCTGGTTTTGGCTGCAGGAAGCCAGCATCTCTGCAGTTCTTGTAGCAAGTGAGACATCCAGTGAGTGTAGCGGAAGACAGATCTGCCTTCTCCCCTCCTGAGCACCGTCCAGCATCACCTGGGTCATGTCTGCTTTGTCTTCCAGTTGCAGTGACCAAACCCATTATCAGGGCTGGCGAGCTGGGTCTGACGGTGCCGGCAGGAGCCAGGACCAGCCTGACCTGTGTGGCCAGCGGGTCCCCCCCCATCTGGTACCGCTGGTTCCGGGGAGCCCCAGGGGGGACAGCCCTGCCCCTGGGCAGCGGGGCCGAGCTGGCCTGGGACAGCCTGCAGCCCTCTGACACCGGAACCTACTTCTGCCAGGCAGAGAACAGGGCTGGGTCTGGGGCGGTGCAGCAGAGCGATCCCATCCAGCTGACCGTGAGCGGTGAGTCCCTGGTCTCCAGCTCCTCATCACCTCTGGACAAGACTGAGGGGGGAGTTTCATTTTTCATAATGCCATTAGACACATAATGCTGAATATTAATTGTGTCTCACCTGTCACCTAGAGAGGAAACCACATGGTCTGGCATTCTCCCTGCTTCAGTGTGCCTGATCATTGCAGGGAGCAGGAAAATGTCCCTGTATCCCTGGGGAGCCTTACAATTCCTCATTCCCTTACAATCCTTCACCCTCACACTTTACAGGTCTGCCCACAGCAACACCAGCACCCAGGAGGGATGCTGCTTCAGAGAGACCCCCCAGTGCCACAGGTGAGCAGAGAGTGCTGGGAAAGACGGGAGCCCAGCTGGTAAGGGCAGGTTGGTGAACACTGTCTGCAGACCAGACACCAAACCTGGCTGCCACAAGGCATACATCCCCAGCCTCTCAAGCATCAGTTTTTTGGAGAACCGTTCATTCCGGATGGAAAACAAACAAACAAAAAACAAACAATAATAAAAACAACACCAACAACAACCAAACAAACAAAAAACACACCACAAAAACAAAACAAAACAAAACCAAAACCAAAAAAACACCCAGCAACAAACGCAAGAAAAATCCAATTTTAAGAGCATTAAGTCCAAGTGTTAAAAACCCAACTGGTTTTTTATCAGGCAGGAGCTGCCCTCCCGGCCACCTGGCTGCAGGCCTCAGGAGGGCGATTTTTGCCTGACTTTTGCTTTGTTTTTCTGCCCAAAAGGGGCCAAAACCACCAACACTGACCCAAGCCCTGTGGAGCATCTGGGTCTGGTGGCTGTCACAGGTTTTGTTTAACAACCCTCACTGGGTCCCCTCACTATCACCCCTCTGCTCTCAGCTGGGCAACCTTTCCTGCTGTCACCCTGCTCCTTTGTCCCTCACAGGTGCTCCCCAGGCCACCCCAGCCCTGCTCATTGCTGCACTGGTGGCCACAATGGGCACTGTGACCGGGGCAGTACTGGCCATGCTGAGGCACCGACAGCAAAACAAGGACCGTGAGAAACATGGACAGGACAAAGATGGGGACAGTGAGTGAAGTGAAGGGGACAGGGGTGGCAAGAAACCCAGGGCATGGGTGGTGGAGGGCAGCCCTGGTCCAAGGGATGGGGCGGGAGGGCTGGCTCCATCCCCTGCTTCCCCCTCTTCCCTGTTTCAATCCCAGCCCCAGCTGGCTCCTTCTAGGGAAAGGCAGGGTAGGAGGGCTATTCCTGAATTTGGGAACATCTGGGAGCAGCTGGTGTTTTTTCCTATGGCACAAGAAACATGCTGATGCACACCTTTGATTCTTCTTTTTTTCTCCAGAACATCTCTATGAAGTTGCTTTGTGAGTTCAATTTTTTCACCCAGAACAATATGAAGACTTTGAGTGCATGACACTGATCTCTGCTCCGTGAAAAGCCAAAGATTTCTTTGACTTGGGGGGGTGCCTCTGTGGTACCTTGACAGTCCATTTGGTCAGCAGCATGAGGATATGAACATTTTAGTGCAAGAAGCAGCAAGGGGGAGTCTGTATTCTAATTTGTCAGAACAAGAGACAGATTCTGGGTCCTTTGATCTGCCCTGCACATGCCATGGAAAAACTGCTGCTCTCTGTAGTAACTAATCCCAGTGCTTATCAAAGTATTATTTCGTGCAATTTCTGTTTGCTTACAGTAATATGAACTTGTCTTCTGCCCCGTCCTAATCTCAACCTTTAATCCTTTTATATTATTTTCCCATTCATGGATATATCTGAGCCATCTGTAGCCTCACACTGTACCGTTTTTCCTTTCTATTGCTGGTGGCTACTTTCCAAAGTGACTCTTGCTGGTAACTTTTTTAACTGTAACATAGTGCCATGAGAGTTTATGGCACCAATGTTAACTGTTTATTGCTTCTTTTTGTCACTCTTTCAGAGCCTCCCAGGCCCTCACTAGATTGATGTAAATTCTGCTCTTTCACAGATTTAGTACTAGATTTTGTCACCAACAAAGATGTAAATCAAATTGCTTCTGATTTAGTCATCCCTCCCAACACCATCTCTCTGTTGTTTCAGCATTAGCACTGCAGATCTCACAAGACTGGAAAGTGATGTGGAAGCCCCTGTTGAGTGCCTGCACAAGGAGACAAAGTCTAAGACTGAACCATCCAGTCCCACTTTGACCATGAAAGGCAATGGCCATCACAGCATCAGGAAAAATCCTGAGTATGAGAACCTTGTAAATGCAATGGAATTGGAGTATGAAATAGAAATGATTTAGCAGAATATCTGATTTCCACATGAGCAGCCATGCAGGGCTGCAGATATTGAGTGGTAAACTTTACCAAAGGAAACTCTTCTTCCTGTCTACCTTCTGCCCTGATATATAGACCAGTTTTGCTGCTTCCTTTAGCACAGGGGTACTTCATAACCTCCTTGTCAATTTGGCAAACAAGGCCCTGGCATTTGATGCAGAAACCCTCAGACAAGTGGCTGTCTACATGCTTTCATAGAGTGAATAATTTCCAAGCAGTCTAAAGGAGAAAGGTGAGTGCCAGCAGATCTGGAAGAGAGGAAACACGGATGTCTTTAGCATGTAAATGAAGGTTTAGGTGGGTGAGATGCTGCTGGCCAGGAACAGCATCTCTTAAAGCCCTCACTTAAAACCCTCTTAAAGCATCTCTTAAAGCCCTGACTGCGAGGAGCCAGAGATTGTGCTGGAAATGAACTTTACAGTGAATCCTGCTTGTACATTCTGCTTGTCCTTGCACCTTTTTTGTTAAAGCATAGTAAAGGGACTGTAGAAGGCTGGTTGTGATGCCCCAGGAATGTCATTTTCTATGAGGCTGGAGCTTGTTGATGAGGGAAGAGAGAATGTGCCTGCAGGAGGGGAGCTTCTAACTGCCACCTGGTGGTTTTCTTATGGAAGAGCAGAACTGGTGCTGAGATCTTGCTAATGTTTCAGTTTTGCAGTGTAGGGGCCAGAGGCATAATAAAACAGATGGAAGATTGAACAAAGGACCGAGTCAATGTGTCTTGTTACAACAGAGATATTATTTTTTTACCTATGTTATTATAGGGATGCTCTGAACGCTCATGTGTGCACTATGCCTTGAAAAGTGCTTGATTAGCTCAACATATTTTGTTTTCCAGGCCAAATATAAAAGTCTCAAAAGGACTCTGTTGCACATGAATTCTGACTTATTTGGTATTTCATCATCCAGTGCCGTCATTTTTCTGTTGCTTGTGAATTTAGGCTTATTCTCAGTCTCCTGGTGTAGTGCTGCAGAAAAGGTGGGGGGTACAGTCTGGCCATGTTTTAACTTGAAGTTTTACTTGGGTTTCCCTTTAAAGAGGAGAGGGCAGCATCGTCATCCCACATCAGACTCCCTGCATGAATGCACCTTGCCACTGCTCCCAGAGCTGGATGCCAGGGCTTTAGTTCTGCTTCCACACACTGAATCACAAACCCGTGGCCATCTACTACTGCAGTGAGAGCTCAGCAAGCCACAGGGCACCAACACTGCTTAGACACACCAGTGCTTAAGGGAGGCACCTTTTTAGGGGTGAAGGTTTGCCATTAGCACCTTTCCTCCAGATGCTAGTTCTAGTTTGTGTAGGAATTTTATCAGAGCAGAGCATAAAGTGTTACAGTACTAAATGTCTGTCAGAGGCTAGAAGAACTCTGGGGATGCCAAGTTCCTTTTGACAAGAGCAGGAGGGCTCCATGCTGAGCTGCTCTTGCCTGCAGATGAAGTGGATTTCGTGCAATATCGTGTTATTCAACAGCCTGGTTGGCTTCCTCGTTAATCATTTGCACCTCACACACACTGGTGCTGCTGGGCTGTTATCTGCCACACGATGCCCCGTCTGTCTGTCTGTCTCTCTGTCAGCTGGATGCCTCCAGGTAGCGGCGCTCTGTCCTTTGGGCTTGGCAAGGAGAGGAGGTGCCACTTGGCTTTATCCAGTCTATAGGGAGAGTGGTTGGGTTTTATTAAACAGATCAGTGTGCAGCTGGGGGGGGCCAGGGAAGCAGGCCAGTCCTGGGTTGCACAGCCCTTCTCCCTACACGGACCTGGACCAGCGTGGCTCTTGTCTCCACTACCTGGCTTTTCCCTTCCTGGGTCAGCAGCCCGATAGCAGCTCACAGAGTTTTGTGGCCCAAGTACTGGGAAGAAGACCTTTGGCACTCCGAATTCTAGCAGCACCTCTTTTTCAGGACACTGGGTGATAATCAGGCAAGATCAGAGAGAAACAGAGAGAAGTCTCCAGCTTGCAACATGACGGTTTTGTAAGCACAGTGATGGACACACAAGGACAGTTGTGCTCACACAGGGCAGAAGCCTGTGGTGCAAGGTCAGTGCTGTGTGGGAAGGGAACTGAAAACTCAGCTTCCCTTTCCTCACCTGAGCAGATCCAGGCCAAAAACACAGGACATGGTGCTCTCCTTTCCCCCCACCAATGCCTCATTAGTTTTCAATCAGCCTACTGTTTTATGCAAGATTTCCTGTCATGATAAGCTCACAGCTCCAAATTCTTTCATTGACTATGTAACACCATGATTTCTCTAACTTTTGATTCCTCTAAGCACTGATCTGCCCTGAGGTGGTCCTCAGAAGAACCTGAAGCCTGGGAGAAGCTGCAGAATACAATAGAAGTAGCAGATTGCCCAGATGGTATGTATCTTGTGTTGTCACTGCCTCTAGTTTGGGCAGAAAAATGGCTTTGCTCATAAGCAGCAGAACAGTGGAAATACAAAAAGCCTCTGTCCAGTGCACAGGTTGTTGTTTCTCTTTACGCAGCAAGTATGTGATTGTTTTTTTAACTTGTTCTTGGTATATTTAGTAGTAAAAACTGTTGGAAGCAGAACACTTCTGGAAGTCAGAGGGCTTTCCTGCGTTGTATTACCATCCAACAAGAGAACTTCTCCTTTCCTTGTGCTGGTCATTCATTGGGTGACATGATTTATCTGAGCACCGTCTCTGCTGCAGTACAGAAGGGAAACCTCAGCCTCTGCCCTGAAACTCCACTGCCTCCAAAAAAACATGCTACTTGTTGTGTCCAGCACAAAGTCATGAGACTTGCAGCTCCCCTTGCTTCAGAGCAACTGAAGTACACACTCAACAGAAGGGGCACATTGCCTTTTACACTCTCCCAGTTTGCCTTGGCCTCAGAGCCCCTCTGAACCTATCATTCATGGAGGAGGAAGTCTAAGCGAAATATGTTCCACTGGTAATTATTCTTGTAAGAGAGGAAGGAATTATCTTTCCTCCCCCTCCCCCCAGCTATCTAAAAGGAACAAGGCCCTGGGGCAGGGGGTGTTATTTAAAAAGCAGAGGGGCAAATTCTACTGAAAATAAAAACTGGGACTGCTTAAGAAAACAATGATGAAGAGCATAAATGAACACTTGGCTAGCTGTGGCACAGGAGAGGTTAGGTCTGTTGAAACCTTGAGGTCTGTGATGGCAGATAGGGTTGGGGTTGACAGAGCTGCCATTAAAGATCCATGGGGGACAAAACAAATCCTAAATTAGAGTTTGTTCTCTTTTGAATCTGACTTCAGTGATAAAGATCAGGGTGGCTATCTCTGAGTCACAAGTAGGTGCTTTAAGAGAGACCACGGGAGTGTGAGTCATGAGGAGTAGGACCATGTTTGTCCAGAAGTACACTATAAGCCCTACCGGTCAGACCTTTTCAAAAAGCAGAACACAGTTTGCCTAGGCAATGATATAAATTCATTTGCCTCAGCTTTGTAGAAACTCCAGCTTCTTCATGTTAGACAAGAAATAGTTGTAACAAAAGGCCCAAAAGCTCAGCATTAAAGTTTATCAATATTCTTAAATGTTGCACAATTTGCAGGTAGTGCTGTCCTAAAGCAAGTCAGTAGGGTCCTGGGATTTTTTATTAGTTTGAGTTTTCACTGTTCAGTGCATTCAGAGAGTCTGATTTGTCCAACTTGACACATTTGATTGAGCAGGATTATTAATTAACAACTTGCTAGCTAATGCTGTGGAGAAGAGGAGCACAGTGTTTGTCTGCTAAGAGTGAAAAGTCAGGGCCATATTCTCTGCTTCTGCAATGCAGATGAGTTGAACCCACACTACTGCTGTACAGATTTGCCCTTAGGAAGGGTGCCACCCCCTCAGGCACTTCCAAAATAGGGGTGGGAGGGAAACCTCACAGAACAAGGTTAGACTCAAGCACTCAGCACTGGTGGGATGGGTTGTTCAATACCTCACTGGGTCTCTGGAGAGGAGCAGGATACTGACAGGTGGGCTTCTGCTGGAGCAGGAGGAAGGAGCCGCTGCCCTCACCGTGCCGCCGCGTTGCTCAGCAAATGCCTCACTTGGGGTATTTGACAAACTGACACTCTGCACACTGAGTGTCAAACTCAGCTTGTCAAATACACGCAGTGCTGCACTGCAGCTCTTGGCCAGTGTCACAGAGCTCTTCACTGGAGCACCATCCTGGCCAAAGAAAGAGGGAAAAGGAGCTGCTGTTTATTTCAGAGGCTTTTTTCCAGTTAGCAAAACCTACTGTTGACCCTCCTGATTGTCCCCTAAAGTGCTTTGAGTGAGAGAAAACCACACAAGCAGATAAGAGAAGACATAGCTAAGTATTACTGTGTCCTTCCTGGATGCTGGTGGTTCAGAATTTCAACCTAAAAAAAAGATTAGAATTTCTGATGCCATGTAACTCTCCCAGGAAAATGCAAAATAGGTCCTAAACCACATCCATTCTGCATAACACTATTTTAATGTCATTCATATTCCTGGCAGGCCAAGCCCAGGCAAGTTTTAATCATGGTGCTTCTAGCTTCTTTCCCAGTTCCCTGATCTTAATTTCACATAACCAGCAGCATCAGTTTGAAGAAGCAGCTGCACTATTTTTAGTATCAAAATGGATATGTTCATTATATTTTGGAAGGTAGGTCACCGAAGACGTGAAAGTAGAATTCAGCTGAAGTATATTAACAGCATTATATAGCGGGCAAATTATTAACCCTTTTCCATCTCTAACTTCTGCAACTTTATTTTATACAGAAGATCATGGGATCCAATCTAATAGTGTACACATAGAAATTTACCTGGAAAGGGCAACTATTTTTCATGTGAAAGTACAAAGTAAAAAGGGTCATGCCAAAGACATATTATTTATATGCGTTTCAAGACCAGCAGAGTGTGAAATAAGATTTAACAGCAAGGGAACAGCTATAGCTTTAAAGATAAAACCAGTTTCTAGACTAAGTGTCTACAAAGGCTTTGCAGTTCTCGCATTCCCCGTCCTCCACATCCTGCAGTGGGCTCTGCAGCAAGTATCAGTGACCAGCCTTCCCTCAACTTCAGTGCTGATTTCTCACAGTGGAAGATCTGGCCTTGAGAACGGGAGGAGGGGAAGAAAAAAAGAAGAGAGCACAGCTTCTGCAATTGCATCTTAAAATAATCCCTCCTCTTGGCTTTCTGAGGGGAAAAACAGCCACTTGAAATCTTGCTGTAAGCAACAGATACAAGGAGACTACACAATGGAGATAATTCTATCAGAAGATAGGAATGGATCTTGCTGCCCCACCCCATCATGATAATATCTGATCTGAATGGACTTGTCATTCTCAGAGCGTTTGTTTTCAAGCCAAAGTGGGTATTTCCAAGTAAAAGCTCAGTGTTCTAAAACAGACTGAATAATCAGCTGCGTACTCTGAGGGGAAAACAAAGAGCTCTTCCTTTTGCATTCTTCAGTCTTTCCCTTATCAAAGTCACAAAAAGTCCCCTTCCAAGCCACATGTAATCTCCCAGGTATTTTTACAAGGCTGTCAGACTGCTCTGCAACTTGTGATGAAAATAAACAAAACCTAAAATCACTGGAGGCTTGACTCCAAACCCACTAACAGCATGCACAGAAGCATGGCTGCAATGGCTTTCTCATGCTGAGCAGCAGTGCCCCAAGGTGCAGGCTGCACCCATTCCAAGAGTTGCATTTACGATGCAGGATTTGAACTGGAATCAAGGCCATCTCTGTTTTCTACCCATTGAAACACAAATTGCACCCTGTATTGAAAGCAAGAATCCCCACGGATCTGTGGGCAAGGAGTTTGCTTCTCCTAGCAGCTGGAAGCCTTCATTTTACCAAAGTCAAACTCAGACAAGGCTTTGCTGTTGCAAGCTGCTGTTGGATACTATCCTGCTCCATAAAGGATTTTCCTGTGCTGGGAGCTTTGCCTGACACTCGTTGGAATGTTTGGCTCAGTAAGGTGGATCTCAGGTATCAGGCAGGCTCCAGCAAAGCCTGGAGCTGCAGCCCAAAGGGCTTACTTCATCACAGGCAAGTTGGGCCATATACTCAAACATAGTTCTTTGTAGCACATCTGCTGACTTGGGCAAGACAGCAAACAATACAAAAACAGAGCAAGAGAGTGCAGCCTGTTAATTAATAACTCCTTCTCCTCAGCTGACAGATATCAAAGCATCTCCATGGCTGCCCCCTCTGCTGCAGGGGACAGTTCCAGGCTAAGGATACTATTGCTGCTGAGGCCATGCTCTGCTTTCCAGGAGGTTGTGTGTGGGTAAAGAGGGTGCATCTCAGCAGCATACAGATCAGCATACAAGCTGTGCACAGCAGCACCGGGCAGCAGCTTTTTTGACACCTTTGTCCCCACACTCATTAAAACTAGGGGGTGATGCTCTCTCCCTCTGGCTCTAGAGTGACTGGGTGGTCCCTTGCCGTCTCACCTTGGGCTTCCAGCTGTCTCTGGGATGCAGTTTGCCAGGCGGTGTGGGGAGCAGCTGCACCATCCTATGGAAAACTCCTAGAAACCGTGATCTGGCATGCTCAGCAATTGTCCCAGCTTTGAAGAGGATCTAGGTGAAAGAACACCCAAAGTGCTCCAGTGAGGACTGTCCCTAAGCAACTGCAGGAAGCAAAAAACAGTCCTGTTCCCACTGCCACCATCTGTGCTGCCTGTGCCGTCCTGTGTACACTGATTTTTTTTTTTTCATTCCTTTTGTAGTAAGACTAAAAGCAACCCTCCTTGCTCAGCCCAAGCAGGACATCCCCCCTTTGCCTAGCCCTGCTTCACAATATTCCATTTTGTCCTACAAGTCAGACTCTTCAAATTTTCTCCAAAAATGTAATTTCCCCCCTCCTGACATGGTGGTTTAGACCCCAAATCCTGGGGAGATTTTCCTGTAGAACCAAAGAGCAAACCTGCCCACAGAAGCATCTGGAGGATGTGCCAGTCCCACTGGGTAAGCCCATGGGAGCAGGTGGACCTGATGGCAGATGTGCTGGAATGCTGAAACCGTCACCCCACGGCTTGCCCACAAGCACCCAGAAAGGGCCCAATAACCCCCCCCCCTTGCCTCCCTGCAGCCCCCAGCCCCTCCGTGCCAGACTCTGCCCCCATGCCTGCTCCCACCCCTTGTCCAAGGGGAGGTAAGAGGGTGCAGTAAACCTTTGTCTGCCGTCCTGGAGCCATCGTGACTGAGCAGATAGGAACTGAAGAGAAGAGTGATGCCTGGCTGTGATACTGCCTGTCTCTCCCTGATAAAACCCTCCTCCATCCCACAACTTCCCCTGCTCTGTGTGCGCTGTCTCATCTATGACTAATTTAGATCAAAATCTCCCTACTGTCAGCAACTCACCTCAGTGTGCGTGTGAGCTGGGGGGAGTGCGCTGATGTGCAGCCCTGTACCCACTAGGGCTGCGTACTCACCGCCCATGCAATTAATGGTGGTTGATCCTCATCAGCGACTCACGGTACCTGGATGATGTGCAGCTCTTGACCCATCCAGCTCCACCACTGTGCCCCTAAAGGGAGAGACCAGAGAGCAGCCAGGGGTCACACTCCCAAGCCCAGCTGGCTTGGGTCCTCCTGAAGCTCCGGGTGGAAGGTGAGGACAGCTCTCTGCCCCTCCAGGAGCACAGACTGCCCACAGGTTTTGGTGTCACAACCCCTGTGGTCCTCTCAGGCCTCCCAGAAGAGACATGGGAGGTCACCCCCAAGGAACTGCTCCTCCCCTGTCCCCAGCCACCCTCCTGCCAGGCAGGACAGGATGGGGAGCTGGCACCTACTGTGCTGGGCCTGGCCTAGGGCCGGCAGCAGGGCCTGCCCAGGAGCCCAGGCCCAGAGCTCGTTTTTGAAGGGGACGTTCCTCCTTTGAGAGGAAGCTGCAAATGGGGAAGATAAGGCTGAGGTTAGATAACAGGAAACGTCTGGATGTGAGTGACAACACGTCCAGGTTGTGAAAGCAGCTCTCCCCATCCTGCTGCCAGGGCACAAAGCTCACAAGTGGGGTACTGGAGGTGCTTCACCTCATGGGCCCCTCGCCCCAAGCTGCAGAAGCACAGCCCAGCAGCCACAACACCTGCCCCAAGCCACCCACCTGGGGAGGGCCATGGAGGCAGAGGCCACCCACCAGAAAAGTTTTGGCTCAGAAGATGGAGACATTCCCATTCCCTACCCAGATGAACCTCTTACTGTTCTGGCTGCACATGGAGCAGGGCTCTGCTCCCAGGGCAGAGCTGGCTCTCCAGCCCAGGCAGGTGGCTTTGCTCCAAAAGGTTCCCTGCAGACCTCCTCTCCCTTTAGAACACACGGGTGCAGGCAGCCGTGCTCCTGCTCCCCAGGCAGACAGCACTTTCCCATGCAGAAAAGTGAAGACCAGGACTGTGTTTACAGTTACAGCCAGAGCAAGGTTCACTGTTTCTCACCCCCTTCCTCCTCTCCTGGGCCACCTACAACACAAGGTGCTCCAAGGCACACACCTCATCCCCTCACATCACTGGTGTCACCTCACCATGGAGGGGCACAGGACCAACAACATAGCTCTGGGAACAGAGGCCAACAAGCTGCTGATGGAACAAGCCAGCAGTGCAACAGGTGATGCAGAAGCCAAACTTACTCAAAAAAAAGCACAAATTTTAGAGAGACATTCCTGTTCTCTTTAGGGAAGGACATATGTAGCGTATCTCTTCGGGCCAGGACTCTAAATACACCTCTCTTTGGGTTATCCCAAGCACGTTTGCCATCAGTTCGCCACACCAGTGTGATGGAGACTTTGGTATCCTTCTTGTAGGACTAGTGAGCTCTTTCTTTCCAGTTTTTTCCTCTTCCAGCATCCCCACTGCTGCCAGCTCCGCAGCCAAACCCCATGGAGAACCTCCAGTGCTTGCTGCTGAGGCTCAAGTTAACCTAGCAGCTTTCAGTTATGTTATCAGCATGCTTGGGCTGCAGCCATGTATTTTATTATGTTCCTGCAGCTCTGCCCAAACCCCTGATCTGGAAAACACTTGCTTTATGCCTCCAAATAACTGCACGCTGAGCTCCCTAGGAGTGCTCACAAGCTTCTCCTAAGCCTGCAAATGGACACTGGTGCAGCCAGCCTTCCAAATGAAAGCAAAACCTGGCTCTCCTGCCTGAGGGATAGTTAGCTAATGAGGAATACAGTTACTGTCCAGTTCCTCTTTCATGTGCCTGTGCAGATTAAAAGAGGAATGGAAAGGCCTGAGTAGCTTGGTTTTATTTTTTACTTTGGTTTCAATTGGGTGAAAGAAGTAGGCTTGTTCGGGTAGGGTGGTTTTTTGGTTGGTTGTTTTTTTTTTTCACTCTTTTTTTCTCTTTGTATGCAAAAGACTCTGAAATGGGTGAACTACCAGGTCATGGTCTATGGCAAGAAAAAAGGGCAGACCTTTTATTTCTATTCTTTGTGGGGATACAATACAAAGGAAGTGCTGAAAAACAAAATGTTAGGTCACTCTCATTAGAACATAAGCCAGTGCTGAATTCAGAAAATATGAGTGACTGAGAAAACCCAAAGCAAAAGCTACTACATTCTATAATTTCTAAAAGCTCAGACCTAAAATCAGATCCCAGATCCTTAGCCCATACCCATCTCTAGCAGACATCCTCCCAATTATCTTCTCACACAGAAGTTAACTATGCATCACCCCTCATTTTCTGCTATGTGAACCAAAGATTCAAACAAATTATTCCTTTTTGCTAGTTTCTACACTACATTTACAATAGGATGGAAAACTATGAGATGACTGGCACATTTCCAGAACCAGTCCTGATGTACAACAGTATGGATCAGGATTGGTTCAGGCCCCTAGCCAAAGAAACAAAGGCACTCAAGACTACATATGTGTGTGTATATATGCAAAACATAGATTATTCAAATGCTTTCATTAGAACAGGAGCAGTGTCAACACATTCCTCCATGATTAAATTGCCCCAAATAAACTGCAACGCTCAGTGCAAGACTGGCTTCATCTTCACGGCAAATATCCCCATACTGTTCTAAAGCCAATGTCAAAATGCACTGCATTTGTTATCCAGAAGATAGAGCGGTTAATCAAAAGGAACTTTTTTGGCCACTGCATCTCAAAAATGAATTATGAAAAGCACAAATTTCAAGTGCTCAAATACAAGGTACTAGATCTGCTGATATTTAGGTAAAACAGCCCTCTGGCAAGAGGTGTGGGTGCCTGGGCTCCAAACTGCAGACTCCTGCAGAGAATGTCCTGTGGATCTTAGGAGTTTAGGAGGCTTTCTACAAGTCTGGTGATTTTGTCCTGGCCACATGGAGCAGCAATCCTTGAACATCTGAGTCATGTGTGGTAAAATGCTCCATTTGGTGATCAAATTATTAGTGTTTTTACAAGTCCAAGTCAGGAAACAGGCTAATAAAAACAAACAATCAGACAAAAACAACAACAGAAAAACCCAAACCAAACATGCCAAAACCCAGTAATGAAACTGAATCAGTATGAAAAGCAGAGTGTCCTCGAGCCAGGACACCCTGCCTGGCAGTGCACCTCATCCCTACATAGGACAATGCTGATGCGCAAGGTGGATATTCCACAGTGAAGCCGATTTCCTCTGTAGTTTGCAAATGTCACCACATACCCCACTCTGTGCAACAGCCTTAAAATTGCACTCAGCATTTCCTAACCAAGTGAGTTTTTTCAGTCCATTTGCAGCAGGCAGCCCTGCAGCTTGCTCCAGGAAGAGGAAGAAAGGAGGGGGAGAGCTGGGGGGATTACAGACTGCCAGCAAATACTGCCTCAGAGGTTTCTGCATACTGTTCCCCAAACCACAAAACTTTCTTGAAAAACAAATTGGGGGGGAAAAAAAAAAAAAAAGGCTAAAAATGGTTCACACAGTCCATTGGATCAGCATTCAGCACATATCTTGCATTGCAGTTTGAAGGTCTTATGCTTTTTACCTGCCACAGAGTAAAGCACATAGGATGAGCAGGTTTGCGCTGGACACAGGTAAATTGTGGTTCATTATGGGTCTTGGAGAGTTCCCAGACTAAATCTCAAAGAGCTAGTTGCTGCTGGACTTTCTCCTGACAGTTTCTGTGAGCAGCAGCTGATGACATTCCCTCTAGCATCCTGGCAGTGCTCCGAGCTTTGAAGAAACAGCCAGAAGCAAGCCATCCAGCAGCCAGCTCTACAACATGGCCCTTGGCAACTTGTCAAGGTGTTGGTGAGCCCTGACACTCCTCAGAAGTGCAGGTGCTGTTTGGGCAAAGCTGAGGCATCCAGTGTGAGCATGAATGCATACAGGGGAAAACAGATCAAAAACGGTTTCACAAGAGTGACCAAGCAGTGAGGGGAGGGCAGGAGGAACAAGAGACCAGGAGCAGTCTTGAGCCTTCTGAAAGGACTCATCGTGCTGCATTCTCCAGGGAGCAAGATTCAGTGAGCTTTGTCAGGTTTCTTCCCTCCAGAAGATGGTCAATGAAGCCATAGCTTGGCTCCAGGCACTGAAAAAACCCTACAGTGATGCAGGAAAAAAACAAACTATTCCTTGCAGGCTGAGCTATGCTCAATGAAATCACCAGAGAGAACCCCCCCAGCCCTGGCCTTTATCCCCTGCAGTATCCCCTGCAGCTGAGCAATGGGGAGGGATTTCTGCAGCCAGCAAGCTAGATCAGACGTATCCTCACCATCAGCCTGCCTGTGGACACAAGATCCACAAGATTGCTTGTTCCTCCAGCTAAAGGCACACTCAGCTGAGCCCTGCCTCACTAGCAAACCTGGACTTTGAGTCATGTCAACACCTTGTTTCCATTTCCATTCTTTATCTCATTCAGAAAAGAAAAAAGACACCACATGAACCTCCCAGTTTCACTGCAAATGGTATCTCCCCCCCTTCCTGCCCACTTCTCAGACAGGCACACAGCAGTGACAGAACTCCAAACAGAGGATGTTTCTGTTCAGGGCTGATTATACTTTTGTTACTTTTATTTTAGACTTCTGGTTAATGAAAAAAGAGAGCAAGAGAAAAAGACAAACACAAACCGAAAAGCTCCAAGATGTTTTTCAGATGTACATTGGCAGATAAGAAAACCTCACTAACTGTCACAGCCACTGAATGACCCAAGACCACAGCACATACTATAAATAATAATAGTATACAATTAATAATAGTAGTGTTAACATGGTAATTCTAAAGAAGAAAAAAATAACAACCAGGCCAAGTGTTTCAAGTAGCTTGGGTTCATTCTTATTCCATCTTAATTAGTACATCTAAATTTTTATATGATTGGAGGAAAACCAGATTTCCTTTTTTTTTGCCCAAGTCTGCCATCGCTGTTCAGCTGAGACCAGTTGTCTGTTCATGGGTGCTGAGTAAGAATCGCAACCCTGTCTAGAGGTTTTGCCTCAATATTGCAGCTGCCTCCTTAACTCCAGCACATCACTGGAAAATAAAGACTTATTTTCCCATATATACTCCCTCAAAGGACTCTTTTGTCTGGCAGTAATCTTGCTATGTGGCTAGGCAAAGAACAAAGTCTTACTCTGGGTGTGAAAGGCTTTATCTCTTACAGAAACTCAGAGCTTCTGTCAATTAATTTACTCCACACACATTATTCCTGACAACAGAATCCAGCCCCAGAACACTAGAAAGACACTAGAAAGATGTAAATCAAGATTCACAGCTTTTTTTATAACAAGCATTATTAACAAGTTTACATCACTAAAAAGATATGATTGTGCTCATTCTTTTTCACAGGCACTGAAGACAGAGAGCAGTTGTGCTCCTGATGCTAATCATTGTCTTTTACAGAATATGCTAAATTACTTTTCTCTGCATGTTACTTTCAGAAACAATGTATTAGCCAGGTTTCTGAAGACGCCAGTTTCTTGAGATGTTATCAAATGAACATCCTGAGTACAAAGCACTGCTGACTACTCCATGGCACAGCAAGCAAAGGCCCATGGTAAACTCACACACTCTTGCTCTCTGACTGCAGCCTCTGAGCTGTACCCAGCCCTCTCCTGCTCGGGAACACCCAGAACAGCAGCTTTTTAGGGAGGACTTCTGGGGTGGTACTTTGAGAATGCTCCCCCCTCCTATTGCTCAAGGGGCCATTGCTGGCAAAAGCAATTGAGCAGTCCAAGAAGGAAAACACATCAGGCCTTTTCAGTTTAGAGATACCACTTCTGACAGGCTCCCAAGTCACAGATAACTGGAGACAGGGACTGCACTAGAGAGATACCAGTTGCCCGATTCTTCAGTCTTTCCTTGGCATCTGCCTCTGGCAAACCCCAATTGATAGGGCACTGGGCAGGGCAGGCCCTCCTCTGTCCCTGGGCAGATGTTCTGCCCTTCAGTTAAGCCTCAGAAACAACAGAACCAGGAATACCTACAGTACCAAAACAGTGTTGATCAGCCCTGCGCTCCCACAGGCAGCTGCCACAGCATGGCCCAGATGTTTGCTTTGCTCTTCTCAGACCCCTCACTTTGGGCTTCCGGGAGGAGGCAGATGTGCATCTTATCATTCACCCCACTCCAAGCACACAGAGAACATTTCAACACCACTGCCTTCGCTTGCAGAATCATTGTCATAGGGAAGTGCTTGACCAGTGGGCTCCAGCTCATAGCCAGCAGGCAGTATTGCTCAACAGTGACAGTTGGGTTTACACCAGCCACCATCCTCTGTGGCAACGAGTGCTTCCCCAAGGCCAGAGCTGCTCTTCAGCTGCAGAAACCATTGTAACATAAGAAAGGAATAATAAATAAATAAATAAACAAATAAATGAGGGTTTTGCTGTCGAACATACACCTCAGTGCATGAGTCTCCCTGTAGCCATTGCATCAAACCTCTCCTGTTTGCAAACAGATGATTTTTGCAGTTGTTCTCCAGAAAACCTCTCATAACAGGATCACCTGCTTCATCAGACCCCTTCACAGTGGAACAAGAAAAGCCCAAATTTGTGTGAGTTGACACAATTGCCAACAAACTCTCTAAAAGTGGGAGACCTGGGTTTTTTTAAGCATTGCCTTTACTGCCTGCAATACTTTTCATGCTTCCCAAGATAAATACACTATGAAGGATGGCAGCCCTCATAAGATGGGCATCCCTCTTTTTCTGAGAGTCTCAGCAGATTATTCACTAAATTATATTCCTCCTTGCTATAGCTGAACTGGCATGGACCCACCAAACAGACCAGACTATCTCCAGCACCCAGTACCTATTTCCAGCTCATCTTCCTTCACATGATAGAGCTTGAGACATTCCTAGGCTTTTTTCACTCCAGTGAAATTCCATCAGCACACACCTCTTCCTACTGCAATGCTTCACGTGACACTGCCTAGGGCAGGGACACAGGCTGAAATGCCAGCCTGTGGTAACTGGGGATTTATCCCCCTTCCCCAGAGCTGCTGAATTGCTTGACATTCTTTCCTCAGGCGTGAATAAGAGACTCCTTTAGGCAGCAGCATGGAAAAATAAGGAAGGGAAGAAGAGGCTTCATTGACCCTGCCCAATGGCTTAATCTTATCCCAGGGTGTGAATGCCAATGATCTTCAGAAAACCTCAGTCTGAAGAGTTCAAATATATAAACACACCAACATCTCTTTTCAAAGCATCTTCTAGAACACTGCACAAATCCAACAAGGCACATAAAATTGTGTTTTAAGCAACACTCCAGCCTCACCTAGACAGTGAGCTTGCACATGGCACAGAGAGAGCAACAAGAAATTGCCCCTCAGAGCAATTGCCTGAGCAAGGTATTAGTGTCAGAGCACTGATTACCCCACTGAGCAGGTTACAATGCCAGCAAGCAATCAGACAAGCCTCAGGAGGCTGCCTGTGGAGCAGATCACGGGGGCTTGACAGTGTCAGGACTGGTCTCACAGCCTCCTGCCAAAGGCTGAGTAAATATGATCAAGTCTTAAAACTGGAGCAGGGTAATTTACAGGGTAAATTTGTAAGACAGATTTTTCTAAGCAGGAAAATTCAGTGTTCTCAAGCAAGGACAGACTGCTCTAGCAGTGTTGTAGAGGGCATAAATATTTTAGAAACTTCTATGTGTCATATTAGGGTTTTACACAGTCAAATTTAGGGTGACCGGTGCAAGGAAGAGGAAAGAAACATGTCAGGGAACCCACCTGGCACCAAAAGCCATGAGCTCTGTCCTCCCTGTGACTGTTTGCATTGCCCTGCTTCCCTCTACACACCCAAACCAACCTGATCCCAGCACCCCCAGATAACCTGGATGGTTACACAGGGTCCTACCAGGCCACCACATCAGCAGAAGGTGGTCCCAAGGGCACTGAGAGATAAATGCAATTACAGAGGATAACAAACATTTTCTTCCTTTGGTCAGATGGGTTTTGTAGCTGTTGTTCTTAGATGAGAAATGCTATTATGTTCAGGGAAATGAGGTAAATGGAATCCAGTTGCTAATTTTGCACTGGATGCCCACTTAAACATCTGAAAGGGACAACAAAAATATCCATCCCAGGCTCAGGAATAAATACAAATAAATAAAGACAAACACTGGGTTGCAACCACTGCAAAAATGACAACTAAATTGAAAAGAATAAGGAAAACTTGATGGGTTGCTTGGCATTTCGAACACTGGCAACAGATACCTTGCAAAGAAGAGCGAGTCATCCAAACGCCATCGCCTGCAGGAGGGGAGCATCATACCGGGCGCCGAGACGGACCCAACTGGATCCGAACACACACTGCCTCCCGCTGCCACCAAGTGGTGCTGCCGCTCCGCGCCCGGCACCGCCGACGGTCTCCCGGGACCCCCCGTGATTCCCTTCCGGGATCCCCTTTCCATCTCGGGGGGCTTCGGTGTCGGTCCGATCCCTGGAAGCTGCCTGGGAACATTCCTTACAATCCTGGATTCGCTTGGTCTCCAGGGAAGGAAAAAAAAAAAAAAAAAAAAGAGAGCTGCAGGTCAGAAAAGCACAGAGGACTTTTCAGTCCACGGTTTTTATTTGTTGAAACCCGTGTAATGCAAATGGAGATTTGTGCCTTCTTTTAGGGCCAGAAAATGGAGCGGTGGAGAACCAGCTGCAGACACAATTTCCCAAGTAGCTCTGAGCTGAAATACTGAAATAAAAGCAGTACTGGTGAATTATTTGCACTGGGAATTGCGTTCCTACCAGCTAAACTGTGACCTTCCTGCAGCAACCTGCCAGGACCTGGTGAAGAAAAAAGGGTCTGCTATTACAAGCAATCTCAGGGAACTTGGTTCTTGTCGAACTCCAAACGATGCTCAAAACCAGCACAGTTGCAGCCTGCCTGATCCCTCCTCGTCCCAGCACTCCTCCATGCAGCACAGGGGGCTCTCGGGCACCGTTAGCAGCAGACACAGACTGTGGGAGGCTGGTTCACATCCACAAGAGTTACTAATTACTCTCTGTAGGATCTGGGACATAGAAATCGGGAGGGAGGAAATAGAAACATTTCTGCTTCTTTTGGTAAGCTGGCAAATGCAGGCACTGCACACCCAGGGAAAGTACACAGGGGTGGCCCTGCCTTCCCGGCTTCTTGCCTAAACCCCTCCATGCTGCCACCTTTGCTGTCTCCTGCAGCACAAAGCCGGTGGGAAAGCCCCACAGAGGGCCAGCAGGGAGCATGCAGGGGAGAATACAGATACTGGGAGATGGGGTCTTTCTCTGGCTCATTCTCCAGCCCTGGTGTCAACCATGTCTGTTCTTAGTGGCAATTGTAAGTGAAAATCTTTCTTTGAAGCTTCCAGCTTCCTGGCATATCCCAAATATTTAGAATACCTACCCTGAACAGGACTGCAGCACCCTCTCCTGCACATCTTTCCTCTCAAACTCTTATGACTGGAGGTAGGAAGTTTTAACTGAATTTAATTCTGTCACTGAACAGTCTCAGTGTGGATTCATTATCATATTAAATTTTCTATCTTGAAAGCAATACCTTCTCCTTGCTCTTAGCAATTCCTTCATCTTCTGCTTCAAATCCTGCATGGCTAGGGTAGTATTTAACACAAGCATCCTGCTGAACAGTAATGTGATGCAATCATATTTATATTTGCATGAAGGGTCAGAGCCTATAAACAGAGAGAAGGAAACAACCTCTGCCCCAGAGGAGTTGCAGACTATGGAGCAGCACAGGTGAAACTGAGGAGGCAGCAATCACCATGAGTGAAGTACCAGGTGCAGGATCACATGGATGATCCTCCAGTTCAACCCTTGAACTGTTGACAGCCCCCGGCCTTCACGGCTGCAAAACATATCTTAAACATAGTGATGATTTTACATTGCTCAGCTCCCAATTAACACACCTGAAACTTTTTACTACTAGTGTTGCCACAGCCTGCCTAGGCTGCCACAGCCAGGCACTTAAAGTAATTTCCCAGGCTAAGAGCATAGCTCCCTTCCTAGACACATCATTGATGTAGAAATGTAGATTCCATTTTGCCTAGAATTGCCTTCAGAAGATGCAGCATAGTCTGTCCTGAGCTGGCCTCTGGAAAACCCTTCCCTCTGCACAGGCCACAGTGTCAGGGCTTACAGCTTTGGCTCCACTGGAGATGCCTGCCTCACATAGTATAACTGTTCTCCTCCTGACTTCTCTTCAAAAGATTCCAAACTGCCCATATAACATATTTGGGTGGCTTTTCTGGGCCTCTTTGGGAGCTCGTGCAAAACTTCTTTGGAAGTATACTCTGTGTGGAGTCCAAAGATGGTCTGTACTCCTCATCTCTGTCTTAAGGGAAGACCCAGGCAGGAATCCCTAGATGATTTTTGCACTTCAAAATGTGGAGAGGCACACCCAACTTTCTCAACAACATTAGGGGTCAGAAACAAGTGGCAGCAAGCAGGCAGCCTTTGCAAGGCCAAGGCCTACTCTGAAGACTTTCAGCACACAGAGTCATGGCAGCCCTGACTGCCAGGGCAAAGAAGTCATCTCTGCATCCTTTGGCCTGAAGCTCACAAAGGTTCTCCTCCTCATCCGGCAGCTACGGTCCTACAAGTTTTGCAGGCATTTCCAGTTGGGATGAGCAACCTAACAAACTATGCTACCAATGCCTTGAGACAGGGAAAAGTTGAGGAACAAAAGGGGTGAGTGAGTGAAAGAGCTGGCCAGGCAGGCAGGGCTGAGCATGCATATACAGCATCATCTGCGCTGCCAGTGACTACTCACCACTGGAATATCCCAAAGGAAAGGGGCCATAGCAGTGCCAGGCTGAGAGGATGTGAAATGAGGTGAGGAATGAGCTGACCCACAAGCTGCTCACATCCTGAGAGAAGGGAACCAAACTGGCGCTGGTTCCTAATTTATGATATCGTCCAAATAATGTGTAGGCATCGCTTTGGAGAGTATGATTTGTAAAGGCTAAAACAGTGCCAGGGTGTGAGCTAAGAATTAAGCAGGACAGACCATCAGCAGTCAAGTGCTTAAGCTCCCAAGTTAACAGTGTTTTCTTCAGCAGCATAGGCAAAGCCTGGGGATCAACCGAAGCCAGAGGGACATGACCGGGGAACTATGCAGTTTATACTATGCTCTGTCAAAGAGGGCATCCCAGAGCACCAGACCTTGGGCTTTCCTACACTATTCTTTGTTTCTTCTTTTTCAGAGACCATTAGCTGCTATACTACCATCCAAGCACTGTCATATCTGTATCCTTCTCTAAATCATCACAAAATCAGTCCTACTATGAGGGCTGTCTTGATACAAAAGAGCAAGAACATGAGTGATCAAGTACTGTGTGTTGTGTGGGGGGTTCAGAGATGAATGGGACATGCTAGGACTGTGCAGCAAGCAGAGAATGGTCACCTGGAGAGCAGGAGGAGGCTTTTCTCCAAGAACAATGAAAGCATTCAAGCATAACAGGTAGCATCGGTGGTGGCATGCTCAAGTATACCAAATACTAAAGCAAGTTGGTTCCCTCCAGCACATTCCCAAGCCCAGAGTAATGTGATTTAAATGTTAGGACTTCCATCCCCTTACCTTGGGAAATGCTCCCAAAGCTTTACAGATCTTGCTGCTAGGAGATTCATCCAACTGCATTTCAGTCTTAAATGTCCTTTTGCACAATTTCATCCCACTGGTTTCAGATACATGCTAAAATTAAAAAGAACAATGTGAAATGAAGCCAAGAGAAATGCATTAAGTCATGTTTGCACGGCACATTGAGAGAACAGGACAAAATGTCCTTGGGAGGACAAAGAAATTGGTGGTTGATAATGTATCTTGTGGTGCAGACACCAAAGAAGTTTTCAAACTGCTGTGAAGTTGGTATGTATTAGCCTTATGGTGCAGACCTGCAAAGTGAGCAGAGTGATGAGGGTAGCTCAAGGTACCAGATTACAGGGCATCTGTCTGGATCTTGTGAAGCACTGAGCAGCCCTGAGTTGCACCACTGCACAGTCAGAAGGACTTATCCAGGGCTGTGCACCCATGTGGAAACCTTCTGGACCTGCTGCCTTTCTGGATGCAGACAGCAAGTGGGGAACTTTCGGGAGGAAAGCTCCAACTCAAGAAAAGTGCATTAATCTGACTCCAAGTATCTGACAAATCTTGTTTAGTTATATGAGAGTTAAAAAGTATTGTTTAGTTATATGAGAGTTAAACCCTGGGTAGAAGAGCTGAGTCCACTAACATCTGACAGTAGCTGAGATCATCACACATATGTTTGGCAAACAGAAGAGAATTTTAAACTGATTTAATCTTTCCTGCTTTTTTAAATAATCCACTTCAGATGAGAGCCAGGCTGCAGATGGAAGGAACAGTTCGGGTCTGCAAACCTCTGTCTCTGTCAGGACAGAGAGGTAAGAAGGTGGATAAAGAGACTTGACCAAGGCAATAAAAAATGACCAAAAAAGTGAATGTCAAAACTAAACAAAGACAAACTAAATAAATCTAGGATTTCTCAGTGAGTGAAACAGCAGAAAAGCCAAATATAAACATGCTGGTACATTGCTGACCCCAAACCACCTGAATCTTGTCCAGTTTTTCCTGGGTACAGCACAGAGGGCTACCAGCTCAGTATCTTCTTGGTAACACATTGGATTCTTAATGGCAGCAATACGTGTAACAAATGAGGTCACCAGTACTAATATTATTACAACAAATTCCACAGGAATTAATCACATTTGAGCCCTAATGATAACAGAGTGTTGGTTAGTGAATTATCTCTCAATCCTCTCATCACTCTGACACTCACTTGTTGAACAGTTTCTTGGGATGGGGCACGGATTGTTTTCTTTCACAAGAAAGGGAGCTTTTTTTCAGAAGAAGCATACTCTTAGTATAATTGATGTTTACTATGAGGTGGGTTAGGTTTTTGTAGTGTAAACCATTCCAAAACTGCAATATGATGTATTTTTGTAAGGTTTTGTCTTGGACTTTTTTTCCCCTTTCATGTATAACACTGTCAGGACTCTGTGAAAATCCCCCCACCAGACTTCTGGCTTTGAGATAAATGTAATCTCTTTATAAAAACATACACTTACACAGCTTACACCATGTGTTCACCATAAATCACACAGCTTCTCTGTCATACCAAGTATAAAACAAAATGAAAGAAACAGCCTGATGAATGTTCACCTTAATTATAATTCTTCAATAGCAGGAAACTCTAGTGAAAGCTTTTTGTTAGTCCTCACAGCAAAAGAAATCTTTTGAGATCTTCAGATATGTTTTGCTGAATTAATAGACCACATAGATCAACACATATCAATAAACAGAAGCTCTTAAGACCACAGGATGGAAAATTCATGCAGGCAGGACTGCTTGTGTGTGTGAGGTAGGTGGCTTCTAGGAGCGTTGCCCATCCTCCCTGATGCTGGACAGCTGGAAGGCTTCTACCAAAGAAAAGAGACAAATAAGAGAGGAAGAGAATTTTGACCAAACTCCTGGAAATCAGAGCAGTCATTGGCTGAATCATACATCACAACAAAGAGTTTGTTTGAAGTCACGTTAGTGGCAGTGGGTTATCCATGGGCTATTTTTTTTCAACCTGGTCACACCAGAATAGCTTCTGTGATTCAGTTTCTGATTCAAAAGCTGTCTCTGTTGCTCATGTAGAGTAAGCAGGAAATCAGCAGGAAAGAGTGAAGATTCCACAAAAATTCTGTCTTTTCCTGTATTACTGGATGTGCTGTTGCTTCCACTTCTCAGCTCATATTTGAGTCCTGGGCACTTATCCAGGTTCACCCTCTGGCAGGACACAAGAAGTGCTGTTCATAGACTGACATATGGAGCTCCAGTCTTGGGAGGCCTTTTGGGTGACACATGTTTCTTCTCATCTCTCCACCATTATTCTCTTCCTCCAACTTGTTTCTGTCCTAGGAAGTGTGTGGCACAAGTGCAAAGAAGGGAGGGGAAAGCACACACACACACACACACACACACACACACAAAACATTTTAATAAAGGCCTGAGGCAGGAATTCTTACTCGAGCACCGTAGGTCTGGTTGTGCCTGGAAGGGTGTGTCTGTACTGCTGGGTATGGGTGGGGGGGGTCTGCCTGCAGCGAATATTTCATGAAAATCAAAGGGCCCAGTCCTGCCATGAGAAGGGACACCTCTGTCTGTGCAAAGGCTAAATCTCAGGAGGAATGCTGCTCTCTTAATTCATTGAGAGGACCAGCTCGCATCTTTTTTTTTTTTTTTTTGACCTTCCCAGTGAGTCCCCAGTGGATTAAACTCACCCATAAAAACACAAGCTCAGAGCATTTTGTCTGTTGAAACCACCTTCATATGCACCCTCAAAAAAACACCTAATACCCTGACAGCTCTTTTTGGATGATTTTCCATACCCAGTGATGGATGTGAGCACCTATCCTCTTGCTGTCTTGTCCCTCCTGCCCTCCACAGCTTTTCTTCTTGCCTCTGACCAGGGCCAGCAAGTGCAGTACATACCTCAGCCCCCAGGAGCCTGAAATGGTTTCCATTGGGCAGAGCTATAAAGCCACCATGAAGCCATTGTGGAAGGTAAATGGTAGTAAGCCTGGGGTGGTGAGAGCAAAACCCAGCAAAGCTCCTCCAGCCAAGCCGAGGCACCGTGACTAACCCCGCTGCACCCAACCCTTCCCTGCACACAACAACCACAGACGGCAGGCAGCAGGAAGAACCTTCCACGGGAGACTGGTCAAGCCTGAGCTGTGTCCTCAGCACAGACAGTTCAGAGCAGCAGAGTGGAAGGAGCATTAACATGGGTGTGATACCAGGAATTCCAGTGTCACTAAGTAATTATTTCTAACAACTAGAGTAACACTTTCCATATGTAGGACCCAAAAACAAGAACTACAAGTCAGGAGATGCCTTCTCCAGTTTGTTGGATGACAGCAGGGTTTCCATCTCCTCTAAAATAAGATCTACCCTGTTTTCTTTTCTGGTCTCCATCACCTAACCAAAATAAAAATAGCCCAAGACAGATGTGAGCAGAGATTGAATTTTTGGCAGAGGTTTGAGCTGGGGAGGGGTTGGCATGGACTGAACTCTCATCACCAAGGTCATATTTTACCGATTAAGGAGCCTGGACAGATGCACCTTTAACTACCAGTTTATGTGAAAGCCTTAACTGTCTCCTCCAGGGCAACGAGTTTCTCTTGGTGAAACTGGGAGGCCCCTAGGATGAGCCTCCTATGCAGTATTCAGGCTTTTTCAGGGCTAACCTGAATGTGGAAATTCAGAAACTAGGGGTAGACACAAGCTAAGAAAGTGGGACTGAAGGTGTGACAAATATTTCCATCCAGAGAGGCTGCGTGCTTCCCTGATGGAGGAATGGGATTTTCCCTTACCCATCCCTCACAGAGCTCCTTTGTCCAGTTGGGCAGGAAAAGACAGGTGGGGTTAATGCCACCCAGGTTATGTAGCTGAATGGTCTCTTTTTTTTCTCCTCTCCCTGCACTCACACAGTCTCACAGTCGTACACATGCAAGGAAAGGAATTCCCTGTCTTGTGATGGCAGGACCTGGGCCAGGACATGGGGTGACACCAGGAGTTGGTGGTTCCTTCTCTCTCCAGCAGCACCTTCACCCCTCCTGGCTGCACCAGAGCTGGGTCACCAGGACCAGAAACACAGACGAGTTTCTGTTCCTCCGTCCAAGCCCATCCTGGGCATCAGCACAAGCTCTACAGACACCCCCTGCTCCAAGAAGGCAAACTCTGGGGGATGTCAGTCCCTGGTGCAATTTGTTCTATTACCAAGCAGCCACTAATGAGATGTTCCTTAGCTGTACACTGCTATGGTGAGGACATCTCATCCCTGTCTGTAACAAGCTCAGGGCCTAGAGGTATAAGTGCCACAAAACATTAGGATGTGCCATCTGGTCTTGCAAACAAAGGCTTTATAAATATGCAGGGACGTCCATGTGTTCTTGGGACCACATAGCAAGAAGACAGAGATACTCAAACATACATGGGGTGGAATGTCTCCCCTCCTCCCTTTGCATGTGCTTCAGCCAGGATGTTTGTGCAAGAAGAAAGTCAGTTGAACAATAAAACCCATATGTCAGATGTTAAAGGGAAGTCTGAAGTCAAACATCACAGAAGAAAAGGCTGAGACCAGTTCATCCTTATGATAAGATTACCCACTCAAAAATGCACATCAGAACATCCTTGTGAGGAGACCTGAAAGATGATAGTAGCAGTGTGGCACTTGGTACTTTGAACTTTTCACCCAAGAGTTGCAAAGCACTTTACAATAAAGCCTAAATATATCTCTATGTGAGATGGAAAGGGCTGTAAAGAGATAGCTATGCCTATGTTGAACATGAAAAAAACACAGTTCAATTGAAAAACAAACTGGAAATCTCTAATTCACCCTGAAATTGTGCTTTTAATTAATTACAATTCATTATACCCAGACATATTCCAAGGCCAGTTGACTTCCCACTTAAAAAGAGAGTTTCTGTGAGCATTTGTAACTGTTGCCAGTTACACTTTTAATGTTAAAGATGATATTAAAAAATGCACATGGGTGCCCACTTTAACTAGTACTTCATTAGTTATTCAGAGTGGAAGAGCTCTCAGCAAAGCTGAAAGGTCCTTCTGGATAAGGGAAAAAACAATAGCCCCAGAGAGGGCTTTTGAAGACTGAGTTAAGTCCCAGGAGCAGAGTGAGCTTTATCTGAATATGGAGCTACTCCATGGCCAACTCCAGACCTTCACAAAGATGGGACTGTGAAGAACTAGATAAAAAGCTCAAGAGAGTCAAAAGCTCTGCCATAAGCACTTGAGAGTTTCCTGCTGGAAATACTGCAAGAGCAACTTCCCTTAACACTCTCTCTCTTTAGAGCTACATTTATTCACCCCTCAAAAAAGGGGCAGGAAGAAAAGTGTTGTGGATCCCAACTGAGAAGCTGTGAGTTGAAATGAGGTCTGGGCAGGGTGCAGAGTGCCTCTCCTAAGCCTGGGCTCTCCTCTTCCTCTGGGCACAGGGGCAGGGAGTAAGAGCCTATGAGCAGGAGCAATTTCAGGTTCAGCCTCAGCCCTCCCATCCCATGTGCTCACAGCAGAACCACTGCCACGCCATACACATCCCTGCAGTGAATGGGTGGCAGCTGGGTGGGGTGGCACGGGACAACCCAAGGAAATGCCTCTGCTCTTCACATGCTCTGGAGTGAGAGGGTGTCTGCTGGGATGCTGTGACAGAGGCATCCATTCCATCACCAGAGGGGAGGAAAGTGTTTGAGGGAGGGTAGGTGAGTGGTGAGAAGGGAGTGGGAGGAAAGCAGCTCTGTGGCTGTTAGAGGTTGTCTGCTGGGCAGGGCTGGAGCAAGGACTGCAAAGGAGAGGAGAGGCAGAATGTCTGTGGGTGGCATGAAGATGGCTGTAGCACCAACATCATGCAGCCAAACAGGACACCCCAACCTGGATGCTCAGCCAGGCCTGTGGACTGCACCGCTACTTCTCCCTGGTAACACTCTGCATCCAGCACCCTTTTCCGAAGCATAAAAACTGCAGTGTTACAGCTTGAGGAAAGTACCAAGGCTCAGCTGTGCACCCCATCGAACAAACAAATCATCTTTTCAAAGCTGACTTGAGTGAACAGAGAGACTTCAGAGTGGCCTGTAGTGCTGGTGGTTTGAGTATCATTATGGAAAAGCCCCTTTAGGAAGGTTTCTCCTGACTTTTGAGTCAGTGAACCATCTTCTTACCAAATGTACTCAAAACTATCAGCATGACCACAGGGAAAACAAAAGCTTTCTCCTTCATTGTAACAGCCTTCCAACCGCACTCTTCCGTGTGACTTTGGCACTTTGCAGCTCAAGGCTTTCTCCCTTCTGGTTATTAAAAAAACAAAACAAAACAAAACAAACAACAACAACAAAAAAAACCCAAAACAAACAAAAAACCCACCTTATATTCTGCAGAGAGTAAAATATAGAAACCTGGTGGTGGGACACTGCACTCAAAATTCCAGAGGCTCATGGTAATCTAATATTTACACTGACTTCATGAATTTGGAGTCCTTCTGAAAAATCAAACCAGAGCAACAAGCATTTTGTCTTAGCTCCTCTGTTATAGTTTTGGTTTGTTCCTTTGGTGGGTTCTAATTGGTATGGATTAGGTACAGATAGGAGGAACAATGTTAAAAAACACAAAGGGAGTCTTCAGAGGCCCTGAACGTTGTGCCTAGGTGGTGACGTCATGGCAGCAATGACCTCAGAGGTGTGTTTGGTTTGGTTCAAACTCACAGAACTGCCTTTTGCCAAAAATATCTGTAAATACACCCATCCAAAAACACATGCTGCATGCAGCCACAAGTCCTATTTCTCATGTAAACTCACCTACACTCCTCACAGAACATGCAGGGTCTGCAGGGGCAGTCTCCCTGTCTCTGCTGTGGATGGCACAGAGGGTAGGATAGCTCAGAGGGTAGGAGCCCACAGCTGTCTCTTGTGCTGTGCAGCATGGCCATTTCCTCTGCATGTCACAGCCCTGGATCCCAGACTGGGGACTGTTGCCAGTTTTTATAGCTTTCATTTCAGAGTAAAATCAGGTCTGGGTAAGTCATCTGAACTTCACTGTCCTCGCAGTTCCTTCACCTCCAACAAGCAAGAGGTGCTTCACTTCACCACCAAGAGGTGTCCTTGGCTCTCCTTGATGTGCCTGCCTGGTGTTCTTGGTGCTCTCCATAAATCATTTCCACAAGCTGCTGTGCATTCTAACACACCAAGGATGCACCCATCTCCTCACCCCTCCCCAGGGTGTGGGTGGCCCTCAATTGTGTGGGCAGGGCTGGGGCTGGAAGCTGTCAAGGAGAATGGCCCTGCCTGTAAGGCGGAGTACTGCTATGGCAAGACTCCTAGTCTCAAAAGACTCACATATTTTCCCATAAATGGCCAGCCACGAAGGACCAGTCACCATGAACTGGTACAGACACAGGGAGGAGCTCTAATGTAGCATCCCTGTGACATGTTTGGACCACAGATAAAACCATAGGTGATTGCTTCAGGGTTTCTGCTGGGATGGTTTGCATGAAGACAGCTTCAACATTAGCTTTGCCAAGCATAATCCTCAGAAGATGTGTCCTTTATTCAAGTATCAAAGACAGTCACAGTGCTCCCAGCACTTGGGAAACTGCTGCACTTCAGCTGCACTCCACAGGGAACAGGCTGAGAGAGCAGAATGCTAGGGATGCTCAGTTCAGTTGGGAATCAAGCCCTGAGTTTGCATCTTTTATTCTGCCTGAGATAAAGCAGTCTTGATATGAATAGCCATATTCCTGCCCCTTCAAACCAGGCTACTTCCATACAGGCAATAACACAAGCAGGCATGGGAAGAGAGCCTTCCTTGTGCTACCACCATCAGATATCTGCAGACCTGCTCTTCATTTCTTTACCTATCTGGTCCCCTCCACACCTGTGCAAAACTATAGAATGCACAGCCACAGCTGGTGGCTTTCTCCTCTGAGCCTGCAGGACTTTAAGTATGAAACAGCAGAAAGGCAAAACCTAATTAATTACATTGCTTACAATCATAGCCCAAATCTCACTGGGTTTGTTCATGTGATTAATTGAAACATAGGAAGAGGGAGCAACTGATGAGTTTTCCCACTGATTTGAGCAGGTAGTGGATTTTGGAATTAGTGTTTCCAGCTACTCTTACAGATAAACAAAGTTTTAAACACACTGAAACTTGCTAGTCTGCTGTGCAAGGAAATGCAAAAGACTAGAGTCCAAAAGGAACTCTACCTTGGCTGATTGGCACTTGTGAGATGTTTTCTAATCCTATTTGACTGATTAGCACTGTGTCAGGACACACTGCATGTTTGTGTTGCAAACAGGAGCACAACTCCAAGTTTGGACAGGTTTTAAAAGATCATTATATTGTCTGACAGTGTTCACACTAGGAAGGGGCAGGGGCAAGGTAGCTGTGGGAGAACATTGTGTGCTGTAGACACGTTTTTCTCCTGTCCTAGTATCAAAACTCTGTGACATCCCACTCCAATGAGCAGTAGCCAAGAAGTGACAAAAGAGCTTTCCCAAAGCAGCAAGCCAGCCTTGAGAGGTGAGGATCATCAGGCTGGGAATTAGAAAGGACAGTGATGAAACTGCATGGGAAATGCATACCTGAAGTGATGGTGAAGAGGAGGACTGTGGCAAGAAGGGCTGTTCTAAAACTGACTTTATGATCTGGGAAAGTAAAGAAAAAGGAATATCTGCCATTTGGAAATGTATTTCTTTTAGTAGCCTTCATGGTCTTCAGATATTTCAAATCATTGCACAGACATCCTCGTGGTATTTTCAGCCCTGAATGAAGCTACAGCAGACAAAGGAACCAGGCAAAAAGGATGCCAAGGTGCCTTGCTGAAGGAAACACGATATAAATCAGGGAGAGGAGCACATGGTGTCTATGGGATATATTCTTTCTATAGCTGGGGCCAGCTCAACCTTTGGCTCTAGAACAAGATACAGCCTGGGCAACCATGTTAGATGACATTGTGTGGGGAGGATGTGATGGGGTAGCCTCCACACATCAAAGGTTATAATCAAAATTAATGGCACAGAAACACAGACTTCTGTACAGACCTGATCCGTGCCCTGGTTAACCCAGTTTCCTGCTCTAAGACACAGCCTATGACTTCATGCTTGCAAGGAAGGAGGAACTTCCCTGTGTTCCAGCTCACTGTAAGGGCAATGCCAGACATGGAAAAGTTTCTTAGCTGCCCCCTGCATTTGTTCAGCAAACAACTCATGAGGACCACTTGGCATCAGGGCATTACAGGTGCAGGGAGCAAGGCCAGCAGCACAGCAAACCCATTCAGCTATCCCACAGGGTTCCTGAATCACTGCAGCATGGAAAGCAGACCCAGGAGCGCAGTGGACTTATTTGTTGATCTTGTGCATTGGCAGACTCTTTTGAATGGTTTCTCTTCACTATGAAATAACAAGTCCAAAAAAACAATTCAAAACAAAATATTCCTAGATGCCAAGAAATGTACAGCACTGGCCTGTCTCTGCTCAGGCTGCCCATATCAAACAGAAAATGCATCACTGCTGAGGCAACAGGGTCAAGGAGACCTAACAGCAGCAAAGCAAAGTTTTCATCTATGTCCCATAAACAAGGGAAGCATTCCAAGCTCTTCCCTCCTGTGCAGGATTGGGACTGGACTACACTACACTTTGAAATAAATCCAGCAAAAGAAACAACTGCATTGGAGTGTAATACCTTTGCTGATTCTTTATTTTTTAATGTAGATGGAGCCAGAGGTGTGGAATTGGGTTGTTCTGAGGTGCCTCCCATGTGATAATGAACAGTTTGCATCTTTCCAAAGCACGGTGATTTGGGATAACAGTTGCCAAGGAATTTATCTTGAATGTCCTTTTGAAAACAAATTTCCAGCTGCTGGAGGGTTTTTTGGGTTATCCTTTTTTCACAGCTTACTACACTTGGGCTACACTTGGAACAAATTGGGTTTGATCTTTCTGCAAACAGGCTTCCCTGCTAGGAAAGGCTGTTTCAGTGGAATGCTGATATTCAGTGCCCCTTTAAAAGACACCAGGGTCTTAAAGACCATTATGCTGTCAGATTTCCAAGACTGAATTCCTCCTTATAAAATCCAGGCTTGCAGCCAGTTTGCCTTACTTGGAACACTTGTATATTCAAAAAATGCTTAATGTGTATACACATTTAAAAAAAAAAAAAAGGAAAAAAAAAACACAACAAACGAAAAACCACCAAACCAAACACAAACAACTAATAAACCAGTGCATAGTGAGTCAGAAAGATAGGCAGGTGATGGAGCAGAGTAACAAAGTCACATGAAAAGACAACCTAAGCAGATATAACCTTCCTAAATTCCGTTTCACTTATTCAGCTCCTTAGAGAGAGTGCCTCAGCATTTCCAGTGGGGAGGTGGGAGGGTGTCCATTATTTAATTTTCCAAAAGCATCTCTTGGGTATCTTGTGCTCAGAAGTATTTGTAAGGGCTGTTTAGAGGACATGTCACTATTGAAAAAGATCAGCTTTTTAAATCTTGTGTACATAGAGACAACAAAGATCAGGCCACAGTGTAGCAGGTGGCAAACAAAGTATTTGTCATTTTTTAAATATTTTTTTAAAATCTCTTCCCAAGACAGTCTGTGTGACTGAGATGTGGTGCACTGTTTGTTTGGGTTTTTTGAAATCCTTCATTTTATTTGAGTCTTTAAGTACTTGCTTTCAGAAATGAACCCATACTGTGAAAGAGATCAAAATAATTCAGCATAGACTGGAGTACATTCTCCCCATATTACGTATTCTTTTCAGCACATGTCCAGAGAGGATTTTATAGCACAGAGATTTCTCAGAGTGATGGAACTGTGAAAGTATCCACCCTTGGTTTGTATTTACCTTGGAAGAATCTCTCAAGTGGCTTCTATCTCAACACAAATAGACTTCCCCAAAGAGACAAAATTTCCCTACTGTGCAGATAGAAAATTTTCTGAAGGAAACATCCTTCACACACACACACACACACACACAAAAAAAAAAAAAAAAAAAAAAAAAAAAAAAAAAGGTGGGGGTAGTAGGGAGGGAATACACTTGGCCCCTACTGCTTTTCCTGTCTTCTCAGTGATGGATGGTCCCAGATACTTCAGCCTGTGGGACAGCCACCCAGGCAGAGCCCACTTCAGGAAGCACCAGTGACAGAGGACAGCAAGGAGTGTGGGCTGGTCTGTGAGGGCATTTACAGACCTCTCACAACTCTGTTTATGATGGCAAAACATTCCCATGACAGGGGCTTAAAAAATCCTGGAGAATTTACCAGACTGCATACTGGGTTTAGCTGCCCATACACACTTCACATTCAGTGAGACTTAAGCCCCTAATTTAGCCCTGTACCCTGAAGTAACACTAAAAACTTCATGATAACACCTATTAGCAAACGCTAATTATTAGTAATTATTAGTAATATTAGAAACGCTGATTTCCAACCAGCAAGTCCTCCTCTTGGTCCCACGACTCATTGCCCATTTCCACGCAATCCTTGGAGCAAGGGCTCCCACCTCCCGCCCAGGACGAGCCAGAGCCGGCCATTGCCCCCGAAAAGGGCCATTTTACCCCTGGAACATGCTACAAATCCCCCACCCCGGACGTGCCGCACACCCGCTTGAACAGCTCCGGCCGCCCGGTGCATCCGCCCCGTAGCCACGGTGGAGTCCCTCGTGAGGAAGCCCCTCCGAGGGCTGCGGCTGCCCGCTGCAGAGCGGGTGACCCCCTGGGACACCCCGGATGGGTGGGCGGGCGGGATGGGGACTGGGGTGGGGAGCAAATCCCGGACCCGCCACCCCCAGACCCGGTCCCTTACCCGTCCCGCCCCGCCCCGGCCGGCCGGACCGGGAGAGCTGCCGCCCCGCGCCGCCAGGGGGCGCCACCTCCTCCCGCCCCGCACCAGCCAATGGGCGGTGTCACCTGCGGTGGGCGCGGCAACCGAGAGGCCCCGCCCCCTCCCCCGCCCTGCCGGTCCCAGCCCCGGAGCCGCTGGCCGGGACCGGGACGGGGGCCGGAACCGGGACGGGGACCGGAACTGCCGCCAGCGCCATGGACCAAGCCGCGCCTCGGCCGCGGGCATGAGAGCGCGGCCGCGTCCCGAACTTCGCCTCGGGCTCCGCGGAGAGCCAGGCAAGTACTGCGGAGGGGAGGCGGGGGGGTCTCCTGCTGCCCCGGAGCGGAGCGGAGAGGATGGGGTTCTCCCGCCGGCTTCTCCCGGGTCGGGGATGCCTCTTCGTGCCCTTGCCCGGAGCTGTCGGCACGTCGGGAGTGCCTCACGTCGGGGGTCTCCCACAGGCTGACCCGGGCGTGGCGGCGGGTCGGTGGCAGCGTCTCTCGGCTGCTGGCGACGGAGAAACCGCGGTAGGCGCGCGGAGCAGGGATGAGTTCTGGGGAGGGACCGGGGAAGAGGCGGAGGTGCCCGGTGTCATCGGCCTGGCTGCAGCGGAGCGGTCGGGGAGGTGCGGGGATACCGGTGAATGTCCCACGGGGACATCTCTGCATCCCGAGAGGGGCTCGGGGATCCCGGAGTCGGCTCCCGTGGGCTGCGCTAGGGTCGCAACGCTCCGGAGTTCCTCCAGGACCTGTCACCACGCGTGGCTTAGCGCGCCTGTCGGGACAGAGAGGCAAAACTGTCGGGCTGCTGTTGCCTCCTGATGCTGACTCTTCCGGAGAAGCTGCGGGGTGCTGCGGGGGTCCTGTGGGGCCGGGGCAGCGCGAGGCACTCACCGGCAGAGTGGAGACGTGATCGGGGGCAGGTGGGGAGAGTCTGTACCGAGTGGCACATGTCCGTGCTGATTTTTTTTTTTTTTTTTTTAAATACCACAGAACCAACAATAGAATGTCATATGATCAAGGGGTTAGGCCGAACTAATGGAAAATAATAGGGAACACTAAACATAATTCAAAATGCCAGATAGATATTCTCAAACAAATCATCCAAAACAAACTGTAGCTGAGTGGAACTATTTTCTTTTCAGGGAGTTTCCACTGGAATAAATAGCAAGTCCTATTTAAAAATAAATAAATTTGTAACTAGTTGTAATACTGTTAATGTTAATGCTTGCCAGGGCCTGGAGGGTGCCCACAGCCAAGGAGACCTGTATGATCCAGTGATGTGTTAATGCAGTTTTTGCTGCCAGTTCTTTAGATCCACTTGCAGTTTTTAACTTTGGGCCTTTCTTGAGACAGAACTTCTGTTTTTCCCATTACTTTCCCATCTTCTCCTGCAGTCAGAACGTTCCTTAGTGTTCTTTTCCAAACCAGCCTGTCTGCTGATGCCTCTGTGTAACCCAGGCAAAGTGGTGCAGTGATGTGCCAGCCCTGCCTTACCTGCTGAGATGGAAAACGAGGACCTGCCACAGTATGTGCTTTGCCTCATTGTCACATCCAGAACAGCAGGGCCAGGGACACCTGCGCTGCAGGAGCACTGCACTGTTACAGGGACTGAGTTTCTTGAGATGCATAAAGCAGCATTAGGCACTGCTCCTCAGCCTACCCACTGATTTCTTCACGGACCTGGGTGTCAGTTTGTCTAGCATGACTTTATGCTAATTAGGCCACTGGTACCTGATGGGATGTGTATGAACAGTAGTGTTCCTGGTCCTAGGGCAGCTGCCCTACGACTTGCTGAGAGCTGGCACAGCTCATTTTCTTTATCAGTGAGGAGAGAGAGATTAATATATAAATCTGTTACTCGGTTTAAATCTGTTGTTTTGCCGGGCCAGTGTTAAACCGTGACAATGTCCTCAGCCCCTGGGTTGGTGCTCTTCAGGGCACACCTAAAGAGAAGAGTTTAGTTTGTAAGCCAGAGAGAAAGTAGTCAGGAGGCTATTTTGATGTATATAGACCTTATAAACCTTCCCCACCACCACCCACCAAGGCTTGCAGCTGAACAGTTTTCTCCAACATCTCACTGCCTGTACAGGCCGTTAGCTTGATTGAGAATTTATTTATCATCCTCTAGTGTTTTAAAAATTAAAATAGGTTCCTTTTTGTGAGGAAAACAAATATTAAAGTTCACTGGTTTAAAAAGATTTGCTGGGTCTGGATGGGCATCACCAGCCACGGGGACACAATGACAATCTCTGCCTCCCCCAGGGGCTCTCTGTGAGGTCTTTCCATCAGCCATGCGGGGCACAGTCCCATTCTTTGATCTGTCTTTAAGTGTTGCTGCACTTTAGGTGCCGGCTGGATCCACACATAGGTCACTCACTGTGTTTCTGGTCTAGGTGAAGCAGAAGGGACATTTGTGCTTCTTGGTCCTTCATCTTTGTTCATGATAATTCATCAGGGCTGGCCTCAGAAATGGGACATGTGTGGCCTTGTCTTTGCAGAGAAGCCATCTCCAGGGGCTAGAGCTCTATTAGATTATAACTAGGGAATGTGGCTCGAGCATCTGTGTAGTCAGACTGGTTTTGCTCCATGAGTATCGGAGATGTTGAGGAATGTACCACTGATATGCTTTCTCTTAATTAGACTGAAGATGTTGTAGATGTTCGTTCTTCATGACTAGTCATGAGGGAGCTCAGATCCTTTCTTGCTTGTACCATGGAAGGTTCTGATTTGCAGCTCTGATGCACAGATCCTTCTTGTGGATCCTTTCCGGTCCCTCGTGGGCAGCTTTACACTAGCCCACCATGCTCCACCTTCCTGCAGGCTCACAACCCCTCCATGGTTCCACTCTCACAAACACACCCAGACTCCTGTATTTGTTCTGTTCATCTTCATCCACATATTACTCATTCCTCCCCCCTCACCAGTGCCACCACCACAGCAAGTGGCACCACAGCAGATCCAAATTTGGCATCTCCAAATCCACCTGCAGCAGCACACAGCCCCTCACACTGCATGGGCACAAGGGACCAGCCCCTCTCCTCATGTCTCCACGGTGCTGCCCTCCTCACATGCCCTGGAGAGCAAATGGCAGGACAGATAAGGACGTGGAAGTTTCCAGAACCTGGAGCTCTTAATGAGCCCCTCTGAAAACAGGTAGGGTGGAGTCCAGCAAGTGGCATGTGAGAGAGAAACTGAAGCAAAACAGGATGTTTTGGTGATTTTAAACTTTTTTTTTTTTTTTCACATTTGCTATTGAAAGACTTGTTTCGGTTTGGTTTTGAAATTGTTTGCCACATTTATTGAGAAATTTATCCACCAGAGAGCTTTGTGCATGTGTATGTGTGTATGCAAATGCAGATGTGTGCATGTGCTTTCGTGGGGAGAGTAAATGACAGGACTACTATTCAGCCTCAGGACAATTTTCCACCTGAAAATTATTAAACCAACAGGGACTAACAGATAAGTGGTGGAAAATATAAATTCCATCTATGTAGATCTCCTGTGAGTCTTGCAGGATAGTTGTTTCCTGCTTTGAATGACTCAAAATTGGAAAAATTTTATCAAATTATGAATTGTTTATCAAACAACTGCAAAAATTACTGCCATGACCAGAAGGATGAGTTTACACATAAATGTGTGTTAAATCCCCATAAGGGGAAATGAGGCATAAGGGGCAGAGTAGGAAGCCTTTGGCATTATCCATACTCCCTAATGTGTCCTATGTTCAGCCTAGTTCATCTGATACAGCTTCCTCACTAGTTCCTCTAGAGATTAAGGCAAAAGTGAGAATGAAACACCGGGATAAATGAATAATCTATGAATCAGAGTTGATGTCTTTAAATAGCATGTTTCTTAGAGTTTTCCATAGCCTGCCCCTCTGGGCTGCACCTGAAAAAGAGGCACAGTGAGTGCATGTCCAAAAAGCCCCTGTCCACTTGCTGTCCCTGCTGGTGTCCCCCAGCCCCTGCCCAGCACGGTGTTTTGTCATTGACTAAAGGGGAACACAACATTTTCAGCCTGAATCCCTCGTTCTCCTTGGCCCCTTTGAGAGTTTCTGCAATTGCTCGCAGCAGTTGTTCCCATGGAATAACTATTACATCCTCGTGTAAGGCACTAGTGTGAGTAATCTGATTCTATTGCTGATCTTTTTCCACCTCTGGAGCCATCAGAGGTGGGGCATGTTCCTTAAGGCCACATGACTTTACTTGCACTGGTCCACAGTGAGAGGTTTTTACTACAAGAATGTTCATACTTCTTTGTTAGCCTCACTTGGCAAACTGTCCTCTGGCCTCCAGGTTATTTAATCTCTGAGGTCTTCCTCCTCCATGGGTAGCTTCTCTCTTTCCCTTTCTCAGCCCTCTGGCAGCTCTTCAGGCTGTGTTTTTGGGCCCCTCCTTCACATTGTTTTTACACGGGCTTAGCTCACATAGTGCTGCTCCCACCTGCCTTTCCATTCTTGACCTCTGTCCAGCATCTCAGTAGTGTCTCTCTTTTGGCCAGTATCACTGTTCAGCCTTTAGTGTCTTCCTTCAACTCCAAAAGCTAGCAAAAAAGTGCATTTGTTTAAGCCAAAGTCTACTTATATTTGCCCATCTCGTGTAACTTAAAGACCTGCAGATCCCCTGAAATTCATGATGTTTGGATCCTCATTTGAGGCTGGGATACCTCTTTTTTATTTCCCTCAACTGCAAAACTCTGGAATCAAATCCTACAATTCAGCATAAAACTTTCATGAGTTTTGAGGAGGAGTTTGAGAGTCAGTGTTTCTAATAAGTACGTTACCTGTCCTCATGCTGGGGGATGAGCAAGCAGCACAAAGAAGAGAATGCCTTTCATGGTGCGTGTGCTAGCAGAGGTGCCATTGGTTAACCCATTTTTCATCCAGAAGGCTCCAAGAATGCCATTTGACAATCACAAGTCTGTAAAATGCTAACAGGATGCTTACAAGGCGTAAAAGGATTAATCTTTAGCCCTTAATGAAATCCAGATGCACTGAGAAGCCTCTTTTCAAGGTCTTTTCCATGGCCAAGCTGCAAATAAAATTATTTAACCATTGTAAATAGAATCATTCGTAGTTTCCACTTTCTCTTGCCTGTGCAGTTCACATCTCCCAGTCTCACACACCAAGCCTGGGTGCTCTGTGTGCTCCTGGTCAGTTTGGGTCCCCCCTTCAGCTCAGGGGCCCTGCAGTGGGAGGGATGGTGTAGTCCTGGAGTTGGGCAGACCCAGCCATCTGTGAGTTTTTAATTTTGAATACAGCAGAAGAAGGAGTTTTCGACCAAGGCAGGGGAAGAGAAGATGGTTATTTTAAAGACATGAAGGAATGTGCTACATTTTTCCGTTCCTCAGGTTTGACCATTCTACTAGCTTTTCATTTTGCCAAAGCTCAATTCAAGGAAGTATTTATTTGCATTTTTAAAGGAGTATGATTCTTAATTTACTTTGGCCTCAGTGATGAATTTTTATACTGTGAAACTCAGCAAGTTCCTTTCCAATGTTACATACTCATCCAACTTTACAACTGAAGCACCTCCCCCAATAAACCAGCCTGCATTAAATGTTTTAAAGGCCTTTATAAAAGTCTGCCCTCACTGATTTCCCACATGACTCTTCTGGGTAATCACCCCATAGCTATTTGATGCTATACTCATAACCAGAGCATTCTGCAGCTCACTCCTAGAGTCCATATTTGTGTGTGGAGCTGTGGAGAGGTTTGCTTTAGAGTTGTTGAAGGCAAGAATGCCCCATGAGAGGTTCCTGGAGTAGCTTTCAGCACTGGTTCAAAGGAAGGAGCCCTGCTATAAAGTTTCATCGGAACATACAGGGAGAATCTGTTGCAGTTCTCACCATGGGAAAAAGCATTGCAGGAAAATCCCAACAGGCAGCAGCTGTCTGCTCTAATCTATTGGTAGCAGATATTTCAAATTTACTCAGCCCTGGTTGCAATCAGCATTGCAACCAAACCCTCAACCTCCAAGAAAAGGTGAAGAAATTCTACATGGGTGTTTTCAGCAGCAGTTGCCCGTAATTTTCACAGATTCTGCCCACCAATGTTGTATCAGTGAGGTTTGGAAATAGCAAGATTTATATATTATTTTTTCATTCTTGTACTGATCAGTCTTCACATCTCACTCCATCATGGAATGCCCTCGGGAGGGGGCACAAAGCTCTGCTGCCAATGCTGTTCCAGACTCCCAAGGCAGGCAGATCCTGCAGGCAGAAGTTATCCTCGGGAGCAGGGCAAAAAGGTGGTATGTAGCAAATCAGTTGTGAATCAAACTAACCCCCAGCCCCATCCCAGTGGAAAACTCATTTAGCCTGTGGCAGCTGAGAACTGTATCTCCCAGTCCCCCTTATATGGGACATTTTAAAATAAACCAGCAAGGCTCCATTTCTTGGAAGCAAAAGGAAACGTTGCAAAGTATGTCCTTGCAAGCTGATTCAGTGTCATCAGGCTCTGCATATTTTAAGAAATGTTTGTGTTTAGTTGGAGACACATTTCAGCATCAAGGGAGAAGTAAACAACATGGGAAGATGAAAGTGTGCAGAACAGTTCAGATAAACATTTACACCTGAGTTTCTTAGCTCTGAGCTCAAGTTAAACTCTGCCCTGTCCCTCTGAAGGGTCTTGTACCCACAAATAAAATACTGGACTGTGGCCACCCAACATTATGTTATAGTTCCTATTCTGAATAATTAGCCTAATTCTGTATCTGAAGCAATTCAGAGGGTTAAAGCAGTGGCAGAAGAGTTGAAGATTCTCCCTAGCATTTGAAGGGAAACTTTAATGCTTTACCATATGCCTGTGCTGGCAAAATTTACCCCAAAGAGCTCGTAGAGCAGCTGCACTTATTTTCCTCTCCTCTGGGCACTGAATTTTCACCCTCTGCAAAGCACCATAGTGCAAACTGTTAAACTATAAATGGACAGACACACACATCCTTACCTAACATGAGGCAATGTGGAAAAGCAGGGCTGGATGGATCAGAACTGGACTGCATTAGTCTGAAAACAGAAGGGACATAGGGCACCTGGCGTACCATTAACTGTGCTGCATTAACACTATTCCTTCTGAGCAGAGGGTGAGTCATCTGTGTTGTGGAAAAGATTCTTGTAGCCCCTGTGGTAGCAAAGAGACCTTTCTTTGGACAGGTAGATGATGGCAAGTGTTTAGGTATCAGGAATTCCTGATAATATTGCATGAGGTTTGATCTTCTCAGTGTCTCTCTGCCCACAGATGTTGTTGGTCTGTGCTTTTGGATAAGCTCCCAGGGAAAGAACTGTATCTATCTTGGTTTTTTGCAATGAAAATGTTGCCATAATGGCTGGGGGGATGTACCTTATGATTTGAGGAGAAAGGACATTTAGGTGAGACCTCTGTGTAAGAACCTCCTGTGCTCACATAAAGGAAACCCAGCCACACCAGGATCAGGAGCATCCCCAGCGGCTCATTAAGATGTTTCTGCAGAAATGCTGCTGCTAACATAAACTCATTGTTGGATGGAAGAGCAGCAGCAGCTCTTTTCATATGGATGGATCCAAGCCACCAGTTAATTGTTTCTGAACTCTTAACTGGATTCTTAAATATATTTTTAATGCTGCTTGGGAGGTAAATAATCATGCACTACATTTATGCAGCAACTTTTGCTCTGTTCCAGTATACCACTGAAAAATATGCCTTTTCTGGGATCAGCTGGTTAACAACAGTGATCTGCTTTGGCACAACATACTGATACTGTGATGAGAGTATTCCTAGGAAGAGCGTGTGTCACCAGATCCATCAAAATGAGAATAATATCGGTGTTACTGGCTTTGAACAATCTGCCTTTTCAATCTCTTTTTCAGTTATGACATACCTAATGGCCAAAGCAGAGCTACCCAGGAGCCTTCTTTTAGTGAATTTTTCACCCTGTAAAATGCAGATTAATTGAAAACAAACTTTTTATCAAAAAACACTGCTTTAGCAGAGCCCCTCAGTAAAATGAAGGGAGGGCTCTGAAGGAGCTCTTCCTCCCAGACAGGATTTTAAAGCTTCCTGCCAGACATGGTTCCATTGGAAAATGTCCTTGATTTATGCCAGATTACCCACCCAGCCCCATGGTTTGCAGCTTCACAGCAGCTCTGTCATGTGGATTATTTCCAAAACTCCAAGTCCTGTAGATCTGACACCTCTTAGGGTGCTGGTGATCCTGTATCCAGGCCTTGCAGGTGGCCAACCCCACTAGCTCCTTGGCTTTGTCAGCCTCCCACGTTTGACCTGGAAGCAGCAGGGTCTCTGGTCCATGCGATCAGGACTGACAGTCTCCAGCTGAAGAGCAGCAGGGATTTGTTTCCCTGCCGAGATGAGTCTGACCAGCTGGGTCCCTGCAGCACGGGGCACGAGTTGGCAGCTTGCAGCAGGTGCTCAGGTCAAAGCAAGCACATGGTATTTTTGAGCACGCAGTATATCACATTTCTGAAATTAATGCTTTGCAGGAAAATTACACTATAAAAAAAAAAATTGTTTCAATTTCTGAATGTGAACTAAATCAAACAAAAGCACTGCGGTGTCACTGACACTTTAAGCTTTGACCAGTCATTCACAGAAAGAAAATCCACCCTGTACCAAGCAGGTGTTAATATTTTTCAGTTCAACTATCTGAAGAATTTTTTTTTTCACCTTAACTATCTGAAGAATAACATTCAAGCACAGAGGTCAGTCTGGCCAGCCCTGACGATAGTGTCAGCCATACATGGGTTTGGAATGGGGGGCATGAGGCTCACAGCCTCCCTGGTGCCAAGAGACATACAGCTAAAACCAGCAGCTCAGAGATGAGTAATGTGCAAACACAGTCCAGAAGGCTGCAAGTGCTGGAGCACTTTAAGAGTGTGTTGGGTAAACGAGTCCCTGTTCCCATGGCACCGAAACCGCACAGGGATTACAGCCCAGTCCCACTCCGAGGGGTTCCTGGTTAGGGGTGTCTGGTTAGTGTGAGCACAGCCCCGCAGCTTCAACATGGAGGCCCCTTCACCCTGGCAGATGCTCTGGGAGAGGCAGCAGCAGCCCAGGACCACCAGCCACCCCCAGGCCTTATCAGGTCCATCCTGGGGCAGGACGAGGGGCTGCACCACTCCAGGGAGCTGCTGGGGTATACTCCGCATGGCTACTGAAGCCAGAGGCAGAAGCATTCATTAGTCCTCTATTAAGTATGCAAATCAAGTACATTAGCCATGAACTTGTGCCAATTAGCTGTGTCCCATTCCCTCAGTAGGAAGCCACTTGTGTGATCTTGTCGCCATCATCTCAGTTTTGTCCTACCAATGGTGCTTGACTGGCTCATGTCAAAGAGGCTTTGTCTGAGGGCTTGGAAGGCAATTCTCTAGTTTGCCTGAAGCCTGCCTGGAATCAGGCAACATGACCTGTGGGCAGCTGATGGTCTTGGCATTTTATTTGGAGATAGTGAGTACAGGGAATCCCTTGTGTTCTGTAACCACAGCATTTCACTGGAAACACAGAGTTCTGTCCTTGCACCTGCTTGAGGTGAGGCTAGTGAGCAGGTTCCCAGGCTCCTCTGGAGAAGGGCAGTAAACAGGCAAACACAAAGCTGCTTGGAAGGCATTGCTACCACTGTTCAGATACAGTCTAAGCCATTCCTGATGGTCAGGAGGAGAAATCCTCCACCACTGACTCTCAGATATCTTCAGATATCTTCAGATGTCCTCCTACACTACATTGACATCATGTATGTCATTAGTGCTCCTTGTCAGATGTTACCACCAAGGACACTAGTTTTGAGGTGGCCAAAATGACCACTTTACCTACCATGGGGTTATTATGTGTCATAGGATTCTTGGGCACAGAAGATACTCATGTGCAAGGTTTTTATATAGTGCCAATCAAAATGTTGCTACAAGCCCCCTGGCACAAAGCTGCACCCAGTGGCCCTGCTGTGTTCCTTGGAGTGCCCTTTGTAGATGACAGCCCACTGGGGTTTTCCACACTCTGAGATGCTGCATGATGGGTGCTTTGCTGTACTGTGTTTTGCAGGAACATTTTTTCCTATTAAGGCACCTCTGGAAGCCAGATGTTCCGTTTAAGCAGGAACACTCTTTTTTTAAAACAAACATTTTTGAGCTGGTGTTATTTTTATTTAGTTCTCTCTGTGAAACTTCCGAAGACAGATCTTTGCTTGGCAAGGTCACGTCAGGGAACAAGGGAGAAATTGCCATCCATCTGTCACTGTCTAAATATATACATGTGCACAGAGAAGCTGCTTGGAGACTACCACTGGTGTTGGGAAGATGAAGATTCATATGTTAGGAAATGGTCTTATTAAATTGTGCTTGTAACCCCTCTCCAACTTTGAGTGTTGCATGATCATGCACTCTTTTTTTGCTTTAGGATTCCTGACATAAAACTCTGGAGGCAAACTCACAGCCAGGCTGAGAGAGCAGGAGCAGTGCTCTGAGCCAGCCCCACAGCCAACCTCCCCTCTGTTCATGGAGTCAGGTCTAGTGTGCTTGACATCAGACACCCTAACTCATTCTAATTGCCTTGCTCATGGCCTTTCAATCCCGCTAACATCAGAAAAATGTCCTGTTAAAGTGGTTATAAGGTACAGTGGGACTTACGAGCTCACATGCAACATGTCTGCATTCAACAGAGTTTGAGAAGTACATGGTTAATAAACGGAACTGCCTTTCTCCATAGGACCTCTCCTCAAACAGCAATCCAGTTCTCTTTTATTATTAGGATATTTCATATTTTGATGTTTTGAGAAGTCAAAAGCCCAATAATTCTCGGCACACTCGAAACTTCCTGGTACGTTAAGCTCTACTACAGGCAAATGCTGAAATTAGAAATGAGCTGTGGGACAGATTTTCCCATACATACTGGGCAAGAGCCACTGACAGATGGATTTCTCTCCCAGGCTAAAATCTGTCATGTTTCTCCAGCACAACATTCTTAAGCAAATAGATGGAGCCCTGTGACCTTCGTGTTTGCATGTTGACCTGCATGGTCATCACATCTAACTCACAGGAATCACCACTGCAGTCACCTCATTTCTGTCTCACGTAAGACTTGATGGCTGTGGCTGTTAAAAAAGACACAATTGCCTGGAGGTTACACCACTTGAGAGGAGCCTAATAACAGTCTGTTCTGCATCTATAAATCATGGAAAAATAACATAGAGAAAAATCTACTAAGTAAACTTATCCTTTCCTTCAGCCCCTGAAATGTGGCTCCCCACATTATTATATGCTGTTCATAGCTTTGTCCAGTCCAGTTTTAAATTGGATTTCTGTACCTTTCCTTAACAAGTTATTCCATGGCATGAGTGGTAGGAAGTTTTTCTTGACCCTTGGCCTGTGGCCTTTTTCTTTACTCAATTCCATCTCATCATTTGAATTGTGGCTGCGAAAACTGGAAGCATTTCAAGTTAGGGAAGTTTTAAGTGCCTCACATAAACGTGAGAGCTGACAAGTGTTTTAATAATAAGGAAGGGGAGGGAAGTGTTTGAAAGCACAGATCACAGGTCTTTGTGCTAAGGTTTCGTGAGTGTTAGCTAGATAAAAAGAGAACTTGTAGAGTGAATGAGTGAATCTGCTTCCAGGATGGTCAGGCTAACTGGAATGTCTTTTTGTCTTGCAGAAGATGAAGCCCATAGTCCAAAGGAGACGATCTACCCCTTCTGCCATTACTAAAGCTCTTGGCAAGTCAAGGTACCATTCCAGGTAAAGGAATTACCTTTCTGACTCCTTTTTCCACCTTTCTGCCTATACAGACTGAAATCAAATCAATTCTGGCCATCGCCCAGGGCAGCCAAGTCCCCACGGGGTGACAGCAGCTATTCCTGAGTGCCAGCTTGGGCGGGTGGTTAAATGGTGACACTGATATGAAAAGTTCCCTGTGACCCCAGAGTCACCCAGTGCTCTGCTGATGCTTGGCTCCCACTGGTGTGAAGCACCAGCAAATGCAGTGAAGCACCAGCAGATGCAGACAGGTACAAACCTGCCAGAGGTGCACATCTGCCAAAACACAAAGTGCAGCTGTGGGATGAGCTTCTTGGTCCTTTCATGGGAGCTGAGTCCTGTAGAGGTCACCCCTCATCCTCTCACAGCAATGTGTAACTGCTCAGCACAGATAAGGACATGCCACACTCCTTTCTGCCTTGCTCTGGTAGCAATCTTACAAGTAACATTTCCTGAGACACTTGTTTAGTTTGAAGTTTTGGGGGGGTTTTTCTGTGTAAGAAAGGGATGATAAAGCTGAACTGATTGATATTTTAATCTGGACCAGCCCTCCTGAAGAATATCCCTTTTATATCATACCACAGGTAACTGATAGGTACACCCTGCTGTTCTGAAATGGGAGTGTGGTGCCAGCCTCACAGGATCATTTAAAATAAAGAACAGGGCTGATTTTCATTCTGTTGTCTCCTGACCAAGCTATGTAGCTTCTTTGTCATTCCTCCCACCCCCTTCCAAATTACAGAAAAAAAAAAAAAGTAAAGAGGAATTCTTGACTTTATTTGGCTGGAGAATATCCTCATGAGAGAGGGAAGCTTTGAACGTTTTTTATGTGGGTTGCTATGGAGGGAACTGGTACAGTGCCATCTTTGCTTAGGCCACCAGAGTATTGGTGGGATTTTTTTGCTATCCTGATGTTGTGTTTACAAAGCTGTTCAACTTCCCCAGCTTTAAGACATCAACTGCTGAGGCTTTGGGATGCCATGGATCCCACTGCTGAATTGATGCACATCCCAAGCTTTTACTATCAAGTTTAAAGGTGATTTAGCTTCTCACTTGTAAAGGCAACAGGTGCATAGGCCAAGAATTCACTTGCTGGTGCTGGTGGAGCAATGAGGAGACAAAAGGGAATTTCTGCATTCAGGAGTGTGGGTTCTCCTGCAACTGAAGGATGATTTTAGAAAAGCAGCTATGGGCTGGCTTTAACTTTGTTCCCATGAAATCGAAAGAGATCAATTAAGAGTCCAGTGGAAACTGAGTTAAGAGCAACGATGTCAAAAATATTACCCTTAGAGCTCATGTGTGGGTTTTTTTGTCTGGAGGCTGCCCACAGACTTGAGCAGTACTGCTGAGGGCTGGAGGGAGGGCAGGTACCTCTTCCACATTTGTCCTTTCCTGCAGACAGGATGCACATTTTTGTCTGTGTGTTGACAGGAAGATTTCTGGGCTTTCTGTGTGCACATAAGTCTACTCCATGCCTCAGTTTATCCAATTCAGTCAGTGTCAGGGACATGAACATGGTCTCTGAGCAAGGCTCAGCTGCTTGTTCATTCAGCATGATCCCACCTGCAGAGCAGGGGCAGACCTAGGAGGTGACTGTGGGACCTGTTGCAGTGCAAGCAATGCCAATAGGAGAGAGGAGCTGGGCAAGGAGGTGCCCTGGGGAGGTGCTGAGAGACAGGACACTGTGGTTTATGGTGGGGAGAATGGGGGAAGTGCTGCCATGAATCCTCTTGAGAAAAGCTTCTGAGAAAGTCTTGTGAATTCTCTTCTTCCTCTAGGGAAACTACCCTTTCCTCTTCCCACCCTGACAATGGTCTGCCAAGTGGGGTGTTCATCAGCCCAGGCTCCACTTTTGTCCTGGATGAGCGAGTACAGCTAACTGTGGGCCTGCAGACCCAGGAAAGACATTTGATCTTGTTCAGTGATGTGCTGGTCATCGCCAAGTCCAAGTAAGAGGAATTCCTTCTCACTCCTCCCCAGCATGTGCTGTTGCAGCTGGGCTCTGAGCCTGAGCCAAATGTGAATCCAACATGTGGCATCTCCCCCACCTGCCTCCAGAAATTCTTCTCAGTATTAATGTTTCACTCCATTTTCCTGAAAGAAAAGGATGTCTGTTTGGTTTTGACATTTCCCTTACGTGGTTTGAAAGAAATACCATGAGGGTGAGCAGCAGTAAGGGCAGAAAACTGGCCCCTGCTCTGGCTGCTTCTGTCACACATAAATTAAGAGCTTAGTTGGCTTTGGTTATTATCACAGAGAGTAATTAGCCTAAATCACCTTCTACCTGTGTGTGGCTCTAGTGAATTGATTTGTCCTAAGCAGCCACCAACTGCAAAAATGTGCTTCCACATGCTCAGACCTTTAGTTAGGAGTGGAGCGGGATTGTTGCTGTCACTGCATCCGCATGACTGGCAGGTGGCATGGCTTGACTCTGGAGGTCTGCATGTTAGGATCTGGCCTAAGAAATCCATCATTTGTACTGCAGATCCTCCTCCAGCCTGAAGCTGAAAAAGCAGGTGCATCTGAGTGAAGTGTGGACCGGCACCTGCCTCAATGAAGTGACAGAGAAAAAGATGGGTCCTGAGAATTCCTTTGTCATCGGTTGGCCTACCACTAACTATGTTGTCACCTTCAGGTATCTCACCAGACCTCCCTCTGCAGCCTGGCATCTGCCCACATCTCCCGTGTGTCAAGCGGAACAATGACTGAGGATGTAGGGCCCTGAACTCTACTACTGCCTGTTGAGTAGAGGACTAGAAATACATTAGATGACTGTGGAATAGAAATGGCAGCCATAGCATGGTTTCATTCGGGCTATCTCATTGTTTCCAAGGGTCAGGATGGTCTCTCCTTGGTGACACATATCCCTGATCTGGATTCATGCCCTGACATGCAAGCTGCCATTCCTGTCTTAGTCCAAACTCAAGAACAGTTCCACTTCCCCCATGTCACTGAGACCTGGGTAACCCCTGTTGGCAGCAGAAGCTTCTAGGAATGTAGGAATATTGTGAAGGAACTAATAGGGAAAAGAAAATCGCAATTAAAGGCCACTGAAAACAAAAAAAAACAAAAAAAAACAAAAACAAAACAAACAAAAAAAAAACAAAAAAAAAAAAGAAAAAAAAAAGAAAAAAAAAAAAGCTCACAAAAAGTGTCAATTCCATAATCACAGAACAGTATCTGTTTTGGTTTTATTGTTTGGTTGGTTTTTTGGTGGGTTTTTTTTTGTTTGTTTGTGGGTTTTTTTCTTTTTGGTTTTTTTTTTTTTTTTTTTGTGATTTGTTAAAATAGGACAGAAGCAGGAAAGGACTGTGCTTTTGTTCCAGGGCTTTGCAGGAAGGAACTTTGAGTTACAGCTATATATAAATGACATTGGGTAAAATTTCCAAACTCTGCTGCCCACTCAGTACTTGTTTAATGGTCTGCCTCCTTTTTTTATCTCCAGCTCAGCTGACGTGAAGGAACGGTGGCTGTCAGCCTTACTGTGGTGAGTGACCCTCCTTCCATCCTCCTTCTGGGTGGTTCCTCTGCAGTTCTCAGAGCGATCTCTCATGCCAGGTGGCACATTGCCCTCTGATGTCCAGCACATTATCTGGCTACTGTTTGAAAAACCCACCTTTGAAACATGAATGTGAAAATAAACCTGGTGTTAACAGTCCAGAAAAGATTAAATCCTCCAGAAGATAACATTGTTGGAGAAACTTTATTTTTCTTTGGAGCTAGAAGTGGACTTTGCTAATTGATATGGAAATGTTATAAATGTTACTGATTCTTCAGATGTTTGGTGATTCAAACAGAAGGTTGTACTTCCTGGGGTTTAGAGGATACAGTTGTTTCTTTTTCTTGTTATGTTTTCATATGTTCTTTCCACTAACATCCAGCAGATGTTTTTATACAGGTACAGTGAGGGGAAAAAGTCTCTTCGTTTGTGGGAGGTAGTAATGGTCCTAAGGACGCTGAAATGTCTTATGTTAGACATTTCTGTCTGCATTCAAGGGGGAGTTGCTAGTCTGGGGGCTTAAGAAAGGCAGTAAGAGCACTGTGCACATTGCATGTTATTGTTACTGTTTCAAGCAATCACTTATCATAGTGCCAAAGAGCAGGCTCCATGGACCTCTTGGATCCAAGTCTTAGGGTTTTTCTCAAAATTAATTTTATTCCTTCCCTTTTATTTGGCTTTCAGGCATATTAATGAGGTGAAACAGAATGAGTATCTGAAAAATCTAACCCTTCAGATCTTTGTGCTGGATGCTGACAACTGTCCTTATGTAAGTAAAGAACCTCGGTCCAAGGCTACATGGAGGTCTGTGGGGTAGAAGTGGGAAGGCGGAGCTGCGGGGCTACTGCTGCTGTCCCTGTTTAAAATGCAGATCCCACCTAGAAGAGTTTCAGAGGGTGTACATCTGGGGCAGATGCATCCTTCCCACTGGAATCCCCCTCAGAGGGTTTTGATTTGGGAAATCAGGAGCTAGCCAGACTCTTACCAAAGAGGAATTAATTCTTAAGATTATCCTTGGCCTCTGGCTTCATGCCTTCCTTTTAGCCTCCTATATTTTCTCTGTTTCCCTTTCTAGACTACATCAGTCAATGTGTCCAATATGGAAACTGTGGAGAACGTGATGGAGAAGACCCTTCTACAGCTTGGGCTTCCTGTAAGTGTCAGTTGCATGATCTGCCAGATCTTAGCTAGGGCAGCCAGCAGCTCCTGGGTTACAGGACAGACCAGACATCAAGAAGTCTAGGTTTGCTGTAGCTAACTAATGTAAGGCACTAATACTCTGAAGCAGTTTATTTTTGTGGGTTCCAAGTATTAGAAATACAGACATACTTACATGCCTACTTTAAATTCAAACCTTGTGTAATAAATTCCTTGGGTTTCAGAAGATTTCAGTGCTTGCAACCCAGTGTTAGGATTAAGCCAAGCTTCTCAAAGGGTTATTAATATATCTCCGAAAGACAAAACAATTGGAAATGTTATCAGATGTGCCTTGCCCATTGCAGTGGTCCAGTCTTTCCCAATCCGTTTTTTAGCAGGTAGCTGTGACAGTGTTCCAGTCATTTAATACCAAGAGAAGTTGATCATATTGCTAAAATAGGCTGGGAAGCCATCAAGTGGGCTTCTGTCCTGCTGGCTCTCAGTCTGTTCTTCTCCTGGACCTTTCCCCTTCTACTCTGTATCAGACCAATCTGGAGCACCATTGTGCCAGCCATGGGCTGTCCTGGTCAGGAGCTGTGCACATCTGGCTCTTTGGCCTGTTCACATTTGTTGGTTTGTGTTGCTTTCCAAGTGGGGTGCAACCTTGTGGGCCTCATCCTGATATTTTTCTCTTCTCTGTTCCTCAACTGCCAGGGCAGAGCAAGTGAACACCACCTCTGGGTGATCTCAGGAAAAGATGACCCTGCTTACCCTCTCATTGGTAAGACCTCTCCCATTTTACTAAAATGTGAGCACCACAGGAACAAGTGATAAATTATACTGATGTGTGTGGCAGAGAAACGCCTCAAATATTGCACTCTTCACTTTAAAAATCCACAATATCAGGATTGTTGGTGGAGTGAGATGGGGCATCAAGCTGATGTCACTTGGCTTTTATGGTCTCAGGAGCTACCTTTAATCAATATATAGTGACGAAGACCATGTTGTCATAGGAAGACTATCATTTTGTGGCCCTAAAGGGGCACTTGTGGGATCTGTTGGATGCGGCTGTTTCCTCCTGCCAGGTCTGGAGTTGTTTTCACAGAGCTCTGTGTCTTTACACAATCCTTTACTCAACAGGGCACGAGCATCCTTTCAGTATCGCATTGAACTGTCTCCGGGACTCTGCTGACCATCAGCAAGGAACCAACCGTAACACGCTCCTGGCTGATGGGCCAGAGGCTTCCTTCCTTGACCATCTCCCGAAGGAAAAGCAGTGTCAGTTTGTCCTGAAGCCCAGGCTCCAAGCCCCAGTGCAGCTGAGGAGAGGTAGGGGCTGCAGGAGCACGTTACACCCAGGCAGAGGTTTTGCTGCTCTCCATGGCAGTGCCAAACTCTTCCTGTCATCACAGACCTATCCCAGAATCCCTCTCATAGATGGGTGTGTGCACAGAGGAGGAGGTTGCAAAGGGGCTGAATTTGTCAGTGCAGCTGTTTAGAGTCAGCTTTCAGTCCTTTGATGAGCCTTTGCTTGCCAGCCACTGCATTGCACAGAGAGCAGGGACTGAGTTTTGATGACGGTGGGGAGATAAACAAGTGGTTCCACTGCTGTGAACCATCTAAACACATGATGGCAGAAAGTCCTTGCTCTGCTGTGGATCCCTCTCTGGCCAGCAGGAAGGACGCAGGGGTGTAACAAAGGTCTGTCTTCCTTCAGAGCCGCTGCAGAAGCACACCAAGAGGAAGAAGTCATTGATTGACTGGGCCCTGCGCCGCAGCACCAGCACCCCCGCAAGCAGCCCCTCCTCACAGTCCCCCACCACCCCACAGAAGCTCTTTGGCCTGTCACTGTCCTCTGTCTGTCCTGATGGGATCCTTCCCAAACCAATCATGGTAAGGAGCAGCCTGTACTGCTCATCCTTGACATGGACTTGGTATGTTTAGCCCAGGGTTTAAAGCCACTTGTGGTATTTATCAGGACTGGATGGGCAAGACCACTGTTTGCCTGCAATTCAGACCTAGCCCTGTAGCCAGGGTGAACACATCCCTCTCCTGTGTAACCCATATCACATCACACATAGCTGTCCATCCTGATTCCATGGGCATCTCCATCCAGGTCACCACAAGCTGACAAGGGGCACTGTCAGAGGACTGTGTTGTGCTGCACAGCCGAGACCCCATCCCTGCAGCAGTCTGCTGGGCTGACACTTGACACAGGATAGGTATCCTCACATGAGCTGCACCTGTAGCTTTGCTGACAGGCTATGTCCCTGCTCAAGTCATGATAAATCTCTTGCATATCTTTCCTCTGCCCAGTATTGACTAGATCTGAGGCTAATTATGTTACAACATGTGAGGTGTAATACACAAAACCAACAGGATAAAGTGTTTGGCTCAACTGATCTTTCTCTTAGGATATGCTGCTGCTGCTTTACCATGAAGGTCCCTCTACTAGGGGCATTTTCAGACGTTCTGCCAACGCCAAGACTTGCAAGGAGCTGAAGGAGAAGCTGAATTCCGGAGATGATGTCCAGGTGGATGGAGAGTCAGTCTTTGTGGCTGCAGCTGTCATCACGGTATGTCTGGCCAAGTGACTGGGATGTCTGGGCTAATGGTGCCTTCTTCAAGGAAGCAACAGGACTCTGTGGATAGGGAAGATTTGGGAGGGAATACAAAGCATTTTGTAGAAAGACACATTCCCACCTGATGACTTGATCCATCTCTGCGCACAAAGGCACCTGCCTGAACCAGTGGTGCTTGTTTCCACATGCAGACCTGTGCCATGGCCTTCAGGACAGTAGTTCATTTTGCACCTCCCTGTACAAAACAGCCTCCAGCAGGTGACATAGGAATGGTTACCTCCAAGATAACCCTGATGTCAATGCAGAAGTTATCTCAGAGTGATTAATAACATGCCAGAGTCTGGGCTCTGTTCAGAGCAGTTCAGATGCTGTACTGACATGGGCATGAAGCTCTGTGGTGGCAGCAGCACAGCTGCTCTTTGCCCTTCCTGGACACACAGAGGAGACTGCGGGGAAGTATGGGAGGACTCGTGCCATTTAAGTACAACTGCTCTGCATCCCCTACAAACAGAGAGGCCATGCTCAAAAGAGCTGGCCTGTACCATCTTGCTAATCAGCCAGCAGCGAAAGGGAGAACATCTGCCAAGTCCAAGCAGAGGGTATGGGGTGTGCAGCTTTCACTGAGACCCAAGTAATAATAATAATAATAATAATAATAATAATAATAATAATAATAATAATATGTCCTTTTCACTGGCAATTAAATCTGATCAGATCAATTCAGGACCCTAAAGTATAAAAAAACATCCCCGTCTCTTGCTCTTTTTGGTCTTACACAACAAACTGCTGACTGGGAGGATATTCAGGCACTTTTCAGTGAAAGACTTAGAAGCTGTTAAGGTCAGAAAAAATAGCAATCCTCCCAGATGGCAGGGGGTTCATCAGCACTGTGCACAGCCCTGGGTACAGGTCCTTTGACTGCTGCAGCAGAGCTGAGCCCTGCTGTGGAGCAGGGCAGGGCAGGGCTGGCTGCTCCCGTGGCAGCTCCTGGGGAGAGGCTTAGGGGAGCCCCAGGACAATGGGGTGGAAGTGGGCAGGGGGGAGAAACCCGTTTGCATTGTGTCTTGTTTTATTTTCTGCTTAATGTGAATAAACAAAGACTGTATGTATCGTGAAACCAAAACAAGGAATTCAAAACTGACCAGACTGCTTTGCATATATATATTTAATTCAGGATTTTCTACGAAATATACCTGACAGTGTTCTATCCTCAGACATGCACGGACTGTGGATGGAAGCTGTGGACACGGAAAATCGGGCACATAAGATTGAAGCTATCAAGAGGTTTGTAAAAGCTTTTGGAAAAGCTTCTTTTGATGGGATAAGAGGTAGAACACAGCCCTAAGCATAGGCTGCTTCTTCTGGGTGACTCCTGGCACTGCGCCAAGCCACAGCAGAGCTACTGCTGGTTGCCACTGTCACTGGTCTGAACATTTTCCTTCTCAATGGTCTTTTATGAATATTGTTACCTTTCTGACCCCAACAAATGTCATTAGAGAATTCATCTCTGATGAGCACTTCAAATTGCCAGAATCAACAAACTGAAAAAGTGTGATGATCCATCCACCAGGAGTAAATCAAATGTTAGTGGAATCAGAGCCTTAACGTGGTACCTTTTTTCTTATGTGCACAACATAAAGCTGGTCATCTTATTTGCAGTTGCAGAAGAAATGGCCCTGCAGAGGTGGTGATGGGGAGGTTGGAAAGGGCTTTGCTGCTGCCCTGAGCAAGAATGGTCCATCAGCACCCTGTGGGAGATGCAGGATATCAGACCTCCTCTTGCCCATGGCTCAGCTCAGTTTTGGCTATCACATAGGCTGATGGAGGGGAGTGGCTCAGTCTTACTTCATTGTCACATGTGGATGTCTCAAACTGGTTGCAGAAGGGCAGAAGGGAGCAAAAGCTTTGGGAAGCAACTTCTGATATTTGAAGAGCAGATTTTTATGACATTACTGTTTTCCTTTGTTCTCACTCCCCAAACAGTCTTGTCAACCAGCTCCCAGAGGCCAATCTCATCCTACTCAGGCACCTCTTTGGAGTTCTCCATCACATTGAGCAGAATTCTGGTATCAATCAGATGAATGCCTTTAACCTGGCTCTTTGCATAGCACCCAACATGCTCTGGCTACCAAGCCCCACTGGGCCTGAAGAGGAGAGCAGGTCTACAAAAAAGGTAATGGTTTATGGATTTGACCTCATACTTGTCTTCTTTTACTGCTTTTTATGGGCACTGAAGGAAGGCAGAGGACCAGAGGCAGTGCTGGCTGAGTGGCATCTGGGCTTTGTCTTCTCCCCTGTGCCTGTGCTGTAAGGGGACCCAGCCACTCAGTTTATCCAGGGTGGAAAGGAAAGCTGTGGTTGCTTAACCAGATGGGTTTCCTACATGGAAGAAGAAGCACAGGAAAGCTGGACTTAAGACACTGCTGCTTCATCAGTCTGAAGCAACCTTGCAGAGACAAAGTAAGCAGTGGAGATGACAGTGCTTCAGAGGGGAGGAATGCTTGCTTGTAGCTTGTGAGGTGTTATCAATAGGAAGGAGAATGATAGAATGCTGTACTTGTCTCACTGTACCAGCTCATGTAGCTCACATTCTTGCTCCAGGTGTAGTTAATACAGACACGTGGCCATGTTCTGAAGAGCTTCTTCAGCAAAAGGTTCTGTAGGAAACCCCACCTTTTGACAGAAAAAGGAACATTCTGGGAGTGATCTGACTTGGTTTATACAGCTGGCTGTATTTTCATCAAACTGACTCTGTCAATTCATGCCTTTGCCAGGTGGCCTTGTTAGTGCAGTTCCTGATTGAAAACTCAGGAGAGATTTTTGGAAGTGACATTGCATCCTTGTTTCAAAGACCAGACAAAAAGAAGTCCAAAAACTCAGAGGAATCCCTGGGTAAGTTGGTGCTACTGTAAACTCCAGAAATGTGTGAAATCTTTTAATAGGTGAACGCCTCATGGGAAGTAGTTTGCTTTCCCTTCATGTCTCTTCCAAGGAAAAAAAATTGAAAAAACAGTTGGTTTTGATTTTCCCTGTGCCTGACTGTTACAGGCAGTAAGCAGGAGCTGAGGTTCATCTCTTCAGGTGTGTCTGAGCATGAGTGTCTTTCTCTGTGGCTGCTGCCTGACCCATTCCATCAATCACAAGTATTTAGTGTATCTGTAACAGTGCCATGTCTCAGCCATCTTTTCTTGCAGATTAGTTCTGTAGAGCTAATCAAGTGGTTGAATAGAGGGAGATCAAGTTGTCTCCATTAACTATCCTATGATTACAGTGGTGAAAGCTCAGGTCATCAGGCCAGATTTTTTTGTGTCATTCCCAGCTCTGGTCTGGTCCCTAGGAAAGTAAGAGATCATCTTTTTGTTCCCATGAACTTGATAATATTTCCATGCCTTGGTTTTAGGGAACTATATGGGGTTAGGAGACAAAGATGACAAATTAGTTTGTGTTCTCTATGCCCAGACATAGGCTTGGCTCAGCATGATGATTCCTCTGATGAGCTGGAGTTTTCTGCTTGTGACCCAGAAGGACCAAAGCACCACCTGGTACCCGACACAGATGCCATTTTTGAACCATCCAGCTTCTTCCTTGGTGAGGATCAGGAAGACTGGGACTTGTTCAGCGAGATCACAGCCTGCTACCAAAGCAAAGCCCAGAACAATAGCAGTGCAGACAGCTACAAGCTCCTGGAAGAGGAAGGCTCCTTCTGCTCCATTGGCTCAATTCGCTCACTCAGCCCGGCCCGGGACCGGTGCTCCTCAGAGCCCAGTGTCTGCCTCAGCTCCCAGCTGCCTGCTCAGAGCCATGGGACGGTGGCCCGCCAGTCCAGCTGTGATGCCACCATCATGTGCAGCCACACAGACTGCATCCACAGGCTGCAGCAGCTGCAGCTGGAGAGCCAGAAGCTGATTGATGAAAGCCTAGGCCCTGGTGTTAGTAAGGTCAGGCAGAACTTGTGGCAGTCACCTCAGACCAGCTCTCGGTTGAAGAAGTTCAGCCTTCAGAAGTCCAGCCCGTCCAACAGGTCCAGCTTCTCTAGCCTGTCCTCTACCACCACCTCTCCATCTGCCTCCTCTCTCAGCTCCTTAGACAGTGCTTTCTCCTACTGCTCAGAGTCATCAGCCATTAGTCCCACAGACATCTCATCCCTGCCCTTCATGTTCAGCACATCTGCCAGGCTTCACGCTGTGTCCCCTCAGATTCCCAAGAGGTCCCCAAAAGAGTGGCACAAGTCCTTCACACCTCCAGTGCCTTCACACAAGTGTGACCTGGACACTTTCCATGAGTGTGAACCTCAGGCTGTAGAGAGCAGTCATTGCTGTGAAGAGAGGAGAGGCTTTCTATCTGACACTGACCAGGAGGAAGAGGAGAGGAGAGATCTGAGATCTCAGGGGGACCCTGGCCCAGAGCTCAGGAGTTTGGGTTGTACCAAAGAGCTTGAACAGACCCCCAAGCTCCACACTACGAGCCCAGCCAGTGAGAAAACCCCAGAGATCAGCCATGAGCAGCACCGGGAGAAAGTCATGAAGAGCATAGAAACAAAAACCATTGATTCTTCCCCTCCAAGCCAGGGAAGCCTGAAGCGCACCAAGATAACTTTTTATGTGACCGCCAATAAAGCAAGCTCCTGGGGGTCTCCAGTGGAAGAGGATGAGGAGAAATCCCTGGCAGACACCAGCAGCAGCACAGAGCAGAGCCTGCCCAAGAGCTTGCAGACTGTGAGCGTTCATATCCCTCAGACAGTTTTCTATGGGCAGAACACACCCCTTGTCCTGCAGTCCCTCTCCAGGCACTATCACCACAAACAAATGACCTCATCCCCACAGGCAGAGTACAGAGAAAGTCCCCAGAGTGCCTCCTCTCCAGAGGAGCTGGAGGATGAGACAGTGGAAATGGTGCAGGTGCCAGCCCACAGCAAAGGCTTCAACACGCTCAGCCACACCATCCAGATCATCCTTCCTGCCTCCATCCGCGGCACCGTCAGGGAGTATTTCAAGCACGATGAAACCAAGGCTTGTCCCACATCCGAGATGGAAGCAGTGGAGAAGGAACTGCTGCGGAGCAGGGCAGGGTGGCTGAGGAGCCAGCCACGGGCAGGGCTGGCCATAGAGGAGCCCGACACAGCAGCCCGTGCCCAAGAGACGTTTGTCTAGGGAGAAGTGTGTGTGTGTGTGTGTGTGTGTGTGTGTGTGTGTGTGTGTGTGTGTGCGCACGCAGCAGAAAAAATCGTGTAAGATATGATCAGGGTGTGAAGAATCTATCAGGCTGCATGGGGCTATAAGTGTAAAGTACTTCTCATATGTATGTAATGTTGGGGTTAAACATTCGTTTTTCAGGGGCAGGGGGATTGTTTTGTTTTTTCTTTCCACCCTTTTTCTACAGAAGATGCTTCACTGGCTGAGTGTCTGGAGGGCTGAATGCCACCAGGATCTGTTTGTGAATTAGCTGACGTCTACAGGGTCTGACTCCATTTCTTTTTAAAGTGAGTGAGGAGACACTCTGATTTATTTTCTGCAGTCAGCTGCTGGAGATGTATTTGTGGCTGACTGGAGAAGCGGAGCAGCTAATGCTCCATCAAAATTAGTTTAAAATCTTCAAACTTGCACAGAATCCTTCACTATTCACTGTTCATCCAAAGGAAAACCCTTCACCCCCACCTCAAAGACATCACTGCTCCTTCTCTGCTCAGCATTTGTTCCCTGGTGATCTAGCTCGCCATCTGTGTTCATCACTATTTGAAGTTGGGCTCCAGAGACACTGAGTGGAGCCCAAAGCTCACATTTCAGCTTCCACTGACAGCACATGTAATATTTTAACCCCAAGATTGCTTCTTCCCCTCCCCCCCCATTACTTAAGCATTGATTCTCTTTTCTCAGACATACCCCCCCTCAAGCCCCCAGAAGCTAGCATTTGACAAAGTCACAGTCACTATAAATAATTTTATCTCTGCCACTTTGGCAAGGCTGTGACCACTTGCCTTATACAATGTCCTCTGGGAGTATCAGGTCCTTTTAGTCCCAGTAAAAGGTGACACTATACTTCCATAGATGATGGTGACATTTCAGAAGGCCCTTTCCAGAGGCAGTGTGGATGGGGCAACTAATCAGATTCCTAGTCACACTGAGAGGGGTAGGATTTGTCTTTAGCTTGAGGTCAAGGAGTTGTGGAAGTTGTCAGGAATGCTGTTGAATGCATGCTGAAGCAAAGCCCCAGCTGGTCAGAAAGTTGTCAGACAGTCCATAAGCTGAGACTCTCCAGGCACTGACACTGTCTCAGAGAAACAGCAAGTTCCCCCTCAGCAAAGTACACGGCACAGTGTGCTCCAGTAGAGTGAATCCTGGGGACGGGCCAGGCAGGGATGGGGTTAGGAGGCTGCTTGTGTTGTTCTACTAAAGAAATACACCCAGTGGACTCTTGGAGCATCCCTGTAATTCTACCTTAAATCATGGAAGCATTGTCACCATAATGGGGCTTGTCCAGAGCGTTATGATACTGCCTGCTGGGCTCTTGAAAGAAGCCAAGATCACCATATTAGTTTGACAAGCATTAAGAAAACAGTGAGAAAAGTCTCAGAGGTTCAGGATGTTTCATTTGAAGGTTATGTGAGAGTTTTCTAAGGTCACGTCTCTCAGAGACACTCCATTTACTCAATTAACAGTGAATGGGTGAAGGACAAGAGAAATAAATGAGTCCTAATGATGAAGAGGTAGTTCTTGTGGAGTAAGTGCCCCCTGAAAGTTGCTGAGTGTCTGCAAGTAGCCATACCTGTAGCTGCTGGACCTCTGACATGATTCAGTCCTCACACAGAGGGGGAAACCACCCCTGCAAAATGATCCAGGGGGGTGTCAGATGCCTCCACTCATCTGCCATCTGCCCATGATAGTGCCTGGAGGCTGGCCCAGCGTTCCAGATTAACACCATCCAATATCAGGGCAGGGGAGGGAAGCCCAGAGTCCACTTCCCAAGGTGTAAAGAGTTTGATTTGTTATATGCAGGGTGTTTAACTCTGAAATGTGGCACTGTCTGTCCCAGATCCCCTCGGTGCCCCTGATATTACAAAAAGCATATATAATTGTAATACAAACCTCCCCACCATCCTTTCATTCGAACAGGAACATTCACAAGGCACTCACAGTCCTTTTTTCCAGAGCTACAGTTGTAACTATTTCAATAAAAGACACACAACTTTGTCATTGTGGTGTGGTGATTGCCTTTCATTCCCTTGCTCTGACTTCCCCCTGGCGGCATTTGCAAAGCACCCACTGGTACAGCAGCTCAGCTCAGGCATCACTCTTCCTGTGTCTTCTCAGGAAGGAGAAAGAGTACTAAATGTTATAAGAAAATTCTGCCTATGCTTGGAAAAGAGATTATTCCGTATTCTAAACACACTAATGGCTTGTAAACTTTCTTTGTGTCTGTGTTGGTCTCAAACAAGGGGGAACTTTGTTTGAGATGCAGAGGAAGAGCTCCCAGTCTAAAAAAATTACAAGCAAGTTGGGAAGAGATTAGTTTAGAGAAACATTGGGAGAGTCAGGGAAAAACACATTCTTCTCTTCTCACCTCAGGCTGCCTAATATGGGCACTTTTCCCTGGATAATTGCTCTAACCCAGCTATCTTAATTTTTCTTCGCTTAAAACAATACACTCCAAAATTTATCAGAAGATATCACAAACCACCCTTAAGAGCAGGTGGCTGCATGGCAGAGGTAGGCTGCTACATGAGACTTTGCCCTGCACCAAGAGCACAAAGACCTTGCTTGCCTGCTACCTCCCATGCATGCATCCCACCTCTAAACTCCCTAGATCTTGTTCTGCTGAACAATAAATAATGCCAAACTGCTGCTTTTAATTCCAGGAAACTCAAGACTACATGTATAAATAGGAATTATGACCTAACTCTTTAGAGCAACTTGCTTTCCTGTCAGTGCATAGCAGGAGGCATCCAGCAGTGGGTCACCATGTCACCCAGGGCACAATGGAGCTGCCCCCTCCTGCCCCACCCTGTGTGTGTCTGCTAGCAGCTGCAGGATCACCAAGGGCTCCAGCTGGTGCAGAGGACATTTTACACTAGTTTGTTCTATTCCAAACACGTTCATATTACTGGGAAAGTGAGTATCCTACGTATAGAAGCTTGATTTTTATAATTTTATTTTATGTTTTTGGTAGTACAGCAATGGGAAAAATTAATACTTGGAGGAAGTGGCAGATCATGGTACAAAACAATTCAGTGACATATAACATGCCAAATTCATAAAAAGTAGTTCCCTCTTACAGCAAATGTCAGCATTCGAATGGTTTTAAGATGCTCTTGCTAACCTAACTCAGGTATCCTTAGGCCAATCAGCACACTTTTTGTATTTGGAACAACTCTCTTTTCTTAAGCTTCCCAAATTGGAAAAAATATGCTCTACAGTTAAAGAGACAAGCCTTGTAAAATTCCCAGCAGTTACTTAGAATAGCAGAATTCCTTCGATTTCAAAGGAGAGGGTGAGTCACATACAGAACAGATGTTTACTGTCACCCACCCAGGGAAATATAAAGCCATGCACTTAAGCCCAGTTTTGTTCAGCAGAGTACTTAAGCACTTGAAACATGTACCAAAGGCCTTAGCATTAACCTTGGTTTAAATAAGAGATTTGCCCAACAGCGATTTATACTGAACCAGACCTCTGCAAGTCTGCTGTAAGCCAGCCAAAAAAAACAAGTGTTAACCAAAAGCGAAGTACCCAGCCACACCTAAAACAGAGCTGTACAGTAACCATTCCCAGTTACTGTTTGCTTTGCTTTCCAACCTCAAGCTGCTTCCTGATGTCCGATACATCCATGGGGACCCGCACAGTCACACCATCCATTGACTTCTTAACACACACCTGGCAGCCAAGGCGAGATCTAGGAAGAAAACTTTAGGTGAGGCTCATTTGTTTCCACAGTAAAGGAAAAAATTCCTCTCCTACACTGGGATGTCTGGTCCAGGCTGGATTTTCACTAAGGTTCCTCTTAAAGGTCTCCTCTGCCCCAAGAGAAAGCAGCTCTAGAGGCACAACCCTACCACAGAACAAGTGCCACAAGTCTGCCTCAGAGGCTTGAGAATCTACCACGGTCAGCAGGGAGGCTTACGTCTCAGTGAGGCCATACGCCAAGTCCAGCATGTCCAGCTCTTCATCTGAGATGGCACCCAGCTTTTGGAAGGTGTCTTTCTCAAAGATGAGGTGACAGGTGGAGCAGGCTAATGTCCCTTCACATGCACCTGGCGAAGAAACCAGCAAATCAGAAAAAACAAGGGGCTGAGAGAAAACCTCTCCAGGAACAGAGGAAATGTCCTTTTACAGATCTGGAGCAGTCAAGAGAGATGCCAGAAAACAGTACTTTCAGCCAACTTTTTGTCTGGGAGGGTCACACTGACATCTCAGTGTGGCAAGCCAGCCCAGCAAGCAGCTGTTGGGGAAGCTTGTTTCATGGGCTCACGAGAACACAGTAGCATGTGTACAGCTGCACAATTCCTGTGTACCCAGCAGACACACATAGATCCTAAGAGCACGTACCCTTGTGCAACACCTACCAAACCCATCAATGGCCAAGTTTTGATTGACTACCACTTCCAGCAAACTCTCCCCTTCTTTGGCTGTGGCTGTAAGTCGCTCTCCATCCCGATTTATAAAATGCACTGTCACCTGGTCTGCAGAGCTGTAAGACAAATTTGCAAAAAATCAGATGAGCCCATCCTCTCCCCTGAGGTCTTTTGTCAGAGCACCAGAGACATGGCACTGGGAGGGAGACATGCATACAAGTGCTTTCTAGAGAAAGATCATACCACACATGTCAAAAAAGATTGAAGTTATCAGTTCTCAGTGGCAGTCAAATCTGAGCTGGCCCAAAATATTCCTCAATATTTATCAAGCATCCGTGCTCAAGAGCAAGGGCAGAACAAGTGAAGCAGCATCCAGCTTCTCCCAGTAAAATGCCGTTTGTATGAAGTCAATAATGTTCAGCAACAGAAACATTAAGCACAACAATCCACAAGGACCAGGTCTAAACAATTTCTTTAGCTCCTTTCTTAACTGACAAGAGGCAGAGGTGGAGTATGGGGGATACAACCAACTGAACAGGGGACAGGAAATAATTCCTGTAAAAACTTCATGGAAAAGGGGGAAGAAATGTTCTCCTCTTTCAAGTTTGCAGGTCATCCATTCCACTTCACAGAAGTCACAATCACTATCTAGATCTAAGCCCATTTATCTGCTGAAAATCATCACAATAGCTCTCTCAGTGACTAAGGATGCTATTTCTTAAAATGTTGTCACATGGACTTCATCAGCAAGACTTCAGGAGCAGAAAATTCCAAACAACTATCTCTTTGGAAAGCCAATCCCCATACTCTATCAGAATTTGAAAGTGGAGGAAAAGGTGAAACTATTTTTTGCCCTCTTAACTTTTTTTTTTTTTTTTTTTCCAGTTGTGTCTGCCAGGAGCAGAGCACAGGGGCAGCTGCACCTTCACCTGAGGAGGCCAGCTTCCTGTTTTTCAGAGCTTCAGCAGAAAACAGTGCCTGGGCCATTAGTTTGCAACAGGGTCCCCTGGTTAAGAAAACAGATGCAAAGTTAGCACTGAGACCATACTGCAGAAGGAAGAGATTACTCCCTTAAAAACAAAACAAACAAATAAAAAACCCTCAAGTTTTTTGTGACGTAAAGAACTAGTGAAAGGGGATTCAAGAAGGTTCTTCTCCCTGATGGTATCTTTCTTTAAAAGATACTTTCCAAGGCCATACAAAACAGCAAGATGCCCAAAGTATTGCCAGAGATAGCTTCAAAAGCAACAAACCAATTAGAAAGAAACCCTGTTGCTAACAAGTCTTCATAAATCCTATTAGCCAGGGTTATCAGTGCAGCTTTTGTCTAAGATCAGATAGCACAATGCTGTATTGTATTTTCTGTGATGTTGATTGGGTCTTTCTCCCAATATCTAGCAGATTACAATCTACCCAGACTGTACTAGTCTGAGAGATCTACAGATTCCCTTTATTTTTCTCAGAGAAATGCAACCTCTCTCTGAATTATCCCTAAGGAACAGACAGCCTGCAGTGGCTGCTGCTGTCAAACTGCAGATGAGGGCTCTGTACCAGGCAGCCCCGTCCTCTCAGCACACAGAACAGTCTGCTACTACACTTTTACCATTTCCTTCTTCAGGAATGTCCAGACTTCCAGGACTCCTCTGTCCCCACGTCTGCCTCTCAGGGGACTCTGCCAACTAGACCCCGACAGAGGCCCAAGTCTGCCCTTTGGGACGACCAGCTGGCAGTGCTCCACCATGGCAGGGACCAACTGTATGTAGAGGCATTCCCAAGCACCTTCCCGACCAGGGCTCTGCATTCTACTCACCTCAGCTCCCCATGAGCATCCTGGAGCTTGTTGGTGGAGCTGAAGCCTCTTTCCCACCGCTGATGAGCTGATGCACAATGCTGCTCAGTCTCCCCACAAAGATAAACAAAGCGGATCTTGCTCAGGTTCAGTCCACCTCGCAAGAGACGCAGGAGCCCCGCCATGCCTTGAGCCATCAATGCTGCTTCAGGTCCTGCTCTGTGTCTCCTGGGCTGTCCTTTGCTGCAAGGCCAGCCAGATCAAGAGCTATGGGTACAGATGAGAGGGAAAGAAAGAAAGAAAGAAAGAAAAAAGTAGGAGGGTGAGGAAAAAACTAGGACAGCCTTCTCGGGGGTGGAGGCAGGGAAGAGGATGGAAAGATGAACAGAGGGATTGTCCTTGGAGTTTGGTGATATCCAGCCCATCAGGGCATGGGAACTGGGTGACGCAATATGAGCACGATCTCCACATACCAGTCCATGGGCAATGCTCACCTTGTTTTGACTTGCAGAATCCCCTTTGAGGAACCAGTTTCAGGAGCAACACCTGTTGCAATGTCTGACGATACAAGGGGTCACAAACTGAGGTGACAGACAGCTGGGTGGGAGCACTGACAGCTGCTGCATCAGGAATAGGAGCACAACAATTCTCACTGCAGTCCAGACACACCCTTGCCTCCCCCAGTACTGCAGGATCCTAGCTCTAAAATGCAAATATTCACTTATTTCACTGGCTGGTAGTGAGAAGTAGCTATACTTTGCACATTTGCTAAATTCTCTGCTGTAAAGTGCCATAAAGGCACAGATAGGTGTCATTCCTTTCATGCTCAGAGACATTCCACACTAGTGAGACTACTGTAGAAAAAACTAATTTATTCCCAGAAATACTGTCACTAGCTTAGTTTACCCTCCTTTCCAAGGTAAATAAATTTCCCCCTGAGGACAAAAATGCAACAGTGGAGACAGTTCTGCTTAGGTTTTTTGTGGAGTACGAGAAGAGCTCTTATCTCAGGATTCTGAATTGTCACTAATACCAAACTAACACTTCACCATTTGGTGGGATATTTGCTTTAAGTTTTTTAATGCACTGATATTTAAGTTTTTTGATGCACTGTATACACAAAAACCTTTGAAACTGGACTCTAATCTATCTGTACAGGGAAGAGAAACTACAGCATAAGAATGAGAACTGGCTGGAAGCATACACATGAAGGGGCTTTATAGTTTTGAAGATAACTGGAAAGTTTTGGCTTTTCATCCCAGAATGAAAATTTTCCACCCGAAGCTTTCAGGTTGGAAGGGGGTGCTTAAACTTTCTGAGAACAGCACTAGAGGCATGAAGGAGTATATGAGGAGGCATGAAGTATTTTCCATAAGGGAAGATGGGGATCCTATTCTTCAGTCCAATGAGGTTTCAGAGGCAAGTTTCCAAGCATTTGAGCAGGCCAGTGAGATAGCTGCAGTAGAGATCTTGTAGCATCATGCTGGCCCCAACTCATCCCACAAATACATTATTTTCTGCTGCAGTATTTGCCCCTGAGGTTTTGTTCAGGCCAGCAGCTCCAGACAGTGTGCCCGCTCTATGGCCCCTGCTTTTCCAGGTGGTTTGTTCTCTCCTACAAGATGTCCTGAATACCTCAGCCTTCAAACCCAAATTCCAGGGCTGCAGCTCATCCCTAAATTTAAAAACTTTCTATGCAGCCTCTGCAGCTGAGAGACTCTTCCCAGACCTATCTTGGCTTTTCAGGTGCTAGTAGAGATGCAGCAGGCAGCCCAGTACCGTCTCTGTCATTTCCATGGAAGGAAAGCCAGGCTGGCCATGAGACAGACACCCAAAGGAAGGGGCCGCAGCACATCCAAACAAACCACAAAGTATCTTATCTCTCCAGCAAACCTTGAGTTGAGAGATACACTAGATATATACGCAGCAGTTTTCATAGCAAGGACACTGGTGTGTTTGCCTGGCACTGACCTCTCTCTCCCTTGCCAGGCACTCAGAGCACAGCAAGTGACAGGTCAATGCCACCCTGTAGGAGACAGAGGCCACCACACAGGGAAGTCAGGTCTGAGAGCATCACACCCAGTCCTGCAGGGAGGGGAGAAGCAGTGAAGGGGACAACTGTCCTCTGGTGTAAGTAGGAAAAAGACTGCTGCGAAGGGTTCTGGGCAAAAGACACTCTGTGCAACCAGCTCTGACCAGAAGATCTTTCCTGTCTTTGAGGCTCCCAAAACATCCTAGATGGAAGCTTTAAAATTACCATATTAAGTCTGCTGTCTCTCTGAAAGCAGATGAAAACTGCCATGTAATTCTGTAGTTAATAATATACACATTAACATGGTTTTAGTGATGCTGCAGTTCTGGGGTTGTAAGACTAACTCCACTAATGTTGGAATCAAGATTTAATAAATTAAGGGAGGAAAAAGTTACTCTGCAAAGGAGCAGGAAGAATCAGGAGCATCAGCCTGTCCGGCAACAGAGGAAAGAGACAGAAATCACACTGAAGTCAGAAACCAGCTGGCCTCATGCATGAGTGAGCCGAAACACTTACAGGAAGGTGTCAACCAGGTGAGCAAACTGACACCTGTCTGCTCCAGTACTGAGGCGTTTTATCAAATCAAGGGTGCATAAAAGTCTCAGATGCTGCATCCTTGAGACTGGAGTCTCAGGGGTAAGACTCAATGTGCCTCAGTTTCTATATCTCTCAAACAAGATTGTTTGCCTGCTCTGCCCTCTCTCTAGATGTCTGGCAACCTTCTGAGAATCACTAACAACAAAACAAGCTGGAGCCAAATTTTCACCACTGGAAGCAAGAGGGCAGTAATACAGTTGTCAGATACAGGCTAACACTGCAACACAGAAACAGGATGAACTCACAACAGAGCTCCTTGACAGAAGCACCTCTAGCAAAGGAGCTGCTGCCTACCTGGGTGAAGGCCATTAAGATGTAACAGTGCCCCAGCCACAGCCTTCCCTTGCAGCTGCTTCTCCTTCAGTCAGTCAAGGATGCTTCAAAGATGGATGGGAGGACAGTACTGTTGCACGTGGGATACGGACAGCCCTCAGCCTAACCTCCCAGTTCAAGAGCAGTATATTCCACATCCCCTTGGCTCTTCAGTCAGCCTTGATGATTGAAGACCAGCTCAGGCTTGTATTTATTTAAAAGATTATGCACAACCAGAGGCAACAGCAATCACAGGTGCTTGCAATTTTCCAACTAGCTGTGCCCACCAGAAAAGCCCACTAGCTGTAGGCACACAGGCAGAGACAGTCTCAGCAAGGTGGCAAAACAAATTGGGTTGAAATATCCAGTACAGGGTCAGGCAGGACAGAATCAGCAGGATGTTGAGTGCAAGTAGCAGCATCAATCCACCCTCTGCACACTGACATGCTCATGGGTGCACATGGGCACCTCAGGCACTCACCAGAGGAGAGTTCCAACAGCAGCTCCACTTCCTCCTCCATGTGGCTCCTCATTTGCACATTCAACACAGTACAAACTTGTACTAAGTTTCTCCACAAAAACCTGTGAATTCCAGTACCAGCTCCAGTCAGACAGCTGGGAGGGCTGAGGAGGGGGAAAGGGATGCTATTCAAGCAGTTGTTTTTCATGATGCAAGCAAGATCTCCTTATGTACAAGAGTGCTACAGGGCTTACCTCTCAGGAGCTATGAGACAAATCTGTTTAGCTTGGAGAAACAGCACTAGTCTCAAAGCAAGCCTTAAGTAACCAGGCAGACACCATCAGCTGAATTTCTCTGAACTTTATTGGCACTTTAGGAAGGACAAGGTATGGATTTTAACAGCTCCTCCAAACAGGAAAAAAAAATGCCTTAATATCCAGGTTCTCTCTGCAGATATTCATGAACCCATGAATTACTCCACAACCTTATGGAAATGATGTTCTATTATAATCCAGTAAAAAGACTGGTCAAAAACCTCAACATAATTTACAGGAACAAAAAATAAAACAAGAAAAAACAAGCCAGGCAAACATTTTGCAAAGTACTTCCCTCCCCAGAGGAGTAGTTATCCAATTAAACTGGAACATGTAGAGGAAGAACAATTCACTGTATTCTAACAAATAAAAAATGTGTCTACAAATCTCACTGTAATACTGAAAGCTTCTTACATTAGTTTTCTTGCAAAATATAATTTCTTTACAATACAGTATACATTTCCAAGGGAAGGAGGACCATAAACACATCCACCATCCCATGACTAATATTTTCTAATTGTGCATAGCTAGAAGTATTGAAATCAAATATCATTAGATACCACTGGAATATAATACTGGTTAAGAAGGCAGGGCTGAAACAACTACAAAGAGCTGGGTGGACTCACTGGCACAAGCCGTTCCATTCCTATACTGGACCATTTGGAATTAGAACGATTAAAAAAACCCTAGAAACAGAAGTCATGCCAGCATCACAATACATGAGTTCAGCAGTGTTGTGTGACCCATCAACGCAGAAAGGGCTTACTTGGTTTATTATTTGAACAGATATTCCAGGCACCATACATCAGCTTGTTAGGAAATTGTTGAAGTGTAATAAGGGCTGTTCTCCCCTAAAATGCATTAATAGTTGCCACAGTCAGAGTAGGTGTGCTGAGAACCAGCTTTAAAGCACCAAAACAGAAGTGTAAAGTCTGTCTCTTGCCTCAGTAATAAGGCTCATGTGGAGCCAGTGCCAACAACCCTTCAATACAGAAATATCCAAATCAGTCCTGACCAATTTAACTGTAATCTTTCATTTGTGACTTTCGAAAAGACTGAGGTGTGTCGGTTTGGCCAACAAACAGCTCACCATGTTGTGCGTCCCCTAGAGGCATGCTGTGTCCAGGGGAGAAAAGGGGCTCCCACATGACTTATCTGTATGTTCAGAAGCAGCACACTCAGCTATGCACCTAACAGAGGTTGGATGGTACTTGTATGGATCTCCACACAGACTCATTGCTTAAAAAAACCCAAAAACCCAAAAAAACCATCATTGGAAAGGTTGTTTCCAGCAACCCAAGGAATTCTTGGGGAAATACTGCAAGTTGTTAACACTATCACACACATTTATTTTTGGCACAGTCCCCCTTTACCTTTCTCATCAAGCATGGAGATGAAAATGCTCTAGCGTTCAGATGGTTTCCTTCTATCACCATTAGCATGACACCATTCAAAGGGGGAATCCACAAAACTGAGCAAGTCACAAGGTTCAGGATCACACTAGGCAAGAAAATAAATCACAGACTAGCCTGATGACTTCCTGTAGGGACAGGCTAATCCAAGGAGGGCAAAGCAGAGGACTCCATTGCAGGTGGAATCCGTTTTTAAAAGGCCTCTTTTGAATGCTAACGTTTCCTTCTCTGAAGGATGAAGGCAAAATCCCATTCAACCCTGAGCACATATGGCTGTTTCCTCCCCAGAAATAGCAAGAAGGATTCTGGGTAGCTACAGCATGGGTAGCTTGGAAGACAGGAGGCGGTGGTTATTACAACAACTGGTACAAACAGCCCTCAGGACCAGTCTCACAACTGCGACTGCCCCATTTGTAAGAGACAGAGCTAAGCTCTGTTCTCTAAGCTACAAAGGGGCAAAGCAGCCTTCTGGGGGAGGAAAAGCACATGAGCCAGGGATCTGGCAGAACGTTACTGAGCATTAAGGCAGCAACTGGACAAATCTCTCAATCCTCTCCCTTTAAAGGCTGCTTGAAGCCAGGAAGACAGATGAAGTCTTGTACATGACCCGGATACAAGAGCAGTTTTTGGTCCCCAGATGCTGACCACTTTTTAATGATTGCATCTAGTATAAACTAAAGACATCTGAGCTACAGTAGATCTGTACAGTCATAAGGCACCAATGACCATGTGCTAAAAAGTGGAAAAACCTGAAATCATATTCATACAACTAGAAATACACTGGTTCAGGAAGGGAAGGTACAGCTCCAGGAATTTTTAGTCTTTCAACATTTCTACTTTCCCCTCTAGGTTTCCATTGGCAAACTAAAAAAGGAAGGCAGTGTTCTTTAGCTATCTTTGCCTCACTGCTTACATTCAAGTCAGACCACTGACAGCAAACAAAGCCATTTACCAGAGACAAAACTGAAAAGTGGGGAAGTTGAGGCGCCAAACCACTCTGCATCAGTAGAAAGATTCCCAAGGCCTCATCATGATTAGGAAATGCAAAGTTCTATCATTAAACAAAAAAAATTAAACCAACAGGAACACCACAGAATCTTGTTTGGTCTGCTTATGTTTGAAGGAAAAAAGCTTTGGTCTTTTAGAAATAAAAGCCCATATTCCACCTCCAACCCTTGTTCTAAGCTCCAGCCTCCCCTTCTCAACTATCTGATTCAGAAATTCAGATGCTGGCTACTAAGCTTAATACTGAAGCTTGTACAAATTAGTAGGAAGGCACAGTGTCAAACTGTTAGCACTTTACATAATTCAGTAGAAGTATCTGCTAGCATCCCCACCCAACAGGAGAGGACAGCAACACAGCCACTTCAGTAAGCAACACAAAACTAAATGCAGTGAGACTTTACCCAAAGCCAAACAATTTCAGATTTGCCCTAATTCATACTTGCTTTCTCAAGCCACCCCAGGAAAATGTAAGTACTATTCTTTCTTCTGTTGCTTAACTCCAGCATTTGCCCAAAATGTGATAAATAAGACCATGGTCACTCTTCTGTAGTGGTTCCAGCAAAGCACGATTATGAGTGAATGATGGGAGAGGATGGGAAAGAGGGGAGAAGAGAGTGTAGGGTAGCAGGTGCAGGGGAGAGTTTACATGGACTCAAACTCATCAATGCGCTGCTTGGTGTTGCCCTGTCGGATCTGACGGAGGGTCTTGTACTTGTCTCGTCCTAGACGCATGTTCTCAGCATGGATCATGTCATTGGCGGTCTTCTTGGTTTCATCCCGAGCGTTTGCCAGCTCTGAGGAAAGAGCCTTCAGAGAAGGTGAAACAGATGGCAATGGGTTAGCACGTCGGACTCAGAGCTGGACAAGGATCAGCTCCTTGCTGGGCCTCCTAAAGATTCAAACTCTATGGCAACAAGGAACAGGTAGGCCTGAACATTTACTGTTCTGGGGAACCTGCTCTAGCTGACCCCGAGTGAGCAAGGAGGTGGAACTAGATGATCTCACAAGTCCCTTCCAACCTGAACAATTTTGTGATTCTGTGGAAGTTGTTAGTAATTTTTTTCCCCAACACCTGAAGGCAGAAAACAGACAGTCTGTCACCCTATTCATCTTTGTCTATCAGAGTAAGAAAGACTGTCCATGATGTGCTTTTAGAAGTACAGTCACATGGATGGAGGGATTCCTAAAGACAATAGGAACATCTTGCAGAATTTGAGCAATTACTAACCTCCTGCCACAAAAAAAACCACAAAAAACAAAAAAAAACCCCAAAACCACAAAACCAAAAGAAAACACAAAAAAAACAACCAACAGAACAAATTTGCTGCAGAAGATAAAGTGCACGTATCACTCTGCCTGTGCATAACCACCACAACACAATGCAGAACAAGCAAAGCCTGCTGCCAGCTAGGCAGTGGAACAAAATCCTTGGAAGGAGCAGACACCAAAAACTGGAGTTTCTTATGAGAAGGTGGTGCAGCACTGTGCCCTCTGTGCCAACTCCTAATGGGCTGTTCTCAAAGTTTTCTAATGCAACCCAGTCAGACAAGACAGTTACAGCTGTTTGACAGAAATGGGACCAAGCTCTCCGATTTACTGAAGCCAGGACTATGAATAGGTGTCTGGCAAGACTTACACAAGCATGCTACGTCTGACAGATGATGTTTTTTGCAGCCTTTGAAAATATTTCACCTCTCCCAGTAAAATGGAAGTCAAGTGCCATGAGAGAAGACCTACATCTCTACTCAGCAGATAAGCAGCTATCTGTCAAGATCAGGGTCATCCCTTTCTCCCTCCCTTTTTGTTCTTTTTTTAAATATTAAGTAATACCTTCCAGCTGCAATTAGTTGCAAGAAGAACAGAAGTAGCACCCAGACACACACTCTCTCTGCTGCCAACTTCTTACCTTCAAGTGTTTCTGGACCCGTTCATTCTTCTCAGCTTCAGTGGTGCGCTCCTCCTCGCTGCGGTCCTTGATGGTGGCCTCTGATCGTAGCTCGGCACTGGCTTCTGCTGCGTTCTCATCCTGCTCATCATCATGCTCATTCTCAGAGTGCATGGGCTCAGTGACATGAGGGGTGCTCATAGCAGTCTTCAACTCCTCTTTGGTCTTTTCTAGGTCCTCCTGCACCATCTGTGCCTGCAGAAGAGCACACCACCAGTTACTCCAAACAACCCCAGGTGCATGAGACTTCTCACTCATTACAAGACACCTTGCACCTCTTGCACACTGAAGTGATATGTTCCAAAGCTACTCAGCCACAAGCATTTACAAAACTTTCTTCAAATCTCTGAAGTGTTAGCCATCAGAATGTTTAGATTAATGGAAAATGGGCAATAGGCCTACTTAGTAAAAATACTTCTACCTGGAGTTAGCATACAGCACTCATCCCACCAAGAAAAACAAAGCCAGGCATTTACAACAGCCTCAATCTTGCAGACACTCAGTCTAGTATGGTATCTAGCGCATAATTTTAGGTCACAACACAGAATGCAAAGAAACTCCACAAGGTGTATTGCCACTGGCTCAAATTCTGCTTTACCTTCTGTTGCCACTCCTGGGCTTCACTCTCTTTCTTCTGCCTGGCCATCTCCAGCTGCGTGATCCTAGCTGTCAGTTCTGCCATCTCAGCAGCCTGCAAAAGAAAGGTTTTTGAGAAGAGACAAAACCAAAGTACTTCTTAAATAAAGCATTTAGTTCAAATCCTGAATAAAAACAGCATCTCTCCAACATCTTTCAGTAAGGAGAAAGCCTTCCAATAAACTTCAGCCCCACCAATTTCTTCATGACACAAGTAAACAGGATGTCAGAAAACGTTTTAGGTTTCCTTGTGGGTTTTTTTTGTTTTGTTTTGTTTTGTTTTCTTCTCCTACAAACAGATCTATAGAATGCAATTCTTTGAATCCAAACTAGCGAAAACAATTAGTAAGCTCTACCCTCTGTTCCCAGCATCACAAAAAAGAAATACAAACAACCAAAAATGCCAACGACAAAAAACACAGCAATCCAGATCTACTGTACAAATACGCTTGCTTTTAGGTACAAGTTCATCTGCAAATGTGGAACCAAACTGTGCTTCCTCACTGTATTTGGAGCCTGGTTTGCTTCAAGATGTCTACCCTGTCACTATGCTCCCTACCCGATTTCCAGCTCACCCACTTACCAGCTGTTCCTGGGTCTTCTGTTGATCATGGGATGCTTTCAATAGGGCCTCCTTTGCCTCTTCTGCTTCTCTACGTTCTTTAGCCAGTTTCTCTGCTTCCTCCTGAGCTCGTTTTCTCTCCTGTTCTAGCTCCATAGCTCTGCGGGTCTGTTCTTCCAGTTCTGAAAGAATAGGGGAGCATATTTGAAGAGATATGAAGTAAAGGATGGCAGAAAAGGAAAGTGCACTTACACCTAGGTTCTGGATGAGGGTTTTCTTTTAGAGGAACAGGTAAAGGAGAGATGCCAACAATTGCCCCCTTTCTTCTCTTTCACATTGTATCTGGAGCTGGAAGACTAAGAGTCAGGCCTGTTCCAAGCCAACAGATTACTTGCCCAATTGATTTGTGGGGAAGTACCCATCCCAAAATTACATCCTTTAATGCAGAGAGAAATACAGCACCTGGCTTGGGCAACACCACACTATAAATGATAAATAATGATTACTATATAGTTAGATAGTAATCATACCAGTGCACTGGCTGGTGAGGTACCTGCTACAATTTTTGACTCCTTCCTCTACAGATGTCCTGGGATAAAGCTTTCAGCCAGCACAGGAACAACTGCAAGGTACTTTTGCTGCCAGAGGCATCTTGGCTACCATCCACATCTTTAATTCAAGTCCTGTTTCAGGAACTGTATATGGAGGGCTTACATTCAGCTTCAAAAGGTAAAACCAGGCCCCTAACACCAGTTGGCATGAAATCCTGGGGAGTCAAACAGCTCACAGATGCCCATAGCTTCACTGCTTGAACCCTTCTCACGCAGTCTGTGCAGCTAAGGAAATACTGAAATACTTCATATCACCTTGCTGAGCTTTCTTGGTTTGCTCCTCAATTTGCTTGAGTCTCTCCATCAGCTCCTCCTTTTCACGCTCTATCTTCTCCTTCTCCTTTTCTGCCAACTCCCTCTTCTTCTTCTCATTCTCCAACAGCGCTCTGATGAGGGAGAAGTCATTAATGCAATTTCAAGTTAACAGCTACTCAGAAACTCTTCCGAGTGAAGCCATGAGCATACAAGATGTGCACTACAGCACCCAGCTGATGAATTTTACTCCAGATGTGCCCCTTTATCTCAATGGCAAGTTCACAATAGCAACATTATAAAGGAAATCTCCCTGTATCAAGATCCATATTAGTCCAATCAAAGGGACAGAGAGAACATTAACTACAGAAAAGTTTTTTACTGAGTCATATTTGTGATGAGTGCCATTTCTATCATCCCATTAGATCTATTGAAGGTCAAGCATATAAAGCTTGATCACACGATGCTGCTGTGCAGGAATCAACCAAAGCCCAGGTTACTCAGAACCCTACCAACCTCTCCATCTGTTTCTGATGCTTCTCTTCCCGAGCCTGTGCTTTCATCTGCTGCACCTCAATGGTATCTGGTTTACGCCTGCGCATGTAGAGCTCATGGTTCCCCATGCAAAGCGCCAGGATTCGTTTGTTAATCCGTAACCGAGGGGCATAGAATACAAAGTCCTTGGGAGAAGAAGAATGAATCATTAGACGTGCTCCTTCAACATAAAAAGCACCCTGCGTATGCAACCTGTTCCAAGATGCCAAACTTTTCTTAAAGGCATCTAAACCATCGGCAGCAGTTAGACACCTTACTTGAAGAATGAATTTCAGCCTACAAGTACACACAGGGCTGACAAGCCCAGCCTGCTGTTACACTGTGTGGGGCTTCATGGTACAGCAGAGGATGCACATAGTAGATCAGCCTCTCTGCTACATTACAAACACCACCAGGGGCTGGCTCTTCAGACACACCCAGACTGTGACTTCTCCCACTTAGTTATTTAATGCAACAGTCTGTCCATCCACATCAAGTATAATGTTCTGATTATGCCAGAATTGGTGTTAAGCATTAAGGATCATGCAGCTAAGAAGCCATGAGTTTAAACTGAATGTTGTTTCTTACTGGTGCTTTCTTGTCAATTGGCTTGATAACAAATTTCTTGTCATTGAATGAGATATTTCTGATCTCACTCCAAGGGAATCCAATTTTTGGCGTTAGCCTGCAGAAATGGAAAACAAAGAACTAAGAGACCCAAGTAATTCCAGATTCTTCCCTTAAAATGTAAAGCTCAACATTCTATTAAATCTGCTCACATATTTAAGTACACTTATGCTGACTGGAATCAGCAAACAAAATTAGCCATGTAAATGAATTACAAGCAGAAGAAGTGGTTTTTCTATCACACTTTTCTTTTTTAAGAGAAACAGAACTCGAGAATCTGTGTGTGTCAGGAAGACTAGGGATACAAGTAAAACTAGCTTGAAAAGACTTGCTAGTTTCAGGTTTTGGTCCACATCTTATGGATTGTTCTGGCAGTGTAAAAAAAAAAAAAACACAGCCAAGAATTATATAGAAATTTTAGTATAAAGACTTTTCCAGAAAATATTAATTTTGAATGCCTTTATACTAGGCAGAAACTGAAGGCAATGATGTGGAGAGCGGGTTTATTACCTGTCATTCTGCTCATAAATGTTGAGTCCAAGAGCATCTACACCTAGCCACAGTTCAGAGCCCTTCTTGTTCTTAATGCTGAAGTAGTTCACACCATACATTTCCAGATCCTGTGCAATTTTCAGGTACTCCAAGACTGCATCTTCTCTGCAGCATGAACAAAAAAAAGCAGATATTCCTTTTTGAGTCTATAAGCCATTAGAGCAAGAAGGTGCTGCCTTCCTACATGGGCAGAGCAGCAAGAAGCTGGCAAAGGTTACAAGCTTGTCTCCCTAGTCGAGAGATACAAGTGCTGCAAATTCAGAATAACCTGAAGAACGCTATCTCATCCTGAGTAGCAGGCTACAGAGTTTTGTATGCAGGCCTACATTACACTCTAGCGTGTATCTCATTACTTGAAATACAGCAGTTTCACACTGCATCAGTTACCTAATCATTCCTCGATGTTCCTCATGCCACACCTGGATCCTCTCCTCCCATTGGTCCTTGTTAAGCTTGTGCTGCTCCAGAACTCTAGAAAGCATATATGGGATGTTTGAGACTAGCCCCTGCATTTATGCACACACAGTCACATCACTCTTGAACAACATTTCATTAAGTACTCAGGCAGGGCATCACAGTTCCCCTACAAAAATACTCCAGGTAATATCATTTAATTATAAGGCTAGTTAGAGACACTGTGGTCAGTATTCAGACTGCCGACAAATGGTAAGTTACATTCAGTTACGCTTTTTGCCTTGTAGCATTATCTTTTTTCTGCTTTGTTTTGGAGCTTCTCTCACTGCTTCTCTCACTACTTCTGATTAGAGTTTCTTCAGTAGCAATAGCATGTTTAAGATTAAAGCTCTTAATTAAACAAACACATCACAATCCTCAGAGATACACCCAGCTATATTTTATTATAAACATTCCAATCAAGACACCTTCCCCCAAAAAATCCCAAGCCCTTTGAGGCAAAGAAGGCCTACGACTACCCAGGTCCACTTACCTCTGTGGGAGAAGTTTGTCACTAGCAAGGTAGCCAGTCTTGTGCACTTCTTTATTGAAGTCTCCGTATTTTGACTGGACTGCATAGGAAGCCAGAAGGACGGCTGTTTCTGGAGGGCAATAAATGTCATCATTCAAAATTGCTTCCTTCACTTGGAGGAAGAAAAGGCGCTGGGTGATGTCCTGGATCAGCTCTTCTGCCACATCTTCTGGGTAGAACTTGGCACGGAATTTGAAAAGCAGGGGACTTTCTTTGCGTACATCCTGTGCTGTTACCTGGAACAGAGTTACCAGATTTTATAGCCTACATACCAAGTAAGGGGAGCAGGATTGTGAACAGGAAGATGCATTAGAAAAAAAAATAATTCTCCTTTCCAGTGCAGAAGTGAGCGATCAGAAAAGCAAGAATTTTCAGTTCCTTACTGCTAAATACCTCATCACTTCTCCCCACAGGACTTATGACAACCCACTACTTATGATCAGTGCTAGGTTAAGTTACTTTCCAGGCTTCACTCCAACCAAGATGCTCACACAAGCACCACATCAGCATCTTACTGGAAAGATAGGTTCTGATAACAGAACTTCCTGGACAAAAAACAGAAGTGGGTGCAGGAGGACCAGGTTTGACACCATGACTCCTTGGGAGGGGTGTGCAGACTGAACAGAAGGCAAGGCAAACCGTTATTCTTGCAGTACTTCAGGTGTGTACAGGAGCAAGAACAGATCCCTGACAGAAGTACAGAGAGTGAATTTGCCCCTGCCCTCCACGAGAAAGGAACCCAGAATAAGTGAAAGCTTGTAGCAAGCATACCTTTTTGTTCAGTTTCAGCCATGTTGAGAAGCCTTTGGTGTCCTGATACTGTAGTCCAAAAAACCACACCTCTCTCAGACCAATCGTCTTGACAACCTGGAAGAAAGATGATGACCAAGAGCCCCAGCCAGCCAGACTGATCTCACTGGTGGCAGAGAATGTGTCAGAGGCAAGTTCAGGTGGACATGAAGATGACCAGTGTCTTAGCCTTCTGCCTCCCCTGCACAACACACATGCAAAGATGACAGGGCATCTGAGTTGGCTTAAGTGGGAGATGTACTGTAGTTGTCATATCTTTAAGGCCTGTTGCTATTTATAAACAACAGCTGGGACACCATTTTCTTCAGCAACTTATAAGCCTACATGTATAACCAAAATGCAACAGGTCTGACAGGTGTCATAGCTGCCAGGCATCAACAATGTAGTTCCACTTTCAGGTACACCCTCACTTATCATGCAAATACACTTCTGAGCAAGCCATGAGTCACTCTGCTGGATTGTGTCCTACTAGGCTGTGCTATGCTAGTATTTGTGTTCTACTCCACCAAAAGATATGGACAGGCTTTTCATGCAGCTCTTCAATGAGTGGCACCGTACAGTGGGTAAATCGATATGGTGCCCCTTGTGTCAGGACAAAAGAGCACCACAGAAATTAACTACATTGTTAAAGGAAGTTCTCTCCTTAGTGTTTTCCCCAGCACATGAGGGGTGCTATGTAAATAAGACTTAAGGAGGCTTTACAGACATTCTGTAACAAGAGATAAGAGCCTCATGGTGGGGCAAAACTACTGCAGAATAACAGTACTGCTGGTAAAAAGGAGGGGGAAGTTTCCTGGTAAAGCCTGCTCATTAGCACCAGGGCACACCACAGGGTGCAGGAATTCTGGAAACTGAAGTTCCCCTCATACCTCTCCTCACCCTCAGGAGCTGTTCTGACCTGCAAACAAGACACTTGGTTGTCACCTCCATTACTGGATAAGGAGGTGGAAGGGAAGAGACCCTAATCTTAAGGTGGATGTGTCCACACACACCCCACCCCTCAGGCTTGCCTGAAGCTTCCCTGCTTCAGCAGGCGATGAATCTTGCTCAGCCCTGGGAACACCATCTGCCTGGTCATGGTGTCCCCCAGCCAGGTAAGCAAGGGTAATTTGGTACAGTTTTGTCCCATGTTTTACAATTTCTCCATCAGTGCTTAATTCCTTTTAAATTACCTCCTTGCTGATCCTAAGGATGCAGCCTGTTCCCTTCTGATGTCCGCTCTCGCTTTGGCAAGACACAACACCAAGACAAAAGTTTCTCACACGTACTTGTTAGATTCTTTAGGGCTTGGATCAGACAATTGATCCGGGCCTTACAAAAGCCGCACTAGGGCCCTTGTTCCTCTCAGGCCCAAGACCCAAAGGCAGCTCTCAGCAGAAGCATGCTGTTAGTTGCACACACAGAGACAAAACCTACAAGAGGTAGTGTAGCCTATACACATCATCCCACCGGAGTCCATGAAATTACTCAGCCCACACTTGTATGAATACAAATTGGCGAATTCATCTAAAGCCCGCAGTGAACACTGGGGAAGAGAGGGCAGATTTGTGCACACCACCTGGTAGGATGCACACAGCTAAGGAGACTTCTGGAGAAGCACCAGAGTTTGCTGCACACATTGAAATCCTGTAGGTGCAGGGAGAAGAAGAAAGGCTGTCCCAGAGCCCAGGGGGGGCTCTGTTCTGACCAGCATTAACATCTGAATAGGGTGGAAGGTCCCTCTTCATGTCCGCATGCCTCTCTTCCATTTGTCAGCAGCTTATGCCTGGGAATTAAACAAGCTGGGCTGTCAGGGAGGAACTGAAAGGCACCACACTGAGGCCCTGCACAAAAGGACTTTTATTCCACAGCAGAAGCCCGCACAGCAATCGCAGTAACAGACTGGACAGAGGAAAGGGGGACACAGCACACCACATCACCTCCCCAAACTGCTACTGAATCCAACTGAAATGCAGCACAGTTCCTGCGGCAACTTCACAAGCTGCACCGTGCATGCTGAGATTCGTTGGCATGAGCATAGATATGGCCCATTTTTAAGTCTCCAACATGCAGCTGCAGCCTCTGTCAAACCGGGTGGGAGGAAACAACCCTCCTCCCCCCTTCCTACCTCAGCTTTAGCAGCTTGTTTAGTGCCACTTAGCAAGGGAAAAGCATAAAGAAGGAACCGCTTCCTATAGCTTCAAGGATTCTGGGTGTCAGTTGGCCATCCAGCTATGTCTGGGGAGTTCAGCCTCCAGAGCCCTGATGAACTGTGAGATGGTTCCAAAAACAGTTACTAGCAATGGGTAAGGATGAAGAAGAGCTGACATGCAAGACAGAGAATAAAGAGTAGTGTTTAACACAGACTACTGTACCCAAATACCCCAATTTCACACTCTTGGCTGGAGAGTGACATCTTTCCTTCACACCGGGGAGAACATTAAGTCTGCCCCTGGGCAGTTTTCATAGATTGGTCAACAACCAGAAAAAGATTACAACAGCCTTAAGATACAGCTGTCCCACAGTACTGACATTGATGGTGACCCTCACCTCACCTTCTGGGGACAGCCTAAGCACACAGTAGTAGGTTTTTTTTTTTAAAAACTTCTGTTGAGAGAAGAAACACAAAATAATCTCCACGTAATCTTTCCTCTCACTTCTTACTCCACTTTTTCCAGGTCTGCATGACTCCTCTCCTCCACCTGTACACTCACCCATCACTCAAATAGAGATTTTATCATAAAGATTGAAGATTTCTCTCATTCTCAGCCCAGGAAATACACAACCACACTGGCATACAAGTGCAGATCCTCCATAAAAGGACCATCTACTCGGGCAAGACCAAAGCATGCAAGCAGAGGAAAAGACATTCCACTCAGACCAAGTTCCTGTGCTGAAGGCAAAAGCATCCTAGGCCATAGTGCAGCACAACTCTGTCTTGAATCTCACCTAGTTAAAAGCCAAAAATATGCCTCTCTCCCTTTCTGTGACGGACAAGTCAAGTACTTCTGAGAGGAAGTACACACCTGCAGTTTCACACAACATAATCAAAACCAACTTAGAACATGGTCTTCCATCTAACTTACTTCCATCTAACTTACTTCCATCTAACTTACTTCCATCTAACTTACTTCCATCTAACTTACTTCCATCTAACTTACTTCCATCTAACTTACTTCCATCTAACTTACTTCCATCTAACTTACTTCCATCTAACTTACTTCCATCTAACTTACTTCCATCTAACTTACTTCCATCTAACTTACTTCCATCTAACTTACTTCCATCTAACTTACTTCCATCTAACTTACTTCCATCTAACTTACTTCCATCTAACTTACTTCCATCTAACTTACTTCCATCTAACTTACTTCCATCTAACTTACTTCCATCTAACTTCCAAACTGTCCATCTACAGCCAGAAGTATTCAACTGCTTCCTTTTAATTTGGCAGACTCTTCCAGGATATGAATATAGTTCTTTGAAAACGAAAGTTAGAAATAAACTCCCAAAGTGATAAATGACAGGATCTTTGAGTTTTTAAGTTTAGTAGAGTTTGGCATTGACCTCCTTATTAACAAGCAGTCCATTTTTAGTTGGACTACTGTTTTTATAAAAGCCAGTAAGTTTCCACATGCTCCCATGAAATCTGAAACCCATATCCATACCAGTGAACCACAAGTCCTCATTTTGCACAAACAAGACTTCTTTGGGGTTTGTGGGAGGAACGAACCACTGTCCCGAGACTTGCTGCCTTCTACCACGGAATTGCTATGGTGAGTCTTTGGGTCAGTGCTTTCATGTACCAGATCAAGTGCTCAAAACCAGTTTCCTATCTACTTAAACTGTACTAGATAGGACGTTGTCAAGGCTTAAAGGGTTGACAGTCTCTCTCCTCAGAAAACTGAATTTGCAGACCAGGAGAGACCAGCCATGTTTATTCCAAACACAGCTCAACTCAGCTGGAGTTACTCAAAAGTCAAGAGGGATTTTGTCAGCCTGTAAACTCTGGAAACCACAAAACAAGAGACTGACAAACTGGTACTCCCCAAAATCATTAAACTCACTGCAGCAGGTAAGTAAGCAGGACAGGGCACATGAACACAAAATCTTAGGTGCTTTGGCTCTTAATGAACTCTTTAGGGTCCTTAAGAACTAAAAAAAAAACAAAAAAAAGCACCCCCCCCCAAAAAAAATCCCCCAGACCACCCCCCCAACCCTTCCCCCCTAAAAAACCACCCCCCAAACTCCTCCCCAAAAAAGCACCCCCCAAAAAAAAAAAAAAACACCCCAAGCCCCCCCACCTACCCCCCCCCAAAAAAAAAAAAAAAAGAAAAACCCCACACTCCATTGCATATTAGGCTCATCAGTGACCAGGCTTAGAGTGAGCAGAAATGCTTATTGTTGGAATTTTAACCCATAACCTAGGGGATGGGATAAGAAGATGCATATATATGATGTCACTGCACTGTATATCAGCTCAATATTTCTACAACCATCTGCTTCAGGGCAGAAGATAAATTTCCAACAAAGCAACAAGGCATCTGCATTGCTCTATCACTGTAAAAATTCCATTTGAATTATAACCAAACAGTGAAGAGAGAGACAGGACTCTTTCTGCCTAAGCCCATTCACATATTATTACAATGGAACTTTAGACTCAAACTGTTCCTCCTCATGAAGCTACTACCTAGATAAAAGCTTTCCAAAACTCTTCTGAATCCTATTCAGGTAAGAATTATGGGTGGCATGAGGAATATACTTATTCTACCTTTAGATACAACAGCTGGAAACATATACTGCCTAAATGTTACTGAACAAAGCCACTGAGGTAATCATGCAGATAGAAATTTTGGTATTACTTTGCAGTTTCCTTTTTGCTTAGCTCAGAACTGATAGCTAGAAGTGAAAGGGCACTCTAGAGCAAAAAAATTAATATCTCAAATTTTCTGTTAAAAGAATTAAAAAAAAAAAAAAAAATCAAGTTTCACATCAGAAGGTCAGTGTGTGGCAACAGCGAAACCATAAGTTTCCTTTGTTGAATCTCACTTTCCTCCAAAAAAGGATTTATGAAATCGGATCCTTATTCAGAACCAGAACAGGGCAGAAAATACCAGATTTGCTATTCCAGCAGCACAATGTAGTTTAAGGGAGTTAGAAAATAAGCAGACATAACTTTGGTCTCACACACCCCATCACGGGACCTAGAACAGCCTTGGGACAGAAAAGGAAACAAAGGGAACAGATTACCAGCCAGAGCACAGTCACTGCTTAGTCCCCGTTAACAGCTCTGGACAGGAATAACCTACACAAGCAGCTCAGCCATTTGAAACACAACGGATACATGCCTGCTGATGATATATACAAATCCCTTTCTCCATACCAAAGGGAGCAAGTTTAGTATTTACTGTCAGCTCACCAAAGCTTGTCAAGTTTTGGTCTGGTATTCAGTTAGCTCATCATACAAAGATCAGTAATCTCTTTGAGCATGTTGCTACACAAGTACTTGATTCCCTTTATGTGCAAGTCTGACAATAATATCTGTTTTGCCACAGAAAAGTCTGGCATCTTCCGTAAGATAAAACAAAGCAAACAAACAAAACAAACAAACAAAAGACAGCCTATTGAGTATCTGCATTCAGAGGCCAAGATTAAATGTTTCCCATTGTGGCAGATGCCGAACAGCTAGCTCCTTTTCAATTTCCTTAATTGTAAGGAGCCAAAAAAAAAGATTGCAAGATATCAAGAGAAGCTGGGTCTAAGCTCTTCAATCACTCATAGAGCAGTAACTTCCCAAACTCCTTATTCATGCTAGAGATAGAAGACTTTTAACATCCCCACATCTACTGCCAACTCCCTGCTTTATGAGGGTTAGTCCTTCTACCAACACTGTGGTGGTATCACCAACATTATCTAGCACTGTTGTGTCAAAGTATGGGCATCTGCTACTGATGAGGCTCTAGGACACTTGTATCAGGAGCAAATATCACCACCTCCACAAGGAAGTCTCGTCTGCTAGGCAGTGAAGAACAGTTTCATTCTTATTTCAGTGAGTACGATATATGGACTGGACGGTATCAAGAGATGCTGCCCAAGAGACCTTTCAGAAATAGCAAATGTGTAACAGCTAGCTTCACTTTTTCTCCACTGTATTTCCTCTTCTAACTCCACCTATAATCAAATTTAGCAGAAGTAATACCGCCTTATTTCTATTACCAACTTAGAAACTTGGTTCTGCAACAGTATTTGTTTTCTCCCTTGCAAAGTGTTTGCTATGGAAAAAACAACCCAAAACTTGTGTTCAGACAGGTGCTGTGTGAAACACAGTGCAGGGAAGAGAACTTACAGCTGTTTGGGAACATGACACAAAGCAGTGAAATCAATTACATGAGGAGTTACATGAGGAGTTCTCATACTGGAAACATGATCAGATGTTTCTCAAAAGCAGACAAGCTGCTGAAGCTGAAGTCTGCCACAACTTCAGTTTATAACAAAAGCTGTGGATGCTCTAGAGCTGAATGAAAAAATCCTGTGCAGATTAAAAATACAATGGGACTTGAGTGGTGTCACTTTTTAGCACCTGCTGCTTTGCTGGGATAATGTCAGAAACCAATAGTGAAAAAAACTACAGTGCAACTCGGAACTTTCCAGAAGGCCCATTATGAAAGAGTATTGTTTTAGTAAAGCCTAGGATCTCACTCTATTCCCTCAGTTTCAAAGCTGGGATCCAAAGAGCAATATACTATTTAGCATTCAATCATCCAGCAGGGTTTGAGAGAAAGTAACAGTTTGTGGTTAAACACCTAAAAAAAAAAAAAAAAAATGAAAAAGCTGCCTTCTATGGGTGGGTCAGCCCTCCAGTTTCTCTCCATTACCGTAGGTACAATGTAGAGCTGCCCCCAGAACCCTACTGAACCACACCCATATCTGACATATCTGGCCTGGCAGTTCCTTCACTTTTCTTTAAGCTATGAAATCATTGTACAGAGTCTCCTCCAAGTAGCAAATCTGTGGCTTTCAGGATTACAGCAGAGAAACTTTGTGGAGCCTGTTAAGATTTCAACCATTGCAATTGGTAGTGTCTGTCTTCAGCTGCTCCAGCTTTGTGCTGCACATGTCTCCCTGCTTCTATCTGGGCCAAAGCAAGAGACAGGTTGCCTAGCCAGCCAACACAGAGGAAGGTTGAAGCACCCAGACAATGACAGCCCAGTACAGCACAAAACTTCCCTTAAGATTTCCCTCAGGGCCTGACAGAGAGTATAGATAATCAATTCAGCTGCACACTTAAGGGTTGTAGCAACAGCTGGAAGCCAGGTAAACTTCTCAACCTTGAGAGACAAACTATCAAGTTTAGATCTCCTGCAGCTCCATCACCTACCTGATCAAAGAGTTGTTTCCCTGTAGTGTTGGGCTGGATGGCAAACTCCAGCTCAGCATCCATGGTGGTAACTCGCACACTGATCTGGAAGACAGAAAATGCATCGTTACATATGCTCTAGGGCACTCCAGCTCTCAAGCCTCCAGGAACTCCACTTCCAGCAGTTACCAAGTCATCAGCCCTGCCAGCACAGTGTTTGCAGTTCCCCTGTAGCACAGAAATGCTTTCCAGTGCTTCCGAGGAGGTGAAAGAATTCCAGAGCAGAAAATAGTTGAAGCATAATTTAATACTGCAATCGAGATTTCATGACAATGTTAACCTTAGACTTGAGAAAGTAGGATCATGAATGGCCCTCCAGAAGAAATACTGTGATGTACTCTATCTTCATAGGAAAGTCTCACCACCATCACATTTTCACACATGAAATGCAAGTGGTAAGGGACCTCAGCATGAAAGTTTGAAGTTTCATTCCACAGAAGCAAGACGACACCTGTACACCTTTCACCAATAGTTCTCATGAAGCAAGCTAAATGGCAGAGGCATTTCACTTCAAAGATAAGTGAAAAAAATAACTGATTCCATTCACAATTACTGGTCATTAGTGAAGGAAAAAAGAAACTGCACAGATTTGTAGAGGCAGTCAGGAATACACCTGCCTGAATGCAGATACCTTAACTTCTGACCAGGCAAAGTAAGACCTCCAAGTACCCCAGAGAATTAATTTCTGTGTGCATACCTATCAACTGAAAAAGAAGATATTTTACAGCACAGAAACTTTGTGGAGCCTGTTAAGATTTCAACCATTGCAATTGGTAGTGTCTGTCTTAGATAGTTTAGATCAAACAGTTTGGATGCTTTTCTATCAAAGCAAAGGTTCAGAACTTTAAGTTGTACAGACAAGGTATTCACAGTGCACCAAACCTACTCATACAGGCCTTGCATTCATAGTTCTCTTTCTTGCAAACAGCTATCTACCCCACATCAACAAATTCTAATTTATTTGCTCTTTGGTGCAATAAATCCTCTTAGCACATGCTACCAGCCTTCCAGGGGTGAGGGGTTGGGGGGAATTACACTGTGAACAGTTTTAGTAAGAATAACTCCAACTCACATTTAGACTATAAGCTAACCACGTGACACTAGAGGACAAAAAAAGCTAGAGAAAGCAGAGAAATATTCAAGGAACCACACAATACTGATATGATCACAGCCAGTTCTGATCCCTGTATTTCTACCCTGTATATGAACAGATTTCACATCTTGTTTACTAAGAAAGCAGCAGCAGACTGCAAAAGAGCAAAAACCAGATGTTTTTTTCCAAAAGCAAGAAGCAAAACTAGTCAAGAAGAGTTTCAGTTCTAATCAACTGCTGCATGAATAACGAATGCCAGTTGGACATTATTGGAGCAAAGATATCATGAACAAGGAGACTAGGATTAAGTTTGGTTTGAAACCCTGTGAACCTTGTTACACAATAAAGCCAAACTGAGAAAAACACATTCCATAGCAGTAGCAATGAAAAAGCAAACAACCTAAACTTGTAAGCAGTCAAGATCTGTTTAAAATTAGCAGCTTTCAATACCTTGCTGTTTCCTTAAGTTCTCCCACTATAACTTCACACAGTTACCAGAGAGAATGCTGGCTTGCAATCCTGACTTACCCAGCACTCCTACCAGCAAGAGCAAAGATGTCCATGAGCCATGTCTAAGTTACAAAAGCCATTAAGTAATAAGTTGCTTTTGGTTTGCTTTTAAGTCTTTCTTGTTCACCTAAAACGCTAACATGCTAGCTGCCATGGAAGAAAAACAGACTTCATGCTCCACTGTTTGTGGATAAAACACAGTAGTTACTCTTCTCTAATGTCATCTGCTTGGGTGGTTGAACATTGAAGTATCTGAGCACAAAGGAAGCCTCAGAAAACACAACTGAAACATTTGTTGCAGCTCTCTGCAACCAGTGCCAGAAGTGTTTTTAAGCTTTTTAGGGCAAATCAGACCTTAACATTTAATATAAAGCTTCTTCAGTAAGTATCCTCAACTCACGCAGAATACTTATTTGTAAGATTTGTGTCTTTGTCAACACAGTAAAACAAGAATCCATGCTGGAACCAGCAAAATTCCTTCTTTTTCACTCACTTAAATGCACTTAGGCTATCTGACCTCAGATCACCCTTCAGTTAGCACATTCAGTAGCAAAACATACACTATTTCCCCCTACTATAAAGCCCCCCATGCTCAAGACAAGCATCAGTTTAATGTTTAGGAGCAGCAACGTCCTGCATGGGGTCTGCCCTCACAGCTTCAGGCTCTGCTATTTCAGTAGAGGGCATGAGCTGAAACACCACAGGAAACAGGGTTGTGCTCTGGGGAACCACACCCCAGCATTGCTTCCTGCATCCCTGCACAGCTTTAACGCCTTCAACTGCACGCTGCTGACTGGAGGCACCTCCTGGGCTGGGCTGCTCACATGTTAACCACCAGTTTTGTATTAATTTAGTACTTGGCTGAGAAGTCTTTGCTAAGCCTCGTTGGTGTAGAAACAATATGCAAAGAATTTTTTTGCCACATGGTAACATGCCAGGTCTCCTTGAGCTCGTTGTCATGAACCTAAACACCACAGTGAGGTTTCCACCACTCCAGGTGGTGGTGAGCACTGCTCTCCATCCCCAGTGAGCAGGTCAGAGGCCTGACAGTACTTCAGAGCATATGCAGCTTTGCCAGCACCTTGTGTCACTGCAAGAGCCCACGTGATGGGTCAGAAATACCACTGGGTTCCCCTAGCATGTTAAATGCTGAAAATCCAAGCACCAAAGGAACTTCATTCTCAAAGTCACCTGGGGGCACCTCACTATCAGCAAGCCAGTGTCACCGATCATGATTTGCTCTGATCTACAGACTGCTGTAATCTCCACCTGACAAGCACCAGGCACCACATGCTTGCCTTCCTCCTCCTCATTCATTTTAAGTCTCACTTTTTGTAAAATCCCTTTACTGAGGGCATTCACAGCCAAGTAGTGCCCAACACAGCCATTACATAAGGGTTACACAACAGAAGTGCCATATAAGAAAGCCAGCATGACCCAGTCTCATCATAATTTTGATTCTGTTTGTCTTGTCCCTTAAGGATTATCCTGTAAATGGAATTAAATGCTCCTCAGTAAGACAGCCAACAAACGTTTCACATATAAAAATCATCTCTTTCAGTCCAGACAGGCAAGGGGCACATTGATGAGATGTAAAGAACGGGAGTAAAAACAGAAAGGGAAAAAAGATGACATTGCCCACCAGCGATCAGATCACAAGATCCAGTGACAGCCCTAAGTAGACTATACCACTTTTCCAAAATCTATTGCTAAGCAAACTTTTGTCTCAAATTTTCAACACTTGGAAGGGCTTTTTAAAGGACTTGCTGGATTACACTGTCAACAGATTTACAAAAAATACTGTCCTTATGCAGTAATTTATACTCAAATTCTATTTAAACCAACTCACTGGTTTTTTTCATCATGGCATTTACAATGCACTCATTGTTGCATCCAAGTGAGTCTGCAGCCCTCTGCTTAGATCTTAAACTAGCATAAGTTTTATCCCAGAAGGATGCTTCTAAACAGCCTTCCTTTTGTCTTCCCATCACCAGTTAATATTTCTGCATACAAACAGCTAGCAACACATTGTGAAAAGCTTCCAGAAGAGGATATTTTGCACATTATAAGAAAGCCCAAGTACCACATTTCAACAGGCAACTTTACACTCACCAAGCTAAAAAATACTCAAGGATAAAACCCCATATTTAACTGATTCATTTCATAATGGCTACAGGAAAAAGATGGTAACCTTGCAACTCTTCCTTTTCTCTATTTGAGGAATTACTATTGTTCTACCAGCCTAAGCACAGCTGAAGATAGCCACTACCAGAGCATATTAAAGAGCTTCCTGCTGCTAAGGACAGTGCTGCAGTGAGGGCAAGACCACCTCCACAGACAAAAGCTCTTGCATGGAGGACACTGTTCCAGCCCTTAGAGCAGCTACAGCCAGAGAAAGCTCCTTCTGACAGGCAAAAAATTCCAGAAGCTAGAGGACACCACCCCCCTCCTCCCATGATGTTTAGCATACTATAGGAGGAAGATTTAATACAGTGCACCTATCTGCCACATCTTTTCAAAAATTTTAACTCTGCCCACGTATCTTCAAGTCTCACGCTCTGACCCACTCAAGATTCCCAGTAAGTTTTACTACCAGCAATGATTATCAGCTATCTTCCAGGTGCCTGAATGTGCCCTAGTAATAACCTGCTGTACCTCCTTCCCAAGATGAAAACACATAGCTGCACTCAGCAGGACAAACAGGAAAGACTGTCACCGTCACACCACATAACGGATGTGCTGCTTGTACTAATGCCCCAGCACAGTGAGCAAGAGGTAGAACAGACAATTCTGCTTGTCAGAAGCTGAAACAGGAACAAAGCACTAGGAAATTCGTGTCAGAATAATAGGTAGAGTCAGCACAAGAGAGTATCAACCCCTACAAAAGCTGGACCCTGAGGTAAAGCTTCTTTCCTCGCTGGATTTCCTGAATGCTAGGAAGCTGTTATACCCTGACGGTCTGCAGGCTCCAAGAGTCAGATATTTATGCTTCCCAGGTTCAAGCTGCCAAGTGGACTCTTTCTGGAGAAAATGGCATAGGGAGTCATAATGTGTTACTCATCTGACCGTTACAGAAGCAAGTTCAGGTAAAAAGAAACTCCAGGCCATTATTTACAGACCCTCCAAGCTGTAGGGCACCTGTTCAACCAGCAGTAACTGCAGCTAAAGATACTGTACTGACACAATTCATCAGATCTAGCAGCTCTGGCCAGAGAAGCACATCTAACCCAGCTGGAGTTGCACAAACTCAGGATCTCATAAGGAACCCTAATAGTCCAAAAACCTTCCCAGCTTTGGCTTTCATCAAGATTAGCAACAGTATAGTAAGTATGAGAATTGCTCCCTTGCGTCCCAGGAATGTTTCCCCAAAGTGCTCCCCAAAGCTTCGCTGTGCTTCCCACCCCGTAGACCACCCAGAACAGCCCCCAGCGAGACTAGGGCCAGCCCAGGGCATGGGCAGAGCCCAGAGGGGGGACCCCAGCCCACAGAACCCAGGTACTCACAGACATCTGGCTCTACCCCAAACACCAGCACTGCCGAAACTGGCCTGGCTGCTGTTCAGTGGGGTGAGGCTGGACATGTGAAAGTGCTTGCCATTTCTAAAGGGATTACACTTACTTAAACCAAGCCCCCTTCCAGTAGTCTTAAAGGGCCTTTTCATGTGCCTAGGATCATCAGGGAACAGAAGGCACACCCCAGGCACTAGCCCTGGCCCTGCAGCCCCCAGGCAGAGCATTACCCTCTCAAGGACTCATGGAGCTTCCCCGCTCTTTCCACCACCCTCCTTCCTGCAAAACGGGGAACACAGAGGGGCCACTGAAGCCAAGGAAGGTGACCCATCCCACCCGGCTATGGTAGTTTCAGTCATCTTCATCTGAAACTAAAAATGGACACAAAGATCATTATCTGAAATTTTGTCACCAGATATACAAGATACCACCATGGTTGTTGTACAAGAAAAAAAAAAAAAAAAAAAAAAAGCATTTTCCCCACCCACCCCTTGCTCTCCTTGCACATTTGACAGCACAACACCTAAGCACTTTTTGCAGAAGTCAATTATTCAGTTAGGGTTATTTTTTTATGTTATTTCCGACAAAGCCAGACAGATAGGGAGTTCCTGTACCTGTCAGCATTACACTGGTTATAAACACACTCCAACTGTCTGCACCTGCTGTGTATTAAGATATTAACACAGGCCAGTCAGCTATAGATGGCTGATCAAATCACTGAAAGTACCGAGATGCCCAAGGATCTTACAGCTTGCCACCTTTCTTACTTGCTAACTTACTTAGTATGCACCCAACCACAATTTAAAACTTGATACTGCAAGCTTCAGACTACTGTATGTGAACAAGACAGACAGGTGATAGCAAATCACAAAGAATGCCACCTGTAGCAGTCAGACTCTGCAAGACATTGTAGGTTTACATGAAGTTTACAGTAAAATTTCATCCAGTTATGCCAAATTCCACAGCTCAGTGTCATCTACTGAGGGATATATCAGTTCATACCGATAATAAAAGTAAATTAAAGGCCACCTGCAGAGGGAGGTCAGGCCTCTGTAAGCAGCCAGTGACAAAAGCAACAAGAGACTGGATACTCCAGTCTCAGTTAATGGGTTCAACCACTGCTTGAGGTCAGCTTGGCAGAGATGCCAAGAATTGTAACCTGAAAGCACAGAAGGAAGCTCCACCTACTGGCTCCAGTGACAAACTTTTTTCTGGCCCGTTCCCTTTTCCTCACCACTACTCTCCTTGCAGAAGAAGAGAAGAGATCACACATCCAGTGTGATATGGAATACACATCACTGGGCTTAAGACCAAAACACGAGGAACTTGCAGCATCCTCCAGATTCCACTGGAAAATACACATTGCTGCCGAGTGACCCAGAGATCACAAATATGATCCAAGCCCTCCCTCAAGAGAAGTCCATCACCACCACAGTTATGTGCAGAGCCCTGGATACACTCAAGCAATATACCACTCTACCCTAAGTATATCACATGTATTAACAAGTTCACATAAAAACAAAAGAAAACAAAACTTCCTTCATTTAACATCAAGTGGCAGATGGAGCTCACACTTAGGTCAGCATTTGAAGAAAAATGACAGAAAAGCCCATCAACTACTGATCCGATTTGGTCAGGCAACTTTTCAGGAACAAGAATTCTACGTTTTAAGATTACTACAAAGTTATTCATTCAAAATAATAAAAGCAGCCAGGGAATTAATTCCCCTGCCCCTTACATGGCATGGCTTCCAAAATCACCAATGACATGTTTCCAAGTTAAAGCTCCTCAAATATAATTCCTTCCTTTTCAACCAAGCAGACAGTAAGAAGTCACATACTTCTAGTGGTGTTTCCACACCACAGCTGCTAGCAGTTTGGCAACCCTGTCCAAGGGCAAACAAGTTTCAGCTTGACAAAATGATTTAAGGTGAGTGTACTAAGATAGTAAAAGAAGCAGTAGGTAGATCCTCACACTTAGAGTCAAGTCCAGATATTGTATGCCACTTATTACACAACTTGCTCAACCTTGTGCAATGGATCAATTCCTCTATTTTTGCCATTTCCTTTCTCATAGATTCCTCATGCACCTCCCTTTTCTTTCCTGTAGCTGTTCCAAGCCATTAATGTTGCCATTTTTTATTTCTTTAGAGCTAGTCTGAAGAGGCCCTTAAAACAACTATTTTTATACCTGTTGTTTGAACAACTTCGGGAGAACATCCTTTGCTACTCAAAACCCCAAAGATCAAAAAAACATGGGGAAAGCCCCTTACCCTTTTTACACAACATCTGCAAAAGGAAGCAAAACGCAAAGCAAAAATCAAGCTATATGCAGTTGCCATCATTCAACTTCTACAGGCCAGATAGCTTTGGGTTCCATTTTGGTTTTGTTTTATTTTATAAACAAGCATTCATTTTGTGCCTCTTAGAAGGTGCTACTCTCTGGAGAAATAGCATATGCCTGTTGTGGCCTCTGCATGCTCTTAGTAGGGTTGGCAGTTGTACTCTGCGTGCCTGAGCTTAGCCGCATCCCTTGCCAAAACTCTTCAACTTAAAGGCAGTCAGCAGGACAGTGAGTATGTTTGAATTCACCAGTAGTGGTATGGTGAATGCCTCACAGCTATTGCAGGCCCCTCCTGGGCAGTCATGCTTACAGATTCCAACAAGTATTTTGTGGATGTGTCCCAGGCTGTACACCACACACCAGTGTTATGATCCTGGATGCTAGTCCACTAACTGAACCAGCAAAACTGCTGCAGCACTCCCTACCACCAGAAGCATTGCAGATTTTCTGAGAAGACTCTTAGAGAGTAGCTTTTTCCCTACCCCTAAATTTGTCTTCATCTAGTTCTTCCCTCCCAAGCTTCAGTCCAAGGGCAGGGGACTTCCTTATACCCTTTATCAGCTGCAGAGACCCAGTTCAAGGGGCTAAGCAGACAAGGCTGTCTGGACATGTCTTGGCTACCAGGCAATAAGTTTTCCAAACCTAGAATCCGGTTGATGTCTGCCAAAATCACAAGTGGCTATTTTGCTGGAAGGGGCTCAAAACAAGATCAAGTCAGGATGCTAACAAGACAAGTGTGTGCTGCAAAGGCACACCACATGTACAGTAAGTACTTGATGTTCATAAGATCACAGACTAAATACTCATTCCCTATGAAAAAGTCTCAAAATTCATCTGCAACTAAGTATTGTTTTGAGGTAACTTGGAATTGAGGGAAAATAAAAAAAAAAAAATTCAAAACCCTATGCTCAGATGCTCCACGCACCATTCAAGAGGCTATCTACACGAAGGAGAGCACAAATATCACTGCTGTGACTGAGCTCTGCTTTCCAAAGGATTCTCATGCCTGCAACAAGCCAGAAGCGTGTTTATCCATTTCACATGCACCTCTGTTCTTCAACCAACAGACACCTTGCATTTCATCTCACTGGTAAGAGAGGGGAAGCTGAACACAGGGCTGCCTGTTTCAGACATCCAAAGCTCTGCCTGGGTGTGGCACAGAAACTTCTTGGCCAGCTCACAGCCCTCACTGAATATCTGAACAATAGCCAGACTTCTAGGAGCTAGAACACAGCCTTACTGTGTGATCTGACTGCCCAGACTATGAGCCATCCCTCCAAATTTAACTGCAGGCACAATCAACTGTGAGGTAAAGCTGTTTCATCATCCTGTGATTTTCAGTTTTATAATTTCCAGTGAGCTAGACAAATCCTGCGACTTCCTTTCAGAACAGGGTCTCATTTAGGGGTGGCTGCCTTTTCATATCTATTTAGGTCATGGTTCCCTTAAGCACAGGGTTTCCCTGAAACTACTCAGTTCTACACTTTTTCATATTCAGTTTCTCCACCCACATCTGCTTCCCTTGGCACCAACCTGTTTTAGATTTTAAATAGCTCTGCTGGGACTGTACATATTTTTTAAGAGACCAGCCTGTGATTGCTGAAGTACCTTTTGTTATTTTAAGTTCAAGTTAGTCCAAGCACTTTAGCTCTCCTAATACAGAAGAGAGCAGCTACACCACCAGGATACCCAAAAGGCTCCAAAGGGACATGGGGCCAGTGGTGCCAGCACAGGCTGGGTGTGGTCCCACCATGGTCAACCATCCCAAATGCCTGCACCCTCCTGCCACAGCCTTTCATGGGCTTTAGAACTCCACGGTTATGGACAGAGAATGAATTGGGCTGAGAATAACTCATATGATATTTTTTTCCAGCAGAACCATTTCCTCAGTCCCATTCACCACCCTTATGCAGAGGCACTGTTCCTGGCAGAGACAAAAGGAAAGGGAACGGTACGATGGCTTTCTGGGGAACAGTGGGACAAGATAGGCCAAGCTATTGAACCACTTCTTACTCCTCGCTCCCACACACTTCTGCTTTATCCTTTGCAGTAGCTCTGATACACAACTTCTTGGTGACATTTACCCCTTGTCAAGCCACATACCAGTAACCTAGTTTTCTGCTACAGAGTCAATTTGCCACAGGGATGCATGTTCTGAAGCAGTGCTGCAAGCACTGGTAAGCAGCAATGCATCTGCAACATGCTGCCTCACAACTCTGACAGCTTATCATCATCTTCTGGCCTATGCTAGCTTTGTGTGGGAAAGTGTATTTAGAATCATGCCTGGATTCTAAAAGACACCCTGCACAGATCAACTGTACCAGCAGGCAACAGACAAGATTGCTGCACTCACAAGTAACTGGACTTTTAGTGTTTGCTTTTGATAAGTTTTTAATAATATTACTTGACTAGCTCTTTTGCTTTCACCACCCCTCTGCACACCAGATGAGGTTAAGAACTTCCAGCTAAGCAACACTTCACAAGCTCCCATGCATGCTGTGTAAGGCTGCTTTTTGCTATGTTTTCAGGTATTTTCCCCCGTATGCTAAGGAAAAGCAGCATCAAATCTGCAGACATTGGTTCAACTTTGATGGAAGCCTGGGGCTCCTTCAACATTCATTCATGCAAATACCTCACTGCCAACTGTACATTTCCAGAACACTAGGAGCAGTAAGAGCAACTTGCTCTTACTCAGGCTTGTTATGAAAACCTAGATCCACACTAATGCATGTAAACACCCATATTTCTCTAAGGGAATGGCAGACCAATGAAATCACTTGGTTTACACGACAGCTTGAATCCGATCCAAATTATTTTCAAATCCCGCCAAAGGCTGCCAAATGAAAGCTGTCAGTAGAATACTGTAGAAGATTTCACTGGAAAGTCCTGTGTGAAAGGACACAGATAGCAGAGCATTTGCACAATCATTCACAAAGAGATAAGAAAAAAGTTAACGAAAAAAAAAACAAAAAACAGAAAAAACAAAACAAGCAAAAAGCGCAAAACAAACAAAAAGCGCAAAACAAACAAAAAGCGCAAAACAAACAAAAAACTCAAACCACAAAAAAAAAACAACCCACACACACAAAAAAACCCCAACAACAACAATAAAAAAATACCCACACCCACCGCAAAAAAAATCTTGAGGGTTTTTGAGCTTGAACTAGCTTTTGCCTGTATGGCTGTCCCCACAACACCCCACCTATACGTTGCATCCATCAGTGCAGAAGGCATTGGTGTCTATAGATTTCAGATAGCCTAAAACACTTGCAGTAGCACATCATCAAAAGAAGAGTAAGAATATTCTGAGTCTTCAGGAACTTAACACTAGAACATACTGCTCCACAGTTTGTCATGGCTGGGTCTGAATACCATCATTTTGAGGTGCAGTTTAGTGCTTTAAGACAGAAAAAGATTACATTTTCTTGGTTTAGGGATAGTGGGGTTTTTATGCTGCTGAGTAAGAACACTCCCAAAACCCACCACTTTCCCAGCCCCAGACTCAGAGATTCCTGGTATTTTAAGTAATGCCAGCCTTTTCAGACTCTCATTATTCAAGCTACTAGTAACCCTGCAGTTTGAAGCAGTTCACAAAATAAGCAGAAATGTGTAACAGTTCATCCATACAGCAGATTCTGTCTCTCTAGGAGACTGTAGATATATGAACATAATCATTTCACTGCTCTCAGCTTCCTGTATTTCACCAATACAAAGAAATAAATTATTTGAGTGCTTCTTGGTAAAAAATTCAGATTCCATGTTGGTCACACAGCACCTTTATAGGAATAGAAAAAAAGTTTTCTCAGCTTGAGGTAAGCTCAGATACTGATTTTTCAATAAAGAGAGCCATAGCCATAAAGTACAGAATTCAGCTGGAACCTCTCAGAAGTGGAACTGCCTTACTTTCCTACAGAATGCCTTCAGAACCTCTTGCTGCCATTCTGCAAATCCTGTGGATTATGACTGAAAAGATATTTAGTGCATTGCGGAAATATTTCAGAGTAGCATATTCAGAGGGTGAGAAAAATCATACTTTACCATTCTGAAAAACGTAATGAACAAAAAGCCACACCTCCAGCAGGTGAGGGATGTAGAAAGTTGTGACACCTCACCCTTATAATTTGTCGTTTTTTTGCACTGTAACTGAGCACAGAATTAATACCACAGAGTCAGGTTCAGTACAGTTTCAAAACTACAGCAAGGAAAGATTTAGCCCAGAGTTCTATGATTTATTAGCCTGCATTACATAAAACCAAATATATTTATTACATGGGGAGAGTAAATGATTGACCAGAGCGCAATAGCAGATTTTTCCTGTACTTAGTCACTTTTCCACCACAATTGGGTCTCCCAATGGCTGCTGGCAAAAGGAGTCTGTCTCTTCCCCCACCTAGTCCATCATCCCATTCTTGCCTAATTGCATGTTTCTTTACAAAGCTGATCAGATTTGGAGCTTTTCGTTCATTCCTCCTTCAGGGGCTCCCCTGTACCTTTTTCTGTAGCTATTCCTCAACCAGCAGTGCGCAAAGGGAGAGAAACCCAGCAAGGCCAAAGCATTTTGCAGGAGTCATACCATCAAAAACCTCGTGTATTCTCCTCATTAAATACAAGTTCAGCAAGTTGCTATACAAAGGTCAGGCACTTGTGACTGCCCCAGTACTGCTCTGTATCACACCTGTGAAGATACCCTCTCACAGCTGCACAGGAAAGAAGCAGCACTAGATCACCCAGTTGTTGCGGTCATAATTGTCTCCTGCCAATCTAAGGCCCAAACCTCCGCAATTTCAAGTTTTAAACTTCAAAACAGTTGCAGCCGATACTGTGGTTTTACAGCCACCGAGCCTGCCAGTGACCATCTCTTCCTACATGCCTGTCACATATTTGAAGCACAATCTCTTAAAAATTACAGTAAGAGTCAGCAGGGATGGGGTTTATGCCCACAACTTCCAAAACACTTGGAATGTTCCACTTAGGAACAGCCACAGAAATGTAACAGAGGTCTGCCCAGAAGAGTAGACTTCCATGAATCTAGACTTCAGCCTCCTTTAGAAGTTTCAGATGGGACAAAACCAAACTCCTTTGATGTAGTATTATTTGCTGCACTATGCAAATTCCTGCTGTTCCCAAAAACCCCTAGGGAAAAGTAAGCAATTAAGCGGCTGCTTACTAGTGCTGTTAATTTGCATCAGTTAATTGTCCTGGATTATTCCTGGGCAGGGAGGGATTTCCTCTTTTCCAATAGTCTCCTCCGAGACTGATGCTGATTTTTGTACAATCATTTAGCAGACAGTCAAGCAGGACACCGGGAGGCTGCGGGGCACCCGAGGAGTGAGTCCAGAGATTCTGGAACTCGTTTTCAAGCAAATCCCATTGTAGTCCTCAGAACAGTGATTGAGGACAGATAACAGCTTTATTGTGCAAATTCAGGGACGCCCTCTCCTGCACAGGAGAAAAGAGAGGAGAAGGAAAAAAAAAAAAAAAAAAAAAAAAAATCACAAAAACCACACACACAAAAAACCCAAAAAAACAGCCAAATAAGGCTGTTTAAGCTTCACCAAGCCAGGAAGGAGTCCAGGAGATGACGTAGCTAGAGGAAGCTTTTAGTCAGTTTCCTTTGTAACCTGGACCAGAGCCAGGACTACCTCTTCCAGAAGAGTTTCTCTGAGAAGTGTCATTGCTCAGAAGGGACAGGCAGAAGCCCAGCACCTCAGGAGAGGTCCTGTCTCCCCCCTGGCACCCGGCTGCATAAGGTGGACAGGAGGCATTTGAATCACTTGGTTTCAGTTCATCAGCTGTCTGTCCTGTAGATGCCTAGGGACCTGAGCGAGCTCTGCGCAGAGGATTTCACTTCAGACCAGCCATCACACATGAAACAACTGAAACAAGTTTCCTCTAGAAGCAGTGATGCCATTTCCTGACAAAGAAAGGAGTCCATATTAAGATATCTTATGATCTGTCCTCAAAAGAAAAGCAAGAATTGTAATTAACCTACAGGGGTGGTTAATCAGATGAGGGAGAGTCACTCCAAAGAAAGTGCCACAACCCATTGCAGGCCCAAAAAAGACCCTGCCTCTAACTGTTAGGGGGACAAGATACTTGCAAAGAGTGATTGATGACCAACCCCTGATATTAACCACCCTGGAAGATTCTCACAGCAGAAGCAGCAGTTCTAAAGCTTTCCTCAGGTTTCTTTTGTTATGTCCACCTCACCAACCCTTTTCTTGCTCATCTGCTTCAAGCAACAAATCAAGAGGTCAAAAATTAAAGAATTTGAATAACATCTTTAATATTTTTGAATCTCTGGTATGATAGGCACTCTTAGGCCTAACACGATCACATTGAAGTTGTAAGAACAGGATCATAAGTACCAATTCAGACTGAGCACTCAGAGTAGTTTTTGCTCACTACAGCCCAAAGGCACTGTAACTGATATTTTCTGCACAACACTGCTGGTTAGGAGCAAGGCCTTCCATAGGAAGAAGCAGCATGATTTTACAAGTACATAAAAACAAACTGAAGCATAAGTTTGTCAAGGTTATTCTTTAAACTGCCTATTTAACTGCAACACAGAAGGCCCTGCTCACTATCAGGCTCAACTGCTTCAGCTGCACAAGAAGTAAAACTTTGCTGACCTTGCAGAATCTGGGAACCAAGTTGATTAACATAATACAGGGGTGTAAAGGCCTTTCCTGATTTGTAAAATCCCAGGACAGGTATAAAGCTACAGATAGGTACCTCATGGTACCAGTAGTTTACCTGGTTCCACTATACACTCAGCATGCTTAAACTATTGTTATTTCTGAAGTAAAAAGTGACCTGAAACTCTCCAACAGGGTCCGCACAGATTTCTGTGTAAAGCAAGGTATTTGGGAGCTCTCCTACACCTTCTTACAGCAGCTTCATGTATCTGAGGGCATTAGAAGAAAGGTGCAAAGGACTGAGTTTTTCTAACAAGCTAGCACCAATGCCACACCAAAGTCTCACACTTTCATCAGGGCTGCCAAGCTTCTCCAGTTATACTGAGTGAGGGAGATGGAGATGTAACACCAAAGGGCTGGTCCTCAGATAAGACAGAAGGCACGTGGAAGGCTTCTAGCGGTCCTTCATAGCACAACATGATCCAAACCCGGGACATCAAAATGAAACCCAAAATGATCATTCAAACAAGCTGAGCACGGGGCTGATAGCTGCCATCTTGTTGCACACATTGTTAGCAAGTAGCTGCCCATCAAGAAACTAAGTACCCAGAGGACTGTCCTAACACCTACCACAGTCCCTTTCTTCTAGCCAGACCTATGTAGTTCTAAAGAACTAAGGGAGATAAGCTCCAAATAGGAATTAGGACCACCAATTTAAGCTTCAGAGAGAGTCCCTGAAGGCCCTAATAGCTACTGCCACAATGAGGTTTAGAAAAGCTTAAGAAAAAAAGATAAACAGCAGAAAAGACTTAAAAAAAAAAAATAAATTAAATAGCACCAGAGCTGAAACCTATGAATCCCACTAGTCTTTTGTGCTGAAGACTTCACGCTTGTCCAAGTTAATTTTCTCTGCAGTAACACTTTGCCGTAGAAACCTGGGGACTTACATTCTGAACATTCAAAGAAACACTTAGTTCTGCTAATACGATAATAGTAGTCCAATCTTCATTATACCTTAGTTTGAAGCTTTCTGTATTCAAACGATCAACTCTGATTAAACCCATTTCTCTACAGCAAGTAAAGACTACATCACATAAAAACAAAAAACTGTTCAAGTCCTTGTGATACTACAGTTGAACACATGCTTCATACACGACAGATGTTCACATTTTAAGTCTATTGGTCTATTCATTCATGTAGCCACAAAGTAAGCACATTCATAGCAAAACAGTTACTGAATCCTGATACAGAAACATTGCTTTTTCTAACAACTAAAAATATAGTGAAGTATCCACCCACTAAAGGACATAAGTGGTACAAAAAGGTCGCTTTCTCTCCCACTCCTCCAACTAAGATGGTTTTGTAATACTAAAGTTCAAGTGACTAACGATAGGGCTTGGACTACTCATCAACACGACAGTTCGTTCACATCTATCAGAACCTGGAACAGAGTGTGACTTTCAGCTCTGCCCAGCCTGAAATGACTCAGAGACTAGAGCACTAGACAGTAAGTTAGTAGACTGGCCAACAGACTTCTCACAACTAGGGGAGAGACAGGAGAGCTTGACAATTGCTCACAAGAGGCATTTTAGCACTCAACTCCTTCCACATCTCTGTAATACAAAGTGCTGGGGACAGATATTATCCCCCAAGCATACAGGCACATGCTTTAACTGTTTACATCTTGTAAACTTTTCCGAACAAAAAAATACAAACCAGAGCTAGTTACTTATCTGGTGTGATCTTACAGTTAAAACACTGAAGCCTTCCTACGGAGAGCAGGGCAGGATCACCAGTCTCATCCATGATGGACTTTCTGTATAGGAACCAAACCCCCCAAATGTGCAGACATTACTCTTCCCAAGAGCAAATCATGTGCCACTAGTTCAAAGGTTACCAGAGTTAATCCTGGATTCCTATTAATAGTGCACCAAAGCATGGTGCCACTTGCAGCAAACATCATGAAATAAAACGACAATCTCTATCTAGATGTGTTAACATTTAGCCTAGCTTAATGAGGAGTAGGGACTCCGAACTCAACAGGTTTTGCTGCTCCAGCCACGAAGCAGCATGTTCTGTAAGCTTGGTGAGATGAATGATAAGAGCTACCAAACACTTTAGAGACAAATGTTTTTCCTGCCCAGCCAATGTTCCCTGGAACATTTCCTCCATCTGTCTTCTTCACAATGGATTTATTTTTGTGATGAAGCCCACATATAGCAACATCTAACTGCTGAGTTTCACCCATATTTGACCTTGATTGAGGAGAGTCACTTCCATTTTACTGTTTTGTTAATTAAGTATCTGTTGACAAATCTTAAGCTAGCACACCAATCGTCATGGTTCTTTCACATGAAGTAGTGATTACACAGTTATGCCAGCATAACCTGCACATGCATAGCTCAAGAAATAATGTTTAAAATATTATTTCAATTGTGTCCGCAACTAGGGCATATGGGGCAGGAAAACGAGGGCTGATAGAGCAGAACCTCCAAACCTCATCTGAACCACTTTCTGCAGTGTGCAATGCACCAGGTCACGGCAAAGCACTGGTATTTCTTCATCTGTTCTAGTTTTCAAAAGCTCTGAAAGCAGAACTGCTCCATCAGAAGCAGAACACAGCAGACTGAGAATGTGAATTCAGCCTAGGGTGTGGCAGCAGATGGGGAACCTACTATGAGCACCTCACTGAGTGGCCAAATGCCTGAATTCAGCCTGTTGGAGGGAACCTGCCCCAAAACGGTGCGCAGCACATTCGGGATTTCTTGGCTGAGTCACACTACAAGTAGTCACTCATCACAACTGTAAACTCCCAGGCTACACGGTCTTAACAGCATTCAACACAGAACTCCCATAACCTGAGCTACCTCTGTTAACAGTAATTAACTCATTGCCTGCATTTTTTTTTACATAAACCTCTACTAACTATTGTAGATGTTTCAATAATGGCCTTTCTTAAGCTTTAGAAAATACTATCTTAAACTTTAAGTGGCTTGAGATGGATATTCTTGAAGATGTTGATATTTTTAAAAAATTGTCTCAAAGAGCTAGCATTTAAGGCAGCAGGAAAAGCAAGCAACTGGTATCTATTTTAAAATAAGAAAATTAAACTATATGTAAAATAATAATAATAGCCAGGGTGTATTCAATTTCGACTTCCACTTGCATAAGAGAGGGTTTTTATTTAGGTTTTGGAAGGTTTTTTTTCCCTTTTATGTAAACTACAGTCTCTTTGCTTGAACATTACATGTTCACAGGCCCTTTCAGATCACTCCTAGTGAGGAAACATCCAGAGGCTTCCAGCCTGCTCTTTCCTGTTTGATCAATGAAGGGCTAGGACCAAGTCTTTTACTCCAACCACGAGAAATTAAATGGAAAAACCCCACACTCCTCATTAGTCACCGAACTCCTGCTGCGCCCAGGAGAGTCAAGTACAGACTTGACCGGTCTTTCTGAAGAACCAAGACCTCTCCAGCCAAGAAATACTTCAAGTCAAGCTGGGACAAGGCTCCCTAGCAACTCAAGCTGACTAATTACAAGTTGTGTAAACCCAACTTCTCTTTACGGAGCACACGAGAGGTGGCCATAGAGTTCATTAGTTCCCCAAAAGCCTCCGGCAGCCTCCCGGAGCCGCGGGCGAGGCGGCGGGCACCGCTTCCCCGACCCTTGGAGGGGCCTGGGCCGGGCGACGAGCACCGCGGCCCAGGCGGGGTCCGACCCGGCCCCTCGGGCGGGGCGCGGCGGCGGGGCCAGGAGCCGAGAACAAGATGGAGGGGGGGGGCGGCTCCGCTCCCGCGCTCCCCAGGATGCCCTTCTCCCTTCTCCCTCCCTTCAGGGCGCCCGCCGGCGCCTCCCGGGCCCCACCGTCATCCGCATCCGCTCCGGGAGGGGTGCAGGCGGGAGGAGCCCCCCCGGCAGCAGTCGGCGCGGGCAGGGCCGCCGCGGGGCCGGGGCCGGCCACGCCCGCCCAGCTCCCTCAGCCGCCGCCGAGAACCGCCCCCGCGGCGGGGTCCCCGCTCCGCACCCACCGTTTTCGGCATCTTCCCGGCGGACTGTGCACCGCAGCTCCCTCCTCCTGCGCCGCTGGGGCTCTCCGCGGACTCCGCGCCGTTTCTAACGGGTCTCCGCGCCGCGCCTCTCCGCCCGCCCGCCCCGGCGCAAGGCCCGCCCCACCCGGCCCCGCCTTCGGTCGGGGCTGGGGCCGCACCGCCCCCGTCCCGGAGCCCGTCCGGCCATGCTTCGGAGAGAGGCCTGGCCCCGGGGAGGGCGAAGCGCTGCGGACCTCCCCCGCCGGAGCGGACCGGAGGGAGCGGTCTCGGCGGCAACGACCCAGCCAAGTAGAAGGCGGGAGCTCCAGTGCCCCCAGGACTAGGTGCTCAGAAAGCCCTGAACGCTGGTGGTTATTTGCGTGTCAGGTGCTACTGGGACTTCTGGACTATTGCTAAAAGGATTTTTGAAAAGTACTGCTATTTTATGGGCAATGGAGATGGCATCACTGACAGGTGATAGAATCCCAGAATCCCAGACTGGTAAATTGGTGTGACTTTTCTACACAAAAAGTCAGAATCCCTCAGAGCCTATTTTACAAAGGTTTATTCCTTTTCTGACTCTTTTTTTTTTTACATTTAGACTTTCTTAGACTAGGTCAAAGAAGACTGCCCCCTGAGAGGGTTCCACTTGTTTCCTACAGCAGTGGATATTGACACAAGAGATCCAGAATAACAAGGGCACTTGCTTGCTTGCTAGTGATTTTTGCCAGGTTTGGATGCAGGAATGCTGTGTGTGAGCACTCACTTCACACTGAACTGAAGTGGTTTTGTGGAGGTTTCTGCAGTACCATGCTAAAAACATCATACATGATGGGGAGAGCCTGATTCCGCTTCTATTCCAACACTCCTTCACAAGACTGAGGTAAATGTTCGGAGAATTTAATAATTCTTTTTCACTGAAATGGTAAATCTTCAGATGATAAAAGCTGTATCCTTGCCAAATTTAAGGAGCCATTGTTCAGCATGCAGGTAACTAACATTTTCTTCATAGTGCCAATGGCTGGCGCCGTGGTGCAAATTAAGCCGATGCCAGTGAAACAATCATATCTAAAGCAACTGCAATCCCACTCACCATGTGCCAGGCACTGGCCATGTGCTCAGAAAGTCATGTCAGTCTGCAGTCTGAAGGGGTGATGCAAACAAAGTCAAGTCTACAGTGTGACAGACACTTCTTTCTCACCCTGACCGCTTCTCTTGCCCTTCTCCATTACTTGTAGCAACAGCCAAAGTATCGTTTGTGTCACTTTGAAAGACAAGGGTTCCCTGTGACCGGTACATGAGCCTCTACTCTTTACTTCATCTCCTACTTCTTCTTTTCGTCTTTACCTTCCCTGTTGACAGGGAGAAGAAGACATCTGAAACATCTGAATTGCACAGAACTCCAGCCACAGCTGCATGAGGAATTCCTGCTGTGGAGGTGCTGCTTCAAGATCTTGCCTCCCCCACAGAGCTCTGCCAGCTGCTGAGGAGGAATGGAGGTATGTGCAGCTGGTCCTCTGCGCCTCCGTGGCTGGCCATGTGTGTGAACAAGCACATCAATGGATTCCTTGGGAGCCACGGGCAAGGGTTATCTCTCGTCCTTGATTGCAGGATGAGATTCCAAGGGGTAAAAGTATCGGGTGACCAAAGATTCTCCCTGCAAGAGCTGTAAAGGTGAGTAACATTACCCAGGGCCTCAAAAATGCTGTTATTTCCAGACTGCTCAGAGCCCAAATAATATTAAAGCATTTCAGAATTAGATTAGACTAGGATGACATTAAGCATCCTCCTGGGAGAAGGTCTGGTATTTCACTGGTGATTTATTGTCTTGGTTTAATTGACATCAAACCTTTTGTAGTACCTTATTTTAAGCAGAAAAAGCACATAAATTATATGCTCTGAAATACCAGAATTATTTAGCAGGAGGACTTAAATAAGGGGCCATTTTGTCAGCATATGTGTTTTTTTGAATAATGCTGGGTAACTTGAACTGCCATTTGTGTAGCTTTGTCAGAAGATAGATGCCTTATTCCATCCCACTTGCCACAATATAGTTTAAAAAAAAAAGGAGGGGGTGAGGAGCAGACAAAAAAAAACAAAACAAAACAAAACAAAACCCTGTTTGTCTCTGTACCATATGGGAGCAAATGCTCGTGTATTGTGTGCTTTCTACACCTTGTGCTGCTTGCAGCGATGTGGGGGACAAAGGGAAATGTAATGGATATTGTGGGACCTCACTCCAAATATTTACAACCTAAATAACTGATAACAACTATCAAGGAAAAAGAAATTAATGGAAAGATATATTGCTAGTTTTGTTGAAAGGTACTGATGTAGAAATGTTCTGAAATCTATGCAGAATGGGAACAATGCAGGCTCTGGAGACTGCCACTGGCATCTTCTCCTCAGGTCAGTGAGGTGAGATAAGTCCTACTCGTCTGTTCTGTCTCAGACTAGTGAAGAGAAATAATTCCTGTGGATGGTGGGAGGAGTCAAGCTAGGGGTCTCAATTAAAAAAAAAAAATCTAATCTAACAGGTAGCTATGGTGGTATTTATTCTGGCAGGTTTGACGGTGTGATGTGTATCCAAAAGGAAACATACTTACTTGTAGGTATTTCTCAGAGTTCATTAAGGATTTAAACATACTGGAAGCAGGAAGCTAGAGGCAAATACTATGTTACCCTCTGCATTTTAACTCCTGAGACGTTCCACAAACCCTGTAGGACACCCACCTGAGATGCTTAAACCAGCAAAGCCTCACATAAACCATAACAGAAAAAAAAAAAAAAATTAAATCCCCCAAATCTAACAAAACCTGTCACTCTCCTCTCCATCCACCTTAATTTCTTACCAGGACAATCCAAAGCTTTGTTGACATGAAATCTAGCAAATCTTTTATTCAATAGGGCTCAGATGAGCAAGAGTTTACATGCAACAATTAAAGGTTTTGCTGCAGATAGGAAGGGACCTGGAGTCATCAGGAAAGGTCTTCAGACTTTCAGTGCCCCAAAGAAACAGGCTTCCTGGGAGTCTTCTCTTCCTCCCTCCCTCCTTCCATCCCTCCCTCCTACTCTGCTTCCTTCTCAGATGGCTGGTGTGGAGCCAAGATGATGGTACCAGTGTGATGACCATGTAGGGCCAATGTCTTTCTGACTCAGAGACTGGGAACTTGGAGATTGTAATGAAGGCCATCAGGCATTTCCTTCCGTGCCTGCCAGAGAATGTGAGTGCCCAGTCCAACATCCAGGGCTGAGTACCAGGCTCCAGATGGCAATGATGTAGGTGGCCACTGGATAGGACTCTCTTGGGAATGCATGTACTTATCATTGGGGTTTTCTGAAGGCTCCAACATGTAATAATCAGGAGCAATTGTATACAAAGTCAGTTGCAAGATAGTGAAAAAAGGCCATAGAAGGACTAGCTGAGTGTCACTGAACAGGAACCAGGGAGAAGCTAGTTCTGAAAGGGATTTTCAGGTCAATGTGGTTTGGCTATTTAAAATTAAACCCCTCCCAATGGCATGTGGATCACCAACACCCTTAATGAGATGCTAGAGCAGGAGTTTCTATAAATAAATGTTTCCATATATTATATAATTTTAAAATTTTAAAGAACTGTTTCTTGGATATTTTTTTTAAGATGACAGTGAAAAGAGTTTATTTTTAAAGCCTTTTGGAGTTTTGTAGCTCCAGTACTTCAGAGCACTGATAACAGCAAGAACCAGAGGAGCAAATGGTAGGACAACATCTGTTTTTTCTTGTCCAGGCTCTGTGATACATAAAAAGGGATAAACTGCACAAGTCTGATCCAAATCCCACCAACTGCAAATTTTTACAATTGCATATGATTATGGAGTTGGACTCTCCACACCTTAGTACTTTGTGATGTCTGACACAATCTAAAATATACCCTTTTACTTGGAAAGTGTCCCTGTGCTCATGTTGCATAGGTGTCAAGAACTACTGGAAAGTCAGAGCCATGTTTCCAACCTGTTCACTCTGCATGGGCATAAATGCACCTGTACCATTGCACAACAGGATTTGAACAACTCAACATTACAGCACATCCACTTGTGCGTCTTGATCTTCCAAGAAAGTGGGTGGTGCAGCCTGTTAGCATAAAAACTTCCTTGCTTACTTGTGAGATTCAAAACTAAATCCAAGTAAAAGAGCACCAGATCCTGGCATTCCTCCAGCCTGAACAGGACAGAAGGATATAGTCCTTGTGCTGTGTGGGTGTGCACCTGTGGGCAAGAGAACCAGCCACAGACAGAGGAGGAACTTTCCTTGGCCAGAGCCACAGCCTCCACAGACTGTTCAATAATCTTCTGCCATATCATCATCAGCATTCAGACCAAAGCTGCAATTTGGTGAAGGCTGGGTCTATGTTAAACTCAGTCAAAAACAGCTTCAACAGCTCTCCCTGCCCTCTTTTTTCTTTAGATCCAGAGCAGTTAGTGCCCTGGGGCAGCAGCACGTAGGCTTTCGCATGCCCAGTCTGCATCATGACCCCATTTCATGTCTGCATGGCCCAGGCAAATGTCCCATCACTTCAACATTCTCAGGATAAGCATTTTTGCCCTTTGCATTCACCAACAACAAAGCAGGGCCACTAGGGGAGAGAGGGAACAGAATGATTCCTCCAAGAGTCATCTGTCATAAGCAGCAGTTTTCTGCCCAGAGGGAGTAGCCAGGAACAGGCTGTGTGCTAACCCCCAGGCAGCCCTGCCTCTGATGTGTCTGGTGGATTGGGCTGTAGTGCATTCAGCTGCAGAGTAATGTGGTGTTCAGGCTGTAGCTGGGATAGATTATAAAGTTTTCATACACCTGCATTATCACCACCTCTATCTCCACTGGAGATTACCAGGTGCTTCAGCCACTGAACTAAGTGAGCTGCATCTACATGAGCTTTTTAGTTCAGATCCACAGGTTGGTTTTGAAGTTATTTTGAAGTTATTCATATTCATTGCATTTTGTTTCTCATCATGGTGCACTCTCACACCTGGTGAAATGAATTCCTTTTGGATGAAAGTAAGCCAGAAGGTATGCTTCCATTATTGCATACTATTGTGCACCTATTGTGCTCCAGCTACTGGCAAGCATTCAGACCATAACAGAGCAAGTCCAACATAAGCTCTCTCTGAAACACATTTAGTGTGAATGTAACATATTCAGCAGCAGCTCTTTTGTTTTCCAGATCTGGTCCTGTTACATCACACTACTTCTTAATGCTGACTTAATGCTTAGCTCTCAAAATGATCTGGGTTTGCTGTGTGTCTTTAAACCTGTCCAAATGTTTTTAGCAGGATGAACTTTAACCTGGATCATGGTGGGAGAATTGAGTTAGGGAACAAGGAGATATATAGATTTACCAGCACCTCTGTGGGGACAGTAAACTCCAAGGAAGACAGTCTCAAATACAGCCAGAATAGGACCTTCATCCTCAGGCCAGCTGACCCATCCCTGGGAGCCAGGCTAGCTCCTGGGTACACTGCACAGCGAACTGCTGTTCTGAAGTTCGCTTCTGAATTCTTCTTCTCCCCTCTCCAAATTGCCTCAGCCTCACACATGGACGCAGGCTTCACTGACTAACATCAAATTCCTCCTGAAGCGTAGGTGTGCACCTCCCCAGAGGTTTTACCTCCAATGAGGCCCTACTCCCACTTGTCTCTCCCTGACCTTCTCTCCCACCTGCAATTGTGATTCAAAACCCTTTTCTCCCTCACGCATGGAGCATCTGCTTATAATCTAACTTCCTTCTGCTTCTACAGGGCTCTATGACTGACTCAGTGCTCCAGGCACTCCAGCTCCTACAGAGCAGAAAAGGAGGGAGGGAGCTCTCAGTCTCTTACCAGTAACAAGTCGTCACTTCTCCCCACTCTACTGAAACTCAGTCAAGTGAATCAATGCACTAGAACATAGGGGTCAGACAGCCATAGAAAGGGAAAAGAAAACTCGCCTGTGTTTCCAGGTAATGGCACGTAATGTGGAAGATGATCTCCTAATCATTTCAGATAAAAGACCCTTTACTAGTTCTTTCCATCGAAGTCTTGGCTCTATTAATTTTGCCTGGAACTTAGATCCATTCTTGGAAACCTTAAAAATACGGCATCATTTTTCTTCCAGAGTGGGAGCGTTATATACTGAAGACATTACTCTCGGCTCCTGCTCAGATGGCAGTTTTTTCCCAGATGAACACCAAATCAATGTAGTCTAGGTAAATGGTGCAGCTGTTTCTGGGCTAGAACATGAAGCAAACTCAAAAAAAACCCAGGATGTTGTTGTATGGTAAATGCCTAGAGCAGGAGTATAATCTGGGAGTGGTCATGGTACCTCTCCCACCCAGCTGATTCACTCACAAGTGAAGGGAATTCCCTACCATCCTGTTAACACTACACTGTGTGAAATGCTGTCAGGGCTGCATGAGTGTGAGAGACATGCACCCCTGGGCAACTCCAGCTCCCCCACACGCTCTGCTTCCAATTCTTCTTTTCCCCACCGCAAAACACATTGATGCGCCACACAGCACACCGCCCCACCCAGTCAGACACAGGCATGACAGATGGCATCATTTCTTTTTCTTAGGTTTTTACTAAACACATGGCATCTCTGATCCTGAAGTGCAGAGAATTAAAGTGCCTAGGATATTTGTACCAGCAGAGTAGACTATAAAAAAGAGGAATGGATAGGTGTGTAGGTAGGTAGATATATAGATCTATACACACACATTGTCTTCTTAGCTGTTGTCTGTCCCAGAAGTGGTGGTCTTCAGCAACAGACACAGAGAAGCAGACACTCAGCCACAATTATGTCTATTCTGTTTCAACAGACCTCCTCTGTCTTCATAGGCAACATGGACTGACACTTTTAAAACACGGACATAACTTTTTTTTTTGCTTTGCTTTGCTTTGATGCATTTTCTTGCAGTTTCCATTTTACAATAGTTAGAGGAAGTAAACAACAAAACACAAATAAGGTATTTATTTATTTTTAGAGTATTTCCTTTCTCACAGGCTGTGTTTCTGTGAGCACTAGTACTGCATCCACACACTACTGGATTGCTGACAGTAAACCTTTCATCTGGACTAGGCAAGGACATTTCTGGCTGATTAGCTAGGTCATTTTGAGTTTTGCTGACTCCATGTTTCAATGTTAAGACACTTGAGCAGAGATGAAATTTGATCTAGCATAAATCTATAGGGGCACAGGCGGGTGATGTTTGATCTGTCTTCCTGGGACAAACAAGTTCAGCAATGTTTTTTTAATAAATTTTAATCAGAAGAAAGAGCCACCTCTGGACTGATCCCTTGTATCACCACGCCTATGTGTTTCTGGTGATACTTAGAGCCTTAAACCTGGATTTACTGCCCTGTTGAATGACTGCTCTTCCAGATTCTCTTCCACTTCATTTTTGCCTAGATTTCCACTGTAAATGGAGTAAAAACTTTCCAGTATGAATCACCTTGGCTAATTAGCAGAGATAATCCCATACAAATTTTTACCCTGCCATTTTGATCATTGTCATATCCAGGAAACATGGCATCACATCATGCCATAAGACCAAAATGAGGAATCATTACCACCAAAGGCCAGCAGTGTCAAAAATCCTGTGATGCTGCCCTACCCTGTAGAGAAGTGAAGGAGCCTGCGGCATACGTGCAGAATGTGAAGAGCAGTCCCATGTAGGCAAGTCACTCCTGTGCTGTGAGAGAGAAATAAGAGAAGCTCAGCACAGGACCCAGACTTTCTCCTGCACAAACAAGGGTCAACATCCTAGAAACACAGATCCTAGACAGCATCTTAGGTGAACTTTCACACCACAAAGAACTCTACAAATACCATCTCCCAGGACTGCAACTGCCCATCTATTGTCAGGCACTCAGCCCTGCTGCTGTCTTCCCACCATTTAACAGGCCACGTGTTTTCATATCAATCAGCAAAAATCCGAGAGATGGAATAGCCACACACTAAATCCCGCAAATTCTTTGCTAAGAGGAAGGAATTGTGCTCCGTTGACAAGCCCACTCGATACCTCAGCACTCTGATGAGATACAGAGTAACAGAACATAATTTGGGGCTGGGACACCCAATAGCTGTCACAGTGGTATCCGAGTTATTTACTCTCCTGGCGCTCACAGCAGAGCTGATGTGTAGGTTCCCAACGATGTACACCTGAAACTAGCCCTTCATCTCATTGGATGTAGGGCCCTGACATAATTGTGCATATATTTAAGTTTGCTTCAGTTCCCAGTGCTGTGGGATGCAGCACTGGGAATGAAGAGCAAACTATTTAACAAGTGCTAGTCATTGTGTATATATATATCTTCGGTGAGTAATTGAATGGCTTGGTTCTCCTATCCAAAAATAGTTTATGGGGGACAACCCAGCTTTCTACTCCAGCAACCCTAGCTGTTCTACTAACAGAAAACCTTACAGCATTGCTATTGTTTATCTAGTAAACTGCAAGACCATTCTGTTCTTTTTTAATGTCTGTCTCAAGCATGCTTTATTTACTAGACTTGCTAGTATGATGCTTCTCTAGACTGACTTCAGGTCTACTTTATGGTAAGACAAATTCATTTTGTGATACTGTTTGGAGGTACAGGATTGATTTGAGCCCACATTAAGAGAGCACATTCTATTCAATGTGGTAGTGGTTAATTTAATCTCAGTGCCCCCATTTCCTTACATACAACACAAAAACACTGATTTGTCCTGTTTCAAGAACAAAAAGTTACACTATAATTACCGATGCTTGCCAAGCAGTTGGAAGGTGTGCAAAGGAGGGTATGAGTCCAAGTTATTAGAAATACAGCACTGTATATATGAAGTTTACTACCCTGCTTGAAGAAAACAAACAAATTTTGCAGCTATCCCACTGTGGTCTATCTGAAAAGCTGCCCACAGAGACTGTAGGTGAAGGATATGGTGTGGAATCAGCCTAGTTATTATCCCTTTCAGAAAAGCTGAGAGCCCATCTCTTGGAAAACCTCATTCTGTTATTCCCCACAGTGGTGCAGACTGAGTGCAGTGACTGAGGATAAACTGTAACTGAGACACAAATCTGTCCTGTTGGGTCAAATTCTAGGATATGTTGTGTACTCAGGTTCAGAAGAGCTTGCCTCTCACTTCCTGGGTAAATGTCTTTATTGATTTAACACCCAGGAAAGGAGGAAGAACATTTCCCTGGCAATCTCAGCTATACTGAGGGCTAGATCCACCTTTTAGGATTATAAAATTAATTCTGTATCAGACTGTTTTATATCATCCAAAACTTTTGACCTAACTACCTTGTTTGTAGAGTGATTTGAAATAAAAGTGGGTAGTGTATCTGGGAATCATGAACTGACATGATTTTGGTGAGGGGCTCCCTGGTGCTTGTCCTCAGCTGAAAGCATTTCTTGTATTTAATCTCTGTTTCTAAAGTAACCATGGCTAACAACATCAATATTTCATGAGGCATAAAGCCTTCTCCTTTAGGAAAAGTAAAAGCAGTTTTTCCTGTTTGTGAAATTTCCATTCTGCCAAGAACAAGAAAGCTTTCAAAACTCTATCATTGTTGCTTGAAGAGCTTCATTGCCTTATAGGGTCTGAATCCCCTGGATTCACACTGGGGGCGGGCTGGGAATGCTTCCTTTTCCTCCTTCTGGGTGATTCTGGGAGGCCCGCAAATGATGTCATGGTATATTTTAGGCTACAATAACAGGAAATCATCAAGTGTTTATACTGGCAGACTGGACTGTGATGTGATTTTCCTCCTCTTCCTCTCTGCCCCCCCACCCATCCATCTCGCCCCTGCCATTGACTTCCTTGATGTATCTCCTTCCTCCGATGAAAAATACTACAAGGTGATGTTGCAAGACGAACCACTCTTGGGGTATGACGCTCTGAGGCCTAACAGGTGCTCTAGTAGAAGCTGTTGCCTTCAGGATTAGTTAGCCTGGATCGGTGCTACTGCTCCAGACTCAACCAACCCCCAACCCCCAACCCCCAACCCCCAACCCCCAACCCCCAACCCCCAACCCCCAACCCCCAACCCCCAACCCCCAACCCCCAACCCCCAACCCCCAACCCCCAACCCCCAACCCCCAACCCCCAACCCCTCCTAATCCTGCTCTGCAAGTGAGCCCAGCCTATGCTTGAGGCCACACCTTTTATTGGCCTCCTAATCCTGCTCATGCGCAGTTGGGGCCAGCCCTAATCGGGCACAGGTGGGCTCTGTACAGGCTCATGCCCACCCCTGGGTAATTAGTGGCACCTGGTTGTCACGTCATTTCACTACAAGGTGACAACACTGAAGGAGGAAGAAGGAAAGTGGGGGAGGGAGGCAGAAAGGCAGCATATTTTAGAAGGATGATTCCCCTTGTATCACTCACACAGAGCACATTTCCCCCTGGCAGCCTCACACATGCTGTGTTAGTGCAACAGCCCAGACACGAGTCAGAAACTTGGCCTCCTGAGGCACCAGAGGATGTACCTCTCCCAGCTGAAGAAATGAAAAAAGAAACTGTCCCCTCCCAGCACAGATGAGTCACTGAAGAGAACTGCAAAGTTTTGAATCTGAATTTCTCTGTGGCTGAGGAAAATGTGCCACACAGGCATATCTGAAAATACATGGCACAGACTGGCAGGCTCCAACGGGAAGCCTGCACTTTAAGAGCTTGGTCAGAGGAAGGATGTGAATGAAATTTACCTAGAGGCTGTGCCGCAGTTTGAGGCAAACATCAGGCTTCAGTCAGAGGTGAGTTAAGGTGCTGGGGTTGGTAGGGGTTTCAGGCATTGCCCGAATCAGGGATGCACAGCACGAACATTAGATATTCTGTCCTTACCAGCTTGCTGATATGGAGGGAAGGAGGAGAAGGTATGAGGAAGTATCCAGAAGACAAGGGATTCCAATGAGTCAAAAATAGGAGCACTGCTACACTGACTGTCAGTTGAGGCAGTTGGTGTTTCCCAGCAGGGAAGAATGAAGCATGACTCCTTCCTGTTTAGTGCTGCTGGGCTGGGCCAGCAGAGATCACACCAGCAGCTGGGAGTTGAGGGATGCTAGGGAGAAGCTAAGGGTGGGTAACTCTGGAGCTGATATTGGGATTGCTGGAGCTGAATGAGGATGTATGAAGAGACAGGTCATTTACAGCAATGTGGGAGAAAGTCTGTGATAAGAAAGATGGCAATATTAGAGAAGTTTTGTGTAAATGATTACGCGTAAAAGAAGCAGACCTCAAGATAAGCTGTGGTCTCCTTTCTATACTCTGTCAAGAAAAAGTATCTGATGAAATTGAAAAGGCAATTCACTTCAGTGATATTTTTTTAGCAATGTGTGTTATCAGCTTGACATACGATATCACTGAGATCACAGAATTTCTGCCTGTTAAGCAAAAAGTTGGACTTTTTATAGGTAAAAAGATCTGTGGTATAAAATGTACAGAAAACAAACAAACAAACCAAAACAAAAACCAAAGCATAGGAGGGTGTACAATCAGGCTAATTCCTAACCTGTCTCTTGATAGACTGTACGCAAATTTACCCTGCTGAAGGAAATAGAGAGACCACAGCAGCCATGACACTGTTACTTGAGTTCCCCTGCCCCTTGGTTTTGCATGGCACATAGCGTGTCTTACATGTAGCAATCCTTGTGGAGCGAGGTATTTTCTGACACATTCAGCAGCTTTGATAGACTTGTGAAGAATGGGCTTTCTGCTCTAAAATCCTTATTTTATATGTATGGTTTTTTAGTGTGTGCTGGCCATGAGCTCCTCTGACTACAGCCACAAAAAAGTTGAAAAAGTACTCCCTCTGAAACCTGATCAGTGCCCTCTCCCTGAAATGCTCCAGTAGTGCATAACAGTGCTTCTCAGAAACAGGCCTTAGAGACATCATTCAGTGGGACATTAGCTTCCTTTTGCAGATAGGAAGGACACTGCATCCTGATCGAGGAAAACATGACTCCAACAAGGAAGACATCCATCTCCCACCTTTTACTCAGTGAGAGGGTTCACCATCCTGACCTTGCCATGAATCTTCCTCAGCCCAGATGGTACTTCTTTGGAGCTTAAAAATTACTGGATAATAAAGTGGTGTGTTTGTTTCTGAGACTCTTAAGTTTTCAATGAATGCCCAGGCACAGCTCATAGAAACAAAAAGCAGAGAATGAAGCCACAGTTGTCCCAGCCGATGGAGGTAATGAATGCTGGGCTAATGCAACTGTGTTCCTTTTTCTGCCTCATGTCCCTGCTCCTTTCTTGTCTCATCCTGCTTAGGCTAGATGTGAACAGGGTAGGTTGAGCAAGAGTAGCGTATAAAATAATGTTATTTCTATTGTGTCTTTTTCTCCATTCATGCAACATTAGCAACAATGACAGCTTTAAATTATGCCAAGAAACCTCTCAAATAGAAAAGCAAAAGAGATAGTCATTCTGCAAAGCTATTAGGATGCAGGAAGTCCTTCTCAGAGCACCACAGCTCTGTTAGAAATCATATATTGGAGATCATAAAGCTTCTCTGGAAAAACATGGTGAGAGCCACTTCCAGGCAGGAAAGCTTCTCTGAGAAAAACATGGTGAGAGCCACTTCCATCCTGCATCTGTTCATAGAATCATAGAATCGTAGAATGCTAGGGGTTGGAAGGGACCTCGAAAGATCATCTAGTCCAACCCCCCCTGCCAGAGCAGGGCCACCTAGAGTACATCGCCTAGGAACGTGTCCAGGCGGGTTTTGAATGTCTCCAGTGAAGGAGACTCCACAACCCCCCTGGGCAGCCTGTTCCAGGGCTCTGTCACCCTTACAGTAAAAAAGTTTTTTCTAATATTCAACTTGAACCTCCTATGCTTCAATTTACACCCATTATCCCTTGTCCTATTGTTGCTGCAAGTGTATAATTCAATTTACAGAAGTTAGCAGAAGGAACAGTAAGCATGAAGATGTGACTTAACCCACTTGAAGTTACTCAAATATTTATCTGTGGTCTATGACGAGCTGACAAAAAATGCATTAAAGCCAATGGTGCTATGTCCTCAGTGTTATTAACAATGATGTTATTACTGAAGGCAGCTAATTGGGGTTGTGAGTGAAGACCATCCTAGCAATGGTCACACATTCATTATCCTCCAGCAGGGGTCTATCCTAGTCCAGTAAAAACACATACTTCACTCCCAGACATGGTTAAAATGAAACACAATTTCAAACGATTTGCCGAATGAGAGGCTTTCCTCGTTAATAATCCCAAAGACAAATTGTAAGGTTTCAGCCACTGCTAAATTATGTGGAATGATCAGCTCATCCTTAGGCAGCACTTTAAGGATGAAAATTCCTGTGCACTCTAATTATTATTAAATATACCTCCAAGGCAGCAATGTGAAAGGAGAGAATTGTGCGCTCTGTCACAAGATTTTTAACAGACAAAAAGCAACAGCTTAAGACCACAGCCTGTTCTGTTCTGTGGAACTGTACTGCCTCCCAAGAGCTACTTGAAGAGATGTGGATGTGGATTCTTAAGACTACTTGAAGAGATGTGGATGTGATTCTTAAGACTAACAGAGGGCACAGGGGATCAGCTCTGTGCACGGCTGGAGTGAGGGAAGGATATTCCCCTCATATTTTGCTCTCAAATAAAATGGTGGGATACAGATTTGTTTCAAGGGAACCCAAGCAAGCTGTGCTGGAGTCATCACAGAACTGCTCCACAAACTGCGTTGGCGATGGGTAACACCAGCAGGCAGCAGTGCTTTTCCCTGGGCACGCACTAAGGCACAGCTCCTCACAGCGCTTCTTCTGCTTGGGAAATCCGGAGCGAAGAGAGCCCTCGAGAGAGAGACAGTGGCCTGGAATAGGGTGGGGACTCCCCGCTGTATAGGCAGAGCTGTCCCATGGGCGGGTCTCTTCCCCGCCACCGCGGCGCTGCCTGCAGCGGCCTGTGACCCGCAGTGCCCCTCCCTGCCACACGGAGGAGCGCCGGCTCCAGAGCAGGGCGCACGGGCCTGCCGGTCCCACAGACCGCGCAGCAGGGGGGACAGCGGCGGGGAGGATATGGCGGGGGGTGGGGGGGGGGGACGGGACGACAGCGGGAGGGGGCTACGGCGCGGGGGGGAGGCAGCGGGGGGGTGACGGGGGAGGAAGATCAGCATGGGGGAGTAACCGGGGGGCGAGCAGCGGAGTCGGGTCCTGCACTATCCGTCCCTGCTGACTCCACTCCAGAAGTGGGCTGAGGAGCCTTTCTCACGCACAAACCCACCAGATGGTCTCGAGAGCAAGCTGCACCCCTGCTGATTATATAGTGGTCCCTTTCCCATCCTGGGGAAGATTTGAGGACAGGCCTGGTAAATCTATGGTAAATTGCTCCAAATGATACTAATTTCCAAGAAGATGATATATGAATACTTTGATCTAATTAAAAAAAATTCCTATGGACCAGCACACGTGGCTTTACCCTGCTCACTCCCACCATGCCATGCACAGCAAAGGTGGGTCAAGGAGAACTAGACCTTCCTTCCACTGCCAGGGTGTCTCCAGCTTCTCATGTTTTGTGCCTGTGATGTTTGCAGTGTTTTTTCACTTTACACAAACCCCAATTCATTGTAATTGCACTGGAAAAGAGGGCAGTTCTCTGGTGTTTCAATAAAAATAAAGAAGTCTTAAAATACCATCCTGAACAGAAAAATCATTGTGAGAGACAACCCTTATTTAAAATTAAAATTAAAGGAGCCTTCATGAAATATTCATGTTATTGTATACAGAATTTTTTACTTACTAAACAAAACAATCTTAGCAGACCATCCTGCTATATAAATGATGGAATGTGGGTTTTTTTTCATACTTCAAAAGTATTTATTTCAAAATTAAACATAAGAAACAGTTAAAATTGTTATCCAGTTAGAAGACACATATTCCTAGTTTACACCTATGCCTTACTTAAGAAAGTAAATTACAGCAAAATTATATTGAGTATCATATATGTTCTTTTTTTTCGAACAGCAAAAACGTTATAGAGAATTTGATTAATAGCTCAGTGACTTTGTAACGTAAAAATGAGGAACTGTTGAAACGTGTTGATCCACTGGAAGCATCTGATGAAATTTTGATCTCATAGACATCAAAGAAAGGTTGCCATTGACTTCAGCAAAGCCAAAAAGGATTTGCTGTTGGAGGGCTTCCTTGCTGCTACCCAAATGTCACAGCAATTCCTGTGAGCCCACAAAGCAAGTTATCAAACAGTGCTGTCTGTCAGGCTGACAGACTCACTTCAGACTGTTCCCCTCTTTACATCAACATGTCAGCACAGCAAATCAGATGTGCTGTCTTGTTAAGGTAAAACAGGGAAACAGAACAGTGTTTGAAAAAAAATATGCATGCTTCCTCCTTGTTGTGGAAGCAGAACCACGCACAAATCTTTCCCAGGATGCAAAATGAGACTCAAATGAGGCAGGCAATGGAGGGGATAGCTAGCAGCATGAGCTGTAAACCAGCTGAGGGATTACGGTGCATCCCCAAGTCATGGAAGTGGGCTGTGTGGTGCACATCTAGGCTATAATGCAGCATCACAGCCTGCCTCTGAACAGTGAGATGAGACAAAGTGTGGCACGTAAAGGAGCAGGAGCTGAAGTGCAATATGGGAAAGACCCATGGGATTCAACAGGTCTCATCAGTTGCGTATCAAGTACTGCAACCTGCAGTAAGAAATGCACTCCTTTCCCACCAAAGGAAATAAATCATGCTGAAGCTTTATTGCTAAAGGCAGAGGAGAATAGTGGTTCTGGAGTACTAATGTTTCTTGCTCCTTTTGAGCTTCTGTTTGAAGACAGCAATGTCATAATAGCTTTTAAATTTCACCAGGAAAATGGGTATTGGGATGGTAATAGTTAACATGCCGAATACAGCAGCTAAGGCAGCTGCCACTTGGCCAGCTGTGGTAACAGGAATAATATCTCCATAGCCCACTGTAGTGAGTGTGATCAAAGCCCACCAGAAGCAAACAAGAATGTCAGTGAAGTGCAGCTCTCCTGTGTAGGAGGGATGGATACCCAGCAACTCCCCATAGAAAAAGAGAGAGCCAAAGAAGAGGGTCTCAAAGGCCAAAATCATCAGCAAGATGCAAATCTCTCTAAGGATAGACTTGAGGGTGTAGACTAGAACCCTGAGGATCAGTGGTGTTTCTATCAGCTTGGATATCTTCAGGAGTTTGAGGAGATAGACAATGCGAAGAAAGCCCAACCAAAGACCCAGGCTTGGCATTCTCTGAATCTGCCGAGTCACAAAGAATTCAATGTAAACTGGGAAGAGGGAGAGGAAATCAACCATATTCAGAGGATTTTGGAAGAACAACTTTTTGTCTGGGCAAAAACAAAATCGCACAGAGAACTCAAAAGTAAACCAGAGGACACAGAAAAGCTCCAGATGAAGCAAGTAGGCAGCCTGGTGGTAATAGGGTTCATGTTTGTTGTGGAAGACTTCAGAAAAGCCAACAGATGTGAAGTTAGCAGTAAAGAACTCAAACTGTGCCTTGGTCTCCTCACAGAATATGATGACAATTCCCACGATGAACAGCAGAGAAACAAAAGCCAAGCACTGCAGAGGGAGGAAAGGGCACATGTGCCATTAGTCCACACAGCCTCAATGCCCCACCCACAATCCCCTCCACAAACACAGTACAATTCCAGACTAATCCTTCTCAAATCGCCACTGGTTTGCTCACATGGAGCGCACTTTTTCCTTTCAGATTTGAAACATAGCAAGAGAAGATCAGCGTAAAGAAACCAAAATATCTGAACTCCTACATTGGAGTTCATAAGGGAGAAACATCTGGCAGCTGGAGCAGTGCGGACAGGCACACACTAAGGGCCTCTTCAGCACTAAATGTTCCCTCCAGAAATACCAGCAGTGCAAAAAACATGCCCTGAAGCCTCAGAATTGTTTTTTTTATTCTGCATGCCTGACATTTTAAAAAGGCAGAGGGCAAGCATTTTGTACAGAGAACAGGAACAGGAGGAGGAGAGAAGATGGAGGTGTCCAATAATGAGATTTTTTTTTTCTTTTTTAATCTGTGCCTCAAAAACATGCTTATCAAAGCTATTAACTCATTAGCATTTTTTATGGATGCATTACAGAAACCCCGAAGGACACAGACTGTGTCCATCTCCACATGCAGCATTACCTTAGCACTGGAAGAGGAGAACGGTTTTTCAAATATAGACCAAATCTTTGGCTGCCACCTGGTTCGCCAGCTGGAATCACTTCTTTCTGTCTGGATGATAAGGCAATGGTCATCAGTTTGCTCATTTTCACCCCAAATGTTAACCTCCTCTGGCTGCACCTCTTTTTTATTCAGCTTCAGCCAGCAGCAGGATGCTAGCTGTGTCTCATTTATTCCCCAGAAAGCCAGCTCTTCCTCTAAGACTGACCTACAAGTACTAATGGGGCAGTGGAAGTGTTTGGTCCTATAGTAGTTCAATACATAGGTGAAGACCTCAGCACTTCTATCAAAAAAGAACTCTTTGGTGGTGGGATCATAGTCATAGATGTTTGGGGCATGAGGCTCTGTAAGGCTGCACAACTTGGTCCCTGGAAAAGTCCGGAGGGTGCTGCTGTATGTCTCATATCTGACTCCCCCAATATTCAGGATGACTTTTTCCTTGGAGCCTTCCATCTGTGAGGGATGAGGGAGGTGCATGTCCTCATAGGCTCTTGTTTACCTTCAGTTAAGAAGAGAAGAACAAATGTTAAAAGAAGTAGAGAAAGTTATGGAGCTGAAAGGTTTTTCTAGAGTACTTCATTCTACTTCTTTCAATGCACATTTTGAGCCTGAAAACACTTCTGCCGTTACGAATCACGTTCTTTTCTTGTTCCTACACTGCTCTATGTCCATATTGTTTGAGCGCTTCTCAGAAGAAGCATCAAACTAAATGAGAAACATCCGGTTTGCATTGTGGTTCTCTCTTTCAGCTTCTTCCCATGGGGACAGAGCACATAGTCCAGAGCCTATTTCACATTTCTTCATATACTGTAAATAATCATTGCAATACACTTGCTTGAGGTAAAATTCTCATTCCCAAGACATTCCTTCCACTAATTCTCCCTTTGTCTAGTTCTTCCATCTCTGCACCCAATCTCTTTCTCCACAAGCAGTTTCTCATGGAGAACTCCATGTGCCAAAGAGGTAAAACATTTTTCAACAGCTTATTCTCTTAGGCAAGTCTTTAAGCATAATCTTGTGTTGAGCCTGGAATAACACATGTCACAAGAGACCCTGCTGCCTGGTGGGAACATTTAGGTTGTCTGAGTTATTATTTTTCCTTAAGTCTTCTCTGTCCCACAGAGCAAAATCATCTTTCCCTCTACAAGAAGCTGCTCCTTACCTGGAATCTATATGCAGGACTTCTGGACTAGACAGGTATGTGTAACAACATACTGCCTTCTCCTTCAGAGCTGGCTGCTGTCTCAGAATAGCACCAGAACCTGCTGCCTGCATGTTCAGTTGCCTATTTCCTGTAACATGCCCCCTGTTTTGCTCTTTAAAATCTGACATACCTGGGAGAAACTCAAGCCCTGCGTTATGAATATTATTCTAAGAGAGAAGAAAAACCAAGGATCGCTGTAGCCTTGGGAGCATGTAGAAGACATGCAAGAACAGAGACAGGATGCTCTTGAGAAAGTGACTAGAGCTGTTTTCACCCAGACATATCTCTTTCTGATCGTACTTATACATTTCCATTCAACCTTCTCTCTGCCTTGCATTTCTAGTTCTGCTCCTTCTTGTAACAGAGCAATCCTGTTTATCTTTCCTGCTTGGACTCTTACCCAGAGATGCCTGGTCAGTATGCTGAGACCATGCGCACAGAAATTACAGTTGTCCCTCCTCCATTTTTTTTGCATAACAAAGTTGAGCATGGGAATCACAGGACACTTCTACAACAAACCTTTCCCCCCAGGACCATCAGAGAAATAAGCCGTGCACAAGAGAAGACTCCCAGAAGTGAAGAACTACACACAGCACCTCATTCAGCTTTATCAGAAAAGGCTGGAAGCTGCATCTTGATCACACATTCATGTCATAAGAAAATTACTGCCCACCTGCTGTCCTTGACAATCCCAGTGTGATTCTAAGCAGGTTAGGTTAATTTAGCACTCAGCAAATCTGGAGTTACATTACTAGTCTCTGTTGCCTAACACTCTAAAGAGAAAAGTGATTTTTGAGATGCCAGCTAAATTTGCCTTTATCTGCTTAGAATGTTAGATACCTCCTGCTCAAACAATCCCCATGTAAGAAATGAGCCAAGAAGTGGCATTTTGTGTTCTTACCTTGGTGTTACTGCAGCAACTCTGCAAACAGAAGAAAGGAGAAGAGACTGGGAAGAACAGAAACAAACTTGGTGGAAACAGGATGTTCAATGGCTAGTCTCCAAAGCTCAAGTCTTTTAGATGCCAGAAAACAAAACCAGCCAATAGCACTGAAAAGATGCAGAGGCCCCACTCCCTTATGCTCTGCCCTATCAGCAGTCGCTCTCTCTAGTCCAGGGAATAACACACAACCAAAAAGGCAACAACTGCCAGGCCAGCTTTGCTCTGACTACTCTGCCACCCACAGCTGCAATCTCAAAGAGCCATGGTGTTTGGGAAACACATGGAATTCAAGTGTTTTAGGACCAATTAGAGATTATCAAGCACAGAAGGGCAGACAGAGTACAGTTCTTTCTTGGCTGTGCCTTATTCAAATTTAACTAAAAAAATAATATAGAAAATAACAGGAGCAAACAAATAAAAAAACAAAAAAATACCTGACTTCCCATCTTGTCACACTTTCCCTTTTTGGTTTACATGACTTTTTCTTCATTTCTGCATGACCCAAAGCTTAATCTTTTGCACCTACTGATTTTAAACACGTTTTTTGTCATTGATTACTCCAGGAAGAAGGTTGGCACATAGCTGACAATCACAGTCAAGAAAGGCATACTGCTTGTGAAGTTTCCCTTCAGCTGATATTCCAAAGCCATTTCTAGGAATTGCCTGTGCTTACTTAGAACTCTGTAGAAAGAAAGTAGGAAAAGGAATTTTCTTATTCCCAGCAAGAACAAGACTACTCAGGAACGCTTGAAGGGACTTCCTTTTCAAATACAAATGCAAAGCGGACTCTTGTATTTTTTTAGGAAGTATTTCCACAGTTGACCTGAGGCATTTTTCATTTTGATTTACTACCTGTATTACCCTGTCACACTGAAATCTCTCTCTTTTTTCTTTTAGAAAACAGATTTTCCACTTTGGCTTTTTTACATACATAGCAGCCTGGCTCTTTGCTCCTGTATGGAGCAACCTCATAGCCAGACATCACAAGCAGAGCAACTGCACCCATGGATCTGGACTCTAAAAACACACGAAGAATGTGAAATCTATGCTAGTCTTGTACTTCTTCCCTTCCATCTCTATAACAAACAATAGTCTTCAAATCTTTCTCCCTCTCCACAGAGAATAAAAATGAAACATACTCCCTTTAATTTAATTTCCAGCTTGTCTCTGAGGTTCTGAACACAAGTGATTTCAAGTTTGATGAATCCTATCCATTCCACAGCACTGCACTACTTGCTTTTACAACTTTTACACTGCTGTTGATTTCTGAAAGCCAGAAATAATCTGGCAAGCGAAATGACACATGGTGTTCCTATACTCTGAATAAGAGCTTTTGAATGAAGTGAACAGTTTGTCCTTTCAGAACATTTTTTAAGCAGATGAAAAGTGCAACTCCATTTCCAGAGAACAGGGCCTCATTCCAAGTTCTCTCACTGCCTCATATATTCTGAAAATTCACTTTCACTGCATGAAGCGCTGCAGGAGTTTGGCAACAAATGTAAAATCTGTTCTCTCAACCTTGCACTTTTTTTGATTAATGAAACTCTTGTTTCAATTTGGCTTACATTTGGTGTTTATTAACACCAAAGAACAAGGTAGATTTTTTTTGGGGGGGTGGTGGGGTCAGGCAGTGGGAATGAGATTGAAGCTGTAATGAACTGAGGCATTTTTCAAAGATTGTATTTTAACAGAACTCATTCAGCATTTATCTCCCATAATATTCATTGCTTAGTGAGTATTTTGTGCAGGGCAGAATTTCTAGAATTTTTTCCCATTCACTCATATTCGTATGCTCATGGTACTCATTAGTCTAAATTAGGGGGGTGGGGCTTCATTAACTGCATTTGCGCTAGAATATAAGAGGAGTTTTAGCTCCCTAGTACAAGCGTTTTTTCAGAGAACGTTCACAAAATGCTGGTGAGGATGGCTAACAGTTTTGCAAATAAAATCTTGCTTTAGAACACGGAACAAAAAACCTCAAGCTATCCCAAAGTCCTGACAGCTTCAGGGAAAGACTAAGCTACTCTTTAGGTGCTGCAGATTAGCACCAGAACCGAGAAATTTAGCTTTTTTTCTAGATAGCAAAGCCAGCGTTATCTGTGGACTTTCACAGTGCTATTTCCCCCATCCTGTTCTCTGACGCCTAACACAAGTGTATTCCTGGGATTATGCAAGCAATCAGTGAAAAGTGACATTTTTTAAAAATACCTCCCAAAATAAGATGATCATAGAATCATAGAATTGGCTGGACTGATTCAGCCTGCTGATAAAACCTGTAAAGTTGCAGGTGGAAAGAACAGCCACGGACTGAAAAGACCATCGGCAGCACAGGTTCGGTGAGCGCGGCCCCGGCCGGGGGAGCCGCTCCCCCCGCTGCCCGGGCTGCGGGGACTCAGCTCCGCACCCCGCCCAACCCAGCCTCCCGCCTCCCTCACTCTCTGACCCCTCACACGTCTCACCGCCCTCCGACACCTCAGGTGAGGGACTCGTCTGTTCTGCAACGGCCTCACGGCACCCAGACCCATCTGCCGCGGAGCACTAGCCCTGCACCGGCCGGAAGAGAACTCCTATCCCTGGGAAACCAAAGGCACCAAACATCCCTCACCCACAAGGAGCACCACGCAACCCCTTGACCGCCACGGCCCGCCCCGGAAGCGACCCCGCGCTCCGCCCCAGGGCGGGGGCTCGGCTCGGTTCGGCTCGGCTCGGCTCGGCTCGGCTCGGCTCGGTTCGGCTCGGCTCGGTTCGGCTCGGCTCGGTTCGGCTCGGCTCGGTTCGGCTCGGCTCGGCTCGGCTCGGCATGGCGGGCCGGGCGGAGCTGGCGTGGGCTTGCAGCCGGCGGTGCTTGTCCCCCGCGCGCAAGCGGCTGAAGCCGCTGCGGACCGTGGTGGCATGGAGGGGCCGGGCGGAGTGGGACCAGGTGATGGTGGGGCTGTACTGCGGCGACAGCCGCCTGCAGCAGGAGGCGCTGGACCGGGTATCGGCGTGGAAGAGTCGGTATGGGCCGCACGCCGCGGGCGGGTAGAGCGCTGTGGGTCGGCGCTGCCTTGCAGGCCGTCTCTTTGGGCCCTGAGGCGGCCTTGCCAGCCTTCCTCCCCGGGCTGCTCCTCACGTTCCTGCGGTAGGCTCGCAGCTCCCGGAGGCGATGCGTGCAGACCGCTGGGCGGGCAGCTCCGCGTTGCAGGGCGCCAGCTTCATGCAGAGGCTTCGGGAGGGCAGGGGAGGCAGAAGCCCAGCGAGCTCGCCGCCTCACAGACGGTTTTCGCGATCTCGAGGCAGAGTGCGGTGAGCGTATCCTGGTCCCCAGATCACCTTTCTGTGCTTGTGTTGCCCCTGCGCTATCCCTACACAACAACAGTCTAGGTTTTGCATCTTGCGTTGTGTCTGTACTCTGCATGTGCTTCGGAGTAGCCATGTAATTCCTCTGCTCCGAAGAAAAGTGTCCTGGAAAGATCCTTTACTGCTTTCAGCATACCATTTTAACAGATGCTGTACACTTTAGAGGCACAAAAAGTAGCCGGAAAGCCATGCATTTGTCCTTTATCTCTAGGTATGGCCCCAAAATGCCTCTTGCAGTGGATTGCACCGCTGAACTGATTCGTTGCAAGGTCCTGGATTCATCTGGCAAGCTAAAGTCCCACGAACTAATCCTCTCGTATGGGCTGGCTCTTGTAAGGTAGGCTCTGAAGGTGTGTGGTGTGCTCAGTGAGAGACCTTAACAGACAGCTTTATTCAGCTGATTTCACTATGCACCTCTAGGACCACCGTGTTGTACAGCACGCTGGGGGGGTTGCCTGTGGGGTTCTACATTTCAGCTCTTGATGATTGTTTATATTTTCTGTCACCTGCATGTAGGTTTGTCAACTTGATCACAGAAAGAAAACAGAAAATGGTCAGCATTCCTCTGAGACAATTAGCCAGAGAGGTAAATATTTAATAAGAGTAAAGTGATAAGTTACGTATATACGCAGAGCATATGCATTGTCTATCAAGAATACTGGGTGAATGGAGGGTGAGCGTGTCATTCTTTTGTAATCAAGAAATGGATAAAGATGCCAGTTCTTTCTAACTGCAAAGCTTTGAAGAGACTTGATGTCACTAGATCAAAAATTTTGTTCTTTAAAGTCAAAGTAGGGGTAACAAAGGTGGATGGTGGTTAAAGAATTCTGAATCGTGAGTGATCGAAAGTCTTGATTTATGTCTAAATAGGCCCACTTGACATATACCCTATGCGTTTTTGTTTCTTTGCTAATGAGATACAGAAAAAAGCTAAATCTGGGGTTTATAAATTCTCCTCTTTAAGAAGCAAGATTCTATGTAGAAAACACTTAAATCACATTTGCATTCACTTGGTTGTTTTGACTCTACCTTGAAGTGAGCTTGCCCACTTGTGCCTGGAGGAGGGAAGGTTCAAGGTGTAATTGTAACAGGAGGACCAACTTGAGTCCTTTTAGAGCAGCTGCACTGAGCATCATATCTGGGTCTGAATGGCAAGTTTTGAAAGTGAAGAACAGACAGGATCTGACACTCTGACCTGAGGCCCCTCTGTGAAAAGGATTAATTGACTGGGGGTTTTTGCTGTGTTTTTATGACAGATGCTGTGCCAGAATTTTGAAACCTGATCACTTAAAAGTAGAGTCTTCTATAGTTGAAGTTAGTTGTCCTTAGGAAAGCTGCAAAAAATTACATGCTTAGTGTGTATGACTTAATTATTATATGATTTGTATCACTGATATACAAATTGCCATCCAGATTGTTTCATTAGTTTAAATACAATTAAATTGCTTCTTAGTATCTCACTAATTTATACATAGCATCTCTGTCTAAAACAACATTTGTTGTTGCAAGTAACTTTGAAGAACTTCAACTTCTAAATGCCAAGTTTGTATGGATCCTAGGGCAGAGGAGGAGTGGGATCAGAGAGGAGGGGATGTCAGCCCTCCGTTGAGGTGGAAAGCTGTGGGATTGGGGTGCAGGAGTCACCCAGAGGAGGCTGTTCCTGCCCAGGTGGAGGTTGTCTCCAGCCTTGCCACACACCAGGGGCACACAGGTTGTGGGGTTAGGTGGTGGAAACTGTGGAGTAACGCCCGTGACTCTTCTTCCAGGTGGATATCCCCATCTGGGTTGTGGATCTCCGTCACGAGCTGACCCACGGGAAGCTGCCACGGCTAGCTCTGTGCCGCAAGGGTGAGTGGTGCCGGCAGGGGCCTGGCCTGAGTCCTGGGCGGGCGCTGAGGGGGCAGCCCTCTTCCCGCCATTTTGGGGTGTGTCAGTGCAGGCAGCAGCTCTTCCTGTCAGGGTGAGCAGAGGTGTGAGACACCGGGAAGGTTTGCCACTGCCTTGGGGAGGTAACCCAACTCTGTCTGGTGGCTCCAGACTATGGTACCTCACAGGGCAGGTGTCCAGAGATTTTCTCCTTCCCCTGGTAAGAATACTGGCAGCTGTCTATGCTTCTTTACTTCTCAGGAAGCTCAGTCTCAGGGAAAGAGGTAAATGCTTAAAACTGACTGAGACTCAAACAAATCCCATTTAGGGAAAAAAGCAGTTAGCTAATGCAAGCCTGAATGCATAATGACCAGATCATGGTGTTTGAAGGAATTTCTGGGAAGTTTGGGTTAAGCATTTGTTTGGGACCTTAGATTGAGCTGGATAGTGAAACAGTGATGGGAGAAAATTATTTTCCTTTAGTTCTATCTAATGTATGCCTAGAGTAGTCTCTGCACAAAAGAAGTATTACTGTTAATAGACACTGTGTTGATCACTGTGAACCTGAAGAACTAGCTTGTTTTCTCATCAGATCACTACTGCTGGGACTATGTAAATTTGGCCTAGCTTGAGCAAGGTGAAGCACTGTAGTGATGTCCAGTCTTTTTTGTTGCCAAAAAGACAGTGGGGTGGGTGTTAACTAGGCCTGTGATACTGGCTTGTGGGGGAGTTTGGTTTGGTTTTGTTGTGTTTTGGTTTTTTTTTTTAATGTTCACCTTTTCATTAATGGAGTTGTGTGTGATTTCAAGGTTTGCAGCTTGTTAATACTGTTTCTTCTTCCAATGCAAATTAGCAATGTGCCACCTATATTTTTTTTTTTTTTCAATAACAAAGCAGTGAAGTCACTGAAGACAGAGTGTTTTCTGTTCTTCCTTAGGTTGTGAGGTTGTGCTGGACTGGCTACGAAAGACTTATTGGAGCCGTCAGCTGGGCAATAACTTGTGTGAAGAAAGTGAGGATGAGGAAGAGGACCAGGAAGGGGTAGAAGCAAATGCAGAGGTGGACAATGATGCCTGGGAGATTCGAACTCCACAGCATGAGGCCTGTCAGAAACACAAGGAATTCCATGGTAGGTGTCCCTAGAACAATGGCAGATAAGAGGATTAGATGTCCCATGCTAGAGAAAGCAGTTTAAGTGAGTCATATTCTAGCCCTGATAACAGTATATAAAAAATATGTAAATCACAGGTATCTCAACCTGGACATAATCTAAGGTACAAAGTGAAAAACAACAGGAAAACATTGGTGTCTGTATTTCCATTACCAGAAGCTTTTAAACCGAAATGAGCTTTTCTTGAAGTGGGTTTCTAGTTTGAATGACTTACTGGAGGAGAGGGAGTTCAGATTAGATGGCTGTTCTATGAGTTTAAGGCATGTAAAGTATCAAATAGTACCTCAAAACAGTAAAACCAAGTAGTCATAGTATTTTTCTTACAAAACATGACATTCTTATGGGTATTAACTCACCCACCAGATTACAGCTGGAAGCTGTAGGAGTCTTCAGAGCATTGTCTGAATCAGCATTTACAACTTCATTTGACTGATGCCTTCCTTGAGTGTATTCAGCAGAACTAAGCAGGTTGCCCAGTTACAAAATTCTGTCATGTATAGTTGATCCATCTCCTGTTTAAACTATAAATTAATGTTTATTTCTAGAAAAAGTCAGAGATGTGCTGATGTCCTACAAGAATGAGCAGTTTCGGGTAAGTGCAGACCAATCATTAGCACTTTTGGCTCTTCTCATTTCCTGCCTGGGGCAATACATGTTTATTCTTGCCCAAATTGAAGAACAGGTGCTCTTGGCCAGGTCTCATTTGAAATACCTGAGCTATGATTGTTCCTCATGTGAGCAGTCTATTCATGTTTTAAGTGAGATATGTACTTTTTGGAGATCTTGCGTTCCTTGTCTGGGTAGAGTTTGTTTTCATGCAGCCTAGTGTCTCTGGAAATTGAGACCTGTCATTTGGAAGTTATTAGCCCATGTGTTCTATCATCCATCATATATCCCTGCAGAAGCCTGGTGTCTGCAGCTCTTTGCTGCTGCTGCTGCCTTTTAAATTCAGGCCTTTCCCAAGTATGGCATGGCTTATATTACTTTTTAATATACCTCTAAGAAGGGGAACTTTTGTGAGAGTTTTTTTAAGAGGTGATGATGCAGTACATGTGGCATGTACATGTTCTTTTCATAGCAATGTCTTTCTGTTCTCCACTGAAGCATATTTTCTGTTAATGCTTGGATTTTTCCTTCACTCAGGTTCTGCAGAGTGTGCAGTCTGTTTCGAAGTCTCAAGAAATGTGGTTTGATTCCTCTTCAGAAGTGGACTGGATTTTGGCTCAGATCAAAGACCTGATGCAAGAGAACAGGTACATCTTGGATAAGGAACTGAGGTGAAAGGTAGTCTGCAGAGCTAGGGCTGTAGACCTGTTGCACTACTTTTTGACTGTACAGCTGATCAAGAAGAAAGCTGTCAGTTGATATCCTGAACACCTTTGAGAAGATTTGAAAAGTAACCATCCTGTCTGCAACACCACCTCTAGCTTAGAAAGAATCTGTGCAGTTGTTGTGTTCTGTTAAACAGCTTCTATTAGTCCAGCAGTGCCCATATGTCAATCTTCTAAAAAGCTGTTACTATGAATGAGTTCTTAAGGTGTTTCAGTGTTGTTATTGCACTGTGTAGGCTGGTGTTCTTACATGCTGGGTTAGATTTTTCTTGTCTTTCAAAAAGATCTGCTTGTGGAAACAGTTTAAGATAGCTGTAGATTACAAATTAATTCCTGCACAATGTGTTGGGAATTTCACTGCTTTGCAGTCCTTTCTTTAAAAGGTAAAGTGGTGGTGGGAAAGGATTGGTTTTACATCCTTTCTTCTTCAGGCGCATGTGATAATATGGATTACTGGGCACCAATGAATTGGTGTGCTTAGGAGATACGTGATACTTACAAAATTAAAGCAGTTTTCAAAGTTTGTCATCTATCCAGGAAAGGCCTAGAACTAGGTGGTACGTCTCAGGTGCCTGATTTAATTTCCAACTTATGCTGTCAATTTTCTAATAGAAAAGATAATCAGAGAATCTAAAACTTCTTTAAATCTAAAACTAATGAGATAAAACAGATAACCTAAAACTTATTTAAGAAGTGGTGTAAGTGATGTTGATATGTAAAGGAGCAAGGGGTTAATAAGAGTCTCTGATTTCTCTAAGGGAGTTGCTGGCTGAAGCTCTTCTTGGTGATGGCTTTCTCATCCCAAAGATGGATTGTCTGAAGATGCTAAATATCAAGTATGAAGGTTTGTGTTCTGGGCACCGCATCAGTAAAAAATGCATCACTGGTGTTATGTCCAAGTCTGTTCTCCAGACCCCTTTATGGCCATGCTTAGCTATTGCTTTTGCCTAAATCTCTTCTCATGGAAGGCTATTTCTTCAGCGCTGGATACTGCCTGGCCAAAGCATCTTTCAGAGCTTGCATCTCTGCCCATGTCTGCAAGTTACAGATTTCGTGAACTCCCACTGGTTTCTTTTCTACACCAAAGACCTAAAGTAAATCTAAATGGGATTTTTTTCTGAGCCTCATTCACCAGTTACATCTTAGTCCCATGCTGCTGCCCATACTGCATGGAACCACATGGATTTTCTGCAAGAAAACCAGATACATAAAGGCAGTGAAAATTAATAATTTGTCCATTACCTTGGGACTTCTTGGAAACACCAGCCTAGGAATTTTCCAAGAAAGATCCTCAGATTTCTGTGACTATACTATAGTAGTAAAAACTTAAGAGCTTTTTGATTCTGTGTTGCTTTGCTCAAAGTGCCATCTTTTTGTAGTATATTTTTAGTTAGAATAACAGAATATATTTGCAGTATATTTTTAGTTAGAATAAAAGGTAGTTTTTCCTGTGGCTTACCATGTGATTAGATCAGGCATTATATGTTTTACTTTAATTGAGCTGTTGTATAATGTATCGATTTTCTGTTTATTTTACTTCCTTAGCATAAGAAAATAGAGTTCCAGGTTCAGTAAGGATCCGAGGAAATACCCTGGAACCAGTGATGTTAAAACAAACTAGTTTGGAACAAGTGTCACACCCATGATTCACAAAAAATAACAAAACAGTGATCTTTGGCTTATCTATTTATTTATTTATTTATTTGTTTATTTATTCCTCTTCTCTTACTGCAGCAAATAGAGATGTGTGGCAGTTCAAAATTCCTCAGACTTTTTACTGCTTCTGGCAGCCTTTGCTGACAGGCCTCCTTTCCCGAAGTTTTACACAGATCTTACTAGAGAAAATGTTTATGGAGTTGAAGGAATGTTCTGACTCTTCAGAACTTCGACCTCAGTTCTTGATCAACTGGATTTCTGAGATGCTGACTGGCATTGCCAGAGTGAATGCTGGTGAGTATGTCTGGAATTTCTGTGTGTAAAAAATGTAGAAGTCTCCTCTGTACTACTGTGAAAACTGAGAGAAGGTCTGGTAAGACCTTCAGATGGGAAATGCAATAACCTAATAATTATATTTTTTCAGGTGAATGTAGAGCTTTTATTGTTGCATTTGTTACACTTCTCAACCTGCAGTTCATGTGTGTCATACATTTCTTAGCAAAACAATGAAATTGCTATTGGCAACTTGGCTGCAGCCTCCTCACAATAGGAAAAGCCAGTTTCTCGCATGAAAGTTAAAGCTCTTTAGTGCTGTTTTTTCCAAATACTAGTACTTGTAGAAAATAACAGTAGAAGATAACAGTTAAAGATGTTATATGCAACATGTTATGAGTTTCCTGTTCCCAGGTCATTCCTGACAGAACAGAAGCCTGTCTTTCCAAGACACTCTCATAGTCTTGCGGTCTTTTTTCCGATCCTACCACAGGACTTTCATGCCTTTGTAACTTACACAAAAGTAACGAGATATTTTCTTTTCCTAACTCCTTAGAACTGTTTAAATTGGCAAACTATATGTTTCACTCCAGAGAGGGACACACAAGAGCTTTATTTACTCAAAAGTGTGTCATAGGAATTGTGCTACTAGGAGGAATACATACACTGCAACGCGGTATATCCCTGAGAAGGCTTCCAGCTGCTTAACTCTGCCACCTTTCCTGTCCTCTCCCAGTCTGCCTCAGTTCACATCAAGATTTTGCCAGCATCTGTGACAGTCATGTGTTCCTGTCTGGTGCTTTCAGTCTGTGCTGAGAACATCTGTTATGTACTAAGATCCATCAGTGACAGCAGTTCCCAGCTGTTAGCTCTGCTCATGGCAGGGCTCTCTGAAATGGTCCCAGGTCTCAGAAGCAGGGTACTCCATTTATTTGGGACAATACTGTACAGATGCATCTTGTGGATTTTCTGTCTGGCATCATATGATCAGACCCAGCTTGGAGTGGTCTGCATGTTGCTGCAGTCATGTCTTGTGGAGCTAACCCAGTTGTCAGTGCATTGGCAAGTCCTTTTAACAGCCTTGCTGTATTTGGTCAGAACATCTGGTTTTGTACTTGGGTTGGAATGCCAGTTGAGGATGAATGTTCCAGTAAAAACACAAAGGTATAAAGGGTGTATTTTTAAAGAGTTTTGAGCACCTTGTTTTTATTGTGTTCTTTGAAGGGAAGAAAAACCAACACTGTAATAAACAGGCACCCGTGAAGGAGTTGTTCCTCCATAAGGTTCCTTTGCAGTGGATAAGACTGACTGATAATTGCTTGGAAGCTCCCTGCTGGGCAACCCCACACCTTCTTCAGCTGTAAGTTTGATCCTGTAACCTAGAAAAGGATCAAAGCAAGTGGTGCTTTGTAACAGCTTTGGCCAGGTCCCTTGTGATCCCTGCTATGTAGCTGCTTTCCTGTCCCTTCCTTTGCATTGTTGATCCCTGCCTGTTGCTGCTTATCTCCCCATTGATTCTACAAAGAGATGAAGGAGAATTTAAAATGGAAGTGGGGATTATGTGGGGAGGTATTAAAGAAGTAATCTGGTTAGAAGAAAAGTGGCTTGGTAGCAGATACGTGACTGCTTTTACAGGTGATTCCAAAAAAGTGGTAAATTTTCACATGAAAACAATGAACCAAGAGTTCAGTTAGAAGTATCCCAAGTCCTTTATCTTAATCACAAACAGGGAGTATTCCAGCATCCACTCACCAGGGAATGATCAAATTTGCCTGCTAGAGGGGATATCTGAGCAAGCTGTTCTGGAGGAAACTCATGCTCAGCTTGATAAACCTTAATCTGAAATATTTTTTTGCTTTTCAGACTTTTACAGTGCCCTTTCCCTTTCTAGGATCCTCACAATCATGAGACCTCGCCTGCCACGGTCTTCGCGGAAGAACCTTCTCTACCTCACTTCTGTTTATACAGAAGGAGGTGGCCCTTTGCCCAGCCCTGGCCTCTCCTCAGACTGCAGTGAGCAACCAATTTACACTATTGAGAGCTTACAGTGGAGGGCCAGGCAAGAAAATCAGGTTAAAAATCAAGGGCAGACTGAAGAGAAACAAGAAGATGAGCTGGAAAGAGATGGTGGTGTAGAGGAGGTGGAGGAAGAGGAAGAAATGGTAACTGAAGTGAATCCTTGGGAAGGACTTGCTCATTCTGGTAACATGATGGCTATTGCTGAGAAAAGGGCAGCGCTGCAAGGGTCTGCCTGGCAGATTAGTGCAGGTAAAAAATTTCTTTGTAAGACTTAGAATGTCTTCATCACTGGCAAATGTTAATGGAATTCAATTTCATGTCTCTTCAGGCCTGTCCAGAACTGAAGTGTGTTTCAAAATAATTTAAATGCCAAATCACTAAAAACTGTTTGTTGTGGATTGTTTTTTGTTTGTTCTCCAGTCTTCTGTTTTTGTGCAAGAGTCATCTCAAATTCTTAGAATACTGTGAGTGTTTTTTCCGGAATATGTTGTTACTAACTCATTAAGTTTTTTTACCAAGCTTTTCCAAACTGTTTTAAATTTAAATATATCAACTTGGTGGGTCAGCAGAGATGCCAGCTGTAAATGGCAAGGAAAGTATGGATATTTCTAGGACTTCTGTTTGTCAGACTTTGGGATATTTGAAATCACGTTTAGGCTTTGCTGGAAGGCACCAGTCACATGCATAAGTTTTGTGCTCCAGGAAAATTGCTATTACGACGTGGTGGCAAGCAAAAGAAAGGGGCAGCCCAAGTTTTTAGAGGGAATAAACAATATGTCTAGTATTTAGTTAGCTTTAATAAGGTAGCTGTACTTTCCTGTTGGGCTGGAAGGTTCTGCAGTCGAGAAGATTTTTCAGTGAGTGATTTGTGGAGGGACTTATAAAAATTGATGTGTGTAAGTCAATGTGTGTGTTTCTAATGAAAGTATACTTAAAAGAGAAAGGTAAATGAAGGTTCCTTTAGAATACTGTGGAAATCCTTTTAGTGGGCCTTGTCTCACAGTGGTTTGGATGAGCTATGTGGCTCCAGATATCTTTGTGTTGTCACCTACTACAGTGGCTTTCTTTGGAAGAGATAGTAAGGATGGAAACAAAATTATTAAAGATTATATTTCAAATGTATTTTTGCTGAGTACCTGAGATTGTTCCTGTTTGCTGGGTGGCTGAGCTGCATTAGAGCATACTTGTGGACTTGGGGGTATCTTTTTTTTTTTTTTTTTTTTTTTTGAAATCTCTCCAGGGAGCTCAGGTTTCTCGCTTATATTCTGTTTTTACCCAGATGAAGTACGATGGAAAGACTTTCCCCTTGGGGAACTCCCAGGTCAGACAGATGACCCTGATGGTCTCATGTTGGATAATTATTCCATGATGTCCCTGCTTGATCAGCCAGTGAGAGAGGACTGGAAGTCTCCAAATACAAAGTGAGTGTGGGCAGGCCTTTTGAACCACATAATGCATTTCTCTCTTTGCCTTGTAGTATTTGATGTGAAAATTTAAGGATAATATTTCCTTTTCACTTTCATTTCACAAAATATTTTGACCCAAATATCTACTACTATCTCCCACATCGACTTACTGCACTTCTCATGGATTTTTCAAGTAATGTCCATGTTAGGAAGGACCTTTGCAGTGCTGGTGGAATAATGTATCTGTCTGCACTTCAGACTGCTGATCACTTGCAGTGTTGTCTGATCCTGTTAGTAAGATACAGCCTGCTCCTCCCATAGAGTTAGTCTAGAAGTGCAGAATTTTAAAAACAAGCTTGTGTATAATCTGCCTGGTGAAACAGCAGGATGAATAACTTTAATGAGAAGAACCGTGGCCTTGCAATGACACTGTTCATTGCATTGTGGTTGTGTTCCAGCAGGAAAAAATCCTCTGTGTCTAGAGTTCCATCGTGGTTCCTAACGAGAAAACAGAACCATGAAGCAAGGAACCACTGGGTGTACCTGGTCTTGCTGCAATTTCAGCCTTTTTTTTCCTTTCTTCTTCTTTTCAAACTTGCACATTTACGACTGCTCTGGTGATGCCCAGTTGTTACATGCTACCAAAATTACTGTGGTGATGTGAGCTTCTAAATCAACTCAGTGCTTATGTGCTTTGTTTCTCTTTCTCTCACAGCTCTGCAGAATTGAATATTCCTGTGACAGGAGGATTATTTTGGACCCAGAATGACTTCCATAAAATAAAAAGTGGCCTTCAACTTTTCTAAGGCAGCAGAGTGCTCTGCAGTTTTCGTAATGGCACAAGATAGGTAGCATGGAAGAACTAGTAATGGTGGTGGGCAAATACTCATTCTAGGATTTTTTTTTTCCTCATGAGTTTGACTGGTTTGGACGATGAAAAATCAGTATTTTATAAAGGTGGTATGTTTTAAGTTCCACTTCAGTAGCCATTGCCTTGTCTAACTACCGTCATGAACTTTTAACTCTAGCTGATACTTGCCAAATAGAGTACTTCATAATCCCTCAGTGTTCCTTTATTTTTTTCATGTAATAAATACAGCCAACTGAAGGCAAACCTTCTGTCTGGATCCGTTTTCTTTTTTCACTCAGGTGTTCTGGAAAAGTGTCCTCTCTTGTCCTCGATAGCCGGACTATTGAGCCAGGATACAATTTGCCACAATAAGATTATGCTACACTTTTCATCTAGCTAGGATTTCACATGAGGCTTCATGGTTCAAAACTAGCTAGAGCATCGCTAAATGCACTGAATTGCATAAAAACCTTCTAAACCAGCAGTGCTAATGCAGAAGAAAACTTTCTGTTTTGGGGAGTTTGTCAGGTAAGCCATTCCCCTTTCTAGTATTTTCAGAAATTTCTCCTTTTATCTAGGAATTCTGAGTGAAGAGGATTTGTTCTTCTATAACTGTATTTGGTGGAGTATAAAATAACTCAAATAATTTTATTCAGGATTATGAAATCTGGTGTTCATCTGATCTAATTAATTCATAGAGGAACAATTTTGGAACTACTTTACCAAGTACCTAATGACAACATTACTGTGAAAAATACATAATGAATACATAGGTAACTTTTCAGCCTGGCTAGTTCAAATTATTTAAAAAGTAAGTAAGTAAACAGTTACTGCCTTTGGTACTTCTGAGATTCATCAGTGCAAACCTAGCACTTCAAAAAGGAAAGGGCCATGCTGGCAGGATACTCTGCTACGTATTGGTTTTTTCCCCTTTGGTTAAAGTTTACATGGTAACATTTGTTTTCAACATGCTAATTACTTTCTTTGCTTGAAGAATATTCTGGGTGGGTATAAGAAAGGCAATGTTGATTTAGTCCTAAATTATTTTTTTATCCTTCACTTTAGACATGATTCCTTTCTATTGTCTAAAAAATACATCTCCAAAGGGAAGGTATAGAAAGGTTTGGAGACAGAAGCTGAGACTATATGAAATTAATCATGCAAGCAGGAATTGCTGAAGAAGTTAAGGCCAAGATCATTGCTTCTGTGGCCTATGAACCCTTTTGGATTTTTTCACTTCAAATTTCTTTTCAATGTAAGTACTCGGACACAGTAGTGGAACTTTATTACCATAATTTGTTCCTCACTATTCAGGTCTTAAGTAGTCTGTTTTCACATTCCCAAAGGTAGCTAACTCTGACAAGGACTTCAGCTCTACCCAAGGGCTACAGTTTTGTGGAGAAACAGGAACAATATCCTGTGGAATCTAATTAGAAACACTGAATTGCTCAGGCTGGGAAGGACTTTCAAGATAATCAAGTCCAGGCTTGTCCTAACCCTACCCTATTCCTGATGACCCACCACTAAACAATGTTCCTAAGCACCACATCCAGGTGATTTCTCAATACAGTCAGGGATGGAGACTAATCTGTGCACTTCCCTAGGGAGCCTGATCCAGTGCTTAACAACCCTTTCTGTAAAGAATTTTCTCCTGATGCAACTTGAAGCCATTTCCCCTTGCCCTGTCATCTGTCACCAGTGAGAAGAGCTCAGCCCCACTCTCACTACAACCTCCTTTCAGGTATTTGTAGAGTGATAAGGTTTCCCCTCAGCCTACATTTCCGCAGATTATGTAGCCCTAACACTGTCAGTTGCTCCTCGTAAGGGATGTTTTCCAGACCCTTCACCAGCTTTGTTGCCTTCTTTAGACTTGCTCCAACACCTCTATGTCCTTTTTGTATTGAGGTGCCCAAAACTGGACACAGTACTTGAGGTGGAGCCTCACCAGTGCTGAGTACAGGGTCAGGATTACTTCCCTGGTCCTGCTGGTCACACAATGTCTGATATAAGCCAGAATGCCATTGGCCTTCTTGGCTACCTGGGCACATTGCTGGATCATATTCAGCCAACTGTCCATCAATACACCAAGGTCCTTATCTGCCAGGCAGCTGTCCAGCCACTCTTCTCCAAGCCTGTAGTGTTGCCTGGGATTGTTGTGACCAAAATGCAGGACCTGATACTTGGCCTTACTGAATTCCATACAGTTGGTCTCAGCCCAACAATCCGGTCTGTCCAGGTGCCTCTAAAGTCTTTCTACCATCCAGCAGGTCAACACTTCCTCCCAACTTGGTGTATTCTGCCAACTTACTGAGGGTGTACTCAATCCCCTCATCAAGATCACTAATAGAAATGTTAAATTGGAGTGGCCCCAGCATTGAGCCCAGGGGGATACCACTTGTGACTGTCCCCCAGCTGAAATTTACTCCATTGAACACAACTCTTTAGGGCTGGCCAACCAGCCAATGTTTAACCCATCAGCGTATGCCCATTCCAGCCATGGGCAGACAGCTTTTCCTTGAGGATGTTATGGGGGTCAGTGGCAAAGGCTTTACTAGAGTCCAGGTAGACTACATCAACAGCCTTTCTTTCCCTCATCGCCTAAGCAGGTCACCTCATCATAAAAGGACATCAGGTTTGTCAAGTAGGATCTGCCTTCCGTGAACCTGTGCTGACTGGGCCTGTGTCTGGTTGACCTTTAACTGATCTCTAATGGCTCTTGAGATTATTACAAATTAGTTCTTGTTCTCAGGAGTAGTGTACTTGAGGATATAAATTAAGCACAAAGAGCCAGGGATTAGGAAAAAGCAACTTTGTAAAATGCATATTTTATTTGGTTTGATTTCTTTTGTGCCATCTTCTGAATCACCTGGCTCCTGACCATTTTGAGTGCAAACATGGTAGCAGTGAGTTCAGGCAAATCCATATAGAAGTTATCTGTGTATAAAGTTTTCCTTTTATTGGCTTTATCCTCTCCCCCTCCCAACAAGTTAAAGCAGTCTGAGTCAAAGCAATGGTAATTAATGGGACTGGATCACAGTACTCCCCTGCACCTTCCTCAGTAAGGGAAACCATCGTTCAAATAGCAGAAGAAAATTTGCATATACAGAGATTGACAAAGGATGTTATTCTGATAAGCAAGACCTAAATAGTAGTTTTCTTCTGCTTTTTAAATAATAATAATTCCTGTTATTTTCAATAATAACAATTCCCTATTCCTCCACAGATCTTGAGCACAGAGGGACAGTTTGAGCTTTATATATGATTTCAGAATCTGGGTTTCTCAGTAAATCAGCTAAAAGTATCAAGTAATAACTTGGACAGACTACAATAGTTACAGTTACAGTTTTTGGGCATCTCAAAAGGATTACAAAACAAAAAGCTATAAACAAACAATCCAATGGCTCTTAGTTTTATTAAATATTTACATATATATATATATATAAAGCATAAAATGTTTCATATTATTAAATAATTGTGCAAACCTTTTACATAGGGCAGGGGGATGACAGGTGATAGCCTATATTTCTTTTAGATTCTTCCTTCAATTCTTTTAATGCATTCATAATCTTTAAATACCGTAGATGAAAATAATAAGTATTTCATAGTGGCTCTTCAAAGGCTGACCACAAACTGGCATGAGAATAATTTAAGTGACAACGCACTATTGTTTTTCTAATTGAAATACCACAAGAAATACAGTTAATAAGGGCTCAGACCACAGGCAAGCTATTAGTACATAAGAGGAGTATTAAGATGAGCACTTACCCTAGAAATAATAGTGACAGAACAAATTAGCTGACTCGTGTGTCCTGTAGTACTAATGCTTCAGGTAAACTTTTGGCAAGTCAAGATAGTCATATTTCAGCTCTGGTCCTTCTCTTTTCCATGGAGTTCTAAAAACCACTGTTCAGAATGTTTCCCTTGAAGCATTCTTGTTTGTGGCTTGGTATACATCACAAGTATATGTGCATGTCAGCAAATATTTTCCAGCTGAAAAGCTGTTTCTTTCCATGTTTGTACTTTATCATTGAGAAGTTCATAATGCCAAAATTCATTATTTGATGCAAACTGGCATTAAAAGTATGTAGGGAGGAACTCTCCTAGATAAGTGTTTTGGGGCTTCTTTTGTTTGGTTGGTTTTTTTAATAAGGATCCTTCTGCTTTTCTAAGCACTCATACCCACACTTTCTAGATTTATGTTTACGGTCAAAGCATTTTTACAAAAGCTAAAAGACTCACAGTAGGGAATGAGTTACATGCAGCAGCAACTACAGCAGAGCAGACTTCTTACTACAAAGGTTTACGAATACCCACATACTGGTTTAACAGCCATTTTCACTCATTTTGTCATTAAGACTTACATTATATTTGGGTCAACCAAAAAAACCCAAAGAGAATTATAAAATTTTACAACAATTAAACAGTAATGTTTAATACAACAAATAAATAAAGCCAGCTACTGCAGCTCAATACAATAACAGGACCAGTGGTAGTGAAATAATCCGTATGTACAATTTAATACATTACTGACATGTTACTCGTACAAAAAACATTTAATAACTTAAGACAGACATCCAATAAAGCATTTGATTTTTGCTTCCTGAATGTAAGGTTATACACTTTTAAGTTACAAATTATGTGAAAGTAATGCAGCCGAAGATGAAAGATCAGTAAACCAGAATGGCCAGAGGACTCTCTGGCCCCAGTAAAGCACTCGAGTCTACTGCTTCACTCCTGCTGCTTGACGTAGGCCTGGATTTTACCTTCCCACTTTATTTTTCTCATCTAGAATTCTAATTTCATGGTTTTTATTAAAATATAATTTCCAGAACTGATCTCTTACAGTTCTAAAAACATTTAAATACCATGCTCTCAAAAAGAGCATTTATACAAAGTCTCGTATTTACAATATAGACAGTTATGATCAGGTGTTAATAAGATAAACTCTTCCATGTAAGAAGAAATCTAAGGTTACGCGTGCAAGATTAATGAATGGGTCAGTGTTTTGAATTGGCTTGTAAACGCTTCAGAAAACAGAGGTGGATGTCTGATTTATCACTTAAAGTAGTTCATGAGGAAAGACATCATCACATACAAAACTTTCATTACTTCCCAGGAGGACTAAACAAGCACAAAATTTGCAAATTATTTCCACAAGGCTACAGGGCCCATTCTGTAACTCCACATGTGACAGATGCTAACAGCTTCTTAGAAAAAGACAAATTGTCTTCAAAGTGCCTTGGGGAAATAGTTTGTATTGGCAGAGTGTTCTCGGTGTTTAAAAAGGAACTATTGTAGCCAGAAGACAGAAGAATTTAGTGACAATTAAAATGACTAGACAAACCCTACAAAAATTAGTAACTCCATAAGCCACCCAACCCAACACTCCAAACAGAAATTTCTGCTTGGTTTTCCACTTTAGAAAACATGAAAAATCCTACTAAACCTCTCTTAAAATAGCTTATCGTCTGTATAATGGGAGAAAAGAGAACAAACATTTTTCTACATACAAATATTTAATTCCATGCAAGATGGAAAGCATAAGTGCACAATAAACTTCATTTTATACCTAAATAATTTGGAAATTAATCCCTTAAGACTAAAGCAGGGTCAATAATAATTATATTGTTACATTTTAAACACATGCAGATGAATAAACAGCAACATTTTTACATAAAGTTTAGTGCAAGACTGTATCTGCTTAATAAATACTTTAAAGATAACTATGTAATGCTTTGAGGTGTACACACAGTATCTGTGCACATAATAAAATACTTCTGTAAAGTTGTCCTTGTTTGTCTAAAAACTAGTGCCCATTTTAAATAAGTTGAAGTAATTACTCATGGGCTACTTCCCTGTGACACACAGTGTCACAAACATTGTGGTGAAAATGTAATACTGAAGTTAATCTATATATTTATTTATTTTTATACAGTTTTTATACAATCAAGAAAAAAGATACAATTTGTATCAACAAACAAAAGGTCATTTCTGGTTATTTGAGGCATTGCTCTCAGCTGCTTATACCATGCAAGAGAAGAGAATAGGAATTAATTGCAAATTAAAAATATAAAATGCTGGTTAGGAAGAAATGTGTCTGAAAACCGGTCAAGAGGTAAGTCTGTTTTTCCAAATTATTATCAATGTCCAAAGATTTTTTTTTTCCCTTTAGTAGAGACAGAAAGCAACTAATTGAGCCTTAAGTTATTTTTAAACACCAAGTATAAATACAGAATCACCTTGTAGTTAACTTATTTTAAATACATAATGATGTGATCATTATGTTACCTGTACTAACACAAGAATATTTATTCTGTGTGAAATGACACAGTTATCAAATAACAGTAAATTAACTGTAGTTGCACCTGTAATTGTGATTCACTGTTCGTTTGGGTTTGTTTTTTTAATACGATAGGAATTGTGTATTTTGCACATGATAAAGAGACCACAAGATACTTTGACTCAAACCAACCATTACAGTAACACAAAAGGAGGAAATGATAGAGCTTTGTTCCTCAGACAAATGATAACTAGAAAGCAGCATGCAAGCCATTATCAAAACACCAGAAACAACCCTGACTGCAGCCTCACGTTCTGTGTGTTTCACAGTAAGAAACATTTAGGCAGTGTCACACCTTCTCATGAAGAAACAAAAGGCCATAAACCAGGCCTTCTCAACTTTCATGAAAAAAACTACAGTAGAAGTCAACAAGTCCTAGCTCGAGACATATCGAGTTAGTAATGGTTCTAAGTGCTGAAATATACAATGGATTCAAAAAAGGGCGTCCAGTCAGTGCAGCTTAAAAAAAAAATAATAAACGCCTCTTTTGGAGACATTTAGCTACAAAGGTTCCCACCCTGAGCAAGATACCAGTTGCGCAAACAGTGCCACACAAAATTATCTCACCTCTTGGAACAGGAACTCTAAAAGCCTTCAAGAGGCAAATGCACACCTTTGCGTGGATCTAAAGAGCAAAAACCAGTCCAGCTTTGCCACAAACCCAAACTGTAGCATCTCTTTTCCAGAAGCAGCCTTCCCCCCTCCACTAACCCCTTCCCAAGTGGATCCTTGTGCTTCCTGCACAGCTGAGAGGCACTTCTGAAGAGAGAAGCTACAGTAAATTTTTTAGTTGAGTGTCTCTCATGCCTTCACACTCCTTAATGCTTTGGTCCTAATTTAATAAAGCATTTGGCTTCTGAGGGATTGAGCCAACCTATTGGACAACGGAACAGACACTCAAACTCTCGGAACAGTTTTGAAACTGTTTTTTGTTGTTGGTAAGTACCAACAACAATACTGACATTCAAAAGCTGAAATCAGCTTTATCTTTTACAAATTGAGTATTTTAATTTTTGTCAAGCTTACTTTTTCTTCAGTATTTAATATGCCAGTATGCAGTATGCACGACAAAGCTGAAACGCTACAAGTCCCCTTGGTGTGTATAGAGCATACTTTCAAAGGCCGATTAGGTATTTATAAGCAAATTGAAAGTGTACACTAATACATGCAATATAATTGCTAACAATGATTTTGTAGTAACAGTTTTGAGACACTGAATGTGATGCTGTAATTCTTAATGAGATATCCATGCAACAAAGTATGCATTTCCTATAAAATAATATTAAAAATCCCTATATTTAAAATCTTTACATTTACAACGCAGTTAATTCTTCTATAGTGCCTTAGCACAGCAATCATTTGCTACTGTGTACAGAGTTTTATACTATCTTGGTAGAAAATATTTACAATAGATTGGCCCCTTCTTTCTTCACTTAGGCTTTCTTCCAGGTCCTGTACGCTGTATAGTTCCATTTATCCAAAAGAGGCTGTAATGCTTTAACGCCCTGTTCTTAATTTGGCAACAATCATTGCTGCCAGCTGTTGTGCATCTGTTGTGTGGGGATTCTTTTCCATCACTGAAAGGACAATGCTTGGAGGGAAGATATTGCAGAGGTTCTTGTATGTTTGGTACTGGTGTTCTGGGATGATGTGTGGTTCCTGTGGCTCACCACATATCCCAATCCAGGGATTCCTCCACAGTTGCTCCATCTTCTCAGGCATGCTTCTTACCATTACAGGTTCATAACATGGCTGCATGAGGTTGTTACTCAATGGATAAGAGTGGTAAGTGTAAGGCTCTGATGCACATGGCAACGGATCCCAACTAGCATGCTGCTCTCGGCAGAGAGGTGGTCTTCTCTGCCTGGTGGGGTTGCTTTCATAAAGCCGTGAGTCAGAAATGCTGTCCATTCTTGTCATGACCAAAGCACGGCTTGGTTGTGCAGTTGATGGATGAACATTCTGAGGCACAGGGTATTCTCCTGGACAACTGGACCGTGCTCCAACAACTGGATGCTGGGCATGTAGGCCTAAGTGGGAAACTGACTGTTTGCGAAGGGGTTGCTTAGGCTCTTCAGTTCCGTAACTCTGAACTCTATTTAAGGCTTCATGGTAACCATGGGAAAAAGGCTGAAGACGATTTTGTGATGTCAGTCTGTGGATCTTCACATTGTCTTCAGGACTGGCGTCTGCTACACCCAGATACAAGTCATTGTAAGAGGAATAAGAATCATTACTTGTATGGCTTAAGCAACTGTCGGGACAGGGGCTTGAATTTCTAGAATACATGCCCTGGTCCACATCAGCCCCGTAATAATCTGTGTTACGGATACTACTTATGCTTAAGTTGGAGAAATCACTGAGTAAGGAATAATAGCCATGGTCCCCCAATGATTCATACTTGGGGTACTGGTCAGTATAGCTAACTGAGGTGCCATGGCTATTGGTGACTAGTATAGGAGGATATTGCACACTGGACATATGCTCCAGTGAAGATTTCTGATGCATGAACTGTGAGGAACCTGGCACCGGGCTGCTTGCAGAACGAGTGTTTAATGCACCAGCTGCATGGCTTTTTGGTGGAGGGAGCGTTGGTACACTTAATGCAGAAACCAGAGACGGGACAGAGCTGGCCTCGGACTTCCGGGCTACTGATAACTTTTCCTCAGGCTCCACAGCTACTGATCTAATGCTTGGATCTGACTGGCGTTTTGGGGCAATGCGTTTCACTTCAGAACTGATTTCTCCTTTGGAGCTGGATGGCCCTGTGCCACATTTGGCCAAGGCTCCCTCACTCATAGTTTTCACAGCAGATAATTTGGCACTTATTCGAAGCTCATCCGCTACTGACCTTTGAGGCTGGTTTGCCCGTTCTGGGTGGTAATATTTACATTTGTGCCCATAGGTGCACTTTTTACCTGGAAGAAAAGCAGTTTTAGGTTAAACAAACCAAAAAGCTAATCAGTCCCACCACTTGATATCTCTTTTCTTTACATCCTTCTTAATAACAATATCCCTTTAAGAAATAATTATATGTATACCTTGTATATGTGTGCAGTCACAGACTCTGCTACTTGTATCTTTGTATATCACTGCATCAAGGGCAGGACACAACACTTTTCTTCCTACTGGGCTCATGACTGCAGTACTGACAACATATTCAATGCTAGATAAACCAAAACAGCTCTAACACAGTTTGTATAGTTATGAATCTCCTTCCTTGAATACCAACACGAAGAAAAGGGCAAAAAGCTGTTATACACCAGGCATAGCTGCTAATCCTTTAATTTTTGCTGTTGTTGTTTTTGTTAATATGTGCATAAAGGGTACAAAAGTGCATGAAGTGCTTGAATGGCAACACGAAAAACAATTTGGGTTTGTTTTGGGTTTTTTTTTAGTAATGACAAGATGTTAATTAACTGCTTGCTTTACCTACCTTCAAATACAACCAATCAATCTAACTTAGGAACTTACCATAAGGACACGGTTGTTTCTTATGTTCAGGAATAACTGGCCTTTTCCTTAAGAAATTTTCAAGGCTTGGACCATGGCGTCCTAAAGGATCATCAGGAGGCATAAATCTAAGGAGAAAGAAATGAAAGATGAATTTCAATTTTTACTGAGGATTCTGAATTAGCAGATTCCCTTACTTTTGAAGAAAAAAAAACATACTTGTCATTCACAAAAGAGTACATTAGCAGCCGCTCCTCTATGAACTTCTTCCATTCTGGTTTTTCATTTTGAAGATCACGATAGTTGTCATTTGACACAATAATGCCATCAGAGTCAAAAGCAAGTTTTACGATGAATCGATCATCATAGCAAACTACTCTTCTGCCCTGAACTCTTCGAGATGGGGTGAAAACAAGAATTTTTTCTTTCTCCAATTTACGCAAGATTTCTTGATCTGTAAAATAATTTTAGTTGAGCAGCTTTTTAAAAAGTTTTAGAAGAAAGAAATGCACTCTTTAAAATAAAAAACTCCTTGCCCTCCTCTTACCTTAGAGTAAAACTTAAGTACTTTCTATATATGAAAACATACACTGGCTCTTCAGTGTTCAAGAGAATTCTACTAAATGAGTCCCTGGTCTGATACTACCTATTTTGTACTCACACAGCAACATAGCAGCATCTCCTATATGCTCAACGTTTGCTAATGGGAAAATTATGACTTCACTCCTCCGAAGTGTTGAAATGATCCAGTAACATTACAAAAAAACCCAGCATTCTTTACAGGTGCAGATACTTAAATGTTTGTTTCCTCACCAGTTGCTGTGTTTTCAAATAGACAGTTGAGTGCAACATCATTGTGCACCATCACATCCACAGACCCATCGGAAAGATGACATGGTTGTGTGCACTACTTAAAAGTTTTTAACAAAGGGGTCAAAGGAAATCTCGATCTGTTACCTGTAATTGGTGCATCAGGTCGAGACTGTTCTTTTCTCCATGCAGGTACAAACACAGTAATATCTTTATGTCCTTTTTCCAGAAACCAATCCACAGCTAGCTGAATTCCCCGACAGGAAAATCCTTCTTTATTCCCATGGCTGGAGAACATGGAAAAATTTGAGAAACATCAAGGACAAAAGTTACATTTGGCTTTAATTGTTATTGTTGTGGTGGGTATTTTTTTGTTTTCTTCTGAAGCTGACAAGGTCTAAGAATGTAAACGAAACAGAATCATAGAATCGTTGAATCACAAGAATGCTTAGGGTCTGAAACAAAACAACTTGTCTGTAAAGACGAATAAACCTTTTTGTTAGACCAGCTTATATAATTATCCCAAGTAGTTACCAGCACAGTCCAAATTATTGCAATATAATAAATGAATACAGAATCCAGTGTTGCTAAAGCACTTTTCTTTAGATTTTTGTACATTTCAGATCTTTTATAATTTAGTAATAACTAGAATAATTTAAAAATTTAATACTATCCTTTTATTTTTTCAGATGCATATGCCTTTTGTTATCACACGGAATCACAGAATCATCCAGGTTGGAAAAGACCTCTGGGATCATCAAGTCTAACCCTTAATCCACTAACACTGTGGTTCCCAGACCATGGCACTGAGTGCCACATCAGTGTCTTAAAAACCTCCAGGGATGGAGAATCCACCACCTCCCTGGGCAACCCATTCCAGTGCATGATCACCCCCTCTGTAAAGAAGTTTTTCCTAACATCCAACCTAAACCTCCCCTGGCAGAGCTTAAGCCCATGCCCTCTTATCTTACTGAAAGCTGCCTGGGAGTAGACTGTCCCCCTCCTGGCTCCAACCTCCTTTCAGGGAGTTGTAGAGAGTGATGAGGTCTCCCCTGAGCCTCCTCTTCTCCAGACTGAACACCCCCAGCTCCCTCAGCCCTTCCTCATAGGACTTGAGCTGGAGTCCCTTCACAGCCTCCTTGCTCTTCTCTGGACCTGCTCCAGCACCTCAATCTCCTTCCTGAACTGAGGGGCCCAGAACTGGACACAGTACTCAAGGTGTGGCCTCACCAGCACTGAGTACAGGGGTAAAAAAATCACTTGTTATGAGTTCAGTAATGAGTTGGACTGGATGATCCTTATGGGTCTCTTCCAACAGGAGCTATTCTATGACTATAAAAAGAGCGTCGGTTCCAAGGTATGCAATAGTAAGAATACACACACGCTTTCCTCCCATTGTTGCCATATTGTGCTCAGAAGTAACTCAAGCAGTACAGAGACTGCAAATTCAACAGGCACAGAAGAAAAAAAGGAAAGCACAAAGCTAAGTCCAGTATTGGTGATACTGCTTTACAGAAGCATCTTTTGGATTGATGTAACCATAATTTGTCATTGGAAAATCCTGCATATGAAATATACTGATAGGACTCAGGGGAGTGTCTGTGTAGTTTGAAATTCAGTGTAATCTGAATTTCAGTACACCTATAAAAATCTACATTTTCTTAATATATTGGGAAAAAAATTCAGACCACAGATTCTTTCAGAACAGGAAGCTGATACTAAAGATAACCTACTGTGCAGACAATACCAGAAGAAATTATGGTATTGTGATCACTAAGCAGATTGTGTAAAGAATAGTGGTTTTTTTCTTTTCAAATGTTGTGACAGTGAGACCTACCTCATAGCCACATTGCTTCCATCAATGACAATTGGCCTCAAGTTATCACTGTTATCCACAACTTCATCTTCAAGTGATGATTCAGGGCTTGCTATTTCCTTTGGACAAGGGCCTCTTGGCACCAGAGTGCTAGTGGTACTGCTGGCACTACTCTGTCCCTCAGATTCACTTTTGTTGCCAAGTCTCACAAGCTCTGCCAGAACATCATTGATGAGTGCATCTGCTCCCAGTTTATTCAGTACAGCCTGGATCTGATCTCCAGCATACCCAAGCTTTAAAGCAAAATCCATTTTAGCTTGGTATTCCTTGTCCAAATTTGTTTTGCATTCATCTAGCTTCAAGTCTTGTGTGATACTGCTCTGCGAGAAGCTTGGGCGATCTACACAAGGGGACCGACAGAGCGGGCGATGTGGTTTGGTGGAAACCTTCTTTTCTCTCCACCGAGTATTGCTATAGCTGGTTCTGAAGTATGGTTGCTCAGGTTCACTTTCTGAGCTCGTCCATTCTTCAGATTCAGCACTGCATTCCCCAGCATCTTGTTCCACATTTCTCTCTTCTCTGGAGTGCCTCTTCTCCATTTTTAACTTCCCTACCATAGACCAGGCCGTCATCACGTTCAGATTCCAGCCAGAGAGCTCAGTTCTCTTTCATTTCCAAAGCCACCTGGAATTTGTACTCAATTGCATTGTGTTGGCCAATTGAAAGCTTACACGAGGCTGAAGTTAATTTGCTTTGCTTACTATGTTCTGGCATAAACATCACCGACATGGAAGTTCCTTAAAAAAAAAAAAAAAAAAAAAAAATATTAAAAATTACCTTTTGACAAATTCTGCAAAATACTCAGCTACAAGGATTTTGTTTACAAGTCAGCAGGGGTCCCTAGTCATTCACATTTCTGTGTAAAAACTGATCATAATAAAGCATATGATTATGTTTAATCACAAGTTAAACATAATCATCTTTAATCTCTTTAATCACAAATTAAACACCCTCCCCCCCAGTTATTCTAAATAAAAAAAAAAAATTATACATGCTTTACAATAAACTTCTAGCTGGAATTAATGGAGTAGCTCAGTAATATTTAAAGATAATAAAACAGAAAAAGGTGACCCACCACTTTCACTAGAAACCTGTCTTTACAGCCTTCTCCTGCAGGAACAGCCTGCCCACACCAGAACAATTGTGTGGAGTTCCAGCATTGACCATCCCGACCTCCTTCAGTGCAGATTTACTAACGGAACCAGAAAGTTACGGCTGCTGCAAGCTGGCTGCTAGGTGTGTAACAGAAGTTTACAAAAAAACAGGGCATCAACACACTGCACTCTCAGCTTACAAAATACTGCAACTAGGGGACACTCTACAGTATCTGTGGTGAGACTGATTTTTTTTTTTAAATTTATGACAGTATTTCTTTGACATTGGGCAAAGAACAGCGTGACTCTGATGGCTCAAGTTTAAAGATCTCTGTTCTTTTTCCCCAAGGTATCATAATTTCTTTAAGCATAATGGCACAAGAACGTTCTTAGCTTTTGTAAACTTCTGCCTGTTTTCCAACCTCTAGTAAATTAATCCTAATCCCTTTGCCAGTGGACATCTTCTAAGGAGGATTAGCCAAATGCTTTTAAGAATGGAAATAGCCTTGAAAGTATGATAGAGAGAAAGGTTGTTTAGCTTTTCAAATTTACTATTAACTTCTCCATTGGTTTTATTTCAACAAATTATTTTTCCAGAACTAATTCATTTAAACTAATTTTAAAGTACCTAATTTACTTCTTTTATAAACACTTAAATAATAATTTAAAGTACAAGCAAAATATCTACCTTCCCAACTGGACTCAAACAAACAAACAATTTTTTAAATACAGTAATAAAATAATCTAGGTAACACTATCACTGTTATTCCACCTGAACTCTTATTTTTTTTCACCCTTTCGTAGATGGAAACTAATATAACTTATCTGCATATAAACTGATTCCACCCTTTTGTTGCACTGTCCCAATTCCACATACGTATCTCTAGTTTTCTGTCATTTAACATAACATAAGCAGTTTATTATAAATTTCACTTGTCCTTCCCTGTAACTAAGATCTTAGATTAACTATCTCCTTGATAAAATAAGTAATCCTGAACTTAAAGCTTATTTAAAATACAAGAAAATTTCTCTCAGTGCTGCTGGCATACTCACTCTGTTGCACTTGTGAAGCAGCAGCTCAGGTGCAGTCTGTGTTAGGAAGCAGCACTGTGTGTCTCAAAGGGCTGCTCCCCACCAGTCCCATGCTGTGGCTTACTATTCTTTGGTCGCTAGTGACAGATTGGTGGATCTGTTATCATAACTCACTCTACAGAAACACCCACTTCTGTGACACATCTTGGAATATCTTGCCTTTTTTCATTCATGTCAGCCTTTGGTTGAAAGCCACTAACTAGGAAAACTTTAGCTGTCTCATCCCTCTCTTGCATGGCAATGGAAAATATCTGATCTGTGACCAAATATTTGAGACTCCAATTAAAAATCCACTAAAAAAGAAGTAAAATTCTAGTTATCTTCAAATTATTTAAAAACTAAATCACAGCGTTTACAGAAACCTCTTCTTCATATCTATCTAGGATCTTGTGAGAGAAGTGCTGAAAGTCAGAAAGTCCTGTCTGTAACAACTGTAGTAATTTCTGAGGAAATACATCACAGATCTTCCACAAAAAAAGTAAACATAGTAATTTCTTGAAAAGCAGAGATTTTCCCCAATTATTTAAACACCCACCATGCAAGGCTAATTTCTCAAGAGGCAAATTTTGTCTAATAGTTTAAATACGCTGTTTCAGCACCAACTGCTATGTTGACATAAAATGAGGCAGGCAGCCTCCAGAAACCATCTCTGCAACCCTGTACACTCTATACAGAGCTCCTAGGAAACAAGTCAGCTTGCACCAAAGTTTCTCCATCCTTAGCAGTTGCTCCATCTGTGCAACCTGACTGTTCCACTGCATTCAGAGACTAGGGACACCGTGGGATTTGTTCCCACCTGCATCTTAAATTCTCAAACAATGAGAATCATATCATTTTTTGTCAGGAGCACAAAAACAAGCAAACTAAAAATCCAACAACAAAATCAGGACAGGAAAAAATCAGCACAAGACCAAGTTTTCCCACTAACCATTGAGAGGACACCTAGGGAAGAAGTGTTGTGTTGCTCCTACATGAGTCAGCATAGTGGAATGAGGAACTTGGCAGGAGAAAGCAGCAGCAACTACCACTACTTTTAAATGCACCCTCCAGATTAGAAATCACTTGTAACATTACAGAAACAACACAATGGTTTCTCCCTCTCTTCAGAGCCCTGAACAGTCCAATCTATACCCTACTGCAACCCCTGCAACTGCATGTAGCCCCACAGTTATCACCATTGCTTCACTCACAGATCATAAACAGTAACATTGCTGAAATTTTAGTGTTTAGTACGAATTACATTCTCTCCAAAGACAGCAGAATATGAACACACACTGAAGGAAAAATAGCTATTACCAATTTCTGATTTAAAGATATTGTAATTCAGAAATATATAAACTGCAGCTTTAAAATTTTAATTCTCATGACGTTTGTTGCTAGGCAGCCAAGTTTTCTCACTAAACACCTCTTTAAGCATAGTCACGACTGACTAGTAGAACTGATAATGTGATTCAGAAAAAAGAGTGAGGCAAAGTTATCTGTATTTTGTTCATAAGGGACCAAACTGAAAGCAACTATTTAATTTTGCTGGTATTAAAACAGAAGGAAAATGTCTGCTCAGTGACTACTAAAGAGTTGGTGCCAGACATCCTTTATTCAAAGCATGTTCATTTCAACAGGACCAACAGAATCAGAGAGGACAAGGTGAAAGAATACACAAAAAAGCTGCTTCTGGTCTCCTATGACACCATCTTTCCACCATCTCAATGTGCTCTGAGCCATGCCCTTCAAAGAGGCAATTATACCATGTACACATCTATTAGGAAGAACAACTTGAAAATAAAAAAAATTATTAATTACTTTCATCAACTTTTAAGGAGCTTGTTTTCTGTCATTGCAGATACTAAAACAAAAAACTAAAAACAAACCAAACCAAAACTACCAAAAATCCCCAACCCAAGTATTTTCTGAAATGTCACTTTCACCTGGTTAATAAATATATATGGTAAATGATTCCATAGTATGTATTTTAAGGACAGGGAGGATTGTTTGTTTTCCCTTTTATATTTTTGAGATACATATAGTGATTATATTTTTTTTAGTAACACTTCAAGAAATAAAAATTTTAACTGAATACTGACATATGAAATGATAACATCTAGGGGAGTTCCATATGCACAGTGAATAAATATTGCATATTTCTCATTCTGTATTTCTTAAACTGCAAAACAAACATCTTCAGAAGAATTAGAAAACCTAGCATGTCTTGTATCAAGAAAAATGTTATTGTCTCCATGGTTTCAGCATGAATGTTCATGTCTTGGTATCTCTGTTTCCTCTTCATTTCACCAAGTTATCAATAGCATGCTCCTCTGTATGGATTCTTCCCTGTAAGAGAGGCATAAAGGAAAGGGCATCTTTCTGGAGAAGGCTGTTCTAAACAACAGCCAAGTCAGAGGTACATTATATATCTGCTACAACGATGCCACAGGCTTACAGCGCAGATAGAGCATAAGCCTACAGCACAAAGGCTTTTTGAGAACTTTCTGATTACACAGAGGTACCGATTCCGGTAAATTAAAAGCCTAAAACCATGAAAACAATGTGAGTAGAGGCAAAAAGAAAACGGCTTTTTATAAGTGATGCAGCGTTTAGAGACACTACAGGATCTGCAACTTCGCAGTGTGCTACAGCACAGACTAGTGGTTACTCTGCAGACACATTCTCGGTATACATTTTTGGGATCTTCAAAAACTTCCTCAACGCACGATTAATTGCCATTTTGAAGATATTGCAATTTTGGGCCTGCAACACAAATTAAAACCCCAACAACGCGAAATGTACTGTACAGGTCTTCAGGAATGCGAGAAAACAATATTCAGTGGGCAGTAGTTACCGTGAGGCGTGACAGACAATGAGCCACTCAAGATGCATGGGTGGCACTGGCCTTTGGATTAGCCCTTAATTTTGAAAACAGCGTTGCCACAGCGCTCATGAAAAAAGTGACAAAACTCAACACAGCTGTTTCCATGGCATTGAAGAACCATCTTGTATTCTTACTTCAGGAGCAGTAAAGATATTACACATTACTGCTTGCTGCTTTGAATATTTTCTGAGGTAGCAAACTACTTTATCTACTGAGAAGAAGTGCTTAAAGCTGACAAAGGATATGAGTCACAAATAAAAATGGTAGATTTTCTCATTCTAATTATACATTTAGGTGCTACACACCTGCTGGGACAGATTCACAACTGAAGAAAAGCAGAAAATGTTCTAAAATTAACATCTGAGCATTTTGCAATGGATTAAAAAACTGGAAGAGTTGTGCTGCATGACATTATGCACAATTCTCTTTTGTCCTTAATAAGAAGGGCTGGTGAAGTGTAGTGTTTTGCCTGTGTGTTTACCTGTCATTAACCCAGTCATTATTTTAAACAGAGATAGCAGGAATACATTATAGTTTACACAGGCATACCATAATAATCCATAAATTGTAATTCAACAGGAATTAATTGCTTCCACCAATTAATTTTCCAATCCTTCAATTGAATTACTTTCAGCATGTAACCTATGTGGTAGCTGAGCATATTTAATTTTCATTTACTGTGTCAGGTCCTGCAAGATTGTAGGAAAATAGGATAGAAGCAGCTTTGTAGAAAATTATCCTATTCAAGTTGCCTGTTTTGAAATTAATGTGACTCAAAAACATGATGCTTTGGCAAAAATACAACATACATAATTTGTTGTCACAGTTTCAAGTGCACTTCTCAGTAATGTCAACAAGATCACATGAACAAGCACTGAATTTATGTAGCAGGGCCTGGAATAAAGAATCCTACCCTTTTATACCTTTTAAAACCATGTTTTACATAGTTTAAGACTCTCCTGAGCAGCTTTTTACTTAGAAAACAACACTCACAAAAGCATCAAATCGTTGACAGATGTGTAGCACACGTATTCTGATACAACTTCCATAAGAAGTCCAAGGTACACACACAACTCACTGAGTGAAGGCAAACAAGTATACCAGGCTTTAACTGTGTGAGAAGCAGCTGGCTTTTGATGCAAACATCTGGCTTTAGCACCACTTAAAGTTCTTTGCTCTCTGAAGAGTCTTTCTTATTTAAAAGCAATACTCTTATTTTAAGATAATTAAAATGAACATATGTTCTAATACTTTTCCTACTTTTTATTCTAATCAATTAAATGAACTAATTTCTCCATTCCAGAAGGGATGGTCTAAACCAAAGACATGAGCACAAATCTCCAGCTCATTTATACATTGAAAGACGTATAATCAGCATTGCCAGAGTACGTATTAATTCAAATAGCATTTTTAACAGAAGTGTTAAAATGGTTGATCAGAGTTTTCATTCCCTTGATAATTAGTGCCATATAAAATGACAACATTTGGATTCAATTCAATGGATTTTTCTTACCTTACTATGCAATGTCAGTCTCAATACATTAATGGGAAGTTTCACTGTCATTTTGATGAAAAGAGAAACCAAAAAATACTTTGAAAGAGTAAACCAAATGTTCCTTTAACCAAGTCTCACCCATAAGCAGTTTTTGTTCAAGAAACCTGAATAACAGGGTATTCTGCTTTGAAAGGCCTTGATACACTGGGCAGACCCTCACATGCTGTGCCATTCAACAAGAAGAATGTTACCCTCAGCTGTTAGTACATATGCTTTCTGATAAACTGAAACAACCACTTCAGAAGGTACTAAAAAATGCCAGAAGCAGAGACAGACACCTCGCTCAGTAAGCACCAAACAGCACCTTTATGGAAAGCAGAAAGAGAAGCTTAAACAAGTCTTGTGACTCTAGACTTTCACACCTGTTACCTTGCTTTTGCAAAACCAAAATCAACTTGTCAGTAATTAGGTCTGCTTTGAGCAAGGTGTTGGACTAGAATGACCTCCTGAAATCCAATCCAAATTAGGTATTCTTTTATTCTACAATTTCTTCATTCTTGTCATGACAACACTGCTCATTTCCAAGGTGAAGCTGGAAAGTTATCCTCAGGAAGACAAAAGCCTACTGCTTTGCTTCTGAAAACAGAAGCGGCAAATCCCTATGCTCCAGTACCTTCATCTCTCCCTTTGTAGAGAGATCTAGATATGAACTAAGCCTGAGAGGAGTGCCTTTTTGTGATATTTAGTTTTATGCGAGTTTTCTGTTTGTTTTTTACATCAGGACAACCTAAAAATCAGAAGTGGGAAAGAATCTGAAATTAGTGTTTGACCTTTAAAAAACTAAAAAAAAAAAAAAAAAAAAAAAAAAAAAGGAAAAAAAGAAAAAAAGAGGTCAGAGGGGGCAATCAGATATGATAATCAGTTTAAAATTCTCAGAACATGTTTTGACTTTATCAGATGTGCCTGAGATATCTGTGGGCTCATTAAAGAAGCATATATGTTAAATTTCTTGTGCATGTCATTAGTAAAAATAATTGGAGTCTGAACTTTTAGCTTTAGCCTAAGGTTCATACTCTGTCTCTGTTACAGCATTCTTCTCCAGACAACTGAAAAAAAAGAAGTTGACTGAGATAACCAGAACAGGTATTAATTTTGACTGGGGGGGGGACACTCTCTCCAGATAGACTGAGTGTAGAAAAGGAGCTCTTACATTTCAATGAACAAGCACCTTGGTCTGTGCTAGCATTTGTAAAAAGCTTTAGTTATACTCTACCATGGTATTCTACTGAAATTTTAGGAGAGGGCCACAACAAATCATGTATAGCCTGGGTTTTATTTTGACATGGCGACTCAACCTGCTTTGCTAGCAAGCAATGTGAAAATTAACGGATGTAAGAAAATCAAATGCAATAGATACCTTTAAAACTCAAATGACACTTAGCTGAAGTACTTGTTTAAATATAGAAAGAACTTACATATTTGAATCGAAACTGCCAGCTTATGAAGAGGGTGTTTTATTATGGCCTCTCTTGTGACTAGATTTTTCACTTCAAAACAATAAAGCTACAACTTAGAAGATGCTATACTGCTTAGCTCTGCACTTCCAAATACATCTCCTAAATGTGAAATACATCAAATGCAATACTACATATGACAGCATCAGAAAGCCTAGATCTGTAAAGCTTCTCATTGTATTCTTACTTCCAGATGAATTACCTATGTTACCATTAATATATTATAACAAATATAGATTATCAAGAAAAAGAGACAAATCACAGGAAAATAAAAACCCATTAACAGAAGTAAAGAGTTGTTAAAATACCAGTATTGTTACTCATACATGCTTTTATTTATAATACCTAGAAAGAAATATCCTTTTACAATAAACCTATGAAAATATAAATATTTTTCTATATATAAACATATAGATGTCCAGTCAGGCACACGTGTCTTGAAACCTCTTTCTGTCTGGCAGATTCCGTGATCAAAGGAGGACAGTATTCTCAGAGATGTGTGTGAGGTCTAGGTAGCATTACACCCATTCTTTTATATATATATATATTTATTATTTTTTTAAATATAATATATATAAATTACGAGATGGAAAAATCATGATACCAAACTAATTTACAATGTGGCAATGCCTGAAAACTTCTGAGTTTATAAATGACATTTTTTCACCTTTTCAAGCTCTGCTTCCCTAACAACCTACCTGCTGCCTTCCTTGATCTCAAAAGCTCTAATGCTTCTGCTCTTGACGTAAACAGTAACAGAGTACAAGCGACAGAAGCAATTTATTTTATTTCTGTTATTCAAAGATCTATAGTAGAACTGTAAGTGTTTAACAAGATGACATTTCAAATGTTAACTATAGAGTGGATAGGTAAGTCAAAACCTGTAGATGTCTGAAATGGAGTAATTTGCACTGGAAAATGTATCTAGAAAGATCAAAGAACAGAAAGCCAGAATTTACCTCATTTACAGCAGCTGACAGTAAGTTAGTTCATCTGCATATAACATGTCATTGGTATCTCTTCACTCGCTTAACATCTTTTGTTTACATTCTTTCTGAATAGTGGGTTTGGATATTTTTTTTTTTTTTTTTTTTTTTTTTGGTATCTTAAAAGATGCAATTCAAATGAAAATGAAATTTACTTGGGAAACTTTACAGATTGTTTGTATTAAATCTTGCTAAGCATTAGATCATTTTATAAGACAAATAGATCACAGTCCAGAAAATGTCAACAGCCACAGGACTGATACATGGAAAACATATAACAAAGATGACACATTTCAATTACAGTTAAATTGTTCTGAATCTGAGGATGACCTTGACATTCCCACTAGCCCATTTTTCCAGCAAGAAGCAAAGATTATTTTTTTAAGTGACATTAGCCACACTTGTGAAATGCAGCTTTGAGGGCCACATACCATAGTTGATTTATAACATAGGGCAAGCAAAAGCTGCATCACATCAATAAAGGACAGCTCCTATACAAAACTGACTACTTGACTGACACATCCATTTCCATAAACAAACATACCAAGTATGAGAAATGAGATGGATCTGGAATGCTGCACACTCAAGCACTCACAATTACTAATATGCATAATGAGCTCATAAATGACCAATATTTTAATTTTCTTTCTATTCTTACTTCCCATTATGACAATACATGCTAACCACTGAAACACATTGCAAGATTAAAAAAAAAAAAAAAAGCATCACATGTATATCAATAAACTATAATGAATTTAGAGATGCAAGTGTCAACTTGAGATGACACAATACAGATTTTCATTCATTTTTACTAATTTGTGAAGAAAATATAGAGCTCTTGTGAACTATAATATCTTAAGGATTAGATTGCAATTAGAAAAGCAGACAGCTATGAAAAACACAATTTAAAATTAAGTGGTTATAAAAAGTACTTCAAACCTCATGAATACTGCAGTGACCAGTTCCTTATTCACATTTGCACTATTAAGCAAAATGGAAGGATTCAAGTTGTGATCATCTGGTACACTCTACAAAAGTAATTTCCTTATTTCTCCAACTCGCTCTCGTTAATGCAAGTTTTTTGCTGCCCTTCTTGATGCTCAGACACAGAACAGCACTCTAACCTGGCCTCCGCCGTCCCTCCTAGGACCTCATACTGAAATTAATTCGGGCGAAATTCCCGATTCCGTAGCAACTGCCTAGGCCGCTTCACCCGCCCTGCCTCAGCAGCCTCCCGGGCCGACGGCACCCGGGAAAACAAAGCCAGCCCCTCGCAGGTCCCGCGCCCTTCGCCCTCGCAGCACCTGAGGCGAGGCGGCACGGAGGGCGGCCGGAGGCAGGCAGAGGCCGTCCGGGGCAGCCACACCTCCCCGTCCGCAGGAGCAGCCCCGGGACACAGGCGGCGGTACCGGACCGGCAGGGGCACCCTTAGGAGCCCACAGAGCCACGCCGCCGGCAGCCGGGAGGAAGGGGCTCCGCCACCACCCGGGCGTTGCGCTGGCCACCCCCACCCAGGGCCACTCCTCGCCCTCCCTCAGCGTCCCTCTACCCCGCCGGGGCCTCACCCTCTGCTGTCGCTGCTGACACCGCCCGCGGCTGCCTGCGGGATCTGGCGGAGGAGAGGTGAGAGACGGAGGGACTCGGCGAGGCCGCGGCACGGGCCCCACTCCGGCCGCTCCCGCCGCATGAGGGGGAAGGGCAGGCCCGAGCGAGGGGAGAGGAGGAGAGGGGAGGCGGCGGAGCAAAGCCAGGGCGGGACGGAGAAAGGAGGTGTGGGTGCAGGGCTCAGCGCCGGCGGGAGCCCGGGGGCCGCTGCCTGCGCCTCATCCCTGCCGGGGCCACCGCCGCTGCCCGGGCCCCGTCGCCTGGCAACCGCGCGCGGCCCCCGCTGCTGCAGCCTCGCGGCGCCCCCGAAGGCAGCACACGCGCAGCCGCCACGCGACGGCGCGCGCCAGTCTCGCTCCTCCCCCCCGGGGCGGGGCCCTGCGCCGCGGGTGGAGCTGCGCCGGGACCGGGGAGCGGGGCTCGAGCTGGCTTGGAGCGCGTTCCTGCGGCGCCGTCCGGATGATGTCAGTGCCGACGTCACTGCCCGCGCCGCGGCGCCCTCAGGGCTGCGTGGAGGGGTGCGGGAGCGGTCGGTGGGGAGGGGGCGGCGGGGGGAGGGTCCCCTTGGCTTGACCCTGCGCACGTCGCCAGCCGCTTGACCTGGAAGACAGATGTGGGGGGTGAGAAGGGTGGATGGGGAGCTGGCGGGAGTGCGGTGTGTGCCGGTGCTGCCGAGTGCGGAAGTGTAGAGTGACGTGCAAGACGTGGCTGGATGCAGAGGTCTTCGGGCCCACCTTCGGAAGTGACCGTGGCTCCCGCAGCCATTGGCTCGCAGGGGTGAGGGCAGGTGCTTTGCATACAGTATATTGATATTGATATGTAAAAAAAAAAAAAAAAAAAAAAAAGGCAAAAGCTTTCAGCTCTGCTGAAATTTGACATGTAAAGACTGGATGCTTTAAAGGTCTCAGGGCTAGCATGCATCTGCCTCCTGTCAGTGCCAGTGTTGCTGATGACTGCCTTCAGCTTCCCAGAGTGTTCTGACACCAGTATCGGCTGTACCTTAAAATATGAGGTGGGCCAGTACCATTGAGGTGGCCCAGATGTGGGAAAAAGAGTATTGCAAATATGACTTGAGAACACGTTGAAGGCTCAGAACCCCAGCTGGATACAGAAAGAATCCTATTGCAAAAAAAAAAGAAAGAATTTATTGCATTTTAAAACCTCAGAAATTTAAAAGAAAATATCACAATTTTAGATGTACCTTTTTAACTCATCCATTTTCTGATTATTAGGTTTAACAGCATAGCCACCCATTCTGCTCATGGTGTCTTGTACCCACTAGACAGTGTTCAGTCCTGTTTTATGTTTTACTTGGGCACCTTCTCTGTTAGTCTTTATTTTCTAATATTTATTTAAATGCTACTTTTTTCATTCAAAAGGATGTACAACGATCATCTTGCACAGCTGTCTGGCTGCTTCAGGGTTTATCAAAAGTGAAAGCATGTTTTTAGGGATGTTGTCCAAATGCCTCCTAAATACTGACAGGCTTTGGACATTGACCACTGGGAAGCCTCTTCCAGGGTTTGAACACCCTCTCCAAGGAAATGCTTCCTAGCGACTGGTCTGTTTCTCCCCTGGCACTCTTTATAAGGCATTTTCAAGTTTTCTGTAAATGACAGTGGAAAAAGATCTAAGTTAAACATCAGCATACTTTTGTTAGGGTAGTATTTTTTTTTTTCCAGAAAATACTGAAAAAATTTTAAAGAATACACATTAACATGTTATATCTGGTGTAATTACATCCAGTCTTGTAGAACTGATTGCTCTAGCCAGGATGATCAAGAATCATTCTTGGGAGTTTTTTCTAGCACCAGCACCCTCATCCAAGGCTGTTCAGGGCTTCAGCTTACAACTTCCCTGGGGGAGAAAAAAAAGGTAGAAAATTGGTTAAAGTGATTCCCAGCACCTCAAGTCTATTATACTGCACAAATCTTCCATGTGAATCGCTGGGAACTGTGGCATGTGAAGTGTGCATCTTAATGCACATTCGGTAATACTAACGAAATGCTAAACATTGCACAGATCTCGGGAGGAAGTCTTTTGCTTTTTATGCACTCCTGACAACCTTTGACATCATAAGGTGTGACAAATGGCTCTAAAGCGGAGCTGCAGGAAGGTGGTAGGCAAGCTCTGCTTCGCCTTCTGGGTGCTGTAGTCTCTGAGCTGCGGCTCTGCCCAAGGCACCGTGGGGAGCCGGACTCTCAGTCCCAGAGTTCCCGCTGGAGCCTGCCGCACAGGCTCAGACACCAGCCCTGCGAGGGGGTGCACACATTGTCTCTATTGTATGGTTTTTTACTTCCCCCCCCCCCCCTTTTTTTTTTTCTCCTACTTTTTTTTCTTCTAATTCTTCTTTTTTTTTCTTCTTTTCTTTTTTTTTTTTTTTTTTTTTTTCCTTCTCCCTGGCATTTTATAGATTTCACGTGAGGTTTAAATCGGGAGCGAAAAGCATGGCAGATGAGCAGGAAATTATGTGCAAACTCGAGAGCATCAAGGAGATCAGGTACGTTTGCTTTGTGCCGCATCAGTTCCATAGCAGCTTTCTCCTCGGAAGAGCGGCGGAGTTCCCTGGGTCTGAAAGTAGCTATTGTGCTGCTGAGGGGGAGGAAACCGCCGATGAGGCTTGTGATCAGAGTCGAAAATACATTATTCTAAGTAGAGAAGGAGCATATGCTGCTGAAATGGTTAGGGGAAGGTTGTGCATTTCCAGAGAAGTGGCCCCGAGCGGTAGCGGGAAGAGGAGGGGGAGGAGTGGGCGGGTGCGGGGAGTGGGGTGATTTTTCTAAAGCCCTTTCAGTGATCATTTGTTATTCCTGAGGCTCTTTGTCATGAGTCTGTTATTTTGCCTCCTCCCGGCAGGAGCCCTGATGGGCCGGGAAAGAAAGGTGGGGGGCTTGGTAGCGCTGGGGGGAAGGGGGCTCGGAGCTGGGGGGCTGTCTCGGCCAGCTGCTTGAATGCATTTTAAATTTTAAAAAATCAATCTAAAAAAGTCAATCCTACTTGCAACATTGATGTCAATTTTGAGCATCCTTTAACAAAATCTCTGCTGTGTCAGCGTTACCCAGTAGTGCACCTGGAAGCCAATATGTATCTCTTTGTTACTAGGCCTTAAGTGACTAAGGAGGAATGCTGCAGTGTTGTGTTTGGCACAAGGTAAAGCGGAGTCCTGGAACTCTCGATTGTGTGCTTGAAAGGTGACATTCCAGGCTCTTATTGGAAACATCTAAGTGTTATTGACACATTGGTTACACAGTATCATAGTCTAACTTCCAGTACAGGAAAAATAACTAAGGCCTCTTCATTAACTAAATCATAAGAACAAGAACGAATCATTTGTTCTGTTCAACAGCTTGGACCAGGGCTTGTTGAATTACAACAGCAGCAGGCTTTTCTGCTGCTTAGAAATGTCTGATGGCTGAAACTCTGAGCTCTTTGATTATTAGCTTTGAAGAGAGAGTTAAGAACTGTTTAGATATAAACATTTTGCTGTAGAATTACAGATTAGCAAAAATGAAAAAAAAAATCAGAATGCATGATATGGTCAGGAATATTTACAAATATGTGACAGGTACTAGATATTAGCAAAGAACTGAGAGAATGCAGAGATAATTGCAAATGAGATGTTAATAGCCAGTGTCATTTAGGTTTTTACTATTCTGATGTGAAAATTCTCTGGAATTTTCAATCACAAGTTGAAGCTAGTATTTTAGCAGTTTAAGTTACTGTCCACATAGTTTTAGTGTGTATGACACTCTAATCATCTCCGATTAATTTTACATTCCCCAGAATCCTGGGCTAAATCTCCCAGGTGTTCTGGATTTCTCTATTTTGGAACTAGGGTTTAATCTGAGTTAACTGATAACTCTACTGGTACAAACTCTCTGAATCTACTGTAGCTGTTCAAGTTTGACCATATTCTGTTTATTTCATAATTCAGGATAAGTATTCTCCAATCACTGAAAAGCTCAGCAAAAGGGCTGGAATTAGAATTCAGTTCTCTCATTCCACCTTATCCTTTCTCAGACATGTTTAGTCTTGCCCTTGTCTATTATGGCTACTACCTTCTTTCAACTCTTAAAATATAAAGTAGCACCCTGCAACAATATGTTACAGTGACTTACTGTTGTCTCTCTATGTTTTTAATTATCACTGGTATCCAGGAGTAAGACTTTGCAGATGGAAAAAATAAAGGCACGACTGAAGGCAGAATTTGAAGCCCTGGAATCTGAGGAGAGGCACCTGAAAGAATACAAACAGGAAATGGACCTTCTGCTGCAAGAGAAGATGGCCCACGTGGAGGAGCTGCGACTGATCCATGCTGATATTAATGTGGTATGCAACAGTCCAAAGCAAAAAAAGCATGACTAAAGCACAGTTGTATAGGAAACCTTTCACATCAGTGCCTCAGTTTATAAACAAGGAAGATTAGCCAGTTAGAGGCACTAAATGGGGAATGTGTTTTTAGATCTGCAGTTTTTATGTCATGTTAGGGCACAATCGTGACTGTGCAGTGCTTTCTAGCTCTGAAGGTATCTGTGCTTTGCACCAGAGGAAAAAAGTTCCTACAACATAAGCAAGTACAAGCTATATACTGAATGTGCAGACAGCATTTATCTGTCACTTCAACTGTCTGTTCCCCTACTGTCTGTCTAACTTCAGTCTCCCCTCTTTCTCCTGTCAGACTGTCTCTGCTGCTTTCCCCATTTATTGCAGTAAGAGAAGCAGGAACCTTCCCTTAGCTTGTTTGTTAACTTCTAGCCACGGGTGCTCAGGTATCTTAGAAACACAGAAAATGAGTTTATTATATGTTGGGTTTTTTTAATGTCCTTTGTGAGTTTTCTGTAGCTCCTTACTTTCTGCCACATCTGTAGCCTGTCTGCTTTTTTCTGTTGTTCAGGTCATATAGGTTGAATGCACCTTTTTAAAATGAAAATGCATTTTTGTGTCACTTTCAGTTGCTTCTTCCTTGCATAGTGTTCAGCCTCCCAGTATCTCAACTCTTTGTTGTACTATTGCACTTTTTCTAACCTCTTCCATCTTGGGTGAGAAAAATGTCCGCTGAGACATTTTCTTGCTCAGAGAGCTATTAAAGGGAAAATTCTTTAAAAGCATGCCCATCCCCCTGTTTCAGATGGAGAATACTATCAAGCAGTCTGAGAATGATCTCAACAAGCTCTTGGAGTCTACTCGGCGTCTGCATGAGGAGTACAAACCCCTGAAGGAGCATGTGGATGCCTTGCGGATGACTCTGGGATTGCAGAGGCTGCCAGATCTTTGTGAGGAGGAAGAGAAACTGTCCCTTGAGTAAGTTTCCAAAGCTAACATTTTCTGGCTTATACCTTGTCTTGATTCCACTGGTTATTTTGTCACTTTACTTTTGTTGGTAGGTGGAAATAACATTTGTTATTTACCAAAAAAGGATGTGGGAACACATGTATTTGATAACACTTAGTTTAAATATTCCAAGCTGCAAACTCTGCATAAGACATGCAAAAATTCAAGGGTGATTGGTTCGTTAGATTTCTATACCATATGCAGCTTTTACTAGCAAGACTTTTTTTCCTGAAAAATTTTTTTTTGCTTGTTTAGCAAGGAGAGGTAAGAAGCAGTTCAAGTAGGTATGTGAAATAAGTGCTCTTCAGTTGGTTACTGCTGCTGCCTGTAAGAATGTACATTTTTGCTGCTTGCACTTGTCAGTGGCATTTAGCCATATACCTATGACTGTCAACTAGTAAGTTTATCCTAGGTGTGAAACAGATTTGGATAATTAATTACAGTTTCATTTTTAGGTATTACCTAGGTGGGTGAGGATGACAGAGTTCAATGAACTTTGTTTAACAGATCATTTTAAAATGCAAGTGATGTTTTGAGAAAGTTAGATTTCTCTTAATGCCCAGCACATTTGGCATAATTTTCACAGTTATCAAGATTTATTTTCCATTTTTTCAGAAATGCTGTTTTCCATTTAAAGCACCTTGACACTACAAGGAGTTTGTTAATATTTCACATACAAAATTATTTATTTTAAGAGAATAAATACATAAAAATTGTCTATATAAAGTTTAACAGAAGTGCATCTTAAGCTGTTAAAGATTACAAATAAATACTGTCTATTTTCAATCCTAGCAGATTTATATCCAGTTGTACATCAAGATACCTTAGAAGCTGACGATCTGGAATCTGTCTGAAGTGGTCAATGCAGAAGAAAATAGGAACATACCACCCGTTCTATTTATGAGCTAGTCCAAGTGGTGTCCCAGTGTAGGCAATTTGAGTAGTGGAGGAACATGACAGGGAAATGTGATGCATTATATTTTAACACCAAATATCCTTTATGAACTGATGGAATACTCCAGAAGGTGGTTACATTTTTTATTTGGGTTTTTTTGTCTAGCTACTTTGAAAAGCAGAAAGCGGAATGGCAGACAGAACCACAGGAGCCTCCCATCCCAGAGTCTTTGGCTGCAGCTGCAGCAGCTGCCCAACAGCTGCAAGTGGCAAGGAAACAAGATACCAGACAAACAGCAACTTTCAGACAGCAGCCGCCTCCAATGAAGGTCAGGAGATAGAATATCCTGGATTTTTGCCCATTGTCATTGGAATGTGTTAAGTTGATTTGATATTTACAAAAAAGAAAGATGATTTGTCCTGATTCTAATTTTTCCTGCATTAGTTCAAATCAAGAGCACCCCAGCAGACCTAAGATAGTAGCACCGATGATAAAGGCTTAAGGACAAGGCTCTGTAGTATTTGACTGCTTTATGACTTTATGGTCTCCATCAGCAGAGATGTAGGCAATTCCCACTCCTCTAGTGTTTCATGTAGGAGAAAAGCATGTAAAAAAAAAAAAAAAAAAAAAAAAAGCCAGAAAGCCAGACAAAAGATATCTAATAACTGGGAGTTAATCTCAAGTAGATTCGTATTAGACACAATGCACATATTTTATGAGGGTGAGTAATTAGGCAAATTACCAGGGGAAGTGATTGTTTCTGCACTTCTTGGTATCTCCAAGTCAAGACTAACCTATGGATTCATTTAACCTAAGCACAGGCACTAAAGTGACAGTTTTGTAGTCAGTAAAACAAGCTCAGTGCTTTGTATTAATCCTTCCCAAGTTACAAAGATTCACTGACTAAGGAGGCAAACTGACGTAGATACACTCTGTAGTTATGCACTTACTCTCTGCAGTTAGATCATCAAAAAGCCTTTCTGAAAGTAATGTCCTTTAGTCAAATGGAAGTTAAAAGGCTTAGTATGGAGCAAATGGGAAGAGTTCTGTATCTTGTGTTAAATATGTGAGCTTCATCTAAGCACCTGCTTCTGCCTTGAGTTCTGTGACATCACAATTGGCCTTCGCTCTACCCTTCAGTGAGCTATTATGCATGTAAACATCTATAAAAGATGTGGAACATTTAACACAAAACAGAATTTAATGTTAAAATTCTTGATAAATGCACAGACCTTGTGTCTGCTGAGCTGCAGTTTCAGTTCAAGGGGGCGCTCTAGGTTTTCATTTGTCCTGAATTTACTGTACAGTCTAGAGACCTGCACTGTATAAAAAGTAGCCCTGGTTTGCCTTTGAAGGCAAGAAGACTTAGTTATGTTTTTCTGTACTGTCACTTAGAATATGCTGCTCAGTAATCTGTGTAACTATGACAGTTAAAGTTTGTAATGAGAGGCTGCAATGTCCCATTTCAGGCATGCTTATCATGTCATCAACAAATTCATCGGAATGCTCCCATATGTCCACTCTGCAAAGCAAAGAGCCGATCGCGGAATCCTAAGAAACCCAAGAGGAAACAGGATGAATGAAACAGTGGAGGTGGACAAGCAGACATCTGACCTGTTCTAGTGCTCTTCCAGCAGAACTGCAGAAGTGGCCAAGCATTACTGAAGTGCAGACTCAAGTATGACTGACCCATTGTTTTCTATTTAATGCAACGTAAGCACAATGTTCCTGTTCTGTCTTAATTTCCTTCCAGTCCTGAGGATTTGGTTTGGGAAAGTAAGTATTACTGGTGCTGCAGTTTTAACATTTCAATCGTTACACCTTTTGGACTCCTAAACAAAGTAGAGTTATTATACAAGTATCCTAAATGCCAGGCTATTCCTATTTGCCAAATGTCTTTAACACAAATGCTTGTTATGTTCTCTTTTTAAGAACAGCTGTTACTAAAAGATTATTCTGTTTTCTCCTGATAACAGAAGACTATCTGAAGTGCTGAAATAGGAGACTGCTGGGTTTATTTCACTGAACAGTTTGTTTTCCTAGCTAGTAAGACTGCATAGGTTTGGGTATCCAGTTGAGCTCTTTTTATACAGGAAATGTTCATGGGAAAAAAAAATTGGTTATGCAGGAAACCAGTGCATTAAAGACACATGTGAGTTTTGATTTACTGGTGTGTGATTATACCATTCCCTCAAACTTGACTAAAAGTTTAGAAAGGGCACCAAGTTGCTCTCTGTGTGGGAATTTCTAAAAAGGAAGTAATTTGTGATTCTCTAACATCTTAATATGGTGTTATTTTCAGCAGTCAGAAGAGTGACTGACTTAAGTTCAAGGCTCAAGTGAACTCTTTTAGTGCTCCTTCTAGGCCCTGTGGCCAACCAGCCCATTGTGCTTCTCTAGGAAACATGCATAAAATATCCTAAATCTCTGTGCACACAGACTGCAACATTAGCCATTCCTCATCTCTCCTACTTCTGGTCCCTAAAGATGGATCACTCTTGGCAGACATATCTTCAACTGGAGCACAGGGGTGTTTGGTAACATGCATCAGGAACAGCATCAACTAAAAATTATGTATGTCATCAAAATTGCCTGTCTCTGCCATCATCATCCTTCCTCAAGCAAAGCATCCTATTTTTGTACCTTCTAGTAGGCAATTTTCAAGTAAGCTTTATGTCATCCCATTTTTTTTTCTTGTTCTGTATGTGTGCTAAAAGAACCCTGACTAAAGGATCCTTTACACTACTTCCCGTATCCTTGTCTTCCCTTTGTTTCACTTGATACAACAGCAGTTCCTCCACTGGGGAGGATGGCAGTGACCTCGCTACAGACCTGGGACTTAAAACTTACTCATTTGTAATCCCATTTTTGTCACTGGCTTTGTAGTCTAAATTGATTTCAAGTATTCTTTTCACTGACTTCAGGAGGCAGAGACTGTCTGTTTACATTCTCTTCTCTTTAGCCCAGGCTTTCCTGCTAGTGTGGTTATATTGAGACCTTTGCTTATTGAATAGGAAGAACTGGTAAGCTCCAGGACTCTGGTCGTCCTAGGGCTTTACAAATCCATGTGAACCAGTTTTGCTTGCCAAATCACATACATTACTATTGATTTCCCAACTCCGCCTTCAAGAGCATGAGTGTTTTATTGAATATAGTCCTGTAATTTATGCTAAGTTCAGCTGGTATTCTCCCATTTTAATGTTTCATAGCCAACAGTCTAAACAGAAGAGACAGAATGTGGACCACATGGCTCTGAAAATGTGAAGAGCAGATTTTGTTATCTGAGTTACTGGCACTTGGTCTCTCTGAGAAAGCAATAATAGAGAATAGTCTGATCCCATGCTTCAAACGGCAGTAGTGTGCTACCTTTATTGCTACTCATGTTTCCTAACAAATAGGAATCTAATTTTAAATATCAGAGCAGCCACACACTGTGTACCCTTTTCAGAGCAATTCCTACTGTGCTGAAGGGAAAATGCACAGAGTTAAAGGACAGTATATGAACTTGCCCAAAGTGCATGCACGAGAGCAGCATACTTTGATGACAGTTGTACGTAAATTTAAGTAGTGACAGTGGAGAATGGGTGAATGTTCTGCAATGACATAGTGCCAATAGGATGGCTTTGTAGAAACTTCCATTTTGCCATTCTGAAACAGATAGGGCTAGTCGTAGCTGCTCTCGCTTCACTGTTATTTTGCCAGCTTCTTCCTTTATTGGGAGATCCCTAGAGCTCTAAATTGAAGTGTGTTTAAGGATACACCATTCTTGAATTTAGCATGGCACTTTTATATTTTAATTTTTTTAAACTAGTCTCTTGTGCCCTCGTAACAAGTGTTGTGGGTTTTTCTGGTTTTTTTTTTAAAAAAAGGGAAAAAATGTGAATATGACATACTGTGTTTGTATCAGTCATGTTCTAGTGTTTACAGTCCTGTTTTCACATACTTTACGAAGTTCTGCCATATGTGTAGTGTGCATGGCTGGGAATGAGTTTCACTGTGTGCCCTGGGCTGAGCCACCAAGGGAGGCAGTTGTCCCATTTTGCACTGCTCTGATGTGGCCCCACCTCAAGTACTGTGTGCAGCTTTGGACACCTCAATGTAAGAACATCAGACTGTTAGAGTGTGTCCTGAGGAGGGTGACCACGATGGTGGAGGGTGTCGAGGGCAAGACTTATGAGGAGTGCCTGATGACACTTGGTTTGTTCAGCTTGGCGAAGAGAAGGCTGAGGGGTGACCTCATTGTTGAGGGGTGACCTCATCACAGACTACACTTTGCTCAGGGGGGCAGTGAAAGGGTGGGTACTGAGCTCCTCTCTGCTGACCAGTAACAGAACACGAGGAAAAGGAATGAAGCTGCATCAGGGGAAATTCAGATTGAACCTGAGGAAAAGGTTCTTCAGCGAGGGGGTGGTCTGTCACTGGAACAGACTTCCCAGTAAAGTTGTCACAGCACAAAGCCTGTTCAAGGAGTATGTAGATGACACTTTTAAGTCATACGGCTTAGTGTTAGGTAGAACTGCAAAGAGCAGGGAGTTGAATCCTGATGATTCTTTCCAACTTGAGGTATTCTATGATTATAACTATTTCAAGGAGAAAAAAACCTGTATTGTGCATTAGGGGATCGTGTGGGTGGGGGAGAAATGAAACCAGTATTCTCCTTTTCTCACAGATTAAGGAAGTTTAAGTGAAGAGTTCTCATGACAGCTATGAAATAATTGATTTCTTGTTTTTAGTCATTAAAGTAAGCTGTCTGAAGCACAGTTCTTACCACAAGTCTACTGAATTCTTGCTCAGTGGAGCAACGGTGGCCTCTTCCTTTGTACCTTATTTTTTTGGCGGATGCATCTTCACTTGGCTTAAATTTGTTCTTATTTGGGTGAAATTCTCTTGACAGCCACAAAGAGACTCTTCTCAAAGCTAACAAGATTTTTATACCAGCAAAGTCAGTTTTAACCCTGGCTTTGTCTTTCCCTTTTCAACTGGTATTCAAGTATTCAAAATCACTGGGTTATTTTTGATAGATGGTTTCCAGGGTCTTTTCCTGGTTCCTCACTTGCCTCAAAGGATAGTCCTGTTTTTCTGCAACCAAAAAAAAAAAAAACAACCCAAACCACAAACCTCTCTCCTTGCCCCCGACCCTAAGATACTAAAAGGTTACAAACACCCTAATGTGTCTAAAGGCTTTGCTATAGAAATGTTTGTACCCAAGGTGGAGAGGATCCGTTGTTCAAACTTTAGTGTAAAGGGCTCCATCAAATATAGAGAAAATGAAAGCCAAATCTTAATACTTGTACTTTCTGAATCCAACTTTAGCTTTCTGACCAGGAACCTGGTAAATTTTGAAAGAATAACCATTGATGTGTTACACTGAATAGCAGACTATTGAAGAAATTAACACTTTACTAGCACTTCAAATAAGAGTGCTTTCCTTTATTTTACAGTTTTTTTATTACTCTGACATAGGTTTTCATTTTATCATTTAAGTATTTTAGCAATAGCTGGCTTGTGTGTTTTAAAGATTTTACTCCTGTACCGTAGGAGTAAGTGTGCTAACTGTTTAATTAGTCTGTACAGTCCTTTTTAATAAATGTTTGTTTCATGTCATGTGTCAAGAAGGTCACTTGTAGACTCTTATATCTAGGAAATAAACCAACACACTGATCTCTTAGTATTACTACATTCTGAAAAGAGGAAAAATTACCTTTATCTTCTAGTGGACCTTGTAACTTTCTCCTACATATGCTTTTTTCTGCACATGCCATTCCTTGTGCGTCTCAGGCAGTGAAGTCCCCACTGAGGGCCACTGCACAGGCATCTGAGGACAAAATGGTTTCTTATGCATTAGGCAACATACAAGTATTAGTGAATGTGTAATCATACACATGCAAATGTCTATGGAGGCTCATTACTGCACTGTACAACTTGGCAATATAATGACTTCGCTCATTATATGGTTGGCTATCTAAGCCACTGCACATTCCCCGAATGAGAATGGTATGAAGTAATGCAAATGCAGAGTGCATCTACTCATTTAATAACAAAATTGAGATATCCAGAGAAGACTTGGTTTAAATGAAAATCAATGAAAACATCTATACCATGCTGAGAAAACTTTTAAAATGCAGCATAAACAAACTACTCAGCATCAAGGTACTCTGACTGAAACCCCATTTTTCCTTATGGTGTTTAACAGTTCATTGGTGCTGCCACTACCACCTTCCCATCCTCTCACCATGATGCAATCCCAGGTGAAAACCACCAGCTCTAGTTCAGCTCATGTTGTCTGGAAGTGGGTACCAAATGCTTGTGTATGAATTGATGGGAACCCGCTGAGAATGGATTATCACCAAGAGAATGAACACAGCAGCCTAAAAGATAAAATGAGAACTTGGGTGTAAAATTATTTATCTATCTGTGGCTCTTTGTTTCTTTTAGTTGCATCAAAGAATGACTACAGCATGCTGTGTAGTAATCTTAAACTTCTGTGATAGCTGTTAAGCTCCTGGAAGAAAACTAAAAGGACTGTTCAAAGTCCAGATAGAAGCTGATGTTGCAGAAATGGTTTTAAGGTGAGATGTCTGACTCGGGCAGTGACTCGAAGTGGGGCGCAGGGTGACTGGAAGGGGCTGGAGCTGCACTTGGGTGGTGCCGATCACTCCTGGGGGCACTGGGAGGGGTTTAAATGGGTCCTGGGGGCAGTGGGAAACGTGGACGCTTTTATTTTGGAATTTTAAAAATTTTGTTTTGTCTTTCCGGCCCTCGGTGCGCCTCCCGGTGGCGAAAAGCCGGAACTGCAGGGGGGCAGCAGCAGCGCCGGCTGAAGCCGGACATCCGGTAACTAAAAGCCGGGCACCCGCCCCGGTTACGGAATCATGGCGGCGCCCTCTCGCCCCGTACGGAACGGCCTTGTTCCTTTCAACCGCCTCCGCCGCTCTTGGCGGAGCCGGCGGGCAGAGCGCGGAACGCCAACCCGGCGGGGGGACGCCGGCTGTGGTCGCTCCGCCGCGCCGCCCTCCTCCGGGGCGAGGAAAAGGGGCGGGAGCAACCGGAACGTGGGGCTTAAGCGGGGACTGGGGGGCACCGCGTCAGTGGGGAAGTGAAGGCGTTTGTGCCCGCCGGAGCGGCAGGCCCGCCTCCGTCAGCCAGGAGCAGCCCGTTAGTCCTGCAGCGGCCATCTCGAGTGTGGCTTGGTCCTCCAGGGAGCCCCTCAGTCCTGAAGGCTTCGTCTTGGTGTCTCGGTCCTCCGGTACGTGCGCAGAAGCAACTCCTGGCATTCGGTGAGAGTTGCCAGCATCCGGGTGCCCTTCGGCTTCCTCCGGCGCTACTGCGCATGAGAAGCATTCCCGGAGGGAAATGGAGAAATTTTTAATTAAGAGCGGCGCGGGTTCTCCCTCTGCGCGGGTGCGGAGAAGTGAAGGGGAGCGGTGAGTCTGTGTGTGTCTTGGTAGCACCGGAGCCATTTCGCCCCCCGGCGCCGCCTCGAGTCCCCACGCCCCCTCCGTTCGTGTCTCCCCTCCCGCCTCCGCCTACCTCTCTTGGTTCCCCGGGACCATTCCCCGTGCCCCTGCCTCTTGTCCCAGTCCCCGCCGCTGTTTTGGTTTTTTTTTTGTTTTGTTTTGGTTTTTTGTTTTTTTGGTTTTTTATGGGTTTTTTTGGTTGTTTTTTTTTTTTCCCGTCTCTCGTCGCGCCTCCCGGTGGTGAAAAGGCGGTACTGCAGCGGGGCGGTCGTTGCGGGTCTGGTGCGGGAGCAGCCCCCTCCTGTGCCTGTTCATGCTCGACGGTGGCTCCGGGGCGAGGAACGGGCAGCGCGGGGCTCTGGGGAGGGGAGGAGGAGGAGGAGGTTCTGTAATTCTGTACTTGCACTGCTCGTAGGTCGAGGTCTGATGCTGGGGGTTGCAGCGCTCGATCGACACCGTAAATGAATATCAGGGTATTCAAAGAGGGTGAGTACCCAGTAGCACCTGGGGAGTTATTTACCTTTGTTCATCGGTCTTGCTAAACTTCTCATCATCTTTATCATGATGGGAAGGAAACCACCGGGTAGCCTTGCCTTAAGACATTCAATAACATTTGAGTAAAGCAGACGTTTTTGGCAAGAGCACGCCTTCCAGAAACATGCAGAGGCAATTTGTAAATTGTTGAAATGAGTTGTTTTGACCGGTCGTCTTTTGCTAAAATAATTGCCGTAAGTACGTAATTGCTTTTATGTTTAAAAACCATAATTTCTGCTTAAGGAGGCTTGCTTGAGGGTGTAAAGAATACGGCTGTATTGCACAGGAAAGAAACTGTGATGTCTTTTCCCTCTAAATCCTCGGGCATAGCCTCTGCTCTTGCTGCAGCTGATTTGCTGCAGTTTTAACTTGGAAATCACAGGCACGTCTTGCTTGAGTTTTACTAAAACCTGTGTAGCTGTATCGGGTACAGTGGGGTGCCCCGTTTTCCCGCAGCAGGATGACAGGGTGAGGAGTTTCCCAGCTCTGCTGGCTGTGCAGCAGCAGCCACTGCTCGGGCTTGGTGCTCAGCTGAGGCAGCAGCCCCAGGGAAGGGACCTCAGAGGAGGTACTTGGATGTGAAATGGTTTACAGTCAGTTTTTCTGTGAGTGTGTAAGAAATGTACTCGGGAGACGTAAAAAGGTCAACAACTTCATCTAAGCAAGAGGTTCTGTACTCAATAGAGCAGCCAAATGCTGTGTTTATTCTAGGTGATGCTTGGGGATGGAGGAAGATACTGCCCTGACAGAGGGTCCATTGCTGGGGTGCAAAATCCAACCCACATAGAGTTGAGCTCTTTGCTTTAATGACCATTTCTGTGCAGAAAGGGGAGCAGAGCTCCCTCAGTTTCCCAAAATGCCAGTGCCACTTTTATACTCAAAATCGTGCAAAAGAACTTCAACATTATTCTATCATTTGCACCCAGGACTGGTTAACCAATTCCTGTCTTCCCTTGAAAGTGGCAATGGTCAAAAATTGGGTCTCTGTGCTAGCAGGGGACCCTCTAGCTCATAGGAATGTATTTTATTATGCTAATATCTCATTAATATATTAATGGCATGTTCATACAGTAAATGCAATTACTCAATGCTTTCTGCCCAGTGCTTCAGGCTGTAACAAAGGTTATGTTGTGGGGAGTTGTGGGCAGTGTTCCTTCCCATCCTTTTCATCTGCCTTGAAAGAGTCTTGCAGACCTGCCTCAAGGCCAGGCTGTTGGTTAATTGGGATGTGTTTCTCTCAAATTGGTAACTAGTTTAGTCTAATTTTTACTGTTTCGTTGCTGCATGTCTCTTTTGTTTTATGTGACTTTTTCCCAAAGTGGTGATTTTTTTTTTCCATGAAGATTTACTTATTTCAGTTAATAACTGACATCAGTCAAATCAGTGGGATGATGATTCTTGTCAGTGCTTTGGCTTGGGTCTTTTGAAACTGTTCAGAATTCAAAAACCTTGAAGAGCATGGGATTTGTTGGTGCTGCAGGGTGAACTATATGGAAATGGATTTGAGTTTTACTAAGAGAAATTTCTCAAGGTGTTTTATAGGAACTAAATCCACATTTCTATTGACTTTAGCTCTAAACTAGATTTTGCTATTCAAAAAAAACCTGCCTTTATGATCTAACTAGACCAAGGCTGTCCTAGTCCTGACAGTCATGCTGCTAACACAGCATCAAGTTTCTATAGGTTAAAATAACACAGGGAGCTTAAAGCTCATCCAGTTCCAACCTCTCAGCCTGTCCTCATGGGAGATGTGCTCCAGTCCTCTGATCATCTTCATGGCCCTCCGAGGGATTACCTGTAACAGCTCCATGGCCTTTGAACTCATCCACCTCTCTGAAAGAAGGCAAGTGGCTTGAGTCACACCATGAGACTGTAAAGGATGAGTTTTTGGGGGGTGGAATTTGGACAGGAGAAGACTTGTAGGGAAAGCATCTCCCAAGAGACCAGATGTGTAAACAAGCAGACCTTGCCAACACAGCTCATCAGAATCTCATTTCTATTCAGCAGCAAGTGCTGTTTTACAGTGATACCAAAATCGCTCAACCCATACTATAAATACTGGGGATTTGAATCACAGTGGCAGAAACATGCTGGATTTCTCTGTTGCTGACTTGGGTGCTGTGTGCTATGGAAATGTCCTGGTTTGGGCCAGGATAAAGGTGATTTTCTGGTTTGTACTTTTGCTTTCAGCTCAGTCTCTTGTAAGTAGTTGCACTTGCTGAAATTAACAGCAAGTTTCTCAGACAGTGTCTGCTTCTAGGACTGGTAACACTCAGTGTTTATAGTTACAGCCAGAGACTGGCATGCAGAGCCAAGGACACTGCTCAGCTCTGAGGAACATTTTACCCTCCAGAAGGAGTAAGGAGGTCCCACCTGAAACTCTCCTTTGTGGAGGACCGGACAAGATAGATGCCAGAATTGACCAAACAGAGTATTCCATCCCATACACCTCATACTCGGTATAAATTGGAGGGATGACAAGGGTCAAACACTTCCTTCCTGCTTCCTTCTTCTTCCTGCCCTCCCTGCTCCCTTCGGCATCCGGAGAGGATTCCGTCCGTTCGTCTGCCTGTGGTCCTGATCCGTGCCAGCCTGAATCTGTGTGTTCCTGCCCCCAGCTCCCGACTGCTGCCGACTCCAGGAGTCCAGCCTGGACTTTCCCAGGGCTGCCCTGCAGCCTCGGTGGTGACGTGAGAGTTATTGGGGGGAAGGGGGGAGGAACGTGGGATCAATTTTCCTGTATGTTTGTATATATTTAGTAATTTTTCCCTATTTATCGTTACTGTTTCATTAGAGTTGTGTAGTTTAGTTTCCAACCCAGAAGTCTCTCTTCCTTATTCTCTCTCTTGTCTTTATCAGTGAGGAGAGAGAGATTAATATATAAATCTGTTACTCAGTTTAAATCTGTTGTTTTGCCGGGCCAGTGTTAAACCCTGACAGGAAAGCATGAAGCTGGAGGCAGAGGTTGAGCTACAACTCAGAGCAAGGCCAGTGCTGCATCTAGGCAGGTTTGCTTGGGACCTTGACCAGTCAAAAAATCCCCTGAGGTCTGAGATTCTGCAGCCCCTCTGAGCCCTTGTCCTTCTGCTTGCCTGTCTTTACTTGAGGAGGGAAATTCAGTCCTGGAAGGAGGGCAGTCAGAGAACTCCAGACCTGAGTAGGGCAGACCTATTACCTGCTCTCAGGACTGGGGCTGACAGAGGTTGCTGAGCCAGGCAGGATGAGAACACAGCAGCAGCTCAGCTCTTTGCAGAGCTTTCAGGGTCCCAGTTGTCATTTTCACCTGACCCTAACTACTTGCCTTAAGGACGCTTTTCTTGCATATTCAGCAGTTTCAAATAATATCTCCACCTTGTTTTGGAATGAGAAGGAAGAGTACTTTTATTTTGAATAAAATCTGTCCCAGTCTTCTGGCAATGTTTTGACTAGAGGGAAGCTACAAAGCATTTGTGTGTTCCTCCCTTTGCCTTCTTCCAACAGATCAAGTGAGCCCTCATTTCTTATTTTAAATGGAACCCAGATCATTTGTAGGTGTTTTTGCTACTCATCGTAAGCATTTGTATGCTTATGAGCCCAGAAGAGAATTCTTCTTGTGCCTAAAAGGATTAGAAGTCCGTTCTCCACCAGCTTTCAGGGGATTTCAGGCAGATACTCAAAAGATTCTGGGTGATTTAGGTACCTACGGAAAGTCACTTTGGGAGAGGACCCTGGTGTGCAGTTAAAAACATAACTTTCTTCAAAGTGTTAAGAACTCCAGGCAGGATAGCTGTAGTGACAAGGCATTAAGTTGAACTGTGCCCTTCTGTAGGATGGGAATGTTTTTCTGTGTGTTCTGACAGATTGACAATCCAGTGAAACGAGTCATTAAAAGATTCATTTATAAGGATAAGCATAGTTGACAAATAAAGCTGGTTTCTGAAACTATTCTGGAAAAGTATTTTTTTATATGTTTCAAAGCTGAGTCTGTGCTATCTAATGCCTGTGCCATAATTCCTGCCCCATTAGCCCTTTGTGAGGCAGTGCCATCTTCCACTTGTCACGTTGTAGGGTTTATTCAAATGAGGTGCAGAGAGAAGAACAAGATACTGCTGTCATCACCTGAAAGAAAAACCTCCAACCTGTCCAGGACCACTGAGAAGAATTCTATTATGTAAATCTACTTCCATATTTTGGGAACAAATGATACTTAGGACATAAAATGGGAAAATAAATTATACTCGCACAGTAACAGATCAGTCAGTGTACTGAAATATCATTAGGGATGATGCATCACTATTATCTTTAGCAATGGTGGTTGACTTCTTTGCTGATGAGTATTTATGCAGTTTCTTTTGTTTCTTTCTCTAACAGATGCCAAGCTCAGTTCAGTAGATAAATTGCATCTCTGTGAACTGCCACAGCCTTGTCCTTGTTTTCGCTAGCAAACTGAAGCTAAATAGCAAAAGAGAATAAATAAGCAGAGGTCAGAACCCCCATCTCCCTAAAAGATTCAATCAAGTAATAAATAATCTGTGGAAGGATTCAGTTCAGATCAAAGAAGGAATGAAAGTTAAATCTTTGTTTGGAATTAGCAGTTTGCTTATCTGCACTCTGAGGATCATAAATTATTTAATCCATGTGTGTATCATAATTCAATTAGTTGCTTACCTCTGCTAAATTGCTCAAGTATTCCTTCTGTCTGTGCTCCTTACCTGCAGTGCAGAATGGAGAATTATTATAAATGTCTGAGTTTTATTAGCAAATAAGGCTTTTAACCAGATAAAAAATTACAAGGAGAAAAATAAAGATGGCTAGATAATAGTATTTGTGGGCACAAAAGCTGAGGCTGTCATAATTTACTACCTTTTTCAGGTGGTAATAAATAAGTTCCATCAGTTCAGTGTCTCAGATACAAAGAATAAAGATCTTGCTACAAAGAATAAAGATCTTGCTACAAAGAAAACTTTCATCTTAGCATCATAGTATTTATGGCAGGTGATTTGTTTGTTTGTTTTGGGTTGTTTTGTTTTGGTTTTTGTGTCAAGGAGCTCCAAATGTACAGTCCTGTTGGTCTGCTTTGCAAGCTTTCTGTAGAAGGGAGAATTGATGATGCTCTGTCACCCGAACAGCTCTGAAGTGGAATTTATAGATTGGGGAAATGGTTTAATTGCGGGAAGGGTGCTTGCAGCTAGGCCCAGCCGCTTAAGGAGCACAACTACTGTACATTTTTAAAGTATCATAGATGCAGACTGGTTTGGGTTGGAAGGAGCCCTTAAAGCTCACCCAGTCCCAACCCCCACATGGTAAGGGACACCTCCCACCAGCCCAGGTTGCTCAAGGCCCCATCCAACCTTGGACACTGCCAGGGATGGGGCAGCCACAGCTTCCCTGGAAACCTGGGACAGGGGCTCAGCACCCTCACACCAAAGAATTTCTTCCTTATATCTATTTTAGATCTATCCTATTCCAGCTTAAAGCCATTTACCCTTGTCCTGTCACTACATGCCCTTGTAAAAAGTCCCTCCCCAGTTTTCCAGTTGACTCCATTCAGATACTGGAAGGCTGCCATAAACCTGGAGCCTTTTCTTCTCCAGGCTGACTGACCCCACCTCTTTCAGCCTGTCTCCATAGCAGAGCTGCTCCAGCCCTCTGATCAGCCCCCTGGCCTCCTCTGCACTCATTCCAAGTGTCCTTCCTGTGCTGGGGGCTCTAGAACTGGACTCCAGGTGGGGTCTCAGCAGAGCAGTAGGAGGAGGATCAGGTCCCCCAACCTGCTGGCCATGCTTTTTTTTATGCAGCCCAGGATATGATTGGCTTTCTGGGCTGCAGGTTCACATTGCCAGCTTGTGTTGAGCTTCTCATCAAATAACACCCCTGAGTCCTCCTCAAAGCTTTTCTTAATCCATGACACTTGATTCACCCTTGTCAGCTCAACTGTACTGGTGTCCATTTTTTCATGTGGGTAGTGCCCATAAATATAATTCCCCCTAGGCAAGGTGGTTACTGATGGCCTAACCTCTTCTCACAGGTCTTCTAGTCCTTCTGCTCCAACTTCTTCAGCAGGTGAACTTGCTGATATTTAGCAATGTTAAGACTTCAACCAAGCAGTGAGTGGGATTTTTTCATCTGCTAATGCAACACCAGATACACCATGCAGGTGACTGCCTAATAGAAAGCATCATACACATCTTTCCTTGAGATGCATGCAGTCCTTTTCCTCTTCCCAACCAGCCCCTTGTGGGTCAGGCAGCAGTGCCTCTTGTTTCAGGCCAAGGTTTGAAATATTTAGCTAGAATTGAATGCTGTACACCTTTACACAGTCAGTGGGACAGCCAGCCAGGGTAGCTGCTTTTGGACAGCCTATGCCAAGGGATCCAGTAAGGTGTAAGCTGAATCTGTTTGCTAGCACTTCTGACTCCTGAAGAAAACATGAGGTCTGGAATCAGAGGAGTGGTTTTTTTATGGGGAAATCTTTTCACACACCTGTATGATTCTGTCTTTAGCCAGTTGCTCTTCAAGTGGCAATCTAAACATTTGATTCACTTGCTTGGCCAGTTTCTAATTGGATATAATGAAGCAATGTAAAATAGCTGTATACACCTCTTCTACTCCTACTTGATTATTTCTTACATCTCCGTGCTAAGATCAGCAGGACTGGGTCATGAATTCGGGGCTCTCTCTGCAGCTGCCAGTCCCACCCAGCTAACCAGGCTTTACTGCTATTTTGGCACAATGACATTTCTGTTCACTCAGACTTACTGTTCACATTAGCCTCTGCAAGTACAAGATGTGTATTGGCTTCTTAATGCAAAACAAATACACAGTTTCTCAGTATGTATTACATGCCTGTACCTTTTGCTAAAAATCAGCTGTGCGTTAAATGCATTTCTATTTAAAACACTGAGCGTGGTCTGAACTGTCTGAGATACATTGCAGCCAGATTGCCAGGCAACAAAATTCCTCAAATTGGAGGGATCTGTAACAGAAGCTGTTAGATAGCTTTAACTTAGGTGCATGGTTTTAAAAAAATCTTAATTGACTTCTTTCAGGTGCATTTATCTAGCGATAATACTGTGTTTGAATTATCAACTCGTACAACTTCTGCTGTATCTCTGCTGCAAATTATAGCTATGAAACATAAAATAGAGATAAGAGATTAAAAGGTTACTTACTGCATAGTTTGGCAAGTATTTAGATGACTGAGGCTTGCTTGCTAGCTGTGGTAATTAATGAACAGTTGTTTGTTCTCTTCATAGATGTAAAGCATCAAAAAGTACTTTCTTCAATTTGACTACTGTTGGGCTAACAGATACCAAAATTCTTGATGTTGTTTTATGAAGTTCTGTGTATTGTGTAGCTGTTGCCATAAGGCTGTCTGCAGCACACTTGCTGTCTCCACATCTGGCTGTCTCTGCTCCTGACAGTGGTGTTGAACCCATCACTCAAGGCATTGTAGACAGTTTTGTTGTGTCCCACTCTGCTTTTTGGAGAAGTGGAGTGGTCTCCTCTCGGGAGAGCATGACTGCAGCCTTCCTGAGCAAACCCTGAGCCTGAGGTAGGCATGGGAGCAGGGTGACACGTTATCATGGCTTTGCAGCAGGGCCCTGGGGTGCAGGGCAGGCTCCCAGGCTGGGGGCTGGGGGTGGATGTTTGTTCATACACAACAGGGCACCCAGACCTGGAGCTGGCTTGTTAGGGGCTGCATCAGGCTGTGCTGCAAAGGGTGACATTGCAGGGTGTAGCTGTCGAGTGGGTGTGAAGGTGGGGCTGGCTGTACCTCCAACTGAGAGAATGCTACAGCACTGTGCTGGGATAACCATTTCTGAGGCATGCCAACCTCTGTGTCCAAAGAAGTGGGTGCCCACAACTGGGGGGGAATGCCCAAAGGCTTGTCTCCCACTAGTCATTAATTCATTGAGGAGAGAGTCTGTAATATTCAATATCAGGTAACTGCTGCTGTTCCTCTCTAAAACCAAGCTGGTCATGGCAATGCAGGCACATCCTGCAGGTCTGTGGCAGCTGACAGGTTGATTTCAGAGGTGGCTGTTTGCACAAAGGTGTCCCCACTTAAAGCCTCCCTTGGGAATTAGGTTTGCTGGCTTTCCAGGGGCTCTGAAACACATGAAAAGGAATAGGAACTGAGCAGTCAGATCTCTCAGGAAGCAGGTTCAAAAGCACATGTTTAATGTTTCTGTAGGTGATTTTTCCAAAACACTCAAGAGATTTGAGAGCACAAGGCCCCCTGCAAGGGAGAGGGAGTGCACCCCTCAGTCCTTTGAGGGAGAAGATTGTGGGCTGCCTTCCCAAAGACAGAAAATACCTTTCTCTCAACAAGAAGCTGATATTTTTCCCACTTGAGTCCCTTTCTGCACACATGAATTAAACTGATGCATAAAGCAAATGTAGGACTTGGAACCATTAAGACATAAGCAACTGCTGCTGTCTGGATTTAGACTCTTCTAAGTGTGTCTGGAGCTGAGGTTTAAGGTCAGGGATGTCCAGTTTTGTGAATTTGAGAGGAAGGATTTTGGTGTGTGTCTGCTATGAAGAGCAGAAAGCTTGCACAGCTGATTGTGATATTCATCTTTTTTGCCACCTTCTCCGAAATTAAATCTATTGACTCTCCCAAATGAAGGCTGATGTCAGCACTGTAGATTGAAATCCCTCAGAGCTTTGTTTCCTGAGCCAGTAATTCTGCTATTCCACACTGATTTCCACAGATGTTTTTAAAAAACCTTTGGCAAGTGTGTCTCGAACCTAATGCATGGAAACAGTTGTGTGCACTTGTGCTTGTGCCTTCACAAAATAGAGATTAAACTAGTCTGACTCTGATTTGAGGAAATCTGGTGAAAATGAGCTGTCAGATATTACCAAAGTGTCAGTCCCAAATGCAGGCAGAGAAATATTTTCTGCTCAGTTGAGGCTGACACACCCTCTTCTTGCTGAACACCCATATTCTCCTGAGGTGAAGATCTTTCTCAGTTTCATAAGGTTTCCTGAAAGTTCAGACAGCATTGTTTGCTATTCTTTTCTGACAGGTTTGTTCTTTTAAGGTTCATTCTTGATGTATGATTATGACACTACTACTACTGCAGTTCTGTATTTTTATTCTTGATTGCCCATCATTTTTTTGCTTCATAAAATCTCAGTCACTTAGACAAGAGAAAGACATTGGATTAATCTGAAAGGAACTGGTATAAGAGCAGTCTGTTATTAGGATTTCTCAGTGACTCAAAACAAGATGTTTCATTTCTAAGCTTTCTTTTTGCATGCAGCTTTAGACACTTATTGTGAAGGGTCCATTTGAGGTGGTTGTGTGTCGTGTCCTGTCCTGTTCTTACAGTAAACAGGAGAGAAACAAACAAACCAAAGCCAACCTGTGGGGCATTTATTAAATCACTTAGCCAGAATTCATGCATTCAGGACTTAAGTCAGTCAAATCTTCTTGGGGAAATAGATTTGGGAGAAAAAGTACTTACGCTTTCTTAGCATCCTTTTCCTTTGCTTTCATTTTCAAGATATTGGAGTAGTGTAATATCTTTTCTGAAAGGCAGCAGTGCACAGAATCTTAACAACTGGAGTATAGCAAGAAACCTAGAAATAGAGGCAAGAAGCATGTACAAGTGTCTGTGGAGCCCTTACTCCTATCCATGGCTTACCTAATGCTGCATTGTTACATGCTTATATGCACTTAATGGCAACAGGAGTGGAAAATGCTGAGAATGCTCTTATTTTTTTTTAACCCAAGGTGGGGGGAAACTTAGTTTGGTCCATCATGTGGCAGCACTGGATGACTATGTTGAAATCTGAGCTGTCCTCTCCCTACAGTGTGGACAGGCCAGTCTAGCTTATCACATTACTCTTTCACATTTTCTGCTGGTATTCCCCTTTTTAGGACTTAGTGTCCACACTGGTTTAGTGGTTTTGTTCTCCAGGTCATCCCCATGCTGGTTAAAAGTACAATCCCAGACATTTCTGAGCACAAAAGGCCCAAAACCAGTCTCTTTCACCAACTTCATTTATAGTGTCTGTTGCCACTGGTTCAAAGAGTAGTTCTCTTTTTTAACCTGATAGTAAAACCATCACCTTAAGAAGTCCCAGTTTTGTGCTAAGCCACCTCCACAGATGCTGAGAAAATGCTCTGATGAAACTCAAAGCTTCTGTAGACTGCTCATCCTTTGCAGTAGGCCTTCTCCACAACCCAAATCATCCAAAACCTCAAAGACTTTCCTGTAGGCCATAGTTACTGCCAGAAAAATATCTTTATCTTCATGTCTCTAGGAGACTAAGGCAGTTCTTAGGAGTTTTAAAGAGAGATGTCTACAAGCTGGTGGGCTGCAATGATCCCAGCACAGCATAAAAAGGAAGTGAGAAGTTTGTCCTGCTGATTTGGTGACTTAAGCATGGTGAAGATCCCAGCGTCAGGGTGTTTTGTAAAACCATGCTGGAATGACTTGAATAACCTGTAGTCTCCTGCAGATTATCTTTTATACATAATTTCCTATGTTAAGTATTTAACCTTTAGCAACTGTTTTGGAAGGAACCGTTTCAAAAACTGTGTTCAAATAAAGTTTGTCCTGGCTGGCTAGAGAAAGGTGTGTCCAACCTCCATGTGTTACCAGCTCACAGAAATTTGGTCTGCTCTTCTGAAGAGGAAAAATACCTCTAGAGCCCATTTAAACAAGGGAAGTAGCTGTGGTTCAGGCAGGTAAATCAAGGCAAATCCATCTTGAGGGAGCTCTGTTCTGGAGTGGGAAGCCTAACTCGAGGCAGCTGGATCTGAGGATATTTGCAATATTAATCTATTTGCTGAGGAGGCAAAATCACTTCTCGCCTTTCAGGAGGTTTCAGATGTTTAGTCTGTATTTCTCCAAGTTTCCTAAATCCTGAGGGCTAAGGTCACTTCATCCTGTTCAGCAGGATATGGGACAGAGCTTTAAGACCTCTCATCCTCCTGTTGGCATCTGTCCTCTTTCTTTGTAATAATTTATTATTTCTTTCCCCTTTTCTATGGCAGCTTTTGACAATGTTCCCTCTACTATGCAGTTCAGCATAACTTGGGAAAACAACAACAAACTGTTAGATTTTCAACAGGGTCAGGCATTTTAGAACAAGAATGAAGATCCATCTTGTAATGCTCATCTTGGCAAAATAGGGGGAAAACTCCTTTGTGGCGAAGTTTTTCCCCAAAGTGCACAATGTAGCCTGAGATTGAAGGTGAGATGTATCTGCCTTGTATCCCCAGCAGGAAGTAAAGGCAGAGTGACACCAACAGAAGGAAATCAGACACTTTTCTGGACTGTCTGCAACCCTTTAGGCAATTGCACTGTGCTGTTCAGTGGCTTTCTTTGCAGGAAGAATCAAATCCTTCCTGCGTGCCAAGCCTGTGAATAGGATGAAAGAGGGCTCAGAGATCAGAGCTCAGCTGGAGTTGGGGGAGAAGCTAATATCAGCTGGTTCTAAAGATTCAGATCTGCAAGATGCTGACCAGCAGTTTCAGAATATGCCATGGTTATCACTGACATGGGATCCCTGACGTTGTTACTGAATTTATTTTTGTCTTCTGCCCTAGGAAATGACAGTGTGCTAAGTGAACATAGTGGAGAGGATGGACAGGCCAAGGAAGGCAACTTAAAACAAGTGGCTTCCCTCAGATGGATGGAGGAGCACACACATGCATTGTGTATAGAGTCTCACAGAAATGGGAGGTGAGTGATGGGCTAGGGTCTGGAACGTGGGGGTTGAGGTCCATGTCTGCGGCATTCCGGCCACGGGGTGGCAACGTGTGACCCCTGGGAGCTGAGAGAAGTGTGGCTGCACTGGGGTAGATGCCTCCTGAGGAAAGCAGAGCAGCTGTCAGGAGGAATATCCATATTCCATATGGCTGCTCCATGTAAATATAGCACTGTAAACAAAGACCTGTCTGGAAATTAATCCTAGGGTGACAAAGAATATATGGGTATGGTTTTGCTGGCTCTTCTGCCATTTAGCTTCGTGCTTTTTCCAGTCATAACTGATAGATATTTCCATTAATGAATACACAAGCAATTCAGAAAGTTGCTGCTAGCAAAGCAGACTGGGACTTGTAAGTGTCACAGACTTGGAGAACAGAAGTTCCATCCAACTGTTTGTGTGTGGTGGTGCTGGTGGAGCACTCAGTGCAGGGAATGATAAATGGCTCAAGAGGGTCATGGCATTACACAGCCCCAGGCAAAGACAGCCAGTCAGTGCCTGGCCAGGCTGTTTCATGGGGAAGCAGGGAGTTTGCAGTGGGCTAGGAGCTGCAGGGATGTTTGCAGTGGGTCTGGTCTGAGCAGTAACAGGCCATGGCCACACACTGCCTAGATTTGGAGGCCATCCTGCCTCCTCGACTACCCAGCTTGCAGGGGAAATGGCTCCCTGACAAGCTATGTTAATAATTTTTTCCTCCCATGTGAGAAGAAGTGAGGAATACAGACTTGATGTTTTATTTCAAAGATACTCGTTTATATTTTGGATGAAAATTTTGGTAGTTTTGTGAAAACAAACACAAACCTCCTTCCTCTTCTCCTTTTGAAATCACAACCATATTCTGCTACTTCTAGAGAAAGTTTGCAATTTTTTCAGTGCTTAGAAATTAACTTTATATTGAAATAAACCCTTCTTGTCTTAGGGACTCCCAGATTTTTTGAAACTAAAAAGAACTCAAGGGTTTTGGCAAGTGGATTTCTCCCAAAGAGTCCCATGGCGAATATTAGAAAGCATTTATGTGGTGTTTTGATTATTCTACTTAGTATTATAACTCTGGATTCCAAAATACTTCCCTGACTCTGGCCCAAGTCACAGAATTTAGGCACTTAAATTGTAAGGGTGTAAGCCCTCTTGAGAGTAACAGACCTGCTTTTGAGACAACACCCATGCCCACCCCTCCATCTGCTTAACCTTTCTATGTTCATCGTTGGGCTTTGGTGGATGGTTTTGTTTTTCAAAGATGAAGGACTGGCACAGTAACACTTACTGGGCTGCCAAAAAACAGTGGAGTTCAAAAAGGTTGTCATTAGCTCTCATAACAAAGTCAGCTTTGAAATACTCTTGACACTTCCTTCTCAGATTAACTTGAGAGGCATTTGTATGTACAAAATCTTTAGGAGGCTTTCTGGAGCCTGGGAATTTGAAGACTCCTTTCTATGTGAAAAGCTGGAGGGAGCTCATGAGATATAAATCTATAGAAATTCTCAGGCTTAGTGATTTTGTTACATCCTAGGCTTTTTGGTTTGTTTTCATTGTTTTTGTTGAATTTTACTTACAGGTCATCTGAAACTCCTTTGGTCCCAGACAGGAGTCAACTGCTGCTTCAGTTCATGTTCCTATGGTACTACCTGGTAATGTTAGAAGTTTGGACAAGCCATAGGAAAGCTTGATTTATATGGGATTTTTGGTCATCTTTATCAGGTCTTCATATTTGAATTTCTGGGCTGCTAGGGACTCAGTGTAACTTGCAGGGTAACTCAGGGTAATTTGGTAGAAACAGTTTTATCCCTGGGAGGTCAGTGCTGGCTGCTCCCCTTGTGTTCACATAGTCCCACAGACTCAGTTGCTGGTGGAGTCTCTTCTGCTACAGGTGTGGTGTGAGTATCAACTTCAAACTGAGGTCTTCCAGTAAGGGTGACAGACTACACATTTTACTATTTTGCTCAAAGGATTTTATTGGGGAAAGAGCAGCTAGCATTCAGAAAAGGGAATATAGTAACTTTGTCTTTTTCCAATTACTTGGTTAGTCATCAGATAACACGTTCCCATAAAGTTACAAGCCTACATCCTACAGATCTAGCTTTTGACATCTGTTGTTGAGGAAATTCTTCTGTCTGCCAAGTATTACTTTTATCCTATTTTAACCTACTCCTTTTTATCTGTTAATTTCTGTAATGATTTTCTGAAAGACATGGAAGTATAGTTTTCACTTATGAAGTTGCAGAGATAGCTTAATGATAACAAATTACACTTTACCAGATTGTGTGTGGGAAACACTTGGACTTAATTGAATCACTTGTTTCATCCAATTCAAGTATCATTTGCAAATGCATATAATTATATCTACACAGACTTATACACACTTCACAATTTGTACATAAATATATTCATGATCAGGTCATCTGATCATATTTAGCAGTGGGAGAGAAGAAGAATTTCTCCTACTTGGACTCTGGGATGCCCTTGTATTTGTACCACTTGGATTCCTTATTTTTTTCTTTCCTGTTTCAGTCATGGCCATGAGTTGAGTGTTTCTCATTGAGTGTTTCACTTTTTCATCCTTATATAAATACATGATAATGGAAAATAATTAAAGCAAAGTTAGGCCAAGAGTACTTGTCAATATCTGTGGGGCAAAGTGAACTGTGTGCTCTTCTCTTATGTGTAGGCAAGACATTCAAAAGAGCACAGAAGTGGTGTTAGTTATTAGTCAATTGGAGCAGCTAATCCCAGCTAACAAACAGGATACCCATGCAGCATGACACCATGCTCAGCAATAAATGCTGAGGGTAGAAAGGGGAACATTCAATATTTGTTTTCCCAAGTATCTCTTACATGTGATGAAGCCCTGCTCCCCTGAACACCTTCCTGCTAATGGGGAATAGCAAATGAGTTCCTTATTTTGTTTTGTTTATGTACATGGCTCTTGCTTTACCTATTAAATTGTCTTTATCTTAACCCATGAATTTTCTCACTTTCATTCTTCCAGTTCTGAGGACATTGCTGTGTGGGTCTGAGCTGCTGGTCAGGTTAAGCCACAACCACCATTTTCCTTCGGTGTTACTTCTACTCCAGAAGAATCAACATTTTTACTGTTGATTGTCCCCCCTTCCGAGATGTCTTCTGTACCTACACACACTTGCTTGAAAGAAGAAAACAGAAATCAACTGCTTCAGCACTAGGTTTAGCTGTTGTCTTGCAGAGGATCACCCTGTACAGCAAACCAGATAGTGCCACCAGGGCCATGTGTGTGCTTGGTTTTGGAGCATTTTCCTAGCAGCTGATGGAGATTCATGGAATCACTATTTAAGTATGAACTCTTTGTCAGTGTCTTCATTTGCTTCATGATTTGGATGTCTAGTTCCTTTTGTTTTCTCAGGTTTGGGGTTTGTTGTTGTTTTGTTTTTTTTTTTCCAGTAGAGGTACTATTAGTTTCTTTAACTTGCAGTCTTTTCCTGCTTTTAACTGGGCTTTTTAACTGGGCTTCCTGGACCATTATCTGGTTGTCACTTTTGTGAGCAGCCTCTGTAGCAGGACATCACTACTAATTAATATTTGCATGGGAGCTTTGATGTATTCCTCTTGTCCCTCTTAGCTACATCTGTAAGAGTGCTGTAGTTAGATGCAGTCGAACACCCAATGTTTGAGTAGTGATTTGGGTGACATTCCTGATGCCCTTCACCTCCCAGGGCCAGGGGACTCCATCTCCATCTCATCTCCTCCAGCAGGCACTGAGGGCCTGGGAGGAGCAGAACCTGGGTGCAGGGAACAGGGCACAGGCTTCAGCTGCTGCAGGGGCACTGGGGGGAGGCAGCACACCCGTGTCAGAGCTGTGAGGAGGAGGAGAGGAGAGAAGAGCAGCAGCAGCTTCTCCCTGTGCTGGCCATGGCCATGGCACCTGCTGGGGGAGCTGGGAAGGGGCGTGACAGGCCTTGGAGTGGTGGTGGTCTTTGTTTCACACTGGGTGAATTGGTAATTACATTTTCACTTGAATTGTCAGTTAAATTTCTCCAGGTTGAAGCTGCCTTGCCCACAGTGGAAACTGCCAGCAGGAAACCTGGTACCAGACTGAGCTGGAGCTGGGGCACTGGATCAGAACATGGGGCCTGGATCTCCACTGGTGAAGCTGCCTCGCACTGAAGGCCTGTGCTGGGCCACTGCCAGGTCCTGCCACTTTGGGGGGGTGGGAGTGCAGCTCCTGCTCCCTGCAGCACCACGGGGGCTATTGGTGTGTGGTGAATAAATAGCTGCTACCACTTGACTACAAGTATCTGAGTTTAATATTGATTACATGCTGGATAATCAATTTACAAGCATTTAAAAAATAACGACTCATTAGTTTACAAATATTGTCTGATTACTAAACTCTTAAAAATTAGTTAATAAATACAGAAAGTATCATATAACTAAGGTGCAGTCAAAGATGCTGTTCAGTAGTCTAAACCTGTACTGGTGCAAATTCAGGCCATTTCCACAAGTCCTGTTACTTACTAGGGAGAAGAGGCCAACACCCACTTCATTAACACCTCCTTTCAGGTAGTTGTAGAGTGCAGTAAGGTGTCTCTTCTCCAAAGTAAACAATCCCAGTTCCCTCAGCCTTTCCTCATAGGATGTCTTCTCTAAACCCTTCACCAGCTTGGTGGCTCCTCTCTGGACCCACTGCAGCACCTCAGTGGCCTTCTTACAGTGAGAGGCCCAGAACTGAACACAGTAGTCAAGGTGGAGGCTACTGTGGAGTACAGAGGCATAGCCACTTCTCTGGTCCTGCTGGCCATGCTGTTTCTGATGTAGGCCAGGATTCTATTGGCCTTCTTGGCATAGTGATGGCTCACATTCATCCAGGTGTAGAGCAGCACCCTCAGGTCCTTTCCCTCCTGTGTTGTCATCTGTAGGAGTTGCCTCAAACCCACTGGCAGCAGGAGGAAACCCAGAGTCTCCCAGCAGCCTCCAGTCTTGAAACCCAAATGCTCAGCTGACAATGAGGAACAACTTCAGGCAGCAGTGACACCGCCCCTTACCCTTGAGGAGGAGGAACATGGGCAGGTAAAAGTCTTGTGAGTAAGTCTCTCCCTGGGATACCAGCCTGAGGGGATGGGCAGGCAGTGGCTGAGGGCACCAGCAGGCTTTAAGTGCCCCAGCAGTGTTGTCTGGTACCTCCCTGGGCTTCACCTCTGGGGAAGGGGGAGGTGGGTCCAGACAGTGACAGGATTAGGGTTAGATTTAGAGTGTAATTTATAGTGTTGTCACATCCCCTTAGTTTTAGGTTCATATAAAATGTCTTGTTTATTTTTGTGATTATTCATTTTGGCGGTACATATTAAAAATGAATGGCTATTAATTTTTATTGTTAGCACTATCATTACACCTACTTGTATCCTTTGACATTATTGCAAAAATTATCTGTAATAGTTTTAATATGAGCTATTCCCCCATGCTAATAAGGATATAAAACAAGGTATTAAACAAGATAGAAAGTGCAATTTTGAACTATATTCTGAAATTAAATCCCCTCTGTGGAGCAGATACCTTCAGGTGTTGCCTGGCTGAAGTTGGTTTGGGCTTAAGGTATTTTTATCAAGAACTTATTTTCTTTGTTATTTTTAACATACGAAAATAGCCAGGGCTCCAGCTCCAAAGTACAGCACAAATGATGGCTTGATGCAGCTCTGCTAGTAGGAAGGTGTTTGGAATGCATTAGTCTGCAGGGTGCATTCAGACAATCCCAAAGTTGTTATGCCCCACAGGATGAAAGCTTGTGAGTTTGTGGGGCAGTTAGTCCAGCCAGGATGCACTGGGTTCAGGTGGCAGTCCTTTAAGCTGTCTGTGGTTCCTGTGAGGTTTTCCTGCAGGCATTCTGAATAAGTCTTTGATTTCCAGTCTTTCCATCTTTGAGGGATTTTTGTCTTAATGTTGAATTCCCAAGTGGATGGGGGAATGCTGCTTTGAATGAATGGGGTAACACTGTGTGAAGTATGGTGAGAAATCTCTGGACAGCATTTCAGCCACAGACAAGCCCTTAAGAAGACTAATACTGGAAGAACAAAAAGCAAAATAAACCCAAACCCTGGCCAACGCCTCCACTTGAAAGAGTATAGAAAAATCCTCCCAGCAGGAGTGTTGGTTTGAATCCAGCCCTGGTTATTATTAACATGATCACTCTGAATCTCAGTCATTGTAATTCACCACTCAAACAGAGCAGGCACACGCAGAAAAGAAGGGAATGCTATGGTACAGAAAACATTTGCTTTCCAAACTCAGATAATCCTCCCAATGAGTTCAGTATACCAGAAAATTCTAAATTTCCCATTAGAGCTGATATTGTGGGCTCTGGGGTCAACCTGTACTCTCTGTTAAGAGATGGTAAATTAAAAATCTTCTGTGAAGTCATCTCAGATTTATGAAGGCACACTTGGCCTGGTCCTTCAAGTGCCTTGGCTCTCTATAGGTGCTTTTTCATTTCTCAGCTCCTTTAGTGCTGTGTTATTAGTTGTTTTCTGAAGACTTCTTTTCAGGGCTCCTTTTCAAATAAAGTGGTGTTGAAATAAACATAACATAGCTTCTCTTTTTTTTTTTTTTTTTTTTTTTTTATGCACAAAATTGTCTCAATAGGCATTACATTCAGGGAGTCAAGGGGCCATTAACAGTTGATGAAGGGGTGGAGTCCTTTACCTTGCATTTTGATACTCTGAATGGCAGTACTTAGTGTAAGATAAGCTTTTTTTCAGTGTGTTTTTGCTTTCAGACTGCAGTTCATGCACATGCAAATGACTGTCTTTGTGTTCCTTGGTCAAGGATGTATCCAGGTAGAAAAGCTTGCTTTTCCACTTGTCTCCTTCACAAATGGAATTCTGCATCTGCAGCTCTCTGTCTCGTTTGTTTGTTTAGAAAATCAGCCATATCCTTGTTTTGACTTTTCTCAGGGCTTTGTGTTTGTTTCCATCAATGATAATCAAGGATCTGATGAAATCTACATTTATTTGTCTTGACTTTGTAGTAGAGACTGACTGGCCCGGAGTTCCCTGGCTCTTCTTTCTTTCCATTTTTGAACATGGGGCTTATGTTTCCCCTTTACCAGTCAGTGGGAACTTCACCAGACTGCCATGACTTTTCAAATATGACAGACAGTGGCTTTGCAGCCTAATTGCCACCTATGTCCTCAGAAACACTGTGGGAGTACTCAGAGGAGGGTAGTATTGGTTTAATTTCTGATGTGGCACAGCTGTGGGTAGTGGAGCCAGTCAGGGATCTCTGCCCCTGGACTTTTTCCATGCCCTGGATTGGTTCCTGTCAGGTATTTTCAGTGAGTGGAAGGGCAGGTGGGGCTCATTGGGTAAGGAGGGCATCTGTGGGCTCAGCCAGTGCCCAGCACGGGGACACAGCCTCATTTCTCCTCTGGAAGGGCTTCTGTGGAGTGCTCTCTTGTGAACACTGGACAACTGCTTTATGCCTGGGAAAGCAGCAGCATCAAGGTAAGGGGAGGCTTGCTTTGGAGCTGGTTTTGTTATTCTTTAAATTCTTTGTGAAGCTTAACTAGTGTTTTGCTTTTGAGACTGTGTGGATGGTGACTTGTTGCTTTCAGCTTGGGGTAGGGATGGCAAATAGAGAGCCAGTAAAGAGCACTGCTTTGTGTGCTCACTGCCAAGCTATGCTGGTTATTGGTGTTTCAAGAGGAGTTTACTTCAAAGCAAAATTGCAGAAAAAAACAGAAAGTGTTAAATCAGACCTCCTTTCTGATCAAAATTCAGCAAGGCTTCATAGTTTCCTTCTTTGTGGCATTTGTGAGGAGTGGCTGAAAGGTGAATTCACATAAGATGACTAAAGGTTAATTAAATTCACTGTTAGATAAAGTGGCTTGAAATAGGTTGAAATCACGGTTTATAGTAATGTATACAGTGTCTGCTTCTCAAGGAACATGCTTATAATGTTTACTGTGTGTTTATGAGCATGTTATAGCAGGTGTCCTGGAATAAAAGGGAATGCACCCTTTTTTGTCTTCTGTGAAAGGCAAATTTTGTTTAAAGTTTGTGGGTTTGACTTAAAAATTACTTTAAAGGGTCTAGGATGAAGCTTGTTAATGAAATAGTGTGCGCTTTAGTCACAGAAATCTCTAATTTTGTAACTGAAGCATATACTGAATAACCTTTAATTTAGAACAAGTGAACTATTTGGAGGAAAAGGAGCTGCCTACACAGGTGCCTCTAACAGCACGGGCATGCAGGTGGGGATCCTTAGCTCAGTCCCATAGTTTAGGCTTCTGAGACTGTCCTGGTGGTTTGATTCTTTCTCCCACTTCCTCGAAGGGAAGACTCCTTTGCTACAGTCTGTGGGAAGGTAGGAATCTGCTGGTCTCTGAAAGAGGATTCTATCTACTCTGGTTTATCCCAAGCCAAGTTCAGTGGGCTTGGATAAGCAGTGATACAAGACTGTGCAGTTTGGGATTCTGTATGTATAGTTTAGGGCTTTCAGGTGAGGTGTAACCATCTGAATACCTTATCAGGACTTGCCTTCTCCTGCCTCTTGCCCTGGTAGATGATTTGACACTGTAAGCTCTTGTTGTCTCAATTAAAATGTTTGGAATTATTTTTTAAAGTTTTTTTTTTTAAAAGACTTCTTTCCTGAGCCTAGAATTTCAGCTTAAACTATCAATCTGATGAAAGCAAAGAGTGAAAGACCTCCAGTCCCTTCACCCTGTGCCCTCATGCTTGTTTGTTGAACAGAAAGCCAAGGTGATTTGTGCTTATAAATAACAATATTCTCCAGAAGACAGGCATTTGGGTTTCCCTTCTCTCTTCAAACTAACCTAACCTAGATGTTTCTTCAATCAGATCTTTGAAGCTTTCCCTCTGCAATTTGTTTCATCCTGCTGGTCCTAATGATAATACCTTAGATAGGTTGTTGAATGTGTGGCTGTACCACCAGGTAGTGAGTGCTGAGCTGTGTGGGGTCATTGCCTGGCAGGTGGGTGCAGCTCTGGGAGGTGAGAGGGGCTTGTTGGGAGTGAGGAGAGCATGTGTGGGGTTGTGCCTGCAGGCACCTGAGGGAGCTGGAACTGAGAGGTGAGGGACAAAGTCCCTTTTTCCTGGCAAGAAACTATATGTAGGGGTGTGCAGGGGGAAGCATGTTTTGTTGCTCTGACCTGGAGAAACAGTAGGTAAAAGGGAGACATGCCTGAGACATGCTTGTTGCTCCTTCCTTTTTTGTTCTCCTTCAGTTCCTGCATGAAGCCTAAATAACACGGCTTTTAAAAATGTATGAGCAGCAAATTGTTGTTAGCATAGAGCTCTCATGAGAGAGATCTGCTCGTACCCAACTTGCTCCAAACTGCAGGTGAAGCAAATTTGTCACAGGGCACTGGCTGCAGGTTCACTTTCTGAGTGTCTTTTGGCTAAAACAACTCTGTGATTCTGGAGCTGTGCTTTTCTTAGCTTGCCTCAAGTTGATTTTACTTTTTAGTGCGACCTTGGGAAGTTCTTTTCAGTCATGCAAGCATATAAATGGTTAACTAACTTAAAAAGCAAGCAGAATTGCAATTTGGTGTCAAAGAAAATTGCATTTATCTCTGGTAAATGCCTAAAGAGACAGAAGCATTGCTAGGGAGGAGCTCCAGTTGCTGATGTTCTTTTCCTGAATCTATCATTTGCTGTCCTGTGTCTTTAGCACTCACCTGTCAGGTATCCAAAATGCCTGCAGCCCTTGCCTTTGCTCAGTATCATGGCTGTGAAAGGCTGCAATCTTGAGGAAAAAAGCACTGGAGTGGCTTTGCCATGACCAACACAGCTTTGTCCTCAGATCCTGCTCTCTGGCCCTAAACCAATTACCTGTACGGCATCATCCATTTCCTCACACTTTTTCTTTTTGCTCAAACAAAGTTTGGTCCCCTACTATGTGTTTATAGACTGAATGAGTGCAGTGGGAGACTCTGTGCTTGGTGCTGGAGTATTGGACATAATCTAGTTTTAGATATCATCTAATTATTTTAGACCTTATTTTAGATAGACATCATCTAATTTTATAGATTATTATGTAGCAAAGTAGTAAGGAAAGCATAAGAGAAAGCAAATTCATAAATTACAGTATTTTTCTTCTTTGAAACAGAACAAACTGCAATTCTTATCAAAAAAAGAATCGTTTGTATTGGGCATTGTGGTTCTGACAGACTATGAATAAAGCTGCAGAATTTTTCCTTTGAAATATGTGGTTCCAGAAGATTTATGGTGAGAGAAAACTCCATTTGATTCTGCTCCAAATTTTGGAAGAAGAATTTTGAAGATAGAGTTTGAAGTAATTTTAAAAAAAAAATTTGAAGAGGCTGTGGCATAAAGAACTATTTGTTTCAGAGTTAGGAGTTCTGCAGTGAATTTTATGCCTTTTCCCTAGAGCTGTGGAATAGTTCTCCTGTGATGGAGTAAGGCAAATAGTAGCCACTGCTTTCAGGTAAGCAATTTACAGTGTGGTTGTGCCTTTAAATAAGACAGCTTGACTTCTCTCTGAGGTCTGTCCCATCAAAACCAGCCATTGCCAGCCTTCAAGTGACCCACAGTATGTTTCTTTAATCGGTTACCTTTTGGATTAGATTTTATTACAACTGGTTTTATCTCCCTGTCAACTTTCACACTATAGTAGTGTTAAAAAGCAGCACATTTTAAAGAGAGGCCTTTAAATCTGGCTGGTTGGTTGTGTTATGTCTTTTTGCTTGTTTTATGACTGTTGGGGAACAATGATGCAGATAAGTGTATTTTTAAGCTATCCTTGAGAAGTGTAGCTCTTGTCAAACCAGTTTCTTCAATGCCATTTATTGAAAATGACTGAGTGTACCATCTGTGTATGCATTTTTGAAAACAGTTGTATTGAACAGTCTTGAGGAAAAGAACTTGGGGATGTTAATTAATGAGAAGCTAAACACGAGCCAGAAGATATTAACTTGCATCCCAGAAGGCCAACCATATTCTGAGCTGTATCAAAAGAAGAGTGGGCAGCAGGTTGAGGGAGAGGGTTCCCCCCTCTGCTCTGGTGAGACTCCAAGTGGAGTACTGTGTCCAGTTCTGGGGCCTCCAACACAGGGAGGACATGGAGCTGTTGGAGTAAGTCCTGAGGGCCACAAAGAGGATCAGAGGGCTGGAGCTGGTTTTAAACTGGAAGAGGGGAGATTTGGGTTAGACATCAGGTAGAAATTCTTTGCTGTGAGAGTGATGAGGTACTGGAACAGGTTGATCAGGGATGTTGTGGATGCCCCCTTCCTGGAAATGTTGAAGGCCAGGTTGAATGGGACTTTGGGCAACCTGGTCTAGCAGGGGGGGTTACTACATGATCTTTAATATACCTTCCTATGTGAACTCTTCTGTGAATCAGATGATGAAAAAATGCAGCTATTTCTGTGCATTTAGGATTGTAGCACTTGTGAAGAATTACAAGTTGTTTCTTAGTTCTGGGGCTGGTTTCTTCAGGATGGGAAATATCATAGTTGAGAGCTTTTGAATGATTCTATGTGATTCGTCCTTATACTCTTCAGGAGGAGAGTTCTTCTGTAGATGGTCAAGTTCAGTTCTCACCTTGGTTTTGATAGCCTGAAGTACTTTTGTGACACTGAACTCGTCTTTTAAAGCAATCTTCACAGGCTGAGTGCTGACAAGACTTCCTCCTCCAGGATATGGTGGGCAACATCTAGCCCAGTCTTTGAGGAGTCATTTTCAGGACTTGCATTTAGGGTCAGAAAGATGGAGTGGCACAGGAGTTTGAAATACAGGAAATACGTTCTTGGAAAAGCTTGGTGTTAAATAGTGAAAACAGAGGTGGAACTGGCAGGAAACTTAATGAAAGATTTAAATAATAATACTTCCCTTATTAGTGCCTTAGTAGTTCCTCCGTCCTCTGGTCCTCATTTTAAGCCATCCTTGGAGGCTGCAGCACCAGCAACCTTCAGCAGTAACAGACTTGCCAGATGTGCTTCTCAGTTTCCTGCTGGAAGTCTGGTCTGCAGGAAAACAGCTGCACTTGGTGTCACCAGTGAGGCCACGTCCCTCTTGTCGTGGAACCACAGGCACAGCTTTGCTGTGGCTCTCCTGGATGGACGCTTCTCTCCTGGGCTCTTCACTCCACTGACCTTACATCTGTTCCTGCACTGACAGATCTCTTGTGCCCTCCAGGGCTTCGTTATTGGGTCCAGATGTGCTTTTTTAATCTTCATTTACTGCCATACTTTGGTGCCATGCAGCAGATTTTTTTCCAGAAAGGATCTGGAGTAGGCAGCGGTGGTGAGAGAGCCGTGAGGTGGCAGGGCCCGGCCAGAGCGGGAACTGGAGCGGCGCTCAGCGGCGTGCACAGGGGAGAGACCTGCAGGTGAGGGACACTGCTCTGCCTCATCCACTGGGCTGGGGGCAGTCCAGAACCTTGTTCTGTATCTGGAATGTTGGGTCCAGTCCTGGACCCGTCAGTTCCAGATGGACAGGGAACTGCTTGAGAAAGCCCAGTGCAAAGCCACCAAGATGACTGAGGGAGTGGAATATCTCCTGAGGGAAGGCTGAGGGACCTGAGGTGCTCTGGAGCTTGGAGGTGAGGAGAATGAGGGGCGACCTCAGTAATGTTTATAAATATGTAAAGTGCAAGAATCAGGAGAATGTAGCCAGGCTCTTCCCAGTGGTGTCCATGAAAGGACAAGGGACAGTGGGTGCAAGCTGGAGCATGGGAATGGACTGCCCAGGGAAGTGGTGGAGTCACCATCCCTGCAGGTATTGAGGCTGGATGTGGCACTTGGTGCCAGGGCCTGCCTGATGTGGTAATGTTAGGTCATAGGATGGACTTGATGATTTCAGAGGTCTTTTCCAGCCTCAGTAATTCTGTGATTCTGTGATAGGAGGTTCCATGGAGGAAAAGCTTTCTTACTGTGAGAGTGACAGAAAACTGACACAGGCTGCCTGGGGAGATGTCTCCTCTGGAGACTTTCAAAACCCCCCTGGATGTGTTCCAGTGTGACCTACACTGGGTGGTCCTACTCTGGGGGTTGGATTTTTCGAGGTCCCTTCCAACCCCTGACATTCTGTGGTTGCTGCCAGAAAGGCAGATGATACATATTTATTGTTATGATTTTAATGGACATCAGCATTTGGATGTCGAGCAGCTGGCTATCTCATCTTGTAAGGATGAATAAACTGCTTTTGTAAAGCATTTGGCATCACCTTTCCCAGCCCTTTTTTCATTTTTGTGGTTTCTTTTTTCTGTACCTCAGGCTGTAATATTTGGGCACTGTTCTGTGCTAAGTCACTTGGTGTAGCTTATTATTCGGTGCTACTTCTAAGAATGGATTATTATTATCTCTGTGAGTGTCAGGGTGCACAGAGAAAAGAGTTGCTTTTTAGTAAGCAAGATCCAAATATGCTTACAGCCATGCTCAGTTCCTCTTGAGTGATAGAAAGACACCACTTCAAGCAATTGTGAAAGTTGAGAACTAAATATTTCTCCTTTGAGGCAAATGTGTGTCTTTGGAGTCAAACTTTGTCCTCAGACGCTGGTGTGCTGTTCCCTCTGGAATCTGGGGCATTCCTTCTTGGGAATGTAGTGCAGATATTGGCATAACACAGTGGCTTGAGAAGTGAGACTTCATGAACTGGCACTTTTGTTCTTTGCTTTTGTTTAAGAAAAGGGTGGGAGAAATCTAAATAATGGCTCTGAGGCTTAATAGTCACGTCACTTTTCACAGTACACACATTGTTGGTGAGGTTTCAAAAACTGCAAGTAAGAGCAGCAAGTGGCCTGAACTTTATGTGTATTGCAACATGCACTGCTTTTTGAAAGTATTGCCCCCTCCTTGCTGCAGGTTTTGCTGTTCTTCATTGTCCACATGGTGTTACCTTGCCACCAATGAACACAGCTCATCCCATGCCTCTTACTGTTACCCTGGAGGCTAAAACAGCATGTTGCCTGATCAGTGGCATGAAGTTAGTTTTAGGAGCTCAGGCAATGTATTGCTCTTCATCACATTCGTGCAGAAGCCTTTTATTAGGAAAAACTCTCCTCAGTGATTGGGCCACTAGGCTTTCAATTCCAGACTCTACCACAAAAATGGGCTAGGTACCTCTGTCATATAATTTCACTTCTGCCTTTGTATCCCCTACCTACAAGGAGATGGTGTGATATTTGGACTTGGGACACTCTACAAAGCTGGATATCAGGATTTCTTGCAGTCTGCAGGACTGGTCAAATGGCTTCAGCTCAAATAAGCTCACTTTAACTTAGCACCTTGTGCCTTACTGATGGAGATTTGCCTTTCCTTTTCTCTGAAACCTAGACGTGGTGATGGCTTGGGCAGCATTTCTCCCAAGTGAGAGCACTGCCATCTCAGCATTATGACTCGTTGAGCAGCATGTTCCTATAATGGTAGGATTTCAAAATATATTACGGTGTACTTCAAGTTCATGTGATCTTTTAAAGTTGACCCAATATTTGAAAAGACAGCTTTCAAAGCACTTTACATTAACTCCATGTGGTGGGCACTTTCTGTGCACGTGTCATCACCCTGCAGCACTGCTGAGCACCCAGTTCTGTGCAGACTGTTTGTTGTGTCAGCCAGTAGAATGGTTTCTGTCTTTATGTTACAGTTTGTACATATACTGTGTGAAGTGTGAAACTCCAGCAATAACTAAAAGATAAGAAAGAGATGGTACCTGACTTTAAACAGGCAAGGTGCAAGGCTCTTCCAGCTTCTCCCTTTCTGTAGACTTTCTCAAATACCCATGCTTTGTCAAGGGAGAAGAAAACAAATGCCATAATCTTGACCCACAGGCCAGAGAACATATCTTCATGTCTTCTGGGCTTTTCTTTTTCATCTTTGCTCCTAAAACTTGGAAGAATTAGGCAGCATGTGCAGTAGAGGAGAATTTTTTTAACATTTGTGGTGATTATAGTGTCTGCCCTGGTGTGTACTTCATTTTTCATTTAGAGCTGTATTAGAACACAGGCAGCTGATGGGTTTTTAGTAGAAAGAAATGTAAAAGCTTGAGAACTGTTTTGTGGTGAATTCTGATGTAAAAATTACAAACAGTTCCTCTTCCTGTTATATAATGCTGATTTTTCAAGCTGGATTGCTCTTACCTGTGAAATTTCATCCAAGAAAGCATTTTAATAGTGCTTAAGCTTTCCAAATAAAAGTGTGTAATGGAAATAACGATAAAGTGAAATTCCACCCTCAATTCAAGCTGTGTTAGAAAGCCTGAGTATAACATTATTCTATTACTTTTTCCTTTTTTGAAAATGAGTATGTACTTGTGTCACTTGGCTTTACACAGACTCGTATGCCATTCAGCACCCTTTACTCTAGCAGATGAGATATGACCCAGGTAATCTAGCTCATTGCTCTTCAGCAGTACAACTTGTGCATGGCATTAGTCACCAGTGGGACCTTGTAGACTGGAATGGGTGAGTTTTAGCAGTAATGTGTATGTTCCTTTAGTTATAATAAATTCTGAAAACTGTATTTAGGCTCTAGTGTATTTCCACCTTAGAAAGCCCAGCTCAATTCAGGAAATAGCATCTGTAGTGCTTTACAGACTCACTTCTCTACTGCTTTATCTGCTTTGTATGGCTTAGGAACACGGATGACTTTGGTGTAAGAGTGATAGAACAGACTGTTAAATTCCAAATCCCCAAGTGCTTTCCAGACTCTTACAAATGAAAGCTTATTACTGGCAGACAGCTCAGGTGACTCAGGTGCAGTTGGAAAGAAAATTCCTGTGACCTTTTTAAGGACATTACCATAAAGGAAGTGCTAAGTTAAGGCTGACTTCAGGCTCCCTACTTCAGCCCTTTTTAGCAGAGTCCATTAGGATATGGCATCTAATGAGGGCTTCTCTGACACATCTCCAAAACTCGTCACCAGAATGCTCATGCAGGCAACTTGGAGCTCCATTGTAGTTTCCCACATGTCACAAGCTGTTTGTTAGCATTGTTTTAGCTAAGCTGATGCAAAGACCCTGTGAGCCTCTGTGTGAAAAATTCCTCACTGGAAGACTGATCAAACTCATGGCTTTGGGCTCATTTTCAAAGGCACATTCCTGCCTTCCAGCTCCAGCACTTTGCTGCTGCTCTCTCATGATGTCAGGGAGACTCAGGGCTGTCTTGGGGCCAGACAGACTGTTGTGATGGCACAGCTCTGAGCCAGGGAAAAGCCCCTTAATGGCACACAGACTGGGGACTTGTTCAGAAGAGTAAAGAGAATTTCATTACACACAGTATGGGCTTCTCTGTCAGGTTCTTACTTTGACTGTGAATCAATTTTCATTCTCTTTTGTCCACCACTAAGTGGCAATGAAAGGGGGAAAGCAGGTTTCAAGTCCTCTTTATCAGTAAAGTTGAGATGAGAAATTGCTGCTTTTGTTTATTTTTAATGATCCTCCAAAGTTTGAGACTACTGAGGAACATTGCTTCTCTTTAGCTTTAAATTTAAGGAGTGGATGTTTTCTACTTTAAGCAACGACAAATCACAAAAGTCTTTTGTTTGTTTACAGTGGGGTTGACCCTAAGGATCATGGATATCACCCAGGATACGTTATTGACGGATAATCCTTTATGTGGGGCTCTACCATGAAAAAACTCTTTCAGTTCACAAGTATCACTTTCAGAAATTATTTAGTGCCTTTTCTCTTTAACTTATGAACCTTTTTCAGCAGGGAGAGTTCTTGAGAGAAGCTGTCCGTAGGAACAGGAAACCTTCTCATGTTTCAGTAGCATTAACTGGGCAAGTAACCTCCCCTGGGGTATGTCTCCTTGGCTCAGAACAAGCTGCAATAATGTAAAAGCTGGTTTCTCTTCCCTTTCAAGTATGTGTATACCCCAAGTAGCTCAGATCAATACAGTGTGAAACAGGTTGCAAACCAGATGCCTCCAGGATCTGGGCTGCAGGGCTCAAATCTGGCTTGCATGTTACAGCTTAGCAGTTATATTAGGTAGGAAAAATACAATCTTTATATATCTATATGCACAGATACATAACTTAGTCTTCTAGAAGACACTTAGAAAATGTGAACTTAATAAAGAGAAAAACAAATGCCAGTATTGAAGTGGGAAGAACTGTTGCTCTTTGTCCGTTACAGTCTCTGCATAGGTAGTAGTACCTGTACAATTCAGAGTAGCTTAGCTTGGCATGATTACAAGACTGAAGAAGAGCTTTACACTGATGCTTCCTGAGTCACTAACACCTGCTGCTAATTGCCCCAGTCTGGAGGCCTCATAGGGAAATCAAAACAGAAATCCTATAGATGTTTTAATCGGTGTTCACTGAGCAGCTCTGTTGTGCTTCGTGGATGTGATTCAGACTGTTCTCAGTACTGAGATGTGAGGTGGCAGTGCTGTTATCTACAGGCTGTGGGGGGTGTAGCCTCTGGAGAAGCCCTGCAGGGCCCTTGGGTTTCAAAGCAGCTGGTGCTGTGCAGGGCAAAGGCATTCTCCTTCTCCAGCAGCTGGTGCTCTAGGATCCTGGCAGGGTGCAGCAGGTGAACAAGCAGGAGATGCAACATGGGGGAAAGTGCAGAGCAGCAGGTAACATAGGGCAGACAGTTGCAAACACAATGGAGTAGTCAAATCTGTGTCAGCAGCATAACTGGTGCCTGATGGCAATGTTTTCTCAGCATTGTTGAAGTGAATGTAGGGCATTTAAGAAGATAAGGAAGTTACCTCTCCCAAACCACTATTTTCATATTTCCTAAAAAATGTGTTTGATCCATTATAAAGATCTCAGAGAAGGTTGCTACTCACTATACAGCAAATGCAGTGCTTAGGAACACTGTATGGATATTGGATTTATGCTCTTGATAATGGTGACAAAAAAGGGTAACCCTTGACAGTACTTTTTAACAGTTTTTACAGTACATTATCTCAATACATTTGTGTTAGAGTGCATTTTGTTTGTCAGGCATGACTTATCGTTACAAAGGAAAAGCAGGATGGTCTGCAATAATGAATTTGAAATTATATAATATTAATTGTGAACAATTGTGTTTACCTGTTCCCTTTTGCTTACACTAGAGAGTACTCTTGTGTCCAGATGAATGTAGATTGTTTCAGTTGTGCATGATCAGTACTAAGTGCTGTTACAACAGTGTTATTTGGCACTTACAGACCATTGTGCATATTCAAAGCATTTAAAAATATAGAAATATAGATTATGATCCACTGCAGTTAATATCAGCCCCATACCAACCACGAGTCACCAGTCAGGAAAGAAGGCAGCACAGCACACACATTTCCCTCACTGTGTTAAAATTTCTGTTTGCCACATAAGTGGAAAAATTATCATCAAATTATATTTACGGTCTCTAAGGTTGTATGTGCTTGAAATACCACCAGACTGACTTTTGTGTTGAGTCAAGTCTGTTCACACCAAATGTGAAGTGTGGTTATTATTTGAAGTAAAATTAAAGCAGAAATGGGTCAGATTCTTCCCACTGAAAGACTGGAAATGTGTGCCTCAGTGACTTCTACCTTTTGAAAATCCAACCTAGATATTTTATTTCAGGAATAAAACTCACTTGAACTTTGAGGTTTGAAGGCATGTAGTTTTGGATGTGCCATTTCCTGTAGAACTTTTTATGTGCTGGTATAACCCTACACAGTTCTACATCAGCCTGACTCTGGTGACAAGCTGCTTCACTCAAGTGCTCTGTAGCTCAATATTATCTTAATTTTCCTTTCCCATAACAGACATGTAAATCTGATTCTTACTATTTTTTTTTCTAATGACAGTTTTAGATTGCCCAAGAATATGACTTAAGGCTTGTGGACACAGCATTGAAATGTGGGGTCTACTTCAGCTGTTAGGCTGCCATGAGTGATTCATGTTGCTGTCTTTGGGCTTCTCTGTCTAAAGAAAGCAGTGATCTGGACCCTCACTGTAAAGTGCTTTGGTTGTCTGTTGGTTAACATTTTTTTTTTACTTGTTTTCTCAAAAACTAATTTCTGTAGCAAAAGCCATGCAAACTATGTGCTTTTAGGGCAAGAAAATAAACTGCTGGTGCAGTTACTTTTTTCTTGGAAGTTGAGGTTTCATGAGTGGAAAACACTGGATTAAAAAGCTGCCCCAAAACTCCACACTCATCTCCTTGAGTTTTTGGCTAGCTTTACATCTGCTAATGTGGGGTTACTTCCCCCCCCCAAAAAAACCCCTGTTCCATGAAACTGTTTGCTTTTGTGACATGTTTAGGGCAGAACACTTTATAATATGTAGAGAGGTTCATACCAGTGACATACATATACAATGAAAATGGTGAAGACTACCAATGCCAAATTCATTAATTGCATTAGGTGCCTTATGGAAAGAGCCATGAATTGTATTGCAAAATAAAGAATTAATTTTTCCCCTCTGGTGTTGGAAGAAAAAACAATATATGGTCTGAAGTCTAGGTTTGACATTTCTCTCTGCATTTCTCCCTCTTGGAGCTTTCTTCTAACCAATAAAAATCAGAGGTTTGCTGTATCTCATTCAGTGAGAAGGCAACTTAAAAACTGATATGCTACTTTGGCACCAAGTGACTGAAATTGATTTAGAAGATGCCAGTGAAGAGGCCATTCTGAAATGTGTATAGTCAGGCAGTGTCACACTTCCTTGGAAAGCATTGAAATGGATTTCTCATAGAAATCTATTCCTGAGGAGCTATATCAGACCTAAAAATGTGCCTTCAGGAAGGGCTGATGCATCCAGTGGGCTCCCACCAGCACACCACCACGATGCCACCCAGAAGGATTTAGTGGATTAAATGTGCTTGGGTGTTGTACTGGCCTGCTAATGCAGGCTGGCTGGGGTGGCAGATCAGGCTGGAGCTCAGCACACACAGTCCTGATCTCACTTTAGCTCTTGGTGTGTTGCTTGGACAGGAGCAAGACACAGCCTTTTTCATGGGCTCCCATTTCTCCTCCTGCACATTTGTCCAACTGAATCCATTTGCTCAAGGCTGTAAAAAAGTTCCTGAGAGAAAAAGGATGAAACAACTAGCTGTTGCTGCTAAAATTGTTATGCTTTAGGTCAAAACATATCTGACTTAGATATCAGTACTTCAGTCCCAAATAGACTAGATGCAACTTTCTGCTCCTGAGCTCTCTCATGGGCTGTCACAGGCTTCAGGCTTATACAAGAAGTGCCAGATTTCTCAGGGAAGTTGAGAGATCTGTGGGTTGCACTGAAAAGCAGACCAGCACCATTTGCTTCTCAATATTAGTGTCACCAAGTATAAGAAGTCCCTCTTAGTGTATTAGGGATGGCTGGGTGTGAACTGGTGCAATGGCCAGTTGTCCAGAGAGATAGGAAACACAGGAGGAGAAAGTTTTGGTGACAAAGGTTGTTGGTTTAACTCTGTATCCAAATGGATGGTACTCAGGCATCAAAGTTAAGCAGTTTATTTAGAAGACACAGGAAATGCCTTCAAGTGTATTTGTCTGTGTAAAAACAGTTGAGGCTATGAAGAGAATGGCAATACCTAGAGAAATAGCTATTATATCCATAAAGAAGGGCAGTGAGATTAGACTGTTTAGAAACTTGCTTTTTAAGAAATAAATTTCTATTCCCAGGGAACAAGAGTGCATGCACACTGCAATACAAAGAAGGAATAATAATGTAAAATGGAAATAGAGCAGATGAGTGTGAAGGTTTTCTGGTTGCTGCTCTTCCCTTCCTCCCCTGAATCATAAGTCTGTCTATAGAAGAAAATGTTAGAAGCAGTTGCTGTTATTTTCCCTGGCAGCCAGAGGGTAGGAAGTTGCTAACTTAGAGGTTATAAGTCTTCTGCAGTTTCTTAAGAAAGATCATAAATTGTTCTTCATAGGGATGGAATCCTGAATATCAGTTCAGGGCTTCTGAACTCGCTATTGCATTTGAGTTCATCTTTTGTGAGATTAATTTTCTGTTCAACTTAATGGCTTTGTCTGAGTGGTTTTTTGGTTTGTTTGGGTTTTGTTTGTTTATTTGAACTGCAGCAAAATACAATTGAAACATTTCCTGTATCTCAAAAATAAACTGTTTAACTCAGATGTCTATATAGCATCCATTTGAAAACAGTTTCCTTTTTTCTCCCCCTTTTTTCTTAGGGAGACAACCCTCTGTTGTTCCACTATTCAAACCTCCTCTTTCCCATGAAAGTCTCCTACATTCATTGTGTAAACCAAGAGTGCATTTGGTGTAGCTGAAGGCACTGCATTAGTTTATTCAGTTACTAAAAGAGAAATGAAGCTTCTAATGGGGCTGATGAAAAAGTGTGTTGAGCTGTTGTGGAAAAAAAAAATAGAAGCACTGTGAAGAAGAAGAAGGGGGGTGGGGGGGGAGGGAAAGTTTGTATTTTGATTTTGTCCTGCTTTTTCCTTGTTTCTTTGAGGGAATTAACTGAAAACTGGTTTAGAATTAAATAGAAACACAACATTTTAATTTAGATGCTTTGTGAGGAGGTCTGAAATGTTTAGACTTTTTCCCATGAGACTGTAGTTCCTTGTGTCTCATTTTTTATCTTATCTCAATCTACTTTTGCAGTGATAAAAAGAAAGGAAAAGAAAAAAGCAAAAGCTGAAAAGCAAAGCTATCCTATCTGATTTGTATCTGCACAGAATTTCTTTTTAGTTGAAATATTTTGCTAAAATTACACAAATCCTTGAGCCACAAGGAAATGCATTTTAAATGGAAATATTACTACCAGAAAAACCTTACTTTTGTCCTCAGAAGGTTTTCCCTCCAAATCACTCTAGCCATTCCTACCTGTTGGTGAAGTGAATGAGGCAGGAGTGTGTCAGCTTGGGTATGTTTGAAATAAGGTAATATTGCTCACATTGTAATACATTTTATAGCAAAACATTCCATTCCTTTGGAAGCCCATGGAATAGGGTATGAAGAATGTGAATGAATGTTGCCAATTTTCAGTCTGATAATCTTTTGAATGTAATGTCAGTGTGCCAGTGTTTCCCTGAGGAGTTAAATAGGGATTATATGAGCTGGTAGCATTTCGCTTCCCAAGTGTTACAGGGGAAATGTCTGTGTAGTTTTGGATATCTGGCAGTTGATTATGGAGAATTTAGTCTCTCTATAGGTCTGCTGTTGGCAGGTCAGAACTAAGTGTCTGGAGAAGGATTTTGTTCTGGTTTTGTATGGTATCTACATCTCTGTGTTCTGGCTGAGCTCACCCTTACAACATGCTGTCAGCTCTTTAGGACCTTTTAGGCAGGAAGCCTCTCCGAGCCCCAAGAGAGACAATCCACTGTCACAACTAGGATGTTAATTTTAATGAGCCTTGGAACATATATACATGAAAATGCTCTTTTCAAAAGCAATATTTTGCAAAGTAAACAATAAGAGCAGGTGCTTAGAAAGTCATCTCTATTTAGTGAAATGGGCTTTCCTGTATGTTTTCCTCTATGTCTTAATTTTTGAAAAAGAAAATGCAGCCTCCAAGCCAGACTTTTCATTTTGTTGATTTCAACTGAGCAATTCTGTTTGCATCTTTCAGTAGCATTACCTAGAACAAGAATTGAATTTTTAAAATAAAATTCATCATTTGCTAGTGTGGCTTGGTGCACTCACTAGACAGGGCACTTTTCCCCAGAGGCTGATGGGTTAAGTGCTTGAGCATAAAAAGACTGGAACAAAACTAATCTAAATATTTTAGGTGCCAAATACAGTCATTTCCCAACACATCTTGAGTGAGCAGGTGACTGAAGCAGTCCTGTCAAAAGATGGGGTAGGATCTACCAGCTGCCTTCCACCTTTTTCCTCTCAATGATGTTGAGCTGTTTGAATATACCCCCTCTCCCCATGAAGGTCTGGCTGACTGGGCATGTTTGCTTACTTGTCTCGACTAATGGGCAAGACAGTGGCTGGTTTAGTCTCTGCACTGCTCATGAAACTGAGTTTTTATGAGTACAAATGCCAGGCTGAAAGCTGAGTGGTGATTCCTGCCTTGCAGTGCAGAATACCAGTGTGTCCTCACATCCCCTCCCAACTGTGCTGCAGCAGAGCTGAGCTATGGGCTGTCAATACCAGTCAGGATGCTTGGATCAGCTTCCCATTTGCTCTGGTGCTGTATGATACATGACACTAGGGGTGAATAAATTATGTATTTTATTTAACATAGACTAGATTAAATGAGTTAGCAATGTACTGCCTGGCCTGAACCACCTGATAACTACTAGTAGTTTTCACTATCCCTCAAGAAATCATTGACTGTTTTATATGATGCAGTAATGTATTATTCATAGACAACTTCATTGGTAGCATTGCAGATTCTCAGTGTAACAAGAATAGACATAAACCAATGAATCCTTAGGAAAAGAAGGATGGCTGATCTTCCATAAAAATGAGAGGACACATGCATGTGTCTGCATTCCCATTCAGGTGGAGTGGGGGATTTCTAGATTACAAGGCCAGATAGCAGTCTGGGGAGCAGGCAGTCCTGGGTAGAGGATGAAGCAGCATCACATCTGGGGATGCCCTGCCTTTTCCCCAGATCTTTTGACATGAGGAGCCCCACTACTGGTTCATTGCATAGGTGCCTGTGTGTAGCTCTTAAGAGTGCCATGAAGGAGCCAGGCTCTCTGTACAAAGGCAGGATTTGCTGAGGAAGCATCCGCTGCTACCTCGGAAAGGCCACTGACTTATAAGTCATGTGTCCCCACAGAGGCCCAGAAATATCAGAGCATTAAGGGTACAGTAATCTAAAATATTTGTTATAGAAGACAAGTGGTCTGGCCCTGGTGATCTCTAAAGAGCATGGAAAGGAGGATGACTTAACAGGCAGATGAACACGTGGTATACACCTCTCACATTCCCTTACAGCTAATCAAATACTTTTCAGAGGCAGTTTTCTATAGAGATTGCATTTTTTGTAGCATTTCTTTATGGCAGCTCGCACAGAATTACTGGCTCCAGATCATGGGAGTTATGTGGCAGCAGCAGAAATATTCAGCATCTTGTTTAGTAGTTAGCTAAAACCTGACCTTTTTATCTTACTTTAACCAAAAAGGGCAAAATCCATCATAAAATGAATATGTATTCCCAAATTGAAGTGTGCTTCTTAATTGCAAACTTTTGCTGTGGTCACAGCTTTTGACACCCTTGATGTGATTTTGACGCATTGCAATTTTTTGTGTGGAGTTTTAAAGAATGTGTTTGAGGCAACATTGATTTTAGACTTATTTTGTTCCTTTGCTGTTTTTCTTAGTCATCAGCTATGGTATCTGAACCTACAGGCATAAGATGAAGTGCTATTCAGACTTGCCACAATTGTCAAAAAGTGCATTGTCATTCCAAGCTTCTTTCCTTTGACATTAAGGGAACCTGCAGAATCCAGGCGCCTGGTTTAATTGCCTGCAAATTGCTGCTTAAGTTGGTGTCGATACCTCTTTGCTGCACCTCATCATCTTTCGTACGCTTTATTTTAAGTCAAATACTTTGTTATGGAATTTTTAGAGGAATCTTTCAGCATGGGAGTGTCTCTGCATACCTTCACATTGTAGTTTGATATGTTTACAGAGGAAGAGAAGAGTTGTGATGGATCTGTCTGGCTCTGTGACACTGCTTGAATTGCACCAGATCTAATCAGGGTAACAAAGGTTGCAATGAAAACATTAGGAGCTTCCATTAGGGCTGACTAACCTTTCTATTTCAGCTGTGCGTATTAGAAGCAAACGTCTAAGGAACCGATTAAAATAAGAGGTCAAGTTACAGCAACAGGCTCTTTCCTCTCTAGGGGGCCATCCCTCTGGCTTATCAACAACACCGCTCAGGTAGCAGAGTCTCCTGTCACCAGCAGCAGATTTCATAATGGTATTAATAGTATCTGAAAGAACACATGCATGGAAAAAGCAGGAAGGGAAGCAAGTGTTCTCTTGATTGAACAGCTGCATTATTTCTGTATTATCTGAGTGAAGTCACTATTTTGCCCTTAAACCATGTTTTGTTGGTTTTTTTGCCATTGGGGTGACCAAGGTTACCTGAGGCATGAGTTAGCAGGGATCATGTACTGTATTGTGCCATTCATGAGCTGTCTGAGCAGTGAGTCAATAGTTTCTAATAGGCTCTGGTCTTTGATGTGGTTATTCAGTTGAGCCCTACTGAATAAGCTGTGTATGCAGAGTGTATGTCTCCAATTGCATCTTCAAATTTAAGTTTAACCAAGCTGTGGGAAATAAAAACTCCATACTGAGTAAATTAGAGAACACTTTATTGTACTTGATGTTTCCCAGCAAGTTACAGTAAACATGTGTCCATAGATGTATCAGTAATTCTAGCAGCGTGTTAATTACTGTGTGCAATTATTACATTTCCAGTAGCACTCATTACTCCAATGTTTTTGCAGCAACGCTTGGATTGTAGCTGTAATGATGCCATTTTACATGTTTCTGAAGGTGGTTTTTTTATCTGACTTGCAATGCATCAATTGCATTTCATTTACCTTTCTGCCACTGCCATTATTTGTAATGAAATCATAGGAGCTGTCAGGACTGCCAACTTACTGTCTTTTGCCTGCTCCTTAAAACCCAAACACTTAAATATTGGACTAGTGTTCTCAGAAAATTAAATAATACTATCCTTTAGTACATTCCTTTTGTTCTATGGACTCAAATTATTTTATATTTGGTCTATTAGCAGCAGAGCAGAGGTGCTCAATAATTACAAATAGCTGAGTATTTAATATATCCTGTTCAAGTGAGTGTACCTCTTCTTTGTTGTTGTTATTGCTTTTTAGCTGCTGTTACACATCTGCAATAAAACTGTAGTAAACACTTTTATGTAAATATTTAATGCTATTCCTCCCAAAAACATTTTTTCCCCACATTCCAAACTTTTATAGTTTAAAACCAAACGTATGCATTGTCCATACATTTCAAGAGGCAGCTGGATTTAAATCTTGTGGATGAGATTTTAATGAATGACTGTTGTCTCACAGAATCAATGCAGGAAGTAAAATTTTAAGGACTCATTAACAAAGTTAATAGTTTTGAAAATCATTACAGTGCAATTCCATTATTTTGTTACTTTTTGCAGTGTGACTAATGCTCCATGCCTGATAGTAATGTTTGTCTTTTGGCGCTTCCAGCAGAAGTTGTTTTGTCTCAGAGCTTCCTCTAGGAAATGTCTTGTGAAAATGGCAATTTAGAAATACTCTGAGATGTTCAGGGGGCCTGAATGGTTTTAGGGGAGTACTTCAGACCTCCTTGAGGGCCAGACACCACAGCCTGTATGGGTCCCTGGAGAAGCAGATGCAGTGCTAATAAGATTTTTCAAAGCATTTTAGTAATCTAACATCTGGATTGCAGTATGAATTAGAGGCCAAATCTCCGTGGGCACTCAGTATCACCCTGTAAGCTGCCTCCTTTAGTTTTTCTTCCTCCACTGTTTGAGATGCTTCAGATGTACTGCTGACCAGTGGCCCTCTGCCCGTCATAACAAGAACTTTATGCAATCTGACGTGTTCCCCTCTGTCTCCAAGCAGCACTTGCTGTTAACTGTTTTCTGTGTGCAGACATGGCTTTATCAAGCCTTTTTGCTACAGCTGTTACCATGAAAATAATTTTTATAGTCTATTGTCCACTGAGTGAAGAGTTTTTATAATAAATGCTAGCTAACAAGCTTCTTCCTGGCTAACTAGAGCATTAAATTAGTTGACAAATGTTGTCATGATTTAGTTGGTTTGTGAGTGGAGTTCAGAGGTAAGGAAATCTGTGGTCACAGAAAGGGACCTGAAGAAACTGAAACTTCAGAGCTTGTAAGCTTTAGAGGAATTTATTCTGACAAAACCAGACAGGAAACCACCAGAAACTTAAAAACAAGCAGGCATACAACATCTAGATGCGTATTTTAATATTTCTGATACATTGTTTCTCCCAACCACTGGGGAAAAAAAAGAGAGAAAAGGGAAAATAAAAGCCAGACTCGTGCATTACAATTTTCCATGTCGCCTGCTGCAGAAAGTGTAATTAAATTTGATTATTCTGTGTGGCTTTGCATTTAAATTGCTGTGCGTGGGCAAGGGAAGGGAACGTAGCTCACCTGCTATTCATTAACAGCAACCAGAGAGCAGAATACAGAGAAACAAGACAGGAGATCCTCTGACAAGGCTGGGGCTTGAAGCAAGGCTCCCCAGGGCCTGTCCTCAGTGCTGGGTGTGCTGGGCAGAGCAGAGGGGTGGCAGTGAGGACAGAAAAAAACCCTTAGTCTTGTATTCAGTGTTCTTTTTCAGCCTCTGAGTTTCCATGTACAATTCTCTGTTTACATTTTCTGCCTCCATAGTTTCTTTCTAACCACATTTTTTGAATAATTTATGCTATAAACTTTATTTCTTTGTCTGAAATTTTGGTATGTTCTGGTTGGCAGAACAATAGGTCATTCGGCATATATTTAAGTCATTCTTTGTCCCAAATGTTTCTTAGAGGATCACAGCTAAAACAGGCAAAAGACCCCAAGGTGGCCGAAAGGCAGGTTAGTTATTCTTCTTTATAGATGAGAAAATGAAGCACAAAAGGGAGAAAATAGTGTGATTCCCATTCATTTTGAATCAAGTCTTAAAAGACCTAAGTCTTAACATAATTACATTGATTTCAGCGTCAATTAGGGGGCTTAAAAAATCCCAGTTGGCCTAATGCCTTTTATTGTTACCTTTAGAAGACCATAATTCTTTCTTTAAAAATTGGACCCTGTAAGTTTTGTTGAAGGTGCTGTGTAACTAAATGCACAGCTTCTAATCCAGCTGGGTGAGCCTCTATCTATTAGATAGAGGGGCCTGCAATTTTGGAGCTGAAGGATTAGGAATTAGTATTTTACTGGGCCAGCTGTCAGCTTGTGATGTTACTTATTCCTGGAGCACCTCATTCCCCACTGCAGGCAAAGGTACTCTGCACATGATGTTTTCAACTCTCTCTTCAACTTCCCTTTTTACTTCCACTCGCGAGCAATTAAGAGTTTACTAGAGCAAAAGACTTAGGCAGCACCTTGCATTTAGAAGGAAAGGCAATGGAACACTTCAGACACTTCCACCCATTGCCAGACACGCACGCACTCAGACGCGCACACACATATACACTGGCACACAAGCAAGCATACAGACACACGCACAGACACACGCACACGCAGGCACACGCACACGCAGGCACACGCACACACAGACACACGCACACACAGACACACGCACACACAAGCCGGTGCGGCTCCGGGCGGCGGACAATCGTCACTCTCGGGCGCCCGATGCCGCGCCGCTTCCGGGGTGATGCCGGTGCCGGTGCCGCGGGGTTGCGTCTCGCCGGGTCCGCAGCCGGAGCCGCCGTCTCCGCTGCTGCCGCCTCTGCCGCCGCTGTTGGCGGAGCTGGCTGGCAGAGCGCGGCAGTCCAGCCCGGCGGGGGGGCTGCCGGCTGCGGTCCCTCGGCCGCGCCGCCCGCCTGAGGGGGGGAGGCGGCGGGGAGGTGCGGGGCTGGGGGAAGCGGCCCGGTCCTGTCACGGGCTGCCGCTCCCCGCTTTTGTCTGCTTTTGGCAGTCAATTGCTGCCCGAACATTTTAAAATTCTGTCAAAGCCCCAGGTGCCATACAGCACGGTGTCTGTCCCACACAAAGCATCTCTCGAGTGACCCTTCCGAGGAGCTGATCAGCAGCATGGCTTGGTCAGACAGCTGATACTGATTTCAGTGCAGCTCAATTAGTCCTCGGGGTAAAATGCCATTAACTTTGGACCTGCTGGTCCAAAACACAGACACGAGCGTAACAAATAGGCACGCAGGCACACACGCGTGCACAAACACACACGCACGCCACGTGCGCACGCACACATACACGCGCATACAGGCACGCGAGCACACGCGCACACCCCCGCACACCAGTTCGGTTTTACCATTGCAAACCTCATCTTGGATGAAAGAATTGAGTGCAAGAGTCTGCTTAAAACATTTATAACAAGCAAAAATTTTCTATCCAAGGACATGCAGTCTGAATTTTGGAAACCAAAGCATATCCTGTCTGACTCAAACCACCCTGAGAAGCGGCCATCAGGGGGTGCTTGACAGTGTTAATCGCTGCTAATGACCGTAATCAATTCCAACCCCCAGATAATTTCCGTTCCCTTTCCTTAGCATGCCCTAGGGGCTTACATGTTCGGTAGTCACTCTGTGGTTGTTGGCATGTCTGGTTGGAGGCTTTAAGGTCTGCTCTTCTGCTCTCTGGTCCATTGTGGTCAAGTTTCTGTGGCCTGCAGATCCGTGTGTTCTGCTCCTCGTGGGACCCGCTCTGCATCCCCAGCACGCTGCTGCTGGCTTTTGACCTCCCAGCCGAGCGCTCTGCGGCCTGGAGACCGGTACCGCTGGCTGAGCACCCTGGCACAGGTACAAAGACTTTTTCTTCATGTTCTTATGTTTAAATGCTCTTTGCAGGGCCTCGTGTTGTGTGACAGGCCACGCTAAAAATGAAATGCAGCTGGGGCACGCTTGGGGCAGGGCTACAGCAGGGCAGAGGACCTGTATTAGCGTGCCCTTTAAAAGGGCATTATTTTTCCAGAGTGAAACAGTATCTTTAATGCGTAGCGATACGCTGTGCTGTTACCTGCTTCCAGGTGCGGAAGCCTTTTCTGTGAGGGGGGGAATGCAAGCAACCAAAGCTTGTGTCTTTCCTTAGCTGCAATCAGATTTTAAAATAAGTTGGTGGCTGGGCACTAGAACCGCCTTTCAGTGGGGAGGCTCCTTGCTAAAGGGGAATTTCTGAAGAAACTTCCTGAAAGAACGAAGTGAGTAGTTATCCAGGGAATATCTGGAGTTACAAGATTGATTGAAACGGGGGTTTCTTGGTCTAATTGTCCCGTGTGTATGCCCTGCTTATTCCTACCAAGTTCCACAGTTCTGCACGCACGCAAACGGACAGGCACACGCAGGCACGCGAGCACACGCACCGACACGCACGCCACGTGCACGCACGCACACAGACACACGCTTGGGGCGCCCGCGCGGCTTGGGGCGCCCGCGCGGCTTGGGGCGCCCGCGCGGCTTGGGGCGCCCGCGCGGCTTGGGGCGCCCGCGCGGCTTGGGGCGCCCGCGCGGCTTGGGGCGCCCGCGCGGCTTGGGGCGCCCGCGCGGCTTGGGGCGCCCGCGCGGCTTGGGGCGCCCGCGCGGCTTGGGGCGCCCGCGCGGCTTGGGGCGCCCGCGCGGCTTGGGGCGCCCGCGCGGCTTGGGGCGCCCGCGCGGCTTGGGGCGCCCGACAATCGTCACTCTCGGGCGCCGATGCCGCGCCGCTTCCGGGGTGATGCCGGTACCTGTGCCGGTGCCGGTGCCGCGCGGTTGCGTCTCGCCGGGTCCGCAGCCGCCGCCGCCGCCTCCGCTGCTGCCGCCTCTGCCGCCGCTGTTGGCGGAGCTGGCTGGCAGAGCGCGGCAGTCCAGCCCGGCGGGGGGGCTGCCGGCTGCGGTCCCTCGGCCGCGCCGCCCGCCTGAGGGGGGGAGGCGGCGGGGAGGTGCGGGGCTGGGGGAAGCGGCCCGGTCCTGTCACGGGCTGCCGCTCCCCGCTTTTGTCTGCTTTTGGCAGTCAATTGCTGCCCGAACATTTTAAAATTCTGTCAAAGCCCCAGGTGCCATACAGCACGGTGTCTGTCCCACACAAAGCATCTCTCGAGTGACCCTTCCGAGGAGCTGATCAGCAGCATGGCTTGGTCAGACAGCTGATACTGATTTCAGTGCAGCTCAATTAGTCCTCGGGGTAAAATGCCATTAACTTTGGACCTGCTGGTCCAAAACACAGACACGAGCGTAACAAATAGGCACGCAGGCACACACGCGTGCACAAACACACACACACGCCACGTGAGCACGCACACATACACGCACATACAGGCACGCGAGCACGCGCGCACACCCCCGCACACCAGTTCGGTTTTACCATTGCAAACCTCATCTTGGATGAAAGAATTGAGTGCAAGAGTCTGCTTAAAACATTTATAACAATTACGAATTTTCTATCCAAGGACATGCAGTCTGAATTTTGGAAACCAAAGCAGCAGCCTTTGTGTCTCCTGCACCTTGACTCAAAGCACCATGAGAAGCAGGGCCATCAGGAGGGGCTTGAGGATGCTAATAGCTGCTGTTGGTATCAGCACATTCAGAACTGAAGTATTTTTACAGGTATTATTTCTAATATACCTCTTTTAATTTGTCATTTACTGCTTTGCATTATCTTACATTATCGTTTCTTATCACACAGCAAACAGTCCTCTTGTTACTTACATGTAACTAAAATTGTGTGAGCATGTGTTTAATGGCTTTTTCCTTTTCACCAACAGCAGAGTTATTCTGCTTGAGCTAAGCACCTCCATATTTTGTGGCTGTTTACTGACCTATCCTTTTTATGAAAGTATCGCATTTAAGATAAACGGATCGGCACAATTTTGGTACGGGGTAATTAATATGAAAGCTGTTTCTTGCCCATTAGTTTGTTGTGTGTGGCATTTTATCTTTGTCTAGGAAAAAAAAATCATGAACTGCAGATGCCAACTAGACATAAAGCAAACTGGGCTTATTTTAAAATGTAATAAGCCTTGGAGAGGGGAATGCTTCCACAGAAAATGTCCTCACTCACAGGTGCTCAGTGTGTCAAATATCTTTGTTTTAAACATTCTTTTGCTTACTGGTTTTTGAGGTGGTTTTCTGTCCAAGCAACAATCCATTCCACAAACACTGCTTTGTCTTAGCTTAAAAAAACCCACCCCCACTCCTCAAAACACATCTCCCCGAAATGTGCTCCTGCACACAGGGTAAAATGCCGTTAACTTTGGACCTGCTGGTCCAAAACACAGACACGAGCGTAACAAATAGGCACGCAGGCACACACGCGTGCACAAACACACACACACGCCACGTGCGCACGCACACATACACGCACATACAGGCACGCGAGCACACGCGCACACAGACACACACGCACAGACACACACGCACCCCCGCAGACAACCCCGCACGCCCCCGGGAGCCCCGCTCTTTTTCTTCCCGCGTACGGAGCGCGGGGACGGGCGCCCCGCACGGCTGCGGTGCCGCTTGGGGCGGCGGACAATCGTCATCTCCGGGCGCCCGATGCCGCGCCGCTTCCGGGGTGATGCCGGTACCTGTGCCGGTGCCGGTGCCGCGCGGTTGCGTCTCGCCGGGTCCGCAGCCGCCTCCGCTGCTGCCGCCGCTGTTGGCGGAGCTGGCTGGCAGAGCGCGGCAGTCCAGCCCGGCGGGGGGGCTGCCGGCTGCGGTCCCTCGGCCGCGCCGCCCGCCTGAGGGGGGGAGGCGGCGGGGAGGTGCGGGGCTGGGGGAAGCGGCCCGGTCCTGTCACGGGCTGCCGCTCCCCGCTTTTGTCTGGTTTTGGCAGTCAATTGCTGCTGCTGTGAAGGAGTTGTGGAGCTATTTTAAAATGCACTTAAGTGTCGGCTGGGGAGGCAAAAAGTCTTCTAATGACTGATAGAGATGGGGGCGCCCTGTGTAAAATCTGTGCTGAACTCTGCCCCTGCGCTTTGGAATCGAACTTGTCGCTCTGGTGCCACCTCCAGGCAAGAGGGAGCCTCTGCATCTCCTGTCTCTGGGCCTCTAGTTCCTGTACTGTCCAGTTACATGTTTAATAAAACAGGGAGGGGGGGCTTCCTTCTATATTGTCTCATTTCATGTACCTTACACGCATTTGTAGCTTCAGGAATTGCATTCTTAATTCCAAACAATCTCCATGTTTGATACTGATGAACAGTGCCTGTGGTCTGAAATATTTGGGTTCCAACTTATGTCTGAAGAGGGAAAATAAATGTCTGCTGACCCCAGAGGGAAAATGTCTGAGCTGCTTGAAGGCGGAGTGAGGTTAATTTCCATATGACTGCCTGGCTTCAGATAGCTTTGTGTCTGCCTGGTCTGCCTCCTGATGGCCCAAATGATTTCTCTGAAAGGCTTTAATTGGAGAAGAATTATCTTCCATTGTTCTCTTCAGGCGGGTACTTGGGAGTCAAATGACTTGGTGGTCAATTGGCGCCTGCTTCCTGGCGACCTGGGGTATTACATTATGGAACGTTTTCCATGTTTTTCTCTTGTGCCTCTTTTTTTTTTTTTTTTTTTTTTTTTGTGAAATAATCAGTTCAGTGTCTCTCTCTTGCTCCAGCTCGTGTAACTTCAAACATGTCTGGCCTATACTGTAGCTGAACGACAACTCTGTAGCCTGCCACCATGCCTCTTCCTGTCCTTCAAGAAAAGAACAAAATGGAACACATGGGAAATTAACACCACATTCCCTCTGCCACTCAGGGTGGCTTCTCAAGGTGAGAAAGAGATCAGCATACATAATTCATCCCACTTCCCTTCTCCTCTTAAAAACAATATTGAATTCTCTCCTGAGACAAAGCTTTAAGTTTCTATTATTTCAGCTTGTTAGATTTCTCAAAAATAATTGAGCTTTTGGTAGAGAGCTAGAGGAGGGAGTTCTAAACCAGCCAGGAGTTAAACTGTGTTTCAGGAAACTTGCTCAGTAGTATATTTCAAGTTATACTTTTAAACGCACGCAGGCACAGGCACACATGCACGCACATACGCGTGCACACATTCACAGACACATGCGTGCACCCGCACACACCATGTGCACGCACAGACACAAGCACATACACAGACAAGCATACAAATAGACACGCACACACTGACACACACGTGCACAAGCACACAGACACATGAATGCACAGACACATGCATACATGCATGCACGCACACACAAGCATACAAATAGGCATGCACGCAGGCACACACACAGAAAAAACATGCACAGGCACAATACAGATGCATGCATGCACAAAACCATGCAAATGTGCCGGGGTAAGTTCAGACTGGATATTAGAAAGAATTTTTTCACAGAAAGGGTGATCAGACATTGGAACGGGCTGCCTGGGGAGGTGGTGGACTCTTCGTCCCTGGAGATATTTAAAAAGAGACTCGATATGGCACTCAGTGCCGTGGTCTAGTGACTGTGGTGGTAATTGATCAAGGGTTGGACTCGATGATCTCTGAGGTCCCTTCCAACCCAGCCTATTCTATGATTCTATGAAATACACGCGTGGACAGACATGCACGCACACAGACACAAGCATACAAATAGACACGCACGTGCACACAGACACGCACATGCACAGGGACAGTAACGCGCACGCACGCAGACACAAGCACACAGGCACACAAACAGACATGCACAGGCATGCACACACACGCAAGCATACAAATAGACGCACACAGACATGTACGCAAACGGACAGACGTGCACATGCACACAAACATGTACGTACACACATACACACAGACACGCACGTGCACACGCATGCGCACACACTCATGCACACAAGCATGTGCACATGCAAGCGCACACAGGCATGCACACGCATACACGCAAACATACAAGTAGACACACATGCAGACAGATACGCAGCTGCACACGCACGCATACAGATGCACAAACAGACAAGCATGTGCACAAGTACGCACAAAGACACACGTGCACACAAAGACACGCACGCACAAGCAAGTGTACACACGTGCACACAGGCACGAACACACGCGTGCACATGCACTAACCACGTGCACAGACACAAATACGCACACAGACAAGCATAAAAATAGACATGCACACAGACGCACACACACGCACAAGCACACACATGAACGCACAGACGCATGTACACATGCATGCACGTGCACACACAAGCATACAAATAGGCACACAGGCGCAGAAACAGACAAAACACATGCACACGCATGTGCATACGCGCACACAGACTCACACACAGACACACGTGCACGCACACACGCAGACAAATGCACAGACAGATGCATGTACGCACAAAAGTGTACAAACAGACACGCACGCGCAGACATGCAGGTACACATGAGCACGCACACAGACGTGAGCATGCACACACAAGCATACAAATAGACATGCAAATACACAGACATGCATGTGCACACGCACACAGGCGCACGCATACAGGCTCAAACGTGCACACGCTCACACAAACATTTGCACACGCACACACAGACACATGCACAAATACGCAGACATGCACACAAACATGCATTCACACGTATACACACGCAAGCAGAAAAATACACACACAGACATACAGACACATACACACTCGCACACAAGCAAGCATAAAGACACGCACATGCACAGACACACGCACAAGCATGTGCACACGCAAGCACACAGACACATGCATGAACAGACCTACACACGCGTGAGCATACAAATAGATGCACGCACACAGGCATGCACATTCACACGCACACAAATGCACGCACACAGATGCACACACGCGCACCCGCACACGCACTCAGACATGCACGCACAGACATGCACATAGACACGCAAGCATGCAAATAGACATACACACACACCGACATACACGTGCACATGCACAGACGCACGCACACGTGCACTTGCACAGACATGCACACAAACGTGCATACGCATGCACACAGACACATGCACAGACACGCACACACACACAGACACACATGCATACACACGCACATACAAATAGACACGCAAGCACAGACACACGCATGTGCACACACAGACACGCATGCAAACGTGTGCACGTGCTCACGCAGAAACACGTACACGCGCGCACACAGATGCACAAACCCAGACACATGCACACAGGCACATAAATGCACAGACACACATACACACGCATACAAATACACGCACACACATAGGTGCACACAGATACATGCGCACAGACACGCACGCATACAGATGAACACACAGACACGTGCACACACACACTGAAACACACAGACACAGACGTGCACACCGACTTGTGCGTGCGGAAACGCGCACACACAGATGCACACGTGCATGCACACGCGTGCACCGAAACACAAGGACACACACAGACACAAGCATAGAAATAGACGCACGCATAGGCACACGTTTTTTATTTTCATTAACTGATTGAACTTCTGAGCACCCAAGGGCCATGATTTTATCAAGTGCGGTTGCTGTGGGGATCTCAGGGGTACGACTGCTCCTCTACAGCCGCTCTGCGGAACTGCGGCGCCTGAGGCGCTAGGGCGGGCTCGGACTAAAAGTGGGCGGTGAGCTGCTCCACGGGCTCGGGAGGCGGTGCCTGGGGCAGGCAGAGGCGCGATTGGCCAGTGCCGGGGATGGGCAGGGACGTCCTCCAATGGCACGGGGTAGGGGGCGGGGTGGAGAGCGGGCTCGAACGCGATTGGCTGGTGCCGGGAATAAAAGACAAGGCGTCTCGCGCCTTCGCGTGAGGGCGGGAATCGTGAGGTGATGCTGCTGCTCTGAGGACGTGAGGTAAATCTGGGGCAGTGGGGCGGAAAACTGAGGTAATTTGAGGGCGGAGCGGGGGTCTGAGGTAGCTCAAGGGGCGCGGGAGATCTCAGGTAATTTGGGGGGGGGGCGTCTCAGGTAACTTGGGGGAGAGGGAAATCTGAGGTAATTTCGGGCGGGGGGGCGCTGGAGTCTGTGGGGACTTGAGCGTGCGGGGCATCTGAGGTAACTTGGGGGGAACCCTGATGTCTGAGGTAACGAGGGGGGCAGGGGATCTGAGGTAAATTCGGGGGGGGGGCGCTGGGGTCTGAGGGGACTTGAGCGTGTGGGGCATCTGAGGTAACTTGGGGGGAACCCTGATGTCTGAGGTAACGAGGGGGGCAGGGGATCTGAGGTAAATTCGGGGGGGGGCGCTGGGGTCTGAGGGGACTTGAGCGTGTGGGGCATCTGAGGTAACTTAAAACGAGCGCTGGTGTCTGAGGTAACGGGGGGGGCAGGGGATCTGATGTAATTTCGAGGAGGGCGCTAAAATCTGACGGGACTTGTGGGGTCCCGGGGTTAAGGGGACTTTCGTGGGCGCTGGCGCTGGTGACCCGAATTCGGTTTCGGTACCCTTCTCATTAACGGCTGCTCCGCACTGGAAGCAGATATATTTGCAATTCTATCCATTGCTGCGCTGTGAGAGGCTCTGGGGGCAAGGGGGGGTGGAGGGGGGAGTTCGGGGGTGGGGGGGTGAAGCCGCGCCGCTTTTTTTTGTTCTGCCTCTGGCTCACGGCTGCACCGGCGGCCACGCATGCGTTGGTTCGAATTCGAAAGTTGTGTCTGGTTTTTACTATTTCGGTGTTGCATAAAACTTGTTTATATTTTGACTATTCTCATCAGGTTTATATTTTGACTAATCTCATCTACTATGTGGTTTCCCCTCAGATATTTTTATTTTTCTAAAAGTTTTATTATTACAAGTAATAACCACCCTTAAAAATAGGCTGGTTTTCGATTTAAAAAAAAAAAAAATAAAGCGCCTCAGGGATTTTCGCTGGCAGCACGCGCCAAATGCAACCTCCCTCCCGCCCCCCGCGCGTCAAGCACCTGCGGGGCGTGGCCAAGGCGGTGGGGGCAGTAACGGCGCGGCTGCCATGGCAACAAACTGAGCGGGGCGGGGCCGCAGCTCGGGGTGAAGAGGGGCGGGGCCTGTGCCGGAGGCGTGGCCGCGGTGCAAGGAGGCAGTGCCAGGCATCCCATGTGACCATCACTGACCGCTTTGTTTCCATTGCATCCTGTTGCTTTCAAAATCTTAATAAATTACGTTTAATTTTAACTGCAATTTCCAATGTTTAACTTTTAAATTTGTTTTAACTTAAGTAATTTAAAACAATGAATTTATGAGTTTTAATTTAAAAATGTTGATCTTTGGAGTTTATATTTATTATTAGAAATATTATTTTATATATATTATATAAGTCTTAAAGTACATATAAATATTATAATTTTTAAATATTAATATTCATATTAACATTAATATGTATTACATGTTGGTATGTTAATGTTATGTATTAACAGATAATAGGATAACATGATAATATATTTTATATATTAATATAGAGATTATGTATACCACATTATTACATTAATGTTATGTAATATTAGTATGCATAGTTATGTTATATTATATTATACTACATGTATTATATATGAATGTTACCTTTATGTTACGTTTCATATGAATGTTTACTTTTAATTTATTTTCTAATATTAAAGTTGGAATACATTTAATTTTTTAAAATGATATTTTACACATATACCTTAGTTTTTTAAAGTTTGTTGTAACTTCTCACTTTAGTTTTACTTTTTTATCACAGGTTTTTGTCAAGTATTTTATTTTATTTGGTTTAATGGTATCTTTAACCTAAAAACTTTTAAAATTAAACTTTATGTGCTTTTGTCTCACTAAAGTATATAAACTTTAATAATAATCAATAATAGTATTTATTTTAATTATCAATGCTTATTTATAATATACAAATTTTAATTTTACTCTTTAAGTACGTTTAAACACCTTAGTTTTATTTTCTCTAATTTATTTGTTTTTAGATCTGTAAATATTTAGTTTTATTTTTAAAATTCACAGGACAGATAAATTATTAAAATTTAGTTTTTAATATTTTAAAACTTTTACCCCCTTTCCTTTGATTTAAAAATTTATTTTGTATTTTCACTTAATATTTTAAACTAATATTTATTTTTACTATTGAAATTATTCTAAACCTAATTTTTAAAATGCTAACGTTTCTCTTAAGTTTCGGATAACCTAAATTATATAATTTTTAACTTGCAATTTTTAATTCATTAAAGAAAATAGTTTAATATAATTGAAAATGTAATTATTAAAGTATATTAATTTTTAATGCTTCTTTTGTATTTTTAAATTTCTACTCCTAAGTTTTATTTTCCATATTTCATGCCAGCTTTTTGTAATGTAATTTTTATTTTTTAATTGGTATAATGGTATCCTTAACATAAAAAATTTTAATATAAAATTTTAATTATTTTTCTTTTTTCTAACTTCTTTTTTGTAATTTTATTTTTACTTGAAATTTATTTGGGTTTAAATCTGTAAATTGTTAAAAATGAAATATGTATTTTTTCTTTAAAATTTTTAGGATAGATAATAATAATAGTTTTTAATATTTTAAAATTTTTACCCTTATATTTCAAATTAGAATTTATTTTCTATTTTCACTTAATATTTTATACTAATATTTATTTTTTCTTTTAAAATTAATTTTAACTTAATTTTTGAATTATACAGTTTTCTTAACGTTCAGATAATCTAACTGCTAATTTATAATTTTTAACTTGGACTTTTTTTTAATTTTTAAAAAATTATTATATTTCAAAAGTATTAAACTATATTTTAAATATTTGCTATTGTTTATTTTTATATTTCTACTTTAAAGCTTTATTTTCTGTTTTTTCATCGCAGCTTTTTGTCATGTAATTTTAATTTCTTAATTGGTTTAATGGTATCTTTAACATTAAATTTTTAAATAATAAATTTTATATACTTGTCTCTACTTTTTTCTAACTTTTAGATAATTAAGTTTTAAAAAATCATCAGTATGATTCATTTTAATTATCAATGCTTACTTATAATAAATTTTAATTCTTAAATATATTTTAACAATTTATTTTCTTTTTAGAGTATTACAATTTCTTTCTAAATTTTATTTCTACTTGAAATTTATTTGTTTTTAAATCTAAATTGTTATAAATAATTTATTTTCTTTAAAATTTGCAGGATAGATAAATTTAGTTTTTAATATTTTAAAATTTTTACTCATACTTCTAATTAAAATTTATTTTGTATTTTCACTTAACATTTTAAATTAATATTTTTACTTCTACAAATTTAAACTTAATTTTTCTATTACAAAGATTTGTTAAGTTTCAAAATATTTAATTATTAATTATTAATTACTAATTTGGATTTTTAATTTAATTTACTATTAATTTACTATTTACTATTTTAATTTTTAACTTAATTTACTATTAAAAATATAACATATTTCAAAACAGTATTGGTTTTTTTTATTTTTTGCCTTTTAACCCAGGTTTTTATCATGTAATTTTTAATTTATAAGGTTTAAATATTCTGTTTAAAAAATTTTAAATATAAAGTTTCATTTATTTGTATTTTTCCTACTTTTTAGATATTTAAATTAATATTCATCAATATTGATTTTTATTTTGATTTTCAATGCTTATTTATAATGTAATTAATCATTAGAAATAAATATATAATTAATAGCTTTATATTAATGTATGTGTAAATAATTACTTATATCATTATAATATTAAAGTATTTATTTGAATAATAGTTTGTTTTTTAAATTTTCATCTTGCAATAAGATATAAAAATTTTAATATTTGTTTTTAAGTTGTTTAGTTTAATTTTAAAATTTGAATATTTACCTTAAAATATTTAAATTTTAAAAGTTTTCTAAATCAGCTCTTTTCTGTATTAAAGTTCATGCTCAGTCTTACACTTTTCCTTTGTCTCCTAAGTTTAGCATAACAGAAGCTCTGCATCCAAGCTCCCAGTTTCCTGTTAGTTGATGGGGAGATTCTGGTAAGTGGGAAAAGCCTGAGCTGAGGAGAATCTGCTCTACCCTGATACGGCCACATCTGGAATATTGTGTCCAGTTCTGGGCACCTAAGTTCAGGAAGGAGAAGGAACTTCTTGAGAAAACCTGGTGACTCCTAATGGTAATCGTGAGAACCGTGGCGATAAAATAAAAATGAAAGAAAGGTCTTTCTCCATGTCCACTTCTCACCTTTTCGCCGGGAAAGCGCATTTCATCAACCTTCAGCCTTGTTCTGTTTCTTACCTCACGGTTGCTATAGTTACCAGTTTAACATATCTATTCCCCTTAAAATGGTGATGACTATGTAAACAATTTCTTTTCTTCTGTAAAAAAAGCATTCTGTGTTCGCTTCAGTCAGGTCAATGTCACCACTACACAATTGCTAACAGCCATTTTATCTTAACCTTACATCAATTATGACTGATGTCTCAGCCCCTAACCAACCACACCTCTCATAACCAGTTGTTAATCTATTGAAAGATGTTAAAGTCGATAAACTACAGATTTTTCTCTCAGCGTTGGGCAGGGGTGTACGGGGAAAAGGCTTTAAAAATTCTTATGCCAATGAAGCAACCAATTCCTCTTGCAGATCACATACATAAGTCCTACCTAAACCTCTCTCTATCTCTCCTCCAGACATCCCCTGCAGATCCATCCACTGGTGCCATGGAGGAGACAGATGCTGCAATAAAACATTAAATAAATTGCCATTTTTGTGCACTCTTACCATTTCCAAGCCCAGCTCAACATTAGCTGATACCTGGGGTGCTGCACCACACACGCAAATTTGTCTTGTCGGGAGTTTTGGTTTTGTTGTTGTTGTTGTTGTGCAGCGTAGGGTGGTCTCCTGTGGAGACAGGAAGTGTTGGTGGCAGAGGCCGTTGTTGCGGGAGCCTTGAGGCAGGTGTTTGCGGGTGCTGCAGCCCTGGTGCAGGAGGAGCAGGTGGCTCTGTGAAGGCTTTGTCGTGTTAGGGGAGAACAGGGAAGCGTTGTGTTGTTGGAGGCTGAAAAGACAGATGGTTTGTTGGCAGGTGGTTGTCGGTGCAGGGCAGAGGCTGCAGCTCTATTTGCCTGGGTGGTGCGGTGTAAAAGGTGTCAAGAGCGGATAAAGAGCGGGCTTTTAGGAGTGCACCCAAAGTTAGTATCAATTTGGCAATCGCAGCTACGTTCCCTGGCCCTTGAGGGGCGTCCAGCAGCTGGGGCTGGTGAGCGGGGAGGAGCAGGGGCTGTTGCCTGGGCTTTTGGAGGTGGGGTGGGTGGCTGAGCAAGCAGCCTGGGCTTTTGGGCTTCTGAGGGGCCTAGGGGGGGTGGGCCAGAGATGGCTCTGGGGGGTGTCCCTGTGTCCTGGGCCTTCCATAAGGAAGCAGCGAAGGGCAGAGACAAAAGGGTCCAGCCTGGGCAAGAGCCTGGTAAAGGTTGGGCTTTTGGGGGAGGGGGGGGGAAAGGGGAAAGAGGGCTTGTCGTGGGTGTGGGATCTTGCAGCAGGCGCCAGGGCCCACGGGGAGAGCAGAGTCTTGGCAAAGGGACGATGCCCGTCAGCTCAGCTGCTGGGAATGGGCAGAGCTGGGGTACAGAGAGGAGTGCAGGGAAGAAGAAGGGGGTCAAAGTGGGGCCCTTGGGACTCTGCCGGGGGCTGGCTCTAGAGGGTTGGTATTCTAGCTCACCTCTGTGTGTCTCTCTGGGCAGCTGACGAAGGAGAAAGCCTGGGAGCAGAAGACGACGGGGAAGAGAAGACGAGGACGTCGGGGGACCTTCCAGTGGAGCCTGAAGAAGAAGGAAGAGGAATGGTGAGGCACCCCTGGCTCGAGAGTGGCAAAGAAAGAAAGGAGGAGGAAGAGAGAGGAGGGTGGCTATGCACCTGGGAGGGAAGAGGGAGGCAGGAAGAGCTTAAAGTTAAGTCCAGAGGCACGGAGAAGAGGATGGCGGTGGGCCCTCCAGTTAGTTCGAGAGGGACCAGGAAAGATGAGGGGGGGCTTTGCTCCTGGCCTGGCTTTCCCCTGGAAATTTTGCCCAGGGGCCCAGACCTCCCATGCCAAGTGGTGTCCAAAGGCCCGAGCCGAGGTTTCATCGGCGCCTGGTGGTGAGCCTGGGGCCAGGGCTCCTTCCCACTTGATGCTCACTCTCGTGCTCTTCTTCTTCTTCTTCTTCTTTTCTCCTCCCCTAGGCTCAGGACACCAGGCGTCCTGCATCCGAGCTCCCAGGCTTAGGTTCAACGCTGGGGGAGGTTCTGGTAAGCTGGAAAAGCCCAAGCTGAGGAGGGAGGAACCTTTCCTTTTGGAAGACGTTGGCAAATGGTGGGCCATCTCCTTGCCCTGGTGTCTGCCCGAAAGAGAACACGTTAAAGCTTTGGGTGCCCCTTTGACGGAAGACTTGCTCTATTTTTCCTCTTTGTTCCCAGGCTTGGGCAGGGGAGAGAAAGAAGTGTAAATCATGTGGGGCCTCCTGGGGGAGGGCGAGGGCAGGGGGGGCGGAGAGGGAAAGGGAAAGGGGAGGTGTCTGCAGGCTTGGTGTCTCGCTGTTTGGGACAACCCGTGTTGAGCTTGTTAATAATCCTACCTAAATCAATCTCTCTCTGTCTCTCTCTGTCTCTCTCTCTCTCTCTCTCTCTCTCTCTCTCTCTCTGTCTCTCTCTCTCTCTCTCCTCCAGATATCCCCGGCGGATCCATCCACTGGTGCCAGGGAGGAGACAGATGCTGCAATAAAACATTAAATAAATTGCCATTTTTGTGCACTCTTACCATTTCCAAGCCCAGCTCAACATTAGCTGATACCTGGGGTGCCGCACCACACACGCAAATTTGTCTTGTCGGGAGTTTTGGTTTTGGTGGTGGTGTTGTTGTTGTTGTTGTGCAGCGTAGGGTGGTCTCCTGTGGAGACAGGAAGTGTTGGTGGCAGAGGCCGTTGTTGCGGGAGCCTTGAGGCAGGTGTTTGCGGGTGCTGCAGCCCTGGTGCAGGAGGAGCAGGTGGCTCTGTGAAGGCTTTGTCGTGTTAGGGGAGAACAGGGAAGCGTTGTGTTGTTGGAGGCTGAAAAGACAGATGGTTTGTTGGCAGGTGGTTGTCGGTGCAGGGCAGAGGCTGCAGCTCTATTTGCCTGGGTGGTGCGGTGTAAAAGGTGTCAAGAGCGGATAAAGAGCGGGCTTTTAGGAGTGCACCCAAAGTTAGTATCAATTTGGCAATCGCAGCTACGTTCCCTGGCCCTTGAGGGGCGTCCAGCAGCTGGGGCTGGTGAGCGGGGAGGAGCAGGGGCTGTTGCCTGGGCTTTTGGAGGTGGGGTGGGTGGCTGAGCAAGCAGCCTGGGCTTTTGGGCTTCTGAGGGGCCTAGGGGGGGTGGGCCAGAGATGGCTCTGGGGGGTGTCCCTGTGTCCTGGGCCTTCCATAAGGAAGCAGCGAAGGGCAGAGACATAAGGGTCCAGCCTGGGCAAGAGCCTGGTAAAGGTTGGGCTTTTGGGGGAGGGGGGGGGAAAGGGGAAAGAGGGCTTGTCGTGGGTGTGGGATCTTGCAGCAGGCGCCAGGGCCCACGGGGAGAGCAGAGTCTTGGCAAAGGGACGATGCCCGTCAGCTCAGCTGCTGGGAATGGGCAGAGCTGGGGTACAGGGAGGAGTGCAGGGAAGAAGAAGGGGGTCAAAGTGGGGCCCTTGGGACTCTGCCGCGGGCTGGCTCTAAGAGGGTTGGTATTCTAGCTCACCTCTGTGTGTCTCTCTGGGCAGCTGACGAAGGAGAAAGCCTGGGAGCAGAAGACGACGGGGAAGAGAAGACGAGGACGTCGGGGGACCTTCCAGTGGAGCCTGAAGAAGAAGGAAGAGGAATGGTGAGGCACCCCTGGCTCGAGAGTGGCAAAGAAAGAAAGGAGGAGGAAGAGAGAGGAGGGTGGCTATGCACCTGGGAGGGAAGAGGGAGGCAGGAAGAGCTTAAAGTTAAGTCCAGAGGCACGGAGAAGAGGATGGCGGTGGGCCCTCCAGTTAGTTCGAGAGGGACCAGGAAAGATGAGGGGGGGCTTTGCTCCTGGCCTGGCTTTCCCCTGGAAATTTTGCCCAGGGGCCCAGACCTCCCATGCCAAGTGGTGTCCAAAGGCCCGAGCCGAGGTTTCATCGGCGCCTGGTGGTGAGCCTGGGGCCAGGGCTCCTTCCCACTTGATGCTCACTCTCGTGCTCTTCTTCTTCTTCTTCTTCTTTTCTCCTCCCCTAGGCTCAGGACACCAGGCGTCCTGCATCCGAGCTCCCAGGCTTAGGTTCAACGCTGGGGGAGGTTCTGGTAAGCTGGAAAAGCCCAAGCTGAGGAGGGAGGAACCTTTCCTTTTGGAAGACGTTGGCAAATGGTGGGCCATCTCCTTGCCCTGGTGTCTGCCCGAAAGAGAACACGTTAAAGCTTTGGGTGCCCCTTTGACGGAAGACTTGCTCTATTTTTCCTCTTTGTTCCCAGGCTTGGGCAGGGGAGAGAAAGAAGTGTAAATCATGTGGGGCCTCCTGGGGGAGGGCGAGGGCAGGGGGGGCGGAGAGGGAAAGGGAAAGGGGAGGTGTCTGCAGGCTTGGTGTCTTGCTGTTTGGGACAACCCGTGTTGAGCTTGTTAATAATCCTACCTAAATCAATCTCTCTCTGTCTCTCTCTGTCTCTCTCTGTCTCTCTCTCTTTCTCTCTCTCTCTGTCTCTCTCTCTCTCTCTCCTCCAGATATCCCCGGCGGATCCATCCACTGGTGCCAGGGAGGAGACAGATGCTGCAATAAAACATTAAATAAATTGCCATTTTTGTGCACTCTTACCATTTCCAAGCCCAGCTCAACATTAGCTGATACCTGGGGTGCTGCACCACACACGCAAATTTGTCTTGTCGGGAGTTTTGGTTTTGTTGTTGTTGTTGTTGTGCAGCGTAGGGTGGTCTCCTGTGGAGACAGGAAGTGTTGGTGGCAGAGGCCGTTGTTGCGGGAGCCTTGAGGCAGGTGTTTGCGGGTGCTGCAGCCCTGGTGCAGGAGGAGCAGGTGGCTCTGTGAAGGCTTTGTCGTGTTAGGGGAGAACAGGGAAGCGTTGTGTTGTTGGAGTCTGAAAAGACAGATGGTTTGTTGGCAGGTGGTTGTCGGTGCAGGGCAGAGGCTGCAGCTCTATTTGCCTGGGTGGTGCGGTGTAAAAGGTGTCAAGAGCGGATAAAGAGCGGGCTTTTAGGAGTGCACCCAAAGTTAGTATCAATTTGGCAATCGCAGCTACGTTCCCTGGCCCTTGAGGGGCGTCCAGCAGCTGGGGCTGGTGAGCGGGGAGGAGCAGGGGCTGTTGCCTGGGCTTTTGGAGGTGGGGTGGGTGGCTGAGCAAGCAGCCTGGGCTTTTGGGCTTCTGCGGGCCCTCGGGGGGGGGGGCCAGAGATGGCTCTGGGGGGTGTCCCTGTGTCCTGGGCCTTCCATAAGGAAGCAGCGAAGGGCAGAGACATAAGGGTCCAGCCTGGGCAAGAGCCTGGTAAAGGTTGGGCTTTTGGGGGACGGGGGGGGAAAGGGGAAAGAGGGCTTGTCGTGGGTGTGGGATCTTGCAGCAGGCGCCAGGGCCCACGGGGAGAGCAGAGTCTTGGCAAAGGGACGATGCCCGTCAGCTCAGCTGCTGGGAATGGGCAGAGCTGGGGTACAGGGAGGAGTGCAGGGAAGAAGAAGGGGGTCAAAGTGGGGCCCTTGGGACTCTGCCGCGGGCTGGCTCTAAGAGGGTTGGTATTCTAGCTCACCTCTGTGTGTCTCTCTGGGCAGCTGACGAAGGAGAAAGCCTGGGAGCAGAAGACGACGGGGAAGAGAAGACGAGGACGTCGGGGGACCTTCCAGTGGAGCCTGAAGAAGAAGGAAGAGGAATGGTGAGGCACCCCTGGCTCGAGAGTGGCAAAGAAAGAAAGGAGGAGGAAGAGAGAGGAGGGTGGCTATGCACCTGGGAGGGAAGAGGGAGGCAGGAAGAGCTTAAAGTTAAGTCCAGAGGCACGGAGAAGAGGATGGCGGTGGGCCCTCCAGTTAGTTCGAGAGGGACCAGGAAAGATGAGGGGGGGCTTTGCTCCTGGCCTGGCTTTCCCCTGGAAATTTTGCCCAGGGGCCCAGACCTCCCATGCCAAGTGGTGTCCAAAGGCCCGAGCCGAGGTTTCATCGGCGCCTGGTGGTGAGCCTGGGGCCAGGGCTCCTTCCCACTTGATGCTCACTCTCGTGCTCTTCTTCTTCTTCTTCTTCTTTTCTCCTCCCCTAGGCTCAGGACACCAGGCGTCCTGCATCCGAGCTCCCAGGCTTAGGTTCAACGCTGGGGGAGGTTCTGGTAAGCTGGAAAAGCCCAAGCTGAGGAGGGAGGAACCTTTCCTTTTGGAAGACGTTGGCAAATGGTGGGCCATCTCCTTGCCCTGGTGTCTGCCCGAAAGAGAACACGATAAAGCTTTGGGTGCCCCTTTGACGGAAGACTTGCTCTATTTTTCCTCTTTGTTCCCAGGCTTGGGCAGGGGAGAGAAAGAAGTGTAAATCATGTGGGGCCTCCTGGGGGAGGGCGAGGGCAGGGGGGGCGGAGAGGGAAAGGGAAAGGGGAGGTGTCTGCAGGCTTGGTGTCTTGCTGTTTGGGACAACCCGTGTTGAGCTTGTTAATAATCCTACCTAAATCAATCTCTCTCTGTCTCTCTCTGTCTCTCTCTGTCTCTCTCTCTCTCTCTCTCTCTCTCTGTCTCTCTCTCTCTCTCTCCTCCAGATATCCCCGGCGGATCCATCCACTGGTGCCAGGGAGGAGACAGATGCTGCAATAAAACATTAAATAAATTGCCATTTTTGTGCACTCTTACCATTTCCAAGCCCAGCTCAACATTAGCTGATACCTGGGGTGCCGCACCACACACGCAAATTTGTCTTGTCGGGAGTTTTGTTGTTGTTGTTGTTGTGCAGCGTAGGGTGGTCTCCTGTGGAGACAGGAAGTGTTGGTGGCAGAGGCCGTTGTTGCGGGAGCCTTGAGGCAGGTGTTTGCGGGTGCTGCAGCCCTGGTGCAGGAGGAGCAGGTGGCTCTGTGAAGGCTTTGTCGTGTTAGGGGAGAACAGGGAAGCGTTGTGTTGTTGGAGGCTGAAAAGACAGATGGTTTGTTGGCAGGTGGTTGTCGGTGCAGGGCAGAGGCTGCAGCTCTATTTGCCTGGGTGGTGCGGTGTAAAAGGTGTCAAGAGCGGATAAAGAGCGGGCTTTTAGGAGTGCACCCAAAGTTAGTATCAATTTGGCAATCGCAGCTACGTTCCCTGGCCCTTGAGGGGCGTCCAGCAGCTGGGGCTGGTGAGCGGGGAGGAGCAGGGGCTGTTGCCTGGGCTTTTGGAGGTGGGGTGGGTGGCTGAGCAAGCAGCCTGGGCTTTTGGGCTTCTGAGGGGCCTAGGGGGGGTGGGCCAGAGATGGCTCTGGGGGGTGTCCCTGTGTCCTGGGCCTTCCATAAGGAAGCAGCGAAGGGCAGAGACAAAAGGGTCCAGCCTGGGCAAGAGCCTGGTAAAGGTTGGGCTTTTGGGGGAGGGGGGGGGAAAGGGGAAAGAGGGCTTGTCGTGGGTGTGGGATCTTGCAGCGGGCGCCAGGGCCCACGGGGAGAGCAGAGTCTTGGCAAAGGGACGATGCCCGTCAGCTCAGCTGCTGGGAATGGGCAGAGCTGGGGTACAGGGAGGAGTGCAGGGAAGAAGAAGGGGGTCAAAGTGGGGCCCTTGGGACTCTGCCGCGGGCTGGCTCTAAGAGGGTTGGTATTCTAGCTCACCTCTGTGTGTCTCTCTGGGCAGCTGACGAAGGAGAAAGCCTGGGAGCAGAAGACGACGGGGAAGAGAAGACGAGGACGTCGGGGGACCTTCCAGTGGAGCCTGAAGAAGAAGGAAGAGGAATGGTGAGGCACCCCTGGCTCGAGAGTGGCAAAGAAAGAAAGGAGGAGGAAGAGAGAGGAGGGTGGCTATGCACCTGGGAGGGAAGAGGGAGGCAGGAAGAGCTTAAAGTTAAGTCCAGAGGCACGGAGAAGAGGATGGCGGTGGGCCCTCCAGTTAGTTCGAGAGGGACCAGGAAAGATGAGGGGGGCCTTTGCTCCTGGCCTGGCTTTCCCCTGGAAATTTTGCCCAGGGGCCCAGACCTCCCATGCCAAGTGGTGTCCAAAGGCCCGAGCCGAGGTTTCATCGGCGCCTGGTGGTGAGCCTGGGGCCAGGGCTCCTTCCCACTTGATGCTCACTCTCGTGCTCTTCTTCTTCTTCTTTTCTCCTCCCCTAGGCTCAGGACACCAGGCGTCCTGCATCCGAGCTCCCAGGCTTAGGTTCAACGCTGGGGGAGGTTCTGGTAAGCTGGAAAAGCCCAAGCTGAGGAGGGAGGAACCTTTCCTTTTGGAAGACGTTGGCAAATGGTGGGCCATCTCCTTGCCCTGGTGTCTGCCCGAAAGAGAACACGTTAAAGCTTTGGGTGCCCCTTTGACGGAAGACTTGCTCTATTTTTCCTCTTTGTTCCCAGGCTTGGGCAGGGGAGAGAAAGAAGTGTAAATCATGTGGGGCCTCCTGGGGGAGGGCGAGGGCAGGGGGGGCGGAGAGGGAAAGGGAAAGGGGAGGTGTCTGCAGGCTTGGTGTCTTGCTGTTTGGGACAACCCGTGTTGAGCTTGTTAATAATCCTACCTAAATCAATCTCTCTCTGTCTCTCTCTGTCTCTCTCTGTCTCTCTCTGTCTCTCTCTGTCTCTCTCTGTCTCTCTCTCTTTCTCTCTCTCTCTGTCTCTCTCTCTCTCTCTCCTCCAGATATCCCCGGCGGATCCATCCACTGGTGCCAGGGAGGAGACAGATGCTGCAATAAAACATTAAATAAATTGCCATTTTTGTGCACTCTTACCATTTCCAAGCCCAGCTCAACATTAGCTGATACCTGGGGTGCTGCACCACACACGCAAATTTGTCTTGTCGGGAGTTTTGGTTTTGTTGTTGTTGTTGTTGTGCAGCGTAGGGTGGTCTCCTGTGGAGACAGGAAGTGTTGGTGGCAGAGGCCGTTGTTGCGGGAGCCTTGAGGCAGGTGTTTGCGGGTGCTGCAGCCCTGGTGCAGGAGGAGCAGGTGGCTCTGTGAAGGCTTTGTCGTGTTAGGGGAGAACAGGGAAGCGTTGTGTTGTTGGAGGCTGAAAAGACAGATGGTTTGTTGGCAGGTGGTTGTCGGTGCAGGGCAGAGGCTGCAGCTCTATTTGCCTGGGTGGTGCGGTGTAAAAGGTGTCAAGAGCGGATAAAGAGCGGGCTTTTAGGAGTGCACCCAAAGTTAGTATCAATTTGGCAATCGCAGCTACGTTCCCTGGCCCTTGAGGGGCGTCCAGCAGCTGGGGCTGGTGAGCGGGGAGGAGCAGGGGCTGTTGCCTGGGCTTTTGGAGGTGGGGTGGGTGGCTGAGCAAGCAGCCTGGGCTTTTGGGCTTCTGAGGGGCCTAGGGGGGGTGGGCCAGAGATGGCTCTGGGGGGTGTCCCTGTGTCCTGGGCCTTCCATAAGGAAGCAGCGAAGGGCAGAGACATAAGGGTCCAGCCTGGGCAAGAGCCTGGTAAAGGTTGGGCTTTTGGGGGAGGGGGGGGAAAGGGGAAAGAGGGCTTGTCGTGGGTGTGGGATCTTGCAGCGGGCGCCAGGGCCCACGGGGAGAGCAGAGTCTTGGCAAAGGGACGATGCCCGTCAGCTCAGCTGCTGGGAATGGGCAGAGCTGGGGTACAGGGAGGAGTGCAGGGAAGAAGAAGGGGGTCAAAGTGGGGCCCTTGGGACTCTGCCGCGGGCTGGCTCTAAGAGGGTTGGTATTCTAGCTCACCTCTGTGTGTCTCTCTGGGCAGCTGACGAAGGAGAAAGCCTGGGAGCAGAAGACGACGGGGAAGAGAAGACGAGGACGTCGGGGGACCTTCCAGTGGAGCCTGAAGAAGAAGGAAGAGGAATGGTGAGGCACCCCTGGCTCGAGAGTGGCAAAGAAAGAAAGGAGGAGGAAGAGAGAGGAGGGTGGCTATGCACCTGGGAGGGAAGAGGGAGGCAGGAAGAGCTTAAAGTTAAGTCCAGAGGCACGGAGAAGAGGATGGCGGTGGGCCCTCCAGTTAGTTCGAGAGGGACCAGGAAAGATGAGGGGGGGCTTTGCTCCTGGCCTGGCTTTCCCCTGGAAATTTTGCCCAGGGGCCCAGACCTCCCATGCCAAGTGGTGTCCAAAGGCCCGAGCCGAGGTTTCATCGGCGCCTGGTGGTGAGCCTGGGGCCAGGGCTCCTTCCCACTTGATGCTCACTCTCGTGCTCTTTTTCTTCTTCTTCTTTTCTCCTCCCCTAGGCTCAGGACACCAGGCGTCCTGCATCCGAGCTCCCAGGCTTAGGTTCAACGCTGGGGGAGGTTCTGGTAAGCTTGAAAAGCCCAAGCTGAGGAGGGAGGAACCTTTCCTTTTGGAAGACGTTGGCAAATGGTGGGCCATCTCCTTGCCCTGGTGTCTGCCCGAAAGAGAACACGATAAAGCTTTGGGTGCCCCTTTGACGGAAGACTTGCTCTATTTTTCCTCTTTGTTCCCAGGCTTGGGCAGGGGAGAGAAAGAAGTGTAAATCATGTGGGGCCTCCTGGGGGAGGGCGAGGGCAGGGGGGGCGGAGAGGGAAAGGGAAAGGGGAGGTGTCTGCAGGCTTGGTGTCTTGCTGTTTGGGACAACCCGTGTTGAGCTTGTTAATAATCCTACCTAAATCAATCTCTCTCTGTCTCTCTCTGTCTCTCTCTGTCTCTCTCTCTTTCTCTCTCTCTCTGTATCTCTCTCTCTCTCTCTCTTCCAGATATCCCCGGCGGATCCATCCACTGGTGCCAGGGAGGAGACAGATGCTGCAATAAAACATTAAATAAATTGCCATTTTTGTGCACTCTTACCATTTCCAAGCCCAGCTCAACATCAGCTGATACCTGGGGTGCCGCACCACACACGCAAATTTGTCTTGTCGGGAGTTTTGTTGTTGTTGTTGTGCAGCGTAGGGTGGTCTCCTGTGGAGACAGGAAGTGTTGGTGGCAGAGGCCGTTGTTGCGGGAGCCTTGAGGCAGGTGTTTGCGGGTGCTGCAGCCCTGGTGCAGGAGGAGCAGGTGGCTCTGTGAAGGCTTTGTCGTGTTAGGGGAGAACAGGGAAGCGTTGTGTTGTTGGAGGCTGAAAAGACAGATGGTTTGTTGGCAGGTGGTTGTCGGTGCAGGGCAGAGGCTGCAGCTCTATTTGCCTGGGTGGTGCGGTGTAAAAGGTGTCAAGAGCGGATAAAGAGCGGGCTTTTAGGAGTGCACCCAAAGTTAGTATCAATTTGGCAATCGCAGCTACGTTCCCTGGCCCTTGAGGGGCGTCCAGCAGCTGGGGCTGGTGAGCGGGGAGGAGCAGGGGCTGTTGCCTGGGCTTTTGGAGGTGGGGTGGGTGGCTGAGCAAGCAGCCTGGGCTTTTGGGCTTCTGAGGGGCCTAGGGGGGGTGGGCCAGAGATGGCTCTGGGGGGTGTCCCTGTGTCCTGGGCCTTCCATAAGGAAGCAGCGAAGGGCAGAGACAAAAGGGTCCAGCCTGGGCAAGAGCCTGGTAAAGGTTGGGCTTTTGGGGGAGGGGGGGGAAAGGGGAAAGAGGGCTTGTCGTGGGTGTGGGATCTTGCAGCGGGCGCCAGGGCCCACGGGGAGAGCAGAGTCTTGGCAAAGGGACGATGCCCGTCAGCTCAGCTGCTGGGAATGGGCAGAGCTGGGGTACAGGGAGGAGTGCAGGGAAGAAGAAGGGGGTCAAAGTGGGGCCCTTGGGACTCTGCCGCGGGCTGGCTCTAAGAGGGTTGGTATTCTAGCTCACCTCTGTGTGTCTCTCTGGGCAGCTGACGAAGGAGAAAGCCTGGGAGCAGAAGACGACGGGGAAGAGAAGACGAGGACGTCGGGGGACCTTCCAGTGGAGCCTGAAGAAGAAGGAAGAGGAATGGTGAGGCACCCCTGGCTCGAGAGTGGCAAAGAAAGAAAGGAGGAGGAAGAGAGAGGAGGGTGGCTATGCACCTGGGAGGGAAGAGGGAGGCAGGAAGAGCTTAAAGTTAAGTCCAGAGGCACGGAGAAGAGGATGGCGGTGGGCCCTCCAGTTAGTTCGAGAGGGACCAGGAAAGATGAGGGGGGGCTTTGCTCCTGGCCTGGCTTGGGAAAGGGGTGTTGAGCTTGTTAATAATTCTACTTAAACCTCTCTCTTCTCCAGACATCTCCTGCGGACCCATCCACTTGTTCCAGGGAGGAGACAGATGCTGCAATAAAACATTAAATAAATTGCCATTTTTGTGCACTCTTACCATTTCCAAGCCCAGCTCAACATTAGCTGATACCTGGGGTGCCGCACCACACACGCAAATTTGTCTTGTCGGGAGTTTTGGTGTTGTTGTTGTTGTTGTTGTTGTGGCGTGTTTCTTTGGTGAGGACAGGGCGTGTTTGTCATCAGGCAGCGTAGGGTGGTCTCCTGTGGAGACAGAGGAAGTGTTGGTGGCAGAGGCCGTTGTTGCGGGAGCCTTGAGGCAGGTGTTTGCGGGTGCTGCAGCCCTGGTGCAGGAGGAGCAGGTGGCTCTGTGAAGGCTTTGTCGTGTTGGGGGAGAACAGGGAAGCGTTGTGGTGTTGGAGGCTGAAAAGATGGACAGTGTGTTTGGATGGTGTATTTGGATGGTGTGTTTACATGGTGTGTTTGGAAGGTGTGTTTGGATGGCGTGTTGGAAGGTCGTTGTGTGTGCACGTGGTCATGTGCAGGGCCGAGGCTGCAGCTCAATTTGCCTGGGTGGTGCAATACAAATTGTTTCAAGAGCGGGCTTCTGCAGAATGCTTTTGTTAAATAAAAATAAAATCCCTGTTTCCTTAATTTAAATGCTATGTCACTGACAAACATGTTTAAAATAAAACTTGTACTATGAAAAATATTTGAAAGTTTAATAGAAGAGCAAAGTTTTGTTTGCGGGTGCTGCAGCCCTGGTGCAGGAGGAGGAGGTGGCTCTGTGAAGGCTTTGTCTGTGAGCTCGTGTTAGTGGAGAACAGGGAAGCATTGTGGTGTTGGAAGCTGAAAAGATGGACGGTGTGTTTGGATGGTGTGTTTGGATGGCGTGTTGGAAGGTCGTTGTGGGTGCACGTAGTCATGTGCAGGGCAGAGGCTGCAGCTCAATTTGCCTGGGTGATGTGCAAATGGTATTGAGTGGGCTTGAGATTGCTTCTATGAAATAAAAATAAAATCCCTGTTTGCTATATCAATGTCAAAATTTGTTTAAAATAAAATTGTTCCATGTAAAATGTTGAAAAGTTTAATAAAGGAGCAAAGAAAAGTTATAGTCTACTAAAATTTTTTTTGTTTAGTGATTCCGCAGTACCTTATTCCCCTTGAAATTTCTCTCCTTTTGGCTCTCAAATTCTCTCCATTTGCCTCAAATTTCTGTCCTCTTCCCCCTGGAATTTCTGTCCTTTTCCCCTGGAATTTCTCAGCCTTGCTCTCTAGAATTTCTCTCCTTTTCTCAGGAATTTTTCATGTCACTTTTCTCTGGCTGTTCTCTGAAATTTTTCTCTCCCTTTCTCTCTGATTTTTTTCTCTTTCCCCCGGGAATTTCTCTCACTTTCCCCCTGCAATTACTCTGCTTTTCTCCCTGAAATTTCTCTGCTTTTTTGTTCTCAAAGTTCAGTCTTTTCCCCCTGGAATTTCTGTCCTTTTCCCCTGGAATTTCTCGGCCTTGCTCTCTAGAATTTCTCTCCTTTTCTCAGGAATTTTTCTCCATTTTTATGTCACTTTTCTCTTGCTGTTCTCTGAAATTTTTCTCTCCCTTTTTCTCTGATTTTTTTCTCTTTCCCCCTGGAGTTTGTCTGCCTTTCCCCCTGGAATTTCTCTCCTGTTCCTCCTCGAATTTTTCCGCCTTTCCCCCTGAAATTTTTCAGCATTTCTCCCTGGAATTTCTCTCTCTTTCTCCCTGGAATTTCTCTCCCTTTCTCTGTCACTTTTCCTTGGCTATTCTTTGTAATTTTTTTCTCCCTTTTCCCCTGAGAGTTCTCTCTTTCTGAGTATTTTTTCTCTCTGAATTTTTTCTCTCTCTCTCTGAATTTTTTCTGTTTCTTTCTGAATTTCTCTCCCCTTCTCTTTGAAATTTTTTCTTTTTTTCTCCCTGAAATTTCTCCCCCTTTCCCCCCTGGACCGTCTCCCCCTTTCCCCCTGGACCTTCTCCCCCTTTCCCCCTGGACCTTCTACCCCTTTTCCCCCTGGACCTTCTACCCAGTTCCCCCTGGAACTTCTCCCCCTTTCCTCCTGGAACTTCTCTCCCTTGACTGCTAACTAATATTTCATGAGAGCTTTGATGTATTCCTCTTGTCCATCTTAGCTACATTTTTAAGAGTGCTGTAGTTAGATGCAGTCAACTGCTGCTTCAGTTCATGTTCCTATGGTACTACCTGGTAATGTTAGAAGTTTGGAGAAGCCAAGATAAGAATAAGAAAGCTTGATTTATATGGGATTTTTGGTCAGGTTTATCAGGTCTTCATATTTGAATTTCTGGGCTGCTAGGGACTCAGTGTAACTTGCAGGGTAACTCAGGGTAATTTGGTAGAAACAGTTTTATCCCTGGGAGGTCAGTGCTGGCTGCTCCCCTTGTGTTCACATAGTCCCACAGACTCAGTTGCTGGTGGAGACTCTTCTGCTACAGGTGTGGTGTGAGTATCAACTTCAAACTGAGGTCTTTCAGTAAAGGTGACACACAACGCATTTTACTATTTTGCTCAAAGGATTTTAATGGGGAAAGAGCAGCTAGCATTCAGAAAAGGAATATAGTAACTTTGTCTTTTTCCAATTACTTGGTTAGTCATCAGATAACACGTTCCCATAAAGTTACAAGCCTACATCCTACAGATCTAGCTTTTGACATCTGTTGTTGAGGAAATTCTTCTATCTGCCAAGTATTACTTTTATCCTATTTTAACCTACTCTTTTTTATCTGTTAGTTTCTGTAATGGTTTTCTGAAAGACATGGAAGTATAGTTTTCACTTACGAAGTTGCAGAGGTAGCTTAATGATAACAAATTACACTTTACCAGATTGTGTGTGGGAAACACTTGGACTTAATTGAATCACTTGTTTCATCCAATTCAAGTATCATTTGCAAATGCATATAATTATATCTACACAGACTTATACACACTTCACAAATTGTACATAAATATATTCATGATCAGGTCATCTGATCATATTTAGCAGTGGGAGAGAAGAAGAATTTCTCCTACTTGGACTCTGGGATGCCCTTGTATTTGTACCACTTGGATTCCTTATTTTTTTCTTTCCTGTTTTCAGTCATGGCCATGAGTTGAGTGTTTCTCATTGAGTGTTTCACTTTTTCATCCTTATATAAATACATGATAATGGAAAATAATTAAAGCAAAGTTAGGCCAAGAGTACTTGTCAATATCTGTGGGGCAAAGTGAACTGTGTGCTCTTCTCTTATGCGTAGGCAAGACATTCAAAAGAGCACAGAAGTGGTGTTAGTTATTAGTCAATTGGAGCAGCTAATCCCAGCTAACAAACAGGATACCCATGCAGCATGACACCATGCTCAGCAATAAATGCTGAGGGTACAAAGGGGAACATTCAATATTTGTTTTCCCAAGTATCTCTTACATGTGATGAAGCCCTGCTCCCCTGAACACCTTCCTGCTAATGGGGAATAGCAAATGAGTTCCTTATTTTGCTTTGTTTATGTGCATGGCTCTTGCTTTACCTATTAAATTGTCTTTATCTTAACCCATGAATTTTCTCACTTTCATTCTTCCAGTTCTGAGGACATTGCTGTGTGGGTCTGAGCTGCTGGTCAGGTTAAGCCACAACCACCATTTTCCTTCGGTGTTACTTCTACTCCAGAAGAATCAACATTTTTACTGTTGATTGTCCTCCCTTCCGAGATGTCTTCTGTACCTACACACACTTGCTTGAAAGAAGAAAACAGAAATCAACTGCTTCAGCACTAGGTTTAGCTGTTGTCTTGCAGAGGATCACCCTGTACAGCAAACCAGATAGTGCCACCAGGGCCATGTGTGTGCTTGGTTTTGGAGCATTTTCCTAGCAGCTGATGGAGATTCATGGAATCACTATTTAAGTATGAACTCTTTGTCAGTGTCTTCATTTGCTTCATGATTTGGATGTCTAGTTCCTTTTGTTTTCTCAGGTTTGGGGTTTGTTGTTGTTTTGTTTTTTTTTTCCAGTAGAGGTACTATTAGTTTCTTTAACTTGCAGTCTTTTCCTGCTTTTTAACTGGGCTTTTTAACTGGGCTTCCTGGACCATTATCTGGTTGTCACTTTTGTGAGCAGCCTCTGTAGCAGGACATCACTACTAATTAATATTTGCATGGGAGCTTTGATGTATTCCTCTTGTCCCTCTTAGCTACATCTGTAAGAGTGCTGTAGTTAGATGCAGTCGAACACCCAATGTTTGAGTAGTGATTTGGGTGACATTCCTGATGCCCTTCACCTCCCAGGGCCAGGGGACTCCATCTCCATCTCATCTCCTCCAGCAGGCACTGAGGGCCTGGGAGGAGCAGAACCTGGGTGCAGGGAACAGGGCACAGGCTTCAGCTGCTGCAGGGGCACTGGGGGGAGGCAGCACACCCGTGTCAGAGCTGTGAGGAGGAGGAGAGGAGAGAAGAGCAGCAGCAGCATCTCCCTGTGCTGGCCATGGCCATGGCACCTGCTGGGGGAGCTGGGAAGGGGCGTGACAGGCCTTGGAGTGGTGTTGGTCTTTGTTTCACACTGGGTGAATTGGTAATTACATTTTCACTTGAATTGTCAGTTAAATTTCTCCAGGTTGAAGCTGCCTTGCCCACAGTGGAAACTGCCAGCAGGAAACCTGGTACCAGACTGAGCTGGAGCTGGGGCACTGGATCAGAACATGGGGCCTGGATCTCCACTGGTGAAGCTGCCTCGCACTGAAGGCCTGTACTGGGCCACTGCCAGGTCCTGCCACTTTGGGGGGGTGGGAGTGCAGCTCCTGCTCCCTGCAGCACCACGGGGGCTATTGGTGTGTGGTGAATAAATAGCTGCTACCACTTGACTACAAGTATCTGAGTTTAATATTGATTACATGCTGGATAATCAATTAAAAAGCATTTAAAAAATAACGACTCATTAGTTTACAAATATTGTCTGAGTACTAAACACTTAAAAATTAGTTAATAAATACAGAAAGTATCATATAACTAAGGTGCATTCAAAAATGCTGTTCAGTAGTCTAAACCTGTACTGGTGCAAATTCAGGCCATTTCCACAAGTCCTGTTACTTACTAGGGAGAAGAGGCCAACACCCACTTCACTACAACCTCCTTTCAGGTAGTTGTAGAGTGCAGTAAGGTGTCTCTTCTCCAAAGTAAACAATCCCAGTTCCCTCAGCCTTTCCTCATAGGATGTCTTCTCTAAACCCTTCACCAGCTTGGTGGCTCCAGCAGGCATTTGTAGAGTCCTCTAATCCATTGTGCTTCATTACAGGGCCGTCTGCAGTACCGTCTGCAGTACCGCATTTTAGCCACAGGATGGCAGCACTCACGGCGGAAAACGGGAGAAAATAATAAACAGCGGCGCTGCAGAAATGATTTGACAATGTTGTGTAAAGCAACTGCTTTATACTGGAGCTGCCAATTTTACCCTTAGAATTTTTTAATCTGTGTTAATGGAACATTGAATTGCTTTAAGTTGCTCCTGATTTAGAGATAAATGCCTAGACATGTTTTGCGTTGATCCTTTCCCATACCATGAGCATTGAAATGAGCTGTCTGGTAAGAAACAAAGATTTAAGAAAGGGCTTTGCTCTGTATTGCAGCTGGGAGGATCAGTTCCATCCCAGAGTTGGTTTGTTGCAGCTGGAGCTCACAGAGGGGGATCACCAGGCTGTTTGCACGACATGCATGTGACTGTCCATCCAGTTATTTCCCAGGATGATAAAGACTCCCCTTTATGATGGGGTCTGTCCTCTACCTGAGAGTCTCCTATAAACTATAAGTATCCGGGGCCAGGAGAGGAGCGGAAGTGGCGGAGTTGCGGGGCGGGGGCGGAGTAATGGCGGCGCGGGGCGGGGCGGTGCCATTCCGCACCGGTCCCGAGCGTCCGGTCCTGGGAGGCAGGGTCGATACCTGTCAGTTGCTGGAATCCAATAAAAATGAGCCGTGAACCTGCTTAAGGAGGTGCTTGCTTAATTTTTTGCGAAAGTTCAGTTTTAAGGGGAGCTGCCTGACTCGAGCAGTGACTGGAAGAAAGGGGGGGGGCGGGGTGGCTGGAGCTGCCCTTGGGTGGCGCCGATGACTGCTGGGGGCGCTGGGAGGGGATTAAATGGGTCCTGGGGGGCAGGGGGTAACGGGGACGCTGCTGGGCGCTTTTCTTTTTGGATCTTTTATTTTTTTTTTTCCCCTTTTTTTTGTTTTTTTTTTGGCTTTTTTTCGGCGGTCGTTGCGCCCCCCGGTGGCGAAAAGGCGGCACTGCAGCAGCGTGGCGCCGGTGACCTGGCCTCGGTGCTCTGCGCATGCGCGGTAGCTCTGTGTACGGCATCATGGCGGCGTCCGTCTCTCGCCCCGTACGGAATCATGGCGGCGCCTGCCTCTTCCCGCCTTTTATTCTGCCGCGCATGCGCAGAAGTAAGAAGTCGCTCCCGCCGCCGTCTCGATAGTGCCTGGTCCTCCGGGGAGGCCGTCAGCACTCCGTCTCTATGGTGCCTGGTCTTCCGGCGCATGCAGAAGCAAACCGGGATTTTGACACAGCGCATGCGCAGCCCTTTCATGAAGAAGGAATAGCGGAGCTCTCTCGTGCGGCGCGGAACCGAGCCGTGCCGTTCCGTGCCGAGCCGTGCCGTGCCGTGCCGTGCCGAGCCGAACCGAGCCGTGCCGAGCCGTGCCGAGCCGAGCCGTGCCGAGCCGTGCCGTGCCGAGCCGAACCGTGCCGTTCCGTGCCGAGCCGTGCCGAGCCGTGCCGTTCCGTGCCGAGCCGTGCCGAGCCGTGCCGAGCCGTGCCGAACCGTGCCGTGCCGTGCCGAGCCGAAGCGAACCGTGCCGAGCCGTGCCAAGCCGTGCCGTGCCGAGCCGTGCCGTGCCGAGCCGAGCCGTGCCGAGCCGAACCGAACCGTGCCGAACCGAGCCGAGCCGTCCTGTGCCGAGCCGAACCGTGCCGTTCCGTGCCGAGCCGTGCCGAATCGTGCCGAGCCGAGCCGAACCGAGCCGTGCCGAGCCGTGCCGAGCCGAAGAGAACCGTGCCGAGCCGTGCCGAACTGTGCCGAGCCGTGCCAAGCCGTGCCGTGCCGAGGCGTGCCGAGCCGTGCCGTGCCGAGCCGAGCCGTGCCGAGCCGAACCGTGCCGAACCGTGCCGAACCGAGCCGTGCCGAACCGTGCCGGGCCGAGCTGTGCCGAACCGTGCCGGGCCGAGCCGTGCCGAACCGTGCCGAGCCGAGCCGTGCCGAGACGTGCCGAGCCGTGCCGAGGTGTGCCGAGCCGAACCGTGCCGAGCCGAGCCGTGCCGAGCCGAACCGAGCCGAGCCGTGCCGTGCCGTCGGTAACGCGGACGCTGCAGGGCGTATTTATTTTGGAACTAATTTTTTTAAATTTTTTAATTTTTTTTTTTTTCCCCCCGCTTTTTTTCGACGGTCGTTGAGGTGGGTGGTATTGGAGACGGGGCAAGACTCTGCCACTGAGGAGAGTGAAACGTGAAGGTCAGTTGTGTAATGGGGTCGATACCTGTCAGCTGATGGAATCCAATAAAAATGAGCCGTGAACCTGCTTAAGGAGGTGCTTGCTTAATTTTTTGCGAAAGTTCAGTTTTAAGGGGAGCTGCCTGACTCGAGCAGTGACTGGAAGAAAGGGGGGGGCGGGGTGGGGGGGTGGCTGGAGCTGCCCTTGGGTGGCGCCGATGACTGCTGGGGGCGCTGGGAGGGGGTTAAATGGGTCCTGGGGGGCAGGGGGTAACGGGGACGCTGCTGGGCGCTTTTCTTTTTGGATCTTTTATTATTTTTTTTCCCCTTTTTTTTGGTTTTTTTTGGCTTTTTTTCGGCGGTCGTTGCGCCCCCCGGTGGCGAAAAGGCGGCACTGCAGCAGCGCGGCGCCGGTGACCTGGCCTCGGTGCTGTGCGCATGCGCGGTAGCTCTGTGTACGGCATCATGGCGGCGCCGTCTCGCCCCGTACGGAATGGCGGCGTCCGTCTCTTCCCGCCTCCGCCGCTCTTGACGGAGCCGGCGGTCAGAGCGCGGAACGCCAGATCTGCGTTCCCTCCGCCGCGCAGCCCGCCTCCGGGGCGAGGAGAGGAGCGGAAGCGGCGGGGGTGCGGGGCGGGGGGGGGCGGGGGGGGAGTAATGGCGGCGCGGGGCGGGGCGGTGCCATTCCGCACCGGTCCCGAGCGTCGGGTCCTGGGGGGCAGTGGGTAACGGGGACGCCGCTGGGCGTTTTTCTTTTGGAACTAATTTTTTTTTTAATTTTTTAAATTTTTTTTTCTTTTCCCCGCTTTTTTTCGGCGGTCGTTGCGCCCCCCGGTGGCGAAAAGGCGGCACTGCAGCAGCGCGGCGGCTCTGTGTACGGCATCATGGCGGCGCCCGTCTCTTCCCGCCTTTTTTTTTCTGTCGCGCACGCGCAGAAGTAAGGAGTCGCTCCCGCCGCCGTCTCGATAGTGCCTGGTCCTCCGGGGAGGCCGTCTTCACTCGGTCTCTATGGTGCCTGGTCCTCCGGCGCATGCGCAGAAGTAAGGAGTCGCTCCCGCCGCCGTCTCGATAGTGCCTGGTCCTCCGGGGAGGCCGTCAGCACTCCGTCTCCATGGTGCCTGGTCCTCCGGCGCATGCGCAGAAGAAACCCGGCTTTTTTCTTTTTTTTTTTTTCACGCGGCGCGTGCGCAGCAGCGCCGGGTGACGTCAGAAATGAGGGATATAAAGGGCGGGAACCGCGCCATTTCATGAAGGAGGAAAAGGGGTGTTCTCTCGTGCGGTGTGGTGCGGCGCGGCTCCGAGCCGAGCCGAGCCGAGCCGCCGCGTCCGCTTCTTCCGCCTCCGCCGCCGTTTGCGGAACCGGCGGCCAGGGCGCGGAACGCCAGATCGGCGGGGGGCGCCGCCCGCCGTCGCTCCGCCGCGCCGCCCGCTTCCGGGGCGAGGAGAGGGGCGGAAGAAGCGGCGGAAGCGGCGGAGGGGGGGGGGGGGGTGAGTAAAGGCGGCGCGGTGCGGTGCCGTGCGTTTCCGCCCCGGTGTCGTGTGTCGCCCCGGGGCGGGCGGGCTAGCAGCCCCCTCCTGTCCCTGGCTTCTGCTCGCCAGTTCCTCCGGGGCGAGGAACTTGCTGCGCGGGGCTTTGGGGAGGGGAGGGGGAGGGAGAGGGGGAAGGGCCGGCGGCTGCACCGGCACCGGGGTGGGAAACGGAGGGGAGGGGAGGGGAAGGGAAAGGGGGGGGGGGGGGGTGTGGAGGAGGTTCTGTAATTCTGTACCTCCAAGAACTGCAGGTAGATGGGTGTCTGATGCTGGGGGTACCTTTGTTCCTCAGCCTTCCGAAACTCCCCATGATCTTGGAGGCAGATTTGCCACCCATGCTGGTCTGGAGGCCAGATCCTCAGGGGTTTTAAAGAAGAGTGGAAACGCTGGAACACGAGTACGTCAGCCCTGCTACCAGTTTGCAAAACCCAGCAGCTCTGTTGCCTTCTCTGCGCAAAGGCCCTGAGTTCTTTTGAAAACTACGACTCCAGGCATATAGGGTGAGTACTTAAAAATGAGGCTTTGGGTTCTTTTTGGCGACAGAGGAGGCCTGCAGCTCAGATGGGTCAAATGAAGGTAAGCGCTTCATCTCTTAGAGCCTACCAGCTCGGTGCAGTTAGATGGGGGGGAAAAAACCCAAAAAACCTCGAGCTAACTAGTAACTATAAGTACGAGTGTCTACCAGTCCTAGAAGCAGACGGTGTCTGAGAAACTTGCTGTTAATTTCAGCAAGCCCAGCTTACTTACAAGAGACTGAGCTGAACGCGGAAGGCAGTACAGGACAGGAAATTACCTTTATCCTGGCCCAAACCAGGACGCTGTTTAAAAACCTGAATTTCTGCTGAAGGAGATTTGCTCGAGACTGTAAAGAGGAATCCAGCTGTATTGCACAGGCACAGGAAAGAAACCCTCGTATCTTTTCCCCCAAAACCCTCAGCCGTAGCCTCTGCTCCTGCTGCAGCTGATTTCTGCTGGCTATATGTCCTGGTTTGGGCCAGGATAAAGGTGATTTTCTGGTTTGTACTTTTGCTTTCAGCTCAGTCTCTTGTAAGTAGTTGCACTTGCTGAAACGAACAGCAAGTTTCTCAGACAGTGTCTGCTTCTAGGACTGGTAACTCTCGGTGTTTATAGTTACAGCCAGAGACTGGCATGCAGAGCCAAGGACACTGCTCAGCTCTGAGGAACATTTTACCCTCCAGAAGGAGTAAGGAGGTCCCACCTGAACCCCTCCTTTGGGGAGGACCGGACAAGATAGATGCCAGAACTGACCAAACAGAGTATTCCATCCCATACACCTCATACTCGGTATAAATTGGAGGGATGACAAGGGTCAAACACTTCCTTCCTGCTTCCTTCTTCTTCTTCTTCCTGTCCTCCCTGCTCCCTTCGGCATCCGGAGAGGATTCCGTCCGTTCGTCTGCCTGTGGTCCTGATCCCTGCCAGCCTGAATCTGTGTGTTCCTGCCCCCAGCTCCCGACTGCTGCCGACTCCAGGAGTCCAGCCTGGACTTTCCCAGGGCTGCCCTGCAGCCTCGGTGGTGACGTGAGAGTTATTGGGGGGAAGGGGGGAGGAACGTGGGATCAATTTTCCTGTCTGTTTGTATATATTTAGTAATTTTTCCCTGTTTATCATTACTGTTTCATGGAAGTTGTGTAGTTTAGTTTCCAGCCCAGAAGTCCCTCTTCCTTATTCTCTCTCTTGTCTTTATCAGTGAGGAGAGAGAGTTTAATATATAAATCTGTTATTCGGTTTAATTGCCGGGCCAGTGTTAAACCGTGACACTATAAAAGCTTTATTTTGTCATCTGTGTCAGTGATGTTAGTGGATGTACCCTCGGTCCTTTCCCGAATGCCCGGTTCGGCTACCTTGGTGAAAACGTGCAAGCCAAACAGGTAAAGAAATCTGAGAAGGAGAGTAGAAACTGGGGAGGCTAGATTTGGGGGGTGGGCGGGCGGGCGGGCGGGCGGCTGTGTATTGGGGTTTTTGGGGGGGGTTTGCCTTGTTTTGAGGGGGGAAGTTGAGGTGGGTGGTATTGGAGACGGGGCAAGACTCTGCCACTGAGGAGAGTGAAACGTGAAGGTCAGTTGTGTAATGGGGTCGATACCTGTCAGCTGATGGAATCCAATAAAAATGAGCCGTGAACCTGCTTAAGGAGGTGCTTGCTTAATTTTTTGCGAAAGTTCAGTTTTAAGGGGAGCTGCCTGACTCGAGCAGTGACTGGAAGAAAGGGGGGGGCGGGGTGGGGGGGTGGCTGGAGCTGCCCTTGGGTGGCGCCGATGACTGCTGGGGGCGCTGGGAGGGGGTTAAATGGGTCCTGGGGGGCAGGGGGTAACGGGGACGCTGCTGGGCGCTTTTCTTTTTGGATCTTTTTATTATTTTTTTTTCCCCTTTTTTTGGTTTTTTTTGGCTTTTTTTCGGCGGTCGTTGCGCCCCCCGGTGGCGAAAAGGCGGCACTGCAGCAGCGCGGCGCCGGTGACCTGGCCTCGGTGCTGTGCGCATGCGCGGTAGCTCTGTGTACGGCATCATGGCGGCGCCGTCTCGCCCCGTACGGAATGGCGGCGTCCGTCTCTTCCCGCCTCCGCCGCTCTTGACGGAGCCGGCGGTCAGAGCGCGGAACGCCAGATCTGCGTTCCGTCCGCCGCGCAGCCCGCCTCCGGGGCGAGGAGAGGAGCGGAAGCGGCGGGGGTGCGGGGCGGTGCGGGGCGGGGGGGAGTAATGGCGGCGCGGGGCGGGGCGGTGCCATTCCGCACCGGTCCCGAGCGTCGGGTCCTGGGGGGCAGTGGGTAACGGGGACGCCGCTGGGCGTTTTTCTTTTGGAACTAATTTTTTTTTTAATTTTTTAAATTTTTTTTTTCTTTTCCCCGCTTTTTTTCGGCGGTCGTTGCGCCCCCCGGTGGCGAAAAGGCGGCACTGCAGCAGCGCGGCGGCTCTGTGTACGGCATCATGGCGGCGCCCGTCTCTTCCCGCCTTTTTTTTTCTGTCGCGCACGCGCAGAAGTAAGGAGTCGCTCCCGCCGCCGTCTCGATAGTGCCTGGTCCTCCGGGGAGGCCGTCTTCACTCGGTCTCTATGGTGCCTGGTCCTCCGGCGCATGCGCAGAAGTAAGGAGTCGCTCCCGCCGCCGTCTCGATAGTGCCTGGTCCTCCGGGGAGGCCGTCAGCACTCCGTCTCCATGGTGCCTGGTCCTCCGGCGCATGCGCAGAAGAAACCCGGCTTTTTTCTTTTTTTTTTTTTCACGCGGCGCGTGCGCAGCAGCGCCGGGTGACGTCAGAAATGAGGGATATAAAGGGCGGGAACCGCGCCATTTCATGAAGGAGGAAAAGGGGTGTTCTCTCGTGCGGTGTGGTGCGGCGCGGCTCCGAGCCGAGCCGAGCCGAGCCGCCGCGTCCGCTTCTTCCGCCTCCGCCGCCGTTTGCGGAACCGGCGGCCAGGGCGCGGAACGCCAGATCGGCGGGGGGCGCCGCCCGCCGTCGCTCCGCCGCGCCGCCCGCTTCCGGGGCGAGGAGAGGGGCGGAAGAAGCGGCGGAAGCGGCGGAGGGGGGGGGGGGGGGTGAGTAAAGGCGGCGCGGTGCGGTGCCGTGCGTTTCCGCCCCGGTGTCGTGTGTCGCCCCGGGGCCGGCGGGGCGGGCGGGCTAGCAGCCCCCTCCTGTCCCTGGCTTCTGCTCGCCAGTTCCTCCGGGGCGAGGAACTTGCTGCGCGGGGCTTTGGGGAGGGGAGGGGGAGGGAGAGGGGGAAGGGCCGGCGGCTGCACCGGCACCGGGGTGGGAAACGGAGGGGAGGGGAGGGGAAGGGAAAGGGGGGGGGGGGGGGGGGGGGGGTGTGGAGGAGGTTCTGTAATTCTGTACCTCCAAGAACTGCAGGTAGATGGGTGTCTGATGCTGGGGGTACCTTTGTTCCTCAGCCTTCCGAAACTCCCCATGATCTTGGAGGCAGATTTGCCACCCATGCTGGTCTGGAGGCCAGATCCTCAGGGGTTTTAAAGAAGAGTGGAAACGCTGGAACACGAGTACGTCAGCCCTGCTACCAGTTTGCAAAACCCAGCACCTCTGTTGCCTTCTCTGCGCAAAGGCCCTGAGTTCTTTTGAAAACTACGACTCCAGGCATGCAGGGTGAGTACTTAAAAATGAGGCTTTGGGTTCTTTTTGGCGACAGAGGAGGCCTGCAGCTCAGATGGGTCAAATGAAGGTAAGCGCTTCATCTCTTAGAGCCTACCAGCTCGGTGCAGTTAGATGGGGGGGAAAAAACCCAAAAAACCTCGAGCTAACTAGTAACTATAAGCACGAGTGTTTACCAGTCCTAGAAGCAGACGGTGTCTGAGAAACTTGCTGTTAATTTCAGCAAGCCCAGCTTACTTACAAGAGACTGAGCTGAACGCGGAAGGCAGTACAGGACAGGAAATTACCTTTATCCTGGCCCAAACCAGGACGCTGTTTAAAAACCTGAATTTCTGCTGAAGGAGATTTGCTCGAGACTGTAAAGAGGAATCCAGCTGTATTGCACAGGCACAGGAAAGAAACCCTCGTATCTTTTCCCCCAAAACCCTCAGCCGTAGCCTCTGCTCCTGCTGCAGCTGATTTCTGCTGGCTATATGTCCTGGTTTGGGCCAGGATAAAGGTGATTTTCTGGTTTGTACTTTTGCTTTCAGCTCAGTCTCTTGTAAGTAGTTGCACTTGCTGAAACGAACAGCAAGTTTCTCAGACAGTGTCTGCTTCTAGAACTGGTAACTCTCGGTGTTTATAGTTACAGCCAGAGACTGGCATGCAGAGCCAAGGACACTGCTCAGCTCTGAGGAACATTTTACCCTCCAGAAGGAGTAAGGAGGTCCCACCTGAACCCCTCCTTTGGGGAGGACCGGACAAGATAGATGCCAGAACTGACCAAACAGAGTATTCCATCCCATACACCTCATACTCGGTATAAATTGGAGGGATGGCAAGGGTCAAACACTTCCTTCCTGCTTCCTTCTTCTTCTTCTTCCTGTCCTCCCTGCTCCCTTCGGCATCCGGAGAGGATTCCGTCCGTTCGTCTGCCTGTGGTCCTGATCCCTGCCAGCCTGAATCTGTGTGTTCCTGCCCCCAGCTCCCGACTGCTGCCGACTCCAGGAGTCCAGCCTGGACTTTCCCAGGGCTGCCCTGCAGCCTCGGTGGTGACGTGAGAGTTATTGGGGGGAAGGGGGGAGGAACGTGGGATCAATTTTCCTGTCTGTTTGTATATATTTAGTAATTTTTCCCTGTTTATCATTACTGTTTCATGGAAGTTGTGTAGTTTAGTTTCCAGCCCAGAAGTCCCTCTTCCTTATTCTCTCTCTTGTCTTTATCAGTGAGGAGAGAGAGTTTAATATATAAATCTGTTATTCGGTTTAATTGCCGGGCCAGTGTTAAACCGTGACACTATAAAAGCTTTATTTTGTCATCTGTGTCAGTGATGTTAGTGGATGTACCCTCGGTCCTTTCCCGAATGCCCGGTTCGGCTACCTTGGTGAAAACGTGCAAGCCAAACAGGTAAAGAAATCTGAGAAGGAGAGTAGAAACTGGGGAGGCTAGATTTGGGGGGTGGGCGGGCGGGCGGGCGGGCGGCTGTGTGTTGGGGTTTTTGGGGGGGGTTTGCCTTGTTTTGAGGGGGGAAGTTGAGGTGGGTGGTATTGGAGACGGGGCAAGACTCTGCCACTGAGGAGAGTGAAACGTGAAGGTCAGTTGTGTAATGGGGTCGATACCTGTCAGCTGATGGAATCCAATAAAAATGAGCCGTGAACCTGCTTAAGGAGGTGCTTGCTTAATTTTTTGCGAAAGTTCAGTTTTAAGGGGAGCTGCCTGACTCGAGCAGTGACTGGAAGAAAGGGGGGGGCGGGGTGGGGGGGTGGCTGGAGCTGCCCTTGGGTGGCGCCGATGACTGCTGGGGGCGCTGGGAGGGGGTTAAATGGGTCCTGGGGGGCAGGGGGTAACGGGGACGCTGCTGGGCGCTTTTCTTTTTGGATCTTTTATTATTTTTTTTCCCCTTTTTTTGGTTTTATTTGGCTTTTTTTCGGCGGTCGTTGCGCCCCCCGGTGGCGAAAAGGCGGCACTGCAGCAGCGCGGCGCCGGTGACCTGGCCTCGGTGCTGTGCGCATGCGCGGTAGCTCTGTGTACGGCATCATGGCGGCGCCGTCTCGCCCCGTACGGAATGGCGGCGTCCGTCTCTTCCCGCCTCCGCCGCTCTTGACGGAGCCGGCGGTCAGAGCGCGGAACGCCAGATCTGCGTTCCCTCCGCCGCGCAGCCCGCCTCCGGGGCGAGGAGAGGAGCGGAAGCGGCAGGGGTGCGGGGCGGGGGGGGCGGGGGGGGAGTAATGGCGGCGCGGGGCGGGGCGGTGCCATTCCGCACCGGTCCCGAGCGTCGGGTCCTGGGGGGCAGTGGGTAACGGGGACGCCGCTGGGCGTTTTTCTTTTGGAACTAATTTTTTTTTTAATTTTTTAAATTTTTTTTTCTTTTCCCCGCTTTTTTTCGGCGGTCGTTGCGCCCCCCGGTGGCGAAAAGGCGGCACTGCAGCAGCGCGGCGGCTCTGTGTACGGCATCATGGCGGCGCCCGTCTCTTCCCGCCTTTTTTTTTTCTGTCGCGCACGCGCAGAAGTAAGGAGTCGCTCCCGCCGCCGTCTCGATAGTGCCTGGTCCTCCGGGGAGGCCGTCTTCACTCGGTCTCTATGGTGCCTGGTCCTCCGGCGCATGCGCAGAAGTAAGGAGTCGCTCCCGCCGCCGTCTCGATAGTGCCTGGTCCTCCGGGGAGGCCGTCAGCACTCCGTCTCCATGGTGCCTGGTCCTCCGGCGCATGCGCAGAAGAAACCCGGCTTTTTTCTTTTTTTTTTTTTCACGCGGCGCGTGCGCAGCAGCGCCGGGTGACGTCAGAAATGAGGGATATAAAGGGCGGGAACCGCGCCATTTCATGAAGGAGGAAAAGCGGCGTTCTCTCGTGCGGTGTGGTGCGGCGCGGCTCCGAGCCGAGCCGCCGCGTCCGCTTCTTCCGCCTCCGCCGCCGTTTGCGGAGCTGGCGGCCAGGGCGCGGAACGCCAGATCGGCGTTCGCGCCGCCGCGCCGTCCGCCTCCGGGGCGAGGAGAGGAGCGGAAGCGGCGGGGGGGCGGGGCGGGGCGGGGGGGGTGAGTAAAGGCGGCGCGGGGCGGGGCGGTGCCATTCCGCACCGGTCCCGAGCGTCGGGTCCTGGGGGGCAGTGGGTAACGGGGACGCCGCTGGGCGTTTTTCTTTTGGAACTAATTTTTTTTAATTTTTTGTTTTTTTTTTTTTCTCACTGCTGCTGCCTCGTGTCACAACTCCCCCTCCTTTCGTGCTCCGGCCCCCCGTGCGTGTCTCCGGCTCTCACCTCCGTGTTCCTATCGTTGTCCCTGGACCCTCCCCCGGGACCATTCTTTAATTCATCTTCTCTTTAAAGAAATTCAAGGGATTGCATAACCTCTTGAGTTATGATGTTTTTGTGTTCACAGAAATTTCATTACTTCAGGTAGAGTAATCACTGTAACTCATCTATAATAAATCTCTCCAATATAATATTCTAGAGAATACGTTTTCTGATTAAGCATAACCACCAGGTTAGAGATGTACTTGTTCATTTTTTTGTTTTGCTTGTGTAAGCTTCCACTTCCTTTAGGGTAAATTATTTATGAAGGTAAGGACCTGTATCTGGCACAGTTCCCAGCTGGGGTCTGTATTTCATAGAGACACTCTTGGCACTGATGAAATGATTTGACCATGTTGTATAAAACAACTGCTTTACACTGGAGCTGCCACTTTTACCCTTGGAATTTTTTTATCTGTGTTAATGGAACATAAGTCAATGCATCCTACCACTGTACATGATTATTTTGAGTATTTACAGTCTACAAACTGCCATTATTATTCCAAGTAGAAGAGTAAAAGTCTAACTAATGTTAAATCACAGGAGTTCAGCTACAATTTCATGTCAATGGCAGCCTCCGGCCCAATCACTCCAATAAGCAATCAAGCAGTTTTCAGTTTTCCCAAATATTTAACATTTATGCCTCTAATTCCACTGTGTCCTCAAAAGCAGCTGACAGAACCAGCTGTGTGCTCTCCTGCCCTTTTATTCCTGGCAGTTTTTGGCCCTGCCACTTCCCCAGATGGTGGTGGGATGGGTGGTGGGTGGTGCCTGGGTACATAACCCCCCCACATCTGGCCAGGGTTTTCAGTCTGTTTTGATGCTGTGCTGGCTTCAGGGCTCTGCTGGTCTTGCGGTTAGTGGCAGCTGGGGAGCTCCTTGGGTCAGTGTTTTTGGGAGCTCATGGACACAGAGGCATCAGGTTTCTGCAAGTCTCTGAGTCAGTAGTCTGTGTAGGCAGAAGGGCATTTCTAGCTCTCATGTTTTGCTCCTGTTGGTAGCTTCATGTGGGATATTTTGGGGTTATAAAGTCTTAATATTCTATTTAATATTCCTTGTGCAGATTATGAATAGGAACTTGGTGGCTAAAGGACTGATGCAGGTGGCTGAGGGGTGGAATATTTGTGGTTTTAGGTACTACAGGAAAATGGTAGCCAGATTGTTGGTGGTGCTGTGGGTAGGGTTCCGTGTGAGGGTTAGGGCCAGCAAAAGTTTTCAGTGGTCACTCTGTGGATTTGAGATCCAGGTCAGGATAGTTGGAGTTCTGGAGCTGAAATTATCCAGAAGAACGTTAGTACTTGGGTTTTGTGTAATTTTATTTTCTAGTTCTAGGGACTTTTTTAATTAAGTCTCTCCAAGTAGTATGTGACAGTGCATCAGCTTTTCAACTTTCTCCTTTTGGCCTCCCATGGATATGTGTAGATACTCCTCAGCCTATAATATTGGGTACTATTAGGTTTAGAAAATGATAAAGCATACCTTTCCAGGGAGCTTGGGATTGAAATAGACATGCCAGAGGAGGTATGACACTCCATCCAAATTGCACCTTTCTGATTTTGGTCATCCATGGTGCAGGTGACCTTAGATTCAGCCTTAATAAATCCATATTCTTCTGCTCTGAACCTTGTCCCCATCTCACTGCTGGAAATTTCTGATGTGCTTTAGTGACCATTTTCTGGTTCTCTGTGGCCCGAGTCTTTTGGTAGCCCCAGGTGTCAAACTGCAGCTGTGGACAGGGGGCGTGGTGAGGGATAGGGGAAGGGTTTAGGCTTAGGGGGTGATGTTCTCAGATGGGTTGCAGGTGAGGCTCCTTCATCCCAGGCGGAGACAGTCAAGGAGAGGAGGGGTTTTTCCAGGGGACTGTGAGAAAGAGGTGGGTCAGGACAATTGCATATAAGCCTCCAGGTGGGTTTAAGGGCTGAGTCTGTGTGTGGAGTGAATCAGTGGCTTCTGGATGAGCTGTCTGCAAAGTCTTCATCTTCCAGCTTCTAAAACTGAAGGTGGCTGCAAAAAAAAGATACGCTACAAAGAACAGGTGAGTGGTTTACTTTCTGAATATCCACAGTTTTTTAAGTGTTCTTGAAGAGCTGATGATACTGTTAGGGCAAAGTTATATGAATGCAGACAATTTTTACTTGTGCTGGAAAGCCAAGCCTGAATGTTTTGAATTTTGCAGCGGAAATTTGAGATAAGGACGGAGGGGCTGAGGGGTGGACTGTTTGTGGTTTTAGGTACTACAGGAAAATGGTATCCAGATTGTTGGTGGTGCTGTGGGTAGGGTTCCGTGTGAGGGTTAGGGCCAGCAAAAGTTTTCAGTGGTCACTCTGTGGATTAGTTTGCCAGGCCTGTTTATATGGAATTTTGGAGCCATACAGAGCAACTGTGGGAGAGTGGACGAGGGGTGGAATATTTGAGGTTTTTGGTACTAAAGCAAAGTTGTATCCAGATTGTTGGTGGTGCTGTGGGTAGGGTTCCGTGTGAGGGTTAGGGCCAGCAATTTTTGCTGTGGTGACTCTGCCCCCAGTCCCTCCCCGTTTGTTGCCATCCCTCCCAGTTCCCTTTGTGTCATGCCTGTATCCCCCACTTTTCCCAGTGTCTCCCTTGGCTGGGTTGTGCAGTGAGAAGGGTGGGGGTGCTGGTAGCAACTGGCAAGTAATCGGTGGGGGGCACGGGTAGCAACTGGAAAGTAATGGGCGGGGAATAAGGGCACTGGGAGGGGTTAAAGTGGCACTGTGGGGCAGTGGTTTACACTGTGAGGGACTCCGAAGTGCTCGGGGAGGTGGGTGTACTTGGGGGGGGCTGTGGAGCAGGGACAGACTCCTGACCAGTGACTGTGGGATGCCATGGGGCAGGGGCAACCTATGGGGCACTAGGAGGGGGGCTTTAGGGGAACCTAAAATGTCAGGGGGTTGATATGGGGCACTTGGGGGTTGCTGTGGGGCAGGGGGTGGCCCTTAAGTATTTTGGTGGGGGACTATGGGGCAATATCTGGAGGTGTTAAGCAGTTGGGGGTCTGTGTGGGTGTAGATTTGGGGCTTGGGGAGTGCCGGGGGGTCTGTGGGGTGAGATGTGGGGCCAGGGGACACCTGTGGGCCTGGGTCAGGGTAATTTGTGGGGTACAGGCAGGCCTCTGTTTGTCCTGACCCCCAGAGCTGGAGTTGACACTTTTGGGGCCGCTGCCCCATGGCCTTCGAGGAGGGCCTGGCCCGCCTGCCCCACGGCAAGGACCAGCGACTGCGCTGGGAGCTGGTGAGTGTGACCAACTGCCTCCCTGCCCCACAGCTAAGAGTTCTGCCCCAGAGATCCCACTCTGCCCTACACATACAGCGTTGACCCACAGATACAGTTCTGCCCTACAGATACAGCATTGACCCACATGTCCCCACCTGTCCCCAGATACAGTTCTGGTTCTTCCGTGTCTCCTATGATGTCATCGCTCTGCGTCTGATGATGTGATATATGTCGATGAATTTGTATTCCTAACAAAGTCAAATTCAGGAGAATTAACGGGGTAAGATGTGAATGTGGGGTTAAACAAAGCAGCTGAGACCTGTAAATTTTTTTTTTCCCTGAAGTAGTGTGAAGCAAGCAGTTAATCAAAAGCTTCCACATATTGACTGAACAATACTGTTTTCTCAGGATGCACTAACTACAGTGTAACATTTCTAACAGATTTGTTGCAAAGCCTTGTACTAAACTCTCTCAAGTCAGCGTTTCACAGCATTTTACGAGAAGAGCGTGCTTGCTGGATAGGGGGGCTGGCTGGAAAATGCAGAACTAAGGACTTCATCTCATGACCACCAGATGGGGAAAAAAGACCCTCGAAGACCCCCGAGGATGACAGCCGCATGCATAATACAAGTTGGGCTTTTCCAGAAGACAATTAACATTAACCCACCTTTCTTTCTAATATGCATAGAATTGTATTCAATAAAAGACAAGGCCAGAGTTTTGGCTGGTGTGCATGAGGAACTGGGATTCTGCTCGTCACCGGCACCCAGCGCTGCCTTGCTTGCTGCAATTTTACTAATTAAATCGAGCTACTAAAGCTACACTGAGTCTCGGTCATTGGTCATTTATAAAAATACGGGGGCTCGTCCAGGATAATCTTTCAGCGCTTGCTTTGGGGTCCAGATTGGGGTGGAGCCCCACTGATTTTCGGTGGCCCCTCTCCAAGCCCCCAGCTTCAATGATAAGATTCTGAATCCTAAATTGCAGCAAGCAATGAATTTGATTTTTTTATGAGCTCTTATTGCCAGCTGTATTACAGTTATGCCCATAAATTTTGCGTGGGAAGATCCGAACAAAGATGACGAGGTCGTAAGTATTAAAGGTGTATACCGTTGGGTTGGGTGGGATTCGCTTGCCTGTGTGTAAGGGTGTGTCTCAGACAGAACCCAGTTCCGAAGTGAGTGCGAGTGCGGAGGTCTTCTAACCGTGGTTCCAATCTCTTGTGAGGGACTTGGCCGGTGAAGGACGGAAGCGATTCCTAAGGACCTGTGGGTGGGTGATAAGCTTTAAACCCCCTGCAAGGGAAGGCCAGGCAGCCAAGGGCTGGAGGATTGCCACTACTAAAATCCTCGTATTATGGGACAGAGAAATACAAAGAAATCAGCTCAGATTAAACCCGGGAAATTACCAGATATTCCTCTGGAGATTCCTTTATTTATAATGGTCAAATATTGGAATATTAAAGGAAAAAGAAAAGGGAAAACTAAATTCAAATTAGTCTAATATTGTATGACAGTCTGGCAATGTATACCCCTAGACCACATGTAACTTGGCCAATTTTTGGCTCCTTTGACGACTGGGTTTGCCAAGCTTTAAATGAATATGTGAATGCAAAGGAGCCGTTTTCACAGGAAGGAAGTGAATATGCAGACTTATGGATCCAGAATACTATTTCACTTACTGTACCTCTCCTCACATTAAATCTAAAGAGGAGAAGAATAAACTGAAAGAAAAAGATGAGGAGAGGTAGGAACCTTTAGATCATTTACTCCCCTCCATGTCCAAACAATCAGTCTTTGGCTGCTCCACCGTTACCAACTGTATTTCCACCACTTCCATCGGTGGAAGATAATCAGCCAACTGCAGAAAAAAGAAACAGGAAACTAGGGAAAAACTGCAAGAAATATTTTGTGTATGTGAGTGTATATTGTGCTACTCTGTTTTACTGTCGTACCCGTGGTCTGTAGCGACATCTTGTGACCTTGTGTGGTAACTTCACACAGCCGTGTAAAATTCTGATTGAATGTATGTCTGTGTGAGTGACAGGCTGTGAATGAGACACAGTGTATTGGTGAAGTGTATGTGGCTGGACAGAGATGGATCAAGCGACTGGTGTGAGTTGTTGGAATAAAATAAGAAATATTTTAGTATGGTGGAATAGGCTGAGTAAGGTGTTGAAATTTAAATAGCCTGGTAACCTAGAAAGGGCCCCTATGGCTGTAATATCTCGAGTAGGCATCATGGGGGCTGAACAAAGTAAAGAAATTACTTCCAGAAGCCGAATATAATAGGAGAAATTTAATCTTGAAATGAAATATAAATATCCAAAGTGGTGGGGAAAAGTTTCAAATTAATTTATGTACTCTGACAAAAATGAGGAAAAAATTAGTCCCTCAGTATGGTATAAAAAGGGAGAGATTGGGAAACTAGATATGGGTACAATAGAAGTTCAAATAACAGATCCACATAACCCAATCAGGATTAAACAATATCCTATTTCAATGGAGGGACAAAAAGGGTTAAAGCCAGTAGTAGACAGGCTCTTAGAGCAAGGGACTTCAGAACCATGCATGTCCCTGCATAATACACCAATCCTGCCTGTAAAGAAATCCAACGGAACATACCGAATGGTGCAGGATTTACGGGCAGTAAATCAAAGAACTGTTACTAAATTTCCTGTTGTGGCAAATCCTTATATGTTACTGAGTCATATTTCTCCTAAATACACTTGGTATAGTGTAATAGATTTAAAAGACGCATTTTGGGCTTGTCCCTTACATAAAAACTCCAGAGATTATTTTGCTTTTGGATGGGAGGATCCTTTAACGGGAAGGAAACAACAATTAAGGTGGACTGTATTGCCACAGGGATTTACGGAGTCACCCAATTTATTTGGGCAGACTTTAGAAAAGCTATTACAAGATTTTGTCATATCTGGAAATGTAAAATTGTTATAGTATGTAGATGATTTGTTGGTAGCAGGAGAGACTGAAAAAGAAACCCGAGAAGCTACTATTAAGTTATTAAACTTTCTCGGGGGGAAAAGGGACAAAAATCAAAACTGCAATTTGCCGAGCAGGAGGTAAAATATTTAGGACATTGGTTAAGTAAGGGTCATAAGAAACTAGACCCTGATAGAGTATCAGGAATACTTGCTTTAAGACCCCCAACAACTAAGCAGCAAATTAGACAACTCTTAGGTCTGCTGGGATATTGTAGACCATGGCTTGAAAGGTATAGTGAAAAAGCTTAATTTTTATATGAGAAATTGACAAATAATGAAATCAGATGGTAGGAGGAGAATGACCAAAAATTAGAAGAAATAAAAAGAGCATTAATACAAGCTTTAGTACTGAGCCTCCCCAACCTGGAAAAACCTTTTTTTCTTATTTGTTAATGTATCAAATCAGACAGCCTATGGGATATTAACCCAAGATTGGGCAGGAATGAAGAAACCTGTGGGATATTGTTCAAAATTATTAGACCCTCTAAGCAGAGGGTGGCCAGCATGCTTACAAGCATTAGTGGCTACAGCTCTGCTTATAACCTTTAGTGCGCCCGTAACAATATATACACGTCATAATGTTAGGGGAGTTTTACAACAAAAAGCTGAAAAGTGACTGACCGATAGTTGTCTTCTTAAATATGAGATCATATTAACAGATTCCCCAAATCTGGAACTTAAGATGACTTCAGCAGAGAGCCCGGCTCAGTTCCTTTTTTGGTGAACCGGAGGGAGAAATTCAACATAATTGTTTGGATGTTATTGAATTACAAACCAAAGTGCTTCTTGATCTTCATGATATAGAACTATATGAAGGTTACAGATTATTTATAGATGGTTCTTCAAGGGTCATACAGGGAAAAAGAAAATCAGGATATGCTATAGTAAATGCAAGACCTGAAGGACCTGAAGTAGTGGAATCGGGATCCCTTCCTACATATTACTCAGAACAGGCTTGTGAATTATGGGTTTTATATTGAGCCTTGAGAATATGAGAAGGAAAAGTTGGGACTATATTTACAGATTCCAAATATGCCTATGGAGTAGTCCATACCTTTGGGAAAATATGGGAGAAAGGGGACTTAGTAATACACAAGGGAAAGATTTAGTGCATCAAGGACTGATAATTGAGATTTTACAAGGGGATCAAAAGAAATTGCAGCGGTACATACAAGGGGACATCAGAAGGGGAGAGATTACCCATATTAGAGGTAATAATTTGGCTGACAAAGAAGCACAAGAAGCAGCCCTAAGAGAAAGAATAACCCAAATTAATGTATTACAACCTTTTGATTTAACAGACAAAGGAGAAGAAAAAAAGTATATCCAAGAAGAAATAGGAAAAGTTTAAAGGACTGGGGCTAAATTTGAACAAGGAAAATGGATGTTGCCGGATAACAGGGAAATGTTACTAAAAGCATATGCCTGGTGAATACTAGAAAGATTACATTCCCAAACACGTTGGGGAACTAAGGCACTGAGTGATCTATTTCTTAAGCAATATGGATGTAGCAGAATTTTTGAAATAGCAAAATAAATCACTCAAGGATGTTTAACTTGTCAAAAAGTTAACAGGAAAATATTTAAACAAGTGTCTATGGGTGGAAAAAAATTGCTTACAGGCCTTTTGAGAAAATGCAAACTGATTTTACTGAATTACCTAAAGTAGGAAGAATTAAATACTTATTGGTAATAGTAGATCATTTAACACTCTTGGTAGAAGCTTACCCTGTGGTAAGAGCCTTGGCACAGACAGTGGCAAACATTTTATTAGAACATGTAATTCCTAGGTATGGGGTAATCCATGGTATTGACTCTGACCAAGGCACACATTTTACTTCAAAAATAGTTAAATTAGTATGCAAATCTTTGGGTATTTATTGAGATGATCATACTCCTTGGCATCCACAAAGCTCAGGAAGGGTGGAAAGAATGAATCAAACCATTAAGCAACAATTGGCAAAATTAATGGTTGAAACTCAAATGCCTCGGACAAAGTGTTTACCATTGGCACTTTTAAATATATGAACAAAAGCACAAAGTGAAACTGGATTGTTACCCTATGAGATGCTATATGGGATGCCTTATTGTCAGGGAATGCCATTAGAACATGATATACTAGAGGATGAAAGTATCAGAAAATACATAACTTTAGGAAAACGGTTAAGTGAGTTAAGGGAGATGGGAATGTTGGTGCAAACACCCCCCTTGGGATTTGCAATACATTAATTTCAACTTGGTGATCAGGTCTTGATAAAAACATGGAAAGAAGAAAGCTTACCTCCTCTCTGGGAAGGACCTTTTCTTGTTTTATTAACTACAGATACTGCTGTCCACACTGCCGAGAAAGGGTAAAGGCACGCCTCCAGAGTTGAAGGAGTGGAAGATCACCTCTCAGCCTGGGGAACTGAAAATCACACTGAAAAGAACATAAACAGATAAGTAATTGGGGAATTTCATACAGCATCTCCAGAAATGTGGATACCTATTGAAAGTTTTATTAAAAGGGAAGTAAAAAATATTTTAAAGGAACAGGGGAAAGGAAAAAGGGAGTGGAAACACAGGTGATCAATGCCATAAAGTGGAGTTAGGAGCAAAATTAAAATATCTTGAGCTCCTTTCCATCATAAGAAAAGGGGCAAGATCGGATGGGACACAGAAGCTGCAGTTGAAGAAGGTCTGCCGAGGGTTGCAACCCCTCTGGGCTGTGACCACTGAGCGACATGATCCCTGCTGGACCCTTTTTGATTTTGATGGGGATACTGGTACCCACCTGGGCCACAAATTGCAGTCAATGTGTAACCACTACCCGCAGAGGGAGATTAGTCTCCCAAACTCTGATCTATTGTACTGTGTATGACTGTATAGGATCAGTGGTGGGGATGTGTACTCACAACATGACACAACACCACCTGTACAAAGAAAAAGATGACAGGATAGTCTGTTTTGACCCAAAGGAACTACCTTACTTACATTGGATAGAGTTAGTGGTCAATGATTATAGTGGACCTGTGATAGCAAGGAGTAATGATTAATCTTAACCAACCAGTAAGCCTTATCTTTGATGCATGCCGAGCAATGGATGAGGATCCTTATATGCCTTGTGGAAATTTGGGATGGTGACAATATTATAGTACTTGTGAAAAGTACATATGTCCAAGAGTCTGGTCAGGGGGGAGAGTGCTCACAAACTGTGGTCTTAACCGTGGCAGTCTTGACTTTGGAGAGAATGACAGAGACCAGCACTGTTGTGGAAGTGGGTATGGCCATGTAGCTTGGGGATGTGCTTGTTGGAGTACTGCTGCCAGCTGGGGATGGCCTGAAGAATGCTAAAAAAATAAAGTTGAGAGCACGAATTGAGAAAGGAAAAGTGCAGAAAGGCTGTACAGCCCAGACTTGTAATCCTCTAAATTTGACCATATTAAAGCCCTAGAAATAAGATTTGGACTGAAAGTAAATGGACCTGGTTATGATCCAGGGGCTATAATTTATGTAAAATTCCATGAGCCAACCCAAGAATCCAGACAACACAGGTTACTCTTTAACTCATTTCATCCGGAATTGGTAACGGGAGCAAAGTATGAAATTCCCACAGTTACTAAAAACCTCTTTGTAAATCTGGCTGAAAATATTGCAAAGTCTTTGAATGTCACTAATTGTTATGTTTGTGGAGGAATGAACCAAAGAGACAGGTGGCCCTGGGAAGCGATGGAGAGTAATATAACTGATCCAGGGACATGGAAATGATCTGAAGCAGGTAACAGCAAACACCAATGGGTGTTACAAACTTCTAGAATTGGGAGAAGTTGTTGGCAAAATCTTGTAGGTAACCTCGAGTGTGAAGGAGGTTACCTCTGGAACGAAACAATAAAGAAATGGGAGAAATGGGATATGCCATGAAAATGGCACAATCATTTACGAACTGGACTCACGGCAACAACATATTAAAGGGCTGGCCTGCTCCTGAAGGCCAGTATTGGACTTGTGGTCAATTTGCATATGCATTCTTACCAAAAAATTGGTCAGGGTCTTGTGTTTTGGGAACAATAAGACCCAGTATTTTCCTGTTACCTGTAAGTAAGGGAGAGCAGCTTGGTGTACAAGTGTATGCAGAGGCCGAGGAAGTCAGAAATCGATGACTCCAACGTGAATTACAGATAGGCAACTGGGACAATGATGAATGGCCTCCTGAAAGAATAATTGCATATTAGGATCCGGCTACACGGGCTGAGGATGGTATGCATGGGTATCGAACTACAATTTATATGCTTAATAGAATCATTAGGCTACAAGCTGCAGTAGAAATTATTGTAAATTAGACGGGATGCTTTGAAACTAACTGAGAAACAGAACACACAAATGAGAACCTTTTTATATCAGAATTGCTTAGCCTTAGACTATTAGCACAAGAAGGAGGTGTGTGTAGGAAATTCAATCTAACTAATTGCTGCTTGGAAATAGATGATGAAGGAAAAGCTGTACATGAACTGGTACAGGAAATGAAGAAAATTGCACATGTCCCAGTTCAGACCTGGAAAGGAATAAATCTAGAAGGAATCTGGAATGGCTTCCTAGGAGGCGGTTGGCTGGTGAAAATTGGAGTTGTTGCATTGGGGATTTTTGGGTGGTTGTTAATTATTCCATGTTTAATACCTCGTATGATAAAAGTAGCCCAATCAGAGGTCCAAAAAGTGCAAAACAAAACCTCTAAGTTGCTAGTAATGAATGCATCCAGGGCTGAAATACCACCTAAATACATGAGTACACAAATAGGGGAACAAGAAGAGTATATTAGAGAATTGGAAAGAAAATTAGGTATATGAAAAGGGCAAGGTGTGGAGTATCAAGCCAAAATGGAAAGATTTATGAATGAACTAAAACACCTCCAAAGGAAAACTGAAAACTGTATGACAAAAGTAATGAAACAAAGGAAGAGAGATCCTGATCCATGTAAATGTGAAAGATGTGAACATACCAGAAACGATCCCTGTGAATGTTTGGCCTGTGTGGAGGGATTGTCTCCTCCGTGCAAATATGATGGGATTATGTCATCCCATCATATTTGGTCATCCTCAAGTTCTGAGGAAGAGATTAAAAGGAATACAAATTCATAACTGATTATAAACAGAAAATGGGGGATTGTGATATATGTCGATGAATTTGTATTCCTAACAAAGTCAAATTCAGGAGAATTAACGGGGTAAGATGTGAATGTGGGGTTAAACAAAGCAGCTGAGACCTGTAAATTTTTTTTTTCCCTGAAGTAGTGTGAAGCAAGCAGTTAATCAAAAGCTTCCACATATTGACTGAACAATACTGTTTTCTCAGGATGCACTAACTACATTGTAACATTTCTAACAGGTTTGTTGCAAAGCCTTGTACTAAACTCTCTCAAGTCAGCGTTTCACAGCATTTTACAAGAAGAGCGTGCTTGCTGGATAGGGGGGCTGGCTGGAAAATGCAGAACTAAGGACTTCATCTCATGACCACCAGATGGGGAAAAAAGACCCTCGAAGACCCCCGAGGATGACAGCCGCATGCATAATACAGGTTGGGCTTTTCCAGAAGACAATTAACATTAACCCACCTTTCTTTCTAATATGCATAGAATTGTATTCAATAAAAGACAAGGCCAGAGTTTTGGCTGGTGTGCATGAGGGACTGGGATTCTGCTCGTCACCGGCACCCAGCGCTGCCTTGCTTGCTGCAATTTTACTAATTAAATCGAGCTACTAAAGCTACATTGAGTCTCGGTCATTGGTCATTTATAACAATGATATCACCTCTCCTTCCCTGTGTCAAGGCTGATGCTCTGGGGCTGTGATGTCATCGAGGTGGCGTCAGCGATGTCATCCTGGAGCTGTGTGTGACGTCCTCGCCCCTGCCGTGATTGTGTCAGCGTTATGATGTCATCGTTGTCACTGAAACTGTTTCCGGTGAGTACCTTCCTGTGCCGTGATGTCGTTTGGATGTCATGGTGAGGTCACCCATCACTGATGTGATGTCATCAGTGTTGTCACGATGACAGCACAGGGTGTGGTCCGGGCCCCACGGTGATGGGGGTGAAGGGTCAGGGCTGTTCCAGCTCTGGGGGGAGGGGACCACACTTAGGGGCCCAGACCCACACTTGAGCCCCTTGCTCCCCCCACCATCCCTCTGTTCCCTCAAGACCCACAAGTGTGAGGCTGCTCCACAAATGCCCCGTAAGTGCTCCCCTCTGCTGCAGAGGTGCTCCCACTGCCCTCCAAGTGGCCCCTCCCACCCCACAAGTGACTCTCCCCCCCCTAGAGGTTGCCCCCCACCTCATAAGTGGCCCCCCAAGCCCCACAAGTGTTGCATCTGCCCCACAAGGGCCTCACAAGAATCCCCCCCTGCCCCAAGTCCCAGCCCCACAACCCCCCTGATTTTGCCCCAAATCCTGTGTTCTTACCCCAAATGTCCTGGGTATGCAGCCCCCAGGGCCTGATGGGGCAGCAGGCGGCAGCTGCAGGTGGCTGCCAGTCTGTGGAGAGAGCCCAAAAGGGTGGGGAATGAGCCCAAAATAAAAGCTGCTGTGTCTGCAGGGGAGGGAGGGGGATGGTGCCAAACAGGGAAAAAAGGGCTGAAAAAGAGGAAGAAAGCGAGGCACCAGGTTGTGGTGAGGCAGCCCCTGCACCTCCCAGCATGTCTGGGCAGGAGAATGTGACAGGAAAGCCCCAAATTGACTCCAAAAGGGATAGGGGAGGAGAGGGACCCAAAACTGGCAGGCTTTGGCCCCCAAAATTTGTGTGTGGGAATGGGGAGAAAAAGGCCCAATTCAGGTAATGGCAGTGGGGCAGAGACCCCCAGAATGTAATGTGGTGTAACATAACTTCACCTTCGTTAACTAACTTGAGTTCAATTTAAATTTTCAAATTTAGTATTTCAAGGTAAGCGTTAATTGGATGAGTTTTACATTCTATTTAAACATAAATTTTAAATGAAGTTTATAAAAAAAAAAGTCTCAAAGTTCCTCCAAGGTTTTCAAAATCCCCCCGAAGATTCCCAGAAACCTGCGTCCCCAGAGTCAGACAGGATGATTTAAACAATTAAGTCAATAAATAAAATTGATTTAAATGATGAGGTGATAGAGCAGTGGCAACTTCAATAAATAAAAGTAGTGAGACCACAGTCATTTAAACAAATAAGTGATTGAAAGCGCAGATGATGTACTTGAAATACTGCAATTTAAACTGAGTATTTAGAAGCAGAATTCAGCAGCAAAAGACCAGAAAACAGCCCCAGGTTGCTCGCAAATCTGTCAAAGTAACGCAGGGCAGCAACAGCCCCAGGTTGCTCGCAAATCTGTCAAAGTAACGCAGGTGGTACAGGAGCCTAATGGGGGGGGGTGGCAGGAGGGAAAGGGGGGGATGGTAGATTGGCGGAGGGGGGGTGGAAGGCAGGAGGGGGGGGGGGGGGGGAAGTGGCATGTTCACTGAATTCAACCCCGCCTTTTTTAACCCCGCAGCTAGTTGATTCATATTTAAATCCTGCCCTGCCCCGCCCCGTCACAGCAATTAATAGCAGTCCACCCGTCCCCGCCCTCTGTAAAAAATTAATTTAAACTGCCTTTTCTCTCAGCAGGCTGTCTGGAGGGTGTCCCGGGTGTTAATTAGCCACTAAAGAGACGAATTCAATCGGCTGGGACGCAGCTCGTCTGCAAACAATCGGGGTTCACCCCCCCCCATCCCCTTTATCAGCTCGGTCCTCCCGCCCTCCAAAAGCCCTTGAGCCAATCAGCAAGGCGGCTCCCCTCAGAGGCGCTGGCCAATCCGGACCTGGGGGCGGGTGTGAATGAGGGAGGCGACCAATCAGTGGGCTGATCACCTCAGAGAGGAGGCGGGCGCCCGAGGCTTGAAGACCAAGGAAGGCGGTCCCAGGGGTGCCGGTGATGTCCCGCCCTCCAGCCAATGGTGAGGGCGGCTGCCTCAGCAGCGCTGGCCAATCAGCGCCTTGGAAGGGCGGAGAACGAGGAGGCGGGTACGAGCAACGGGGGCGGGAAAGCAGCGACCAATCAGCGTGTGTATCGCCTCAGGAGGAGGCGGGTGCACGAGAGGCTGAGGCGATGGGAGCCCTCCTCCCCCGGGGCGGGCGGCCAATCAGCGAGCGGCGAAGCTTTGGTGCTGCATTGCCTCAGGGGGAAGGAGTCCCTGGGAGGAGACAAAATGGCGGCCGGGGGGTGGGGGTGGGGAAATGGTGGCCGGGGAGGGGGCCATAGGGGGCAGCGTGGGGCTTGGGGGGGGTCCGGTAAGAACCGGAGGGGATCCGCGGACACGGAGGTACCCGGAGGGGGGGCGCGGGGGTGGCAGCGGCAAAAAAAAAAGGGGTGTGGGGGGGAAGAAATCGGGCAGAGAAAATGGCGTCCGGAGAGAAAATGCCGTCTCCCGGCACAGCGACGACGACTTGGACGGGGTTTTCTTGGCACCGGAGACGCAGCCGCACGGGTATGTGTGAGTTGTGTGGGGCTGGGGGTGGTTATGAGGCTGGGGTTGGGGGGGAAACAAGGACAAGGAGAGAAGGGACCGGCATGGGCTCGAAATTCAAGCGCTGAGGGGGGGGGGGTGGAGGTCTGAGGGGGCCGCGGGGGGGGCGGCGCTGGGGGGGGGGGTGTCTCAGGGGGCCGCGGGGGGGAAGGGGGGGCTGAGGGGGGGGGGGGAGCAGCGGGGGGGAAGGGGGGTTTGAGGGGGCCGCGGGGAAGGGGCGCTGGAGGAAAAGGGGGGAAGGGGGCGCGGGGGGGGGGGGGCTCCCTCGGGCAAGGGGGGCGGCCGCGGGGGGGGGAGGGGGGGG